>CM060327.1:17568725-17576225 GCA_030674155.1 Stramonita haemastoma | reverse complement strand
AGAGACCTCAGCCTCTCTAGGGGCCAGCGTATTGAGGGTAGCGCTCATCTCCTCTCATTCGCTGCTTTTCTGTCCCTGGCCCTAAAGAGGGCAGGTACCCATTTACAGCAAGGTGAACTGGGGGGACTGTACTGAAGCCAAGGCACGCAAACAGTAACCTGTTCACTTGGTAACCATTCTTGATGCTACTTAATCTTAGCCTTGGGAAAGCAGGTGCTCTGACCACTGAGCTATCCCGTCCCCGAAATATACACAGAATAACACAGACAAAACACGCCGTAGAAGAAGATGAAACGAGAACAACAAAAGTGTAAAGAAGGTAGACACAGGGAGAAAATAAGAATATTTTAATCGATAAAAGAATTAAATAACGAAAACACACAAATAAAGTTCACTGGTAAAAACAAAAAGAGAATAACTTCAAAAGAACACCAGCAACAATACCAGCTGTGACCTTTTCTAACATATTGAAAGAGATATCCACAGACAGAAAAACAGAACGATGGCAAAAGGTCTTAGACAAAGACAAAAGTAAAGGTGAAAGACCCTTGTTACAACAAAAACAAAACAATCAGGAAACAGTAATCAAGATAGTTCAAACGAAAATCATAACAACACCAGTAACAAGACCGAATATAAATGCTGCTTTTTCTAGAGCCTTGAAAGAGACTCAAGAAAAGTGGGACAGCGATAATAATGTTTAAACATAGCAAAACAACTCAAAAAGAGCAAGGAGCACGCTACAAAAGATGGTAACAAGGAGAGGGTAGACACAAGTATATAATCAAAAGAAAACCAAAAAACTGAAGATAATATCCATTTTTTAAAATAAAGGAACAATTCACACACATTGAAAATAAGTGGCAAACAAAAGCACAACAAAAAACAAAGAAGAAATAACACAAAAAGGAATACACAAAGTATATAAAGTTAGGGCCACTCTTCAACAAAACAAAAAACTCGTTCAGCAATCTCTGTGTTCACACACACACACACACACACACACACACACACACACACACACACACACACACACACACACACACACACACACACACACACACATACACACACACACACACACACACACACACAAACACACACACACACACACACACACACACACACACACACACACACACACACACAGACACACTTACGCACACACACATTTATTAGTATGTATGCATTCTGAACATTGAAATACTGAAATAATGGTATCCTATAATTTTTGTTCAGGTGTGTGTAGTTGGCTAGTTTTCTGAGATTATCATCATTTCAGCCCTCTTTATTGCTGTAATCATTGTCGTCGTCATTATTGTTGATTTTTTTTTCATTTTCTTACATACTTTTCTTTTGTAGATGGCTTGTTGAAAAAAAGCATGTGTTTTGCTTACTCAATGTACCATCTGTAAATAAAAAATTGACTTTGACACACACACGTGTGACTGCGCGTGCGCACCCAATTTCAGATGGACCATACACTTACAAAAACAACTTCATTCCCATTCTCGTTTCCCCTAGTCTGATATCACGATCAACGAAGAGAAATGTTAAACAGAAGACTAACACCCACTGACCATCGAGAACTAATTATACAAAAAGACCTAGTAGACAGACCGTGAACATGTGAAAAACACATCAATTCAGACAGACCAGACGAGTTCGATAACACTAATACTAAGTTTTACGTGACCAGAGACATATAGAGAAGTAATTTACAAACACCAGTGAAAGTGGTTTATTAAAGAGTTAGTCTTCCACAGAGAGAGAGAGAGAGAGAGAGAGAGAGAGAGAGAGGAGAGAGAGAGAGAGAGAGAGAGAGAGAGAGAGAGAGAGAGAGAGAGAGAGAGAGAGAGAGAGAGAGAGAGAGAGAGAGAGAGAGAGGGGAGGTATATCTCCTATAGTGATAAGAGCAGAACAATGCGATCGTAATCTAACTGCCCGGGTTGGAGTCACTACCGAAATGCTCGTTCAAGTAGATTTTTTCCCTTGGAGTTAACATCAGTACCGACTGTATTGCCCTGAAAGTCCTTACTTTTTTTTTCTTCCAGATCAACAAAGACGAGAAGTAATCTTCTTCACCGGACCCTTTAAAAACAACTGCTTATTCATTATTTTTATTATTATTCTTTGATATCGAGGATAATGGGATAAGCACCCTTGTGCTTTTTTTACATCCAGTCCCCGTGTGTATGCAGTTTTGTAAATGTCATATGTTCCCTGAGAAAGCACGTTGCGCTGCTGTTAAGTGCCTGACAAGTCAGGCCCAGCACATCCGACTTTGGCGAGGGAAAAAACTCGTTATCTTTCAAGTCTTTCTGGGAAAAAAGGCAGAAGAATGAACCAAAAAAAGGCCGAGAATATGCAAGAAAGGAGCATCGTAGAAACAAAGGGATAGAAAAGAGGGAATTCCTACCACAGAATTTCCAGAAGTGGGGCTGCTATTTGTGACGCTCCACCACGAAATGAGTCGCTTAGCAAATTACCCAATTTTGCGTAAGGAGCCATTAAAGGCAGGTGGGGGTCAAGTTGTCGATTTTGAGATTTTGATCGATTATTAAACTATATCCGTTATTCTACCTTGTAATGAAATATTAAGGGATGTTTTATTCCTTTTGCTTTTAAATGTGTTTTGAAAATACCCAAGCCCCTATTCTGACAACCTGTTACAAAAATAAACCTGCCCGTTTCTCATTTTGTCACATCCTGCAGTGTATCATTTCAGTTTATAATAACTGTGCACAGAATTGTCCGATTTTCAATATGCTTTTTATATTGAATAGCCTTTTTATTGCAAATTAATAACTTGTCAATAAATAAGAATTGACCCCTGGTGCCATGCGACTCATGTGGTGGAGCGTCACATTTATACTGACAGGCTCCCCGGTATTCCATACGGGGGAATAAGTGTTCAAAATGAAACAAAACCAAAACAACATTGACAAAACAATTAAAGCCAAATATACCGAGAAACTTAGTTCTTTTTTCGCAAAACATTAGCCAGTGTTTTTCTTCTAAAAAGCAGTAATCAACTTTAATTGAACACACAAAACAGAAAAATGGCTCACAATGCGGGCAAAGTAATAAAACAATAATAAGATAAACTATACAGCAAACAAGGATTGTTTTCTTTTGTTTAAGCGGGCAAACTAGGTATTCAAATAAGGCAGACAGACACATAGATAAGCGGGAATGAGCAAAATGAAACAAGAAAACAAAACAAAACTAACCATGGCAATTTGAAGGAACCAAAATAAAACCCCACAAACACACAGGAAAAAACAAGGTTGCATGCTATTCTACCACTACAGATAGTTTACCAGTTCCTTTGCACACGCATACACAGACACAGATACACAGATAAACAGACATACGTACACACATACACACACACGCGCGCGCGCGCAAACACACACACACACACACACACACACACACACACACACACACACACACACACACACACACACACACACACACACACACCTTGCGCACACGAGCCCGTTCCCGTATTTGGAAGAGTAGGCCAATGTGTGTCGGCGGGAACAAATGACAAAATTGACAAAACTGCATACACATGGGGATTGGATGTAAAAAAAGCACATGAGTGCCTATTCCATTATCCTCAAAATAACAGAATAAAAGAAAGAAAGAAAGAAAAGAAAGAAAAGAAAGAAAGAAAGAAACACACACACACAAACATACACACGTACACACACATACACACACACGCACGCACACACACACACACACACACACACACACACACTTTCACCCTTCCCCTCCTTCACACACACACACACACACACAACACACACACACACACACACACACACACACACACACACACACACACACACACACTTACCCCCCTGCCCCCAACCCCCCTCCCCCCACATACACACACACACACACACACACTTACCCCCCTGCCCCCCAACCCCCCCTCCCCCCACATACACACACACACACACACACTTACTCTCCCCCCGCCCCCAAGCACCCCCCCCCCCCCCCCCCCCCCCCCCCCCCCCCCCCCCCCCCCCCCCCCGTCACATACACATACGATCAACAAAATCCTTGTCAAAACAGTCCTGCAGGGCTATAACGGTGTATAGGAAGAAGGCAGAGGAGGAGATGAAAGAACAACATCCCGTACTGGCCAGACTGGCCTGAGGTTGAGTACATCTCTGCCGGAGACAGAGTACAGACCACAGAATGATGGAGAGGGCTGGTTTGTATGTTGTCCACAGCGCAGCGTCCTCACGGTTAAAACGGCTACAAGATAATAATGTAAACAATGACAACGTGATAAAAAGAACCTTACGGCAACAAGAGAATTGTTTTTGACAAACAGTGTGAACTTCAAAACCTAAACAAAACAAAGCAAAACAACACTGCGATAGGATGAACGTACATACGAAAGTATACAGACAGGACAAAAAATATCTTTTTTCTTAGTACACTTGCTCTCTGGACGACATGTTCTTCCTCAGGGAGAACAGCCTGATTGTCACTCATGTAAATTTGTTGTGGCTGTAGATGATATCAAATTTTAAAAGTATCTTAATCGACCGTCTGATAGGCACAAGTGGTTAGGTCCGTTTGACTTTTAATCCCGTAGATCCACGAAGTCGTGGGCTCCAATCTTAACTGTAGTGTATGTGATGTATTTAAAGTGGGAATTTTAACAATCTCCAATGTTAGCGTAAATACAGTCCTGCCAGTGCCTTGTCTTCATTCACTTCATGTATATACAACTGTCAAAGATCAAGTAAGCACGTAAAAACCTCGTAGTTCCTGTCAGTGTCCGGAAGATTTAGGAAACACAAATATACCCAGCAAGACTATTGTAAAATATAATATCATTCGGATGAGACTATAAGCTGAGGAACCGTGTACGAACGCACACAAAAGATCTTGCGCACACGTTAAAATCCCGTTCCGCCTTTCGGAAGACCTGGTCATTGTGTGGGCGTAGAAGCAGAAGACAATATGATAAAAAAAACCAGCATGCACACAGTTATTGTGTTTAAACACCATCCCTGGCAAAAAAGTGGGGAGTTGGAGGAGTTGGAGTCCCCAGGGCGGTTCGGGGCTGTAGGTATATGGCAACGTTCTGGCGGCTCCTGCGATGGCACTGGACCAGTTCGTATCGGCGATTGCCTTTCCAATGGATCATTCCAGCGACGTGGAGAGGAGATGGCAGTGGGGGGGGGGGGGGGGGGGGGTCTGCTGCCTGGGTAACAGCTTGTCCTCCAGACTCACTTCTCCCCAGCTTTGCGCCCCAGAGCCTAGAGCGTAACTCCGTAGTCTTCTGAGACTGACGGACACCAACAAATATTAATGAAGGCGCTCTGAAGACGGAATACAAAGAATGAAGCCAGTGGGCAGACCTCCTGCAGAGTTACAAATACAGGAGAAGGCTGGATAATACGCTACCCAACTGGTAAGGGAACACTGAGAAGAGAGAAGAATTAAATTTACTTAAGACTGTGTAAAACATTAATCAAACCGAAACATCTACAAAACTAACAACAAGAGCACCACCACCACCACCACCACCTACAATGTGCAAGCTATTAAAAGACAGTAAAGATTACTGGGGAGTGTGGACAAGATAAGATGAAAAAAAAACAACAGAAACAATATGTAGGGTGTTGATAAATGTGGTTAGTATTTTAGCATTATTAAAGAAACACACATTAATGCTTTTCTCGTTTTTTTTCTCTCTCTAAACTTGGAGACATCAATTTTGCAGCAACAACAAAGCAGAAGGGAGTAACCGGTTTTAAACAAACCTAAAACGAGTATAAAAAAGAGGATAAAAAGTCGATAAACAATTAAACAACAAATACAAGAAATATAAAAAAGAATGGGAGAAAACATTTTTAAAAGATATAAGAGACATACCGAAATTAAACCAGGCTGGTCCACAAAAGTAAAAGAAAAAAAAAAGAAAAAAGAAAAACAGGAAGCGAAAAGAAATATCCCGACAAAACGATTTATTAGGCAAATCTTGCAAAACGGATTTCATACACAGTATATTTCTTTTACAGCAAACACACACACACGTACACACACACACACACACACACACACACACACACACACACACACACACACACACACACACACACGTGCGCACGCGCACACACACACAGAACTCCAACTCCCCGCATACACCTACACAAACACCCCCTCAAAACACACACACACACAAATACACACACACACACACACACACACATACACACACACACACACACACACACACACACACACAAACACACAATATATACCCCCACCCACCCACCCACCCAAACACAAAGTCCAGAACCAACTCTACAAAAAGAACTCAAAACTCAGACCATTGAAAACGTAAACCCTGAAATTGATCCACACTGATCAAAAAGAGAACGGTAGAATCCAAGCCAACACCACGATATTAAATTATACCCTACGTGACCAAAAGCATGAAACGAAAAAAAAGTCCTGCACAGCCCTGAAAATGGCTTTAAAAGATCCACTCTCCTCATGTCAGTCCTAGGCTTAGGGACAAATCAGTGCAGTATAGCAGTCTGCACGTAACATGATCACGTAGGCTTCTACATTCTCTGACTTTCACCACATGCACATTTAAATTTTCTCAGAGTGTGATAGGGACTGTAAGTCAGTCTCATCCTCCTTACTGTTTACCAACTGTCTGTAAAACAGTGCAATTATTGGAATAGCATCAGTATACTTCAGGGTTTTAGTCTGTATGGGGGGGGAGGGGAGAGAGAGAGGGGAGGGAGAGACTGACAGACAGACAGGCAGACAGATGGAAACAGAATGAGTGTGAGAGACAGAGAGAGAGACAGAAAGAGAGAGAGAGAGTGAGAGAGAGACAGAGAGAGAGACAGAGAGAGACAGAGAGAGACAGAGAGAGACAGAGAGAGACAGAGAGAGACAGAGAGAGAGAGAGTGAGAGAAATGAAATAAACTGAACATTTTAGAGAGAGAGAGAGGGAGACAGACAGACAGATAGAGACAGAGAGACAGAGAATCCAGAACTAACTCTACAGAAGAACTCAAAACTCACATCATTGAAAATATAAAATCTGAAATTGATCCACACTGATCAAAAAGGGAACGGGTAGAATCCAAGCCAACACCACGATATTAAATTATACCCTACGTGACCAAAAGCATAAAACGAAAAAAAAAAATCCTGCACAGCCCTGAAAATGGCTTTAAAAGATCCAATCTCCTCATGTCGTCCTAGGCTTAGGGAAAAATCAGTGCAGTATAGCAGTCTGCACGTAACATGATCACGTAGGCTTCTACATTCTGTGACTTTCACCACATGCACATTTAAATTTTCTCAGTGTGTGATAGGAATTGTAAGTCAGTCTGATCCCCTTACTGTTTACCAATTGTCTGTAAATCCGTGCAATTATTGAAATAGCATCAGTATACTTCAGGCTTTTAGTCTGTATGGGGGGAGGGGAGAGA
>CM060327.1:17556225-17563725 GCA_030674155.1 Stramonita haemastoma | reverse complement strand
GTACCGTTCTGCAAGGAAAAGATGACAGGAGTTCCATCATCACTTCTCCATATATTCCTGTTATTGCCGTGTTATGTGAAAGAAAAAAATAGGATCATGTAATCTTTAGATACTTTTAGAACAGTCTGTACAACCGAGCTGATGAGCTGAAAGGGAAAATAAACTGACTGACTGACTGACTGACTGACTGACTGAATGGCTGGCTGACTGACTGACTGACTGACTGACTGACTGACTGACTGACTGACTGACTGACTGAAAGAAAGAAAGAAAGAAAGAATGAATGAATAAATTAATGAATTTATCTATTGAAGAAATGAATGATCACACACAGAGAGACAAGCAGACAGACAGACAGACAGACAGACAGACAGACAGACAGACAGACAGACAGACAGACAAACAGACAGACAAACAGAAAGAGAGATGGGGTTGAGGATGGAAAGACTAACAATGCCACGTTAAAAAAAAAGTTACAGAGTGAACAAAAATGAATAAAAAGACCGACATATAAAAAAGAACGGTGAACAGAAAAAAGAAACTTTTGCGAAAAAGGAAAATCAACCAGAAAAGACAGGAAAGAAGAAGATGACTTCTGAAGAGGGGCTGAAGTCATACAGATGAAAATCGAAGAATAAATATGGTAACAGAATGGCAAATTTAAAAGCAGAGTCTGGTTGACTAGAAGTCAACTCAAAGTTGACTCAAAGTCTCCCTCACTGATGTACTTACCAGTCTCTCTCTCCGTGGTAATAGTCTTCTCTCCCTCTGAAAAGGTCACACTAGGCTAACTAAGAACACCATTCTGCAGAGATTTTGACAGTTTGCAAATGGCTTGTCTGGTAGAGATGACAGAAACTGTAAATTTAGTGTGTGTGACATGAGATAAAAGGCGACGATTTTAACAAGGTACTTTTTGATGGTACTAAGTCTTAAAAAAAAGTATTAATATCGACATGATATTTCAAAGAATTTATCGCAATTTATATTTCATATTGTAGCTTTTGTGGCTTCAAAACAAAAAGCACAGGAGGGTGCAGGGAGGGAGAGGTGGGGGCTATGTGGTGCAGCATTATAGTTATGTCCTACTTATTACAACATCTCTTTTTCCTCTTTTTCGCTTTTTATATATTTTTTTATAGAGGACAATGGAATAAGCATTCATGTGACTTTCTACATCCAGTCTCCGCGTGTATGTTATTTTGTCAAGTTTGTCATTTGTTCCCAGCGGCACCCAATGGCCTGCTCTTTCGAAAAGCGGAACATGATTTACAGTATACACAAGATGTTCTGCGTGTGTTCGCTCACAGGACCTCTGTTTAAAGTCTCATCCGAAGGACTTTTGGGGAGAGTGGAGTCTGCCCTGATGTTAACTCCAGGGGAAAAAATCCTTTTCAATGGGATTCGAACCCGGTTGTCAGATTGCCAGCACAGTGTTGTAACAACTAGGCTATTCCTTACCGTTAAAAGCATTATGTCGAAACTGAACGCCAATCAATCCCTGCCTTATAATCTTCTAAAACAAACAAAGAAAAGAAATTAGCAGCAAAGACACACACGCACACATACACACACATACACACACTGTCTGTCTGCCTGTCTGTCTGTCTGTCTTTCTTTCTGTCTGTTACTCTCTGTTCTTGCACACATCTGTGTGTGCATGTCTTTTGTGTGTGTGTGTGTGTGTGTGTGTGTGTGTGTGTGTGTGTGTGTGTGTGTGTGTGTGTGTGTGTGTGTGAGTCTGTATGTCTGTGTGTCTGTGTGTCTGTGTCTCTGTGTCTGTCTGTGTGTCTGTGTCTTTGTGTGTCTGTGTGTCTGTGCGTGTATGTGAAAAGAACTAATTGCACGGAAATACCCAAGACACAGACGGTTTACTCGTGAATCAAAGAATGCAGACAGTATTGGAGTAAAAAAAAAAAAAATCCCACGGCAGACAGCAATTAAACCGATAGTACACCAATCGTGACCAGAGGCACGAAGAACGGAAACCATGAACACCACTGAAGCAAGTGCAAAGCTCCTGCCTCCCTGAGAATGTGCGTAATAACGAAAAAAAGCGCACACGACGTAACAGTTTACAAGAAAGGAATCCTAGAAATATATTTCCTAAACATCAGGCCAATGGTCAATCCTTCTTAAGTTTGCCATGCATATATATGTTTTTGTAACAACAAAATGAATTTTTTAAGTTTTTTTTTTTTTTAAATCTTTCAGAAGTGGGGTAGTTATAACGTTACCTGAAATACTCATATTTTATTTTTTTTGTCCACGAAAAGACAGACCACTGCATATGGAGTTACCTGCAATGTTTACATTGTATTTATGTCAACGAAAAGACAGGCCGCTTCATATGTCAAAATTTACAGATTAGGAGTGCAAACTTTCATCAGTAAAGGAGACATATTTGTAACATTAATTGCTACATATATACAATGTCTCTTTTACAGGTAGTTTTAGATTTTTTGTGTAAAAAAGCAACAGAATGTGGATATTGCCAGTGATGTCACACCTGTCTAAAATTCGGGACAACCATGCATAAATGTGCCCTACTAAACGCAAAGTGTTTCTTGATGTAGGGAACTTCAGCTGGAAAGTAGTCAAATCCTTTTTTCTAAACAGATTTGTTGCTATCACCACAAGAAAACAGATAACCATGCTGAACAAACTAAAAGAGAGCAGAATCACAGAGGAAAACAATGCACCAATAAAAAAAAAGTTAGGACAAGACATTATGAAGATAAAACGAAGGAGAAGAACAACATGAATAAAGTTTAGTGTTGAATAGAAAAAAAAATGTACTTAAAAAAAACCAACAAAGACTTACTATGACCTTTTCTGAAATTTTGTGACAGACAAAAAATGTAAGATAGGTATATGAGTTCAAGACATAAATAAGCAAAAAAAGGGGGGAGAATTAAGTTTCGAGAGACACAATTCAAGAAACAGTAAAAACCACGAACAAGTTGGAACAAAGCAAAAAACAATGAATAAAAAAGAAATATAAAAACCTATAGCAGGCAAATAAGCTGATGAAAAATAATTGTGAGAAAAAGAAAGTAAGTCAAAAAATAGTTAAAGAATTAAAGTTATGTACGAAAATTGGGGCAATTCTTTAAAAGGTAATGTATTCAGCAATCTATGTTTTTACATAAACACACACATACACACACACGTATACGCACGCACGCACACGCGCACACACACACACACACACACACACACACACACACACACACGCACGTAGGCACGCACGCACGCACACACACATAAACACACACGTACACACATGCAAACACACACACACACACACACACACACATAAACACACGCGCGCGCGAGGCTTCGATATTTTCCCCTGGAGTCAACATCAGTGCCAACACCACTCCCCCAAAAGTCCTTCTGATGAGACTATAAACCATGGTCACGTGTACGAACGCACGCAAAATATTCTGCTCAGACTTTAAACTCGTTCCACTTTTCGGATGAGTGGGCCATTATGCGCTGGTGGGAACAAATGACAAAATTAGCAAAACTGTATTCACCAGGGACTTGATGTAAAAAATAAAAATAAAAAGCGCATAAGTGCTTATTCCATTAACCTCGAATAAAAGAAAAGAAAATTACAGACTGAAAGTAAAGTTTGCCTGCGTGACTGTCTTCAAGAACCAAACCATCTAAGCAGCAATACTGCGATGTTAGAGGGTGTCTCTCCAGTTAAGAAAAGTGCTGGTTATTCTATTTTTTGCTGCTCATCTTCTATGACGTTCCTGTTCTGTTGTTCCCACGCCGCTCATCTCAATCTCCTTGCCACAGCCATACACAGATTAGTTTTTTCTCATCCTCGGGGTCGGGAGTTAACAAGGAGCCCATCAATATTAGGCCGCCGTGGGGCCACCAGCCAGAGGGGCCCTGCACTTCTGCTGGGTCACTTTGGTGGAGTTTAGTGGTGCCTGTTCTGACCTAACCTACGAAGGACGCCACCTACTAAGCCCCTTACTAACGACAGTATTAGCTCAGTCACGGAGCCAGACTGAGTGAGTCAACCACCTCAGGTTTTGACCACCACAATGTCCCTCCAACGACCGCCCCCCCGTGAACCTCCAACCCCAAAGGCTTTGACACAAACTCACCACAGGCACAGAAGTGGATGGGGAAACCGAATCTGAGGTCACCATAAATCCAGAGTAACAAAGGCTACCAAATTAGAGGCTTTCTTTTTATTATTGCATGATAATCAATGATAATGAGGATGACGTAATGATGCTACTGTGGAAGTGTATTCGCTTTGAGACTACTTGACAGGGTTGTACTCTACGCTTACTGTCGTAACATATCCAGGCGTTAATCGGGCCCAAGTGATACAGACACCTGCAGTGCTGGTCAGGTAATTTGAGCAACACTCTCAAATGTGCATCTGTAAAGTGGATGAAGCTCGACTATGTGGTACCAGTCTCCCCACTGAGCCCACAGCACACTCACTCTGGGTAGGAGCCGGCCGGTGTCCGAAACATTACTATGACTCATGGGATTTGAAACCGCGACCTTTCAGTCCGAAATCCAAGGTGCTAATCACTGCGCAACGGCGGCTGGTAACAGCAGTCTTAATGTAGCCCTAGGCACTTAGCTAACGGCGGTAAATCACAAAGCTTTTAGTCTGGGTCAGGTTTTCATTCTGACCAAACATAATGAGGCCAAAAGCTTGTCACATCTTTTTCTGGATTTTTTCTTTGACAGCCAGTACTACCGCTTAGGTAGTGCTGCAGGATATACTGACAGTCAGTATAGCTTAGATGATACTGCAAGATATATGACAGTATAGTGACATGACAGTACAGATAGATACTACTACAGGGTATACTGAAAAAAGCAAACTATTCGAAGAATGTGTGTACATGTATATGGGCGTGTGCGAGTCGAGTGCGTGAGCACATACATGTGTATATAAAAGTGGTTATGCCTTTTCTAGTCAATGGTTTTAAAAACATTGTGTCCATATATTGGTGGTGTGTATGTGTGTGTGAGTGTGTGAGTGTGTGCGTGTGCGTGTGTTGTGCGTGCGTGCGTGCGTGCGTGTGTGTGTATGTGTGTGTGTGTGTGTGTGTGTTTGATTGATTGATTAATTTAATCTTATATATCGAAGATAATGGAATAAGCACTCTTGTGCTTTTTTACATCCAGTCCCCGTGTGTGTGTGTGTGTGTGTGTGTGTGTGTGTGTGTGTGTGTGTGTGTGTGTGTGTGTGTGTGTGTGTGTGTGTGTGTGTGTGGTGTGTGTGTGTGTGTGTGTGTGCTTGCGCGCGCGCCTACGAGTGTGTATTGTACTATTTTTATTTGAAGGTGTAATGTTTGAACAAATATGACATGGAGCTATCTTGTATCTTTTGATTATGATTCGTATCAATATGCCTGTCAGTATTGTAATTGCCCTTCATGGAGGATTAAAGTGTTTTTGACTTGACTGGACTTGAAACGGTGGGCAGATGAAGAGACGACCAAAATGAGTGATGCAAAGATACTGGTAAAGATGTAAAGAGAAATTTTAAAAAAAGAGTGAGGTGCTCAGAACTTTTATTTCTAAATAAGTAAAATAACAACAAATCTAAAACAACCAAAACCCAAAACAAAAAAGCCTTGACCTTTACAAAACGTCAGATATTTTTTGTTCCTAAAAAGAAAAAAAATCCCCGAAGCAACATAGTTAAAACACACCAGCAAAGAGAAGAGGTTTACCACGCGGTCACAGAGAATACAAACAAAAAAGATGTAAAAGAGCTAACAAACAACAAAAACAAACAAAAGAGAACAAAATGAACATTTAAAAATATAAAAAGACAAGTAGGTTTTACAGGGATGAAAGAGACAAAAAAATAGAACAATAGAAAAAAAAACAGTTGCAAATTTACGAACAAAAAACAAAACTCAGACACACAGATAGAGAAAACAAAATATTAGGCCACTTTTACACTTGGTGTTTTTCAGCAATGTTCCTTTTACTACACACACACACACACACACACACACACACACACACACACACACACACACACACACACAACAAAAAAAAAAAAAAAAAAAAAAAAAAAAAAACGCGCGTGCGCGTGCACAAACAAACTTACACACCCACACACATACAAACGCACACACGCACACATACGTACACACACACGCGCGCGCGCGCACACAAACACACACACACTTACACTTACACTTACACACACACACACACACACACACACACACACACACACACACACACACACGCACACACACACACACACACACACACACACACACACACACACACACACACCACAATATAACACATTACACTACACTACACTACACTGTCAAAAACAAGTTTACCACAATGACCAAAGAAACAGACCATTCACCGAGAGAAAACCAGACGACTTCAGTCCAACCAGACGGCACTGGAGAAGCCAATAACACCGATACTTAACTGTTTACAGCCAGGAACACAAAAAAGAGACAATAATTAACACAATAGAACACGGCTGAAAGATCTAATCTCCCCTCTAGTTCACAGTGGTCGTAAGGTAACGGACACAATCTAGAAAGTGAAAAGTCGTGGGTTCGGTCCACCCGTTTCACATCAAACATTTCTCCTATCCTCTATCAAGACTTTTGCGTTGTTCGACTTCCAGATGAAGTTATAAACCAAGGTTTCATGTGCAGCATACAGTTGTTTTTTGCTCGTAAAAGAACCCTTGTCAATAGACCTTCAGAAAAAAAAAAATATTCAGAACACAAGAGAGATGAAATGCTGTTCCAAACGCCATGTGTGTGCGCACACGCGCGTGTAAACATACACACACAAACAAACACACGCGCGCGCGCACGCGCCTGCACGCACACACACAGATTGTATATCTTTATTTCTATGCACTGTCGGAAACGAGCTCCTCAAAAGACCCAGAATATCAACTATTAGAATGCAAGAGAGAAAACCAATGAACTAACACTGATCGGAAGGAAGGGTAGAATTATTATGGACCAGATGTAGGAATAAAAGAAACAAACAAACAATTAAGCTCACATGAAGATGGCTTAAAGATGACATCTCCAGTACAATTCGTAACACTAGAAAAAGCAGTTTTGTGTAACAGTCTGCACGTAACAAGACTACATAAGCCTAGATAACATTAATTTTCTTGACATTGAACTCCAGTGTTTTCCTGATTTGGTGATATGATTCTGCCTCATCACCTTTCTTAAGAGGTGTCGGTAAATCTGCCTACCTATTAGAATGGTGTGATTCATCAGGGCTCAGCCAATATATATATATATATATAATATATATATATATATATATATATATATATATATAGATAGATAGATAGATAGATAGATAGATAGATAGATAGATAGATAGATAGATAGATAGATAGATAGATAGATAGATAGATAGATAGATAGATAGATAGATAGATAGATATAATCAAAATTGATGTCATACCATCACGTCATCACAATAAACACC
>CM060327.1:17546225-17551225 GCA_030674155.1 Stramonita haemastoma | reverse complement strand
AAACAACATGTCCTTGTTAAGCTACGGGGTTCATAGACTGAGAACAATTTCCCCTAACTAACGTTCTCTGGACACCTCTTCACCTTTTCAACTTCCCTCGCAGGATGGGGCCTCTTCACGGTCCATTGGTGTAGTAGTCGTTCAGAAGAACGTAGGTTACGTAGGAGGCTTGCTGCTTGACAGTGGCTTGTTTAGGTTCATTTGAGAGTAATTTCCAAAGATGACAATTAATTTTTATTATGTGTGTGGTACTCTGATGTATGGTGTATAGTCGGTATAGGTCGTTCTGAGAAATTAGGATGGTAGAAAAAGATGAAGAAGAAGAAGAAAAAGAGGAGAGGAGGAGGGGGGAAGAAGAAGAAGAAGAAGAAGAAGAAGAAGAAGAAGAAAAGAAGAAGAAGAAGAAGAAGAAGAAGAAGAAGAAGAAGAAGAAGAAGAAGGAGGAGGAGGAGAAGAAGAAGAAGAAGAAGAAGAAGAAGAAGAAGAAGAAGAAGAAGAAGAAGAAGAAGAAGAAGAAGAAGAAGAAGAAGGAGAAGAAGAAGAAGAAGAAGAAGAAGAAGAAGAAGAAGAAGAAGAAAAAGAAGAAGAAGAAGAAGAGGAAGAAGAAGAAGAAAAAGAACAACAACAACAAACTACTACTACTACTACTACTACTACTACTACTACTACTACTACTACTACTACTACTACTACTACTACTACTACACTCCTCCTCCTCCTCCTCCTACTACTACTACTACTACTACTACTACTACTACTACTACTACTACTACTACTACTACTACTCCTCCTCCTCCTCCTCCTACTACTACTACTACAATAACAGCAGCAGCAACAACACAAACAACATATATATATATATATATATATATATATATATATATATATATATATTATATGATAATAAAACAAAAGCAATTTCAAATCATCTCAAAAGACATCAGAGTAAATTGAGGGTGTATTTATCATAGCAAAGGCCAAAACAGAATTTAATCATAAAAGTCTGATCTAGCATGTTCACCTTAGCGGTAGATAAAGATCGATTGTCGTTTTAGCTTATCTGTTTATCAGCCTACTTGAACATAATCAGTTTTCTTTTCGATTAAAAAAAATCTGTTTGACTGTAGAGGTTATCGAACTTATATTTTGAGTTAACGTGTTTTTGTGTCTATCTACTAGTTTTTAATACATTTTTTTCTCTACAATCTCTCTCTCTCTCTCTCTCTCTCTCTCTCTCTCTCTCTCTCTCTCTCTCTCTCTCTCTCTCTCTCTCTCTCTCTCTCTCTCTCTTCACAAATGTATAACTTTAGCTCGCCCACGACCCCGCCCCCCGAATCCTTTATGCTGTAATGCTGGTGGTTATGTCTATAGGACAGTAGTCCTTATTCAATATGCCCAGACATACAATGAAACCTCTGCCTATGATACAATCGCCCTCCCCTCCACATACAATAGAAAAAGTGGCAGGAAAGCCTTGTGGTTAGAGCGTTGAATTTGCGATCTGATGGCGCGAGTTTAAGCCACCACTGAGAGGCCTTTTTAGGGACGTTTTCCTTAGTAGTAACATTTAGTACCGCCTCCCACTAGGGGACGGGATAGCAAAGGGGTCAGAGCACTCGCATTCCCAAGTTAACCTTCCCCGTACGTCGCCTCGGCCTCGACGCCCCATATCTCCTGGGTGTACATACACCCATACTGTTAGTGAAGGCATAATCCGCTCCCATATCTCCTGGGTGTATACACACCCATACTGTTAGTGAAGGCATAATCCGCTCCCATATCTCCTGGGTGTACACACACCCATACTGTTAGTGAAGGCATAACCCGCTCCCATATCTCCTGGGTGTACACACACCCAGGCTGTCTGAAAAGGAACTAAACCTCTGCCTTGCCTTGCTTGAATCACTAAGCTCTTTCCCTACATCCTGGTTGCATAGCAACCCTATGACTTGAAGAGCCTACTGTACATCCTGGATGTTGAGTAACATAATCTGCATACAGGGGAGTCTGCCTTTATGTGTAAGGTTTGTAAGAAGGGAGAGTGCTCTTCCTACAAAAGATCTAGTACTTGAGGTGCATGAAAGGTATACACCCAAAATATGCCCATATGCACTGGAGCTATCCCTAAAGGGAAAAAAGGGCTTGTTACTTTACTGTGCACCTGCATAGATTTGCAGTCTTATGGCCGTTGGTTTACCACTGAGTTGAGAGTCATTAATAATAATAATAATAATAATAATAATAATAATAATGATAATAATAATGATGATGATGATGATGATGATATGACAACAATAATGATGATAAATGATAATAATAATAATGATAATAACAACAGTAGTAGTAGTAGTAGTAGTAGTAGTAGTAGTAGTAGTAGTAGTAGTAGTAGTAGTAGTAGTAGTAGTAGTAAAATATATATAATATATATATAATTAAATAATAATATAAAAAAAAAAAAATAATAATAATAATAATAATAATAACGAATAATTACGGTGATGATAATGACAATAATTCTAATAAACATTGATAGTGAAAGCATCACCAGATCTGCCCTAAGCATATCAATTTGTCTCATGTTGTGGCTAAGGCTGATGTGTCACAAATCCAGATCATCAGTCTATCATAGATCTATATGATAGCACCACACTCCTCCCCCCTCCCCCTTTACAATGTACTCTCAGATCTACGTAATAGCACACATTTGACGTCATGGAAAGGGAGGAGAGTTGTCATCCCTCTCTGTTGTCTGGTCTGGCTGATTGATTGATTGATTGATTGATTGATTGATTGATTGACAACACGCGCGCGCGCACACACACACACACACACACATGCCTCAAAAGTCCTTTGGATGAGACTATAAACCAAGGCCCCATGTGCGAATGCATCAGAACATCTTACACACATGTACGATCCTGTTCCGCTTTTCATAAGAGTAGGCAATCATGTGCTGTGGGAACAGATAAGATTTACAAAACTGCGTACGCACGGGGACTGGATATAAAAACCGCAAAGTGCTTATTCCATTATCCTCATTATAAAAAAATAAATAAAAATAAAATATCATAATTATGTGCACAGATGCACACGCATACATACACACATTCAAAGATATGTGCACGCACACACACATGCACACACACACACATGCCATCCACTTCAAAAAAGAAAATCAAAGCTTATTCAACGAATTATCCAGAAATAAAAAATAGACTTTGACCGACTTTGACTTGGACACATGTATGCACGCATGCATGCATGCATGCACACAGGCACGCATGCAGTCAGACATACATGTGCCCACGTTCGTGCGCCCACGCACGCACACACATGCGCGCGCACACACACACACACACACAATTTGCAGCACACGCATGCGCGCGCGCACACACACACACAATTTGCACGCACATGCATGCGCGCGCGCGCACACACACACACACACACACACACACACACACAATTTGCCTGGAACTCTCAAAAGTACAATCATGTAGGGCCTACCACCACAGCTTAGCAGCCAGCAAAAATTCTCAGTACAAGGACAGGTGTCCTAGCAACCACGATGTAGGGCGGCCACAAGGCAGTGACGTCATTCTGATGTTGTAATGAGTAACCCTTCTTTCAGCGTATGGGTGTGTACACACCCAGGACGTACTGGGAGTTTAAATGCTAATTAAGTGCATTTTTAATTAACACAAACAAACCATTTTTTGTGTAAGTGTAGAACAGATGTTTATTGACAAAGTCATGAAATTTCAAGGCTGTAGGGTTGATAGTTTTTGAGTTACAGAGCAAAATATAAGGGTTCTGGGTGTACGCACACCCAGAGCGTATGGGGAAGGTTTTAAGCAGCATCGAGCGTGGATACCAGTTGGATGGGCGCGCTTATGTGCGCGCTTTGGCTTCAGTACAGTCCCCCAACTTCACCCAGCTGTAAATGGGTACCTGCCCTCTCAAGGGAAGATAAAGCAGCGAGGGAGAGGAGATGGGTGCCGCCCTCAATATGCTGGCCCCTGGAGAAGCTGAGGTCTCTGATACCTCGCTCCCCTACAACCAAATATGCTATGCAACACCTTTGCCTTTTACCTTTACCTTGTATACGAACGCGAGCAGAACATCTTTCGCACACTTTCATGCTCGTTTTACTTTTCGGAAGAGATGACATCTGCAAGCCAAAGGGAACTGATGAACAAACATTTGAAAAATCCATGCGCACTGGGTGTCATGCCCAGACATTAATCCCGCATTAATAGATGAAGATATCAAATGATGTTAAATTTGCTTTTAAGCCATAAAATTGAAGGTGAGCTGAGGTTATTTAACCAACCCTTTTGATCTTATCTTTACATCGCAAACCTTTAAGTCTGTAAAAGAGTTTTGAATCTACCTTTAAACCACAAAGTAGAGTTTGGCTGATTAACAAACAGCGATTGACCTTACTCTAAAATAAAAGCACAAATCACAGAGTACAGGTAATTACTGCTAGTCTTAAGCTAACCATTATGACGCAACCTCAGCTCTCTCTCATCAAGGGCTAACAAGGCAGAATCGATCTGATCCATTGCCATACGCCATGACTGCTGGTGCTTTTCCTCAGACACTATTGAACTTCGGCTCAATCACAGACCAACCAGCTTCTGGTATGAATAATTGACAGTGCAGTATACTGACCTACCTTTCTTCTACCTCCATCTTTCTCTGTCTCTGTCTCTATCTCTCTCTCTTTTTTGTTTTTCTTTGTGTGTGTTGGGTTGTTTGTTTTTGCGAGATAGATGGCTTGATGAAAAAAAACAAATGTATTGCTTACTCAATAAACCACCTGGAAATTAATTTTGATTTGATTTGATTTGATTTGACCTCTGTCTGTCTGTCTGTCTGTCTGTCTGTCTGTCTGTCTACATATATATGTATAATATATATATATATATATATATATATATATATATATATATATATATATATATAATATATATATATATATATATATATATATA
>CM060327.1:17538725-17541225 GCA_030674155.1 Stramonita haemastoma | reverse complement strand
GAAATTCTGTGTGCTAGGAATTTTATCTTTCCTATCCCCCTCTTCGTTTCAGCGTTGTTCTTTTTCTTTCCTTCACCTCCTTCTTGTCTATTGTTTTTGCTGTCTTGGTCCATTCCATGAACAGCTTGCCCTCCATACTTACTTACCCAGGTTTTGCGCTCTAAAGACCAGAGCGCAACTCCATAGTCTTCCGAGACTGATGGGTGCATACTTCCACTACTTGGTCCATTCTCCCGCCTTTCTTTTATTTAAAAAGACTTCAATAATGATAGCTCTCTCCCACGCCAAAGTTGGATGCGCTGGGCCTGACAAATCAGGCGCATAACGACAGTGCAACGTATTGTTGCTCCTTTGACAATAATAGTTGCTGCATGAGCGTTTGACGAAGAAGGAAAAATCAAGCCTGATATCACTGTGAAGTACTGTTCATTGTCTACTAAGTGGATAGACAGTTTAAAGAATGCATAGACACATGTGGCTGTAGAAACACAAATTATGCCAGTGTTTTCTTTTGACGGTGAAATCGTATCAAAAATATGTTATTTGTTTTATTTTTTTCTTTTCTATCGAGGATAATGTAATATATAATCACTCATGTGCATTTTTTTTACATCCAGTGCCCGTGTGACTGAAGTTTTGTAAATCTTGTCATATGTTCCCACTGGCACACAATGGCCTACTTTTATCAAAAGGAGAACAGGATTTAACTGTGCACAAGGTGTTATACATACGTTCTCACACGGGGCCTCAGTTTATAGTCTCATCAGAAGAACTTGTAAGGAGAATGGAGTCAGCACTGATGTTAACTCCCGGGGAAAAATCTCTTCAAACGGAAATTTAACCCGGGTCGTCAAATCGCGTGCACAATGCTATGACCACTATGCTATCCCGTCTCGTATTTTATTTTATACAAACAGGATGTGGCTGTTTTGGTCATCCGTTTAAACTAACGTTTATTGTCTTCCGCTGCACCTTTTACCATCAGTCTCTACACGCTATTCTTGGTATGGGTAGCTATGTGATCTTTGTTCGGTCTTGTTTGGACATGCATAATATCAAAGACATTTTCTGGGGGGTATATTTTCATCAGACCCGGCCAGGTGCTTCAAAAACAATTATTTGATGATTTAGTTTCCTTTTTATTATATTTTCTGTGTTTGTGTTTTGTTTCCTTTATTGTGTGATGTTCTGGTTCTGCTGTTTTCACGCACATGAAGACGCACGCGCGTGCGTGCGCGTGCACATACACACTAACACAAATGCAGACGCTCGTGCACACACACACACACACACACACACACACACACACACACACACACACACACACACACACACACTCACACACACACACACACACACACAAAGCGTCATAGGCAAAAATCACTTGCATGTCAAAGTGTATAGAAAAATGAATACAATATCGACATAAACAAAAAGCAAAAGGCCACAATCAAAGCATCAATATGAAAAGCCTCAATAACTGAAAGAGTAATAATAATAAAAAATTTAAAAATTGATCACTAGCGTGGAAAAGAGACGAAATGAGGGGGAAAAAAGAGAGAATGAAAACTTTTACCACCATGATTATCGTCTTTATCATTTGAGACTAGCTGGACGTCACAGTTCGTATAAAATGGTGTTTATATCCATCCTGTTTCCGCTTGTGTGACCGACCACATTTTCATCGCTGAAAGCTAACTGTCGATACAAATTACATTGATCAAGTCAATATTGTGCTGAACACAATACACTGGACCTCCACGTCCGATGTGGGAGTTGACCCTCTTCTTCCTCTTTCCGTTGAACGCCCAGACAGCAACTATTCTTGGCTGTCATCATTATGTTGTTGTTTTTTGGCTTTGTTTTTGGGGTGCAGGATAGCTAAGTGGTTAGAGCGCTCGCTTTTTGTCCCCTAGTCAAGGCGTCGAGCGGGGTTACCAGTTGGAAGGGTGACCCTTTGCGCGTCTTGGCTTCAGTACAGTTCCCCCCAGTTCCCCAAACTGTAAACGGGTACCTGCCCTCTTTAGGGTCAAGGGAGGGTAAAGCAGCGAGGAAGAAGAGATGGGTGCCGCCCTCAATATGCTGGCCCCCTAGAGAAGCTTAGGTCTCTGATGCCTCGCTTACCTACGACCGCTTAGGTTATGGGACACCTTTACCTTTTTGGGGGGTGTCTGGCTTGTTTTGGGGTTGTTGTTGTTGTTGTTGTTGTTTGTTGTTGTTGTTGTGTTATCGTATTATTATAAAATGTGTACAAAAACATTCCAGTTTATTGTTTTTACATGTGGTTTGTAGTCACTTTTGGGTAAACCGTTTATACTGCCCAAGATGTTGGTTAACCAGACTGTTTATTTGTGTGCGTGAGGCTTTAAGTTCTTAGGATTATTGGTTTGGGTTTTTTTTCAAAAGGAGAAAGAGCAGTTTGGTAAATATAAACAGTCTATGAAAAACTGGGTTTTATGATTTCTTTTCCTGATTATAGAAATTTCTTTGGTGTGTATAT
>CM060327.1:17528725-17531225 GCA_030674155.1 Stramonita haemastoma | reverse complement strand
TTATTTCGTACCACACGACATTCCATCATTCTCCATCTTATTAAGCTGTGAGCAATCACTTTTTTTGATTATGCAAAAATCAGTATATACATATCCTATAACCTACGCAATCATTTTTTGGACCGATCTCACGAGGTGTCAAATTTCTCAGCTTCTCTAGAGGTCAGCGTAAAGAGGACAGCGCATATCTCCTCTCCGTCGCTGCTTTACCTCCCCTGTCTCTAAACGAGACCAGGTACCCATTTACAGCCGGGTGAACTGAGGTCAAAGGGCACAAACAATCACCTCTACATGATGCAAAATAATGCGCTCAAAGCTGCTTAATTAAACCTAACTTGGAAAGAGAGAGAGTGTGCTGACCACTAAGCTATGCGCTTACCATCTCCAAAATGATAAAGTAATATCTTCTTTAAAAGTTATTGAAAATAAGGAGGCTTTTTGTCATGTTTCTTTTTGCAAACAGGATTTATAGTTATCAAATTGAGAGAGAGGAGGGAGAGAGACACAGAGAGAGACAGAGACAGACAGACAGAAAGAGAGGAAGACAGACAGACAGACAGACAGATAGATAGAGAAACAGTGACAGATAGAGACAAACAAAGAGATACTGGGAGAGGCTTAGTGTGACAGATACAGGCAAACAGGGAAAAAAGACAGACAAACAAACACAGAAACACACACAGACTGACAGACAGACAGACAGAAAGACAAAAGCAAACAAAAAATAAGCTAGCCACTGCGTTATGTACCTTCACCTTCACCAATGCTGTAGTCCTGTAGGTTGCAGGGGGCACCACTGAAGATCTAGCAACCAGTTTCCTGCACTCAAGTACACTTAGGTACTGTGCCCTTTGATTTAAAACGCTCTGAATACCAAACAGGTCTCTGTACCGCAATTATTATATCATACCTCTTTATGTCACAGCAGATTTCTCTGCGTTAAATTCGGGCTGCTCTCCCCGGGGAGAACCAACCCTTTGCCACAAGTGTAGTGCCACCCATTACTTCTTTGTTCTTTTTCCTGTCTGCAACTGTATTTGTTTCACTATTAGAATAACTTGTTTTCTACAGAACTTTGCCAGGGACAAAACCCTCTTGCTGTCGTGGGTCTTTTACGTGCGCTAAATAATGGCGTGTAACACACGGGACCTCGGTTTATCGTCTCAACCGAAAGACGAGTAACCCAGACCACCACTCATGGTATAATGGATGGGGGAAAAGTCTGTGCATGTGTAAGTGTGTGTGTGTGTGTGTGTGTGTGTGTGTGTGTGTGTGTGTGTGTGTGTGTGTGTGTGTGTGTGTGTGTGTGTGTGTGTGTGTGCGTGCGTGCGTACGAGCCTGTGTGTGTCTGTATGTCTGTTTGTTTGTGTGTGTAAGCGCGCGGGCCTACGTGTCTGTGTGCCCGCACACTTGCAAGTACATGCTCACTTGCATAATATAAACACATGCTAGTGCTTGTGTATATGCATGTCTGTGTGCTTGCACGTGGCGGGGGCGTGCTTGTTGTGTGCATGTGCATGTTGTGTGTACATTATCAGCCGAGAGATAATCCATTGTACACTTCCCTGTCTCTGCTCATTACCTGAAATTACTGTTAGAATTGGACCACTTCCAAGTATCATGGCTTTGGCTGGTCTGCAGCTACAGTGACCCTGCCAATGGAAAAGTGGGGTTTTATACGGATGTTTATCTAGCCTCATTTTTGGACGTATTCGACATCGAAATTCATTTACGTATTCTCATATTCGACTGTGACATTCATTTATTTATTCTCATTTTTTACTTCGACATTCATTTATTATATACTAATACTTTAATGAGACATTCGTGTAGTTATTATTATAGTCGACTGCGACATTTATGTTTTTTATTCTCATAGTCGACTGCGACATTTATTTTTTTTATTCTCATAGTCGACTGCGACATTCGTTTATTTATTTATTTATTTATTTATTTATTTATTTATTTATTTCTCATGATCGACATCGACATTCATTTCCTCATTCTTTCTTTTATTTCAGTGATATGGAGTAAACATTCATGTGCATTTTTTTAACATCCAGTCACCATGTGTACGCAGATTTGTAAATGTCATCTTTTCCCACCATTACATAATAATCTACTCTTCCGAAAAGTAGAACAGATTTTCACATAGGAACAAAACTTCTGCGTGAGTTAAAGCACGGGACTTCTGTTCATAGTCTTATATGAAGGACTTTCAGTGTAATGAACCCAATAGGGGATGTTATTTCCACAGGGAAAATCCCCTTGTGCGGGGTCTCGGTGGTGGCTTGAACACGGGCCGTCAGGTTGCAAGCATATCGCTCTAACCACAAGGCTATCCCGTCCCCATACACACACAGAGAGAAAAAGTATGGAAAGGGAAGAATAAAGAGAGAGAGAGAGAGAGGAGAGAGAGAGAGAGAGAGAGAGAGAGAGAGAGAGGAGAGAGAGAGAGAGAGAGAAGAGAGAGAGAGAGAGAGAGAGAGAGAGAGAGAGA
>CM060327.1:17491441-17511441 GCA_030674155.1 Stramonita haemastoma | reverse complement strand
AGTATATGTATATATATATATATATATATATATATATATATATATATATATATATATATATATATATATATGCATACGTTTCACTTGATTATGTTCCCTTTTTCTCATTCCGTATATCTGTCTATCTGTGTCTGTCTTTCTGTATCTCCCCCCCCCCCTCTCTCTCTCTCTCCCTCTCTCTTTCTGATCTTCTTTCTTACTTATCCCACCCACCCACCCACCCCACTCACATAAAAGAGATATTGTTTGTCAGGAAAGAACATCGAGGTAAATTTTACAGCTCGCAGGGCAAGAAAGAAGTAGCACTATAATGTTTTCTTTTGGACTACTTGCTGATCAATACTGCCTTTCATAGCAGTAATTATCCTCATGGTACCGCTAAGGTTCTTGGACTGCTTTCGAGTTTTGGATGTTGTACTGTAACAGTTCTTTCGTCCTCAATAGCTGTAAAAACCTAATAAAAGAAAAAGGAAGAAAGCTGTGAAAGCGAGGAGAGAGTGGCAGAGAGGGAGGTGGAGGGAGAGAGAGAGAGAGAGGGGGGGGAGGGAGGGTTTGGGGAGGGAGAGAAAGAGAGAGAACGGAGAGACAGACAGACAGAAAGACAGGCAGGTAGAGACAGACAGAAACATAGATAGAAACACAGACAGAGACAGTTACAGGGAGGCATAGAAATCAGGAAGGAGAGAGAGACAGATACAGATAGACATACGGAAGAAGACAGACAGGCATACAGAAACACAGACAGAGACAAATATGATTACTATTGTATATTATGATTACTAGTATGAGTGCAGCAACCTTTTATATGGGCTTTCCTTGCAACAAACTTGCTAGATTCAGGCAGGGCCGGGCCAGGCGGGTTAGGGCCTCGTCGGAATGGTGGCGTCGCCGCAAGTCCGGCGCCACGCATATCAAAGATGCTGGTAAGGTGTGTATGCATACAATGCCGCACTCCCTTGGTGCCATGGGCTCTGCTACTGGTCGGAAATCGGGGTATGGCGGCACTCAAACCGGCACGATTAGTGGCATCTTTTCGAAACAGTCGCCTTATTCTTTGGGATGGTGTGTATGCGCGCGCGCGCGTTCGCGTGCGCGCGCTCGTGTTTGGGTATGCGTTTTCTTGTGTTTGGGCATGTGGCCGAGTCCCTGCACTTTCTTGCAGTGCATCATACTATGGTATATTATGATTATTGGTATGCGTGCAGCAACCTTTTATATGGGCTTTCTTTGCGACAAACTTGCCAGATTCAGGCGGGGCCGGGCCTCGTCGGAAAGGTGGCGTCGCCACACGTCCGGCGCCACGCATATCAATGATGCTGGTAAGGTGTGTTTGCATACAATGTCGCACTCCCTTGGTGCCGTGGGCTCTGCTACTGGTCGGAAATCGGGGTATGGCGGCACTCAAACCGGCGCGTTTAGTGGCATCTTTTCGAAACAGTCGCCTTATTCTTTGGGAGGGTGTGTATGTGTGTATAACATTAGTATGTGCACGTAGAGATTTCATTGAAACACACACACACACACACGCGCGCGCGCGCGCGCGTGCGCGCACACACACACACACTTATCACTTTTTGTGAAGAGACGTAAAATTGGAAACCACCACATAGACAAATAGAGGGAGACGTAGAAATCCAGAAGCAGAGAGAGACAGAAACAGATAGACATACGGAAGAAGAAAAAGACAGTTTGACCAAGAGTGAGACAAAGAGAGATGGAGGGGGAGGGAGAGAGAGAGAGAGAGAGAGAAGAGAGAGAGAGAGAGAGAGAGAGAGAGAGAGAGAGAGAGAGAGAGAGAGAGAGAGAGAGAGGAGAGAGACAGAGAGAGAGAGGAGAGAGAGAGAGAGAGAGAGAGAGAGAGACAGAGACAGACAGACAGACAGACAGACAGGGCAGACAGACAGAACAGACAGACAGACAGGGCAGACAGACAGACAAAAAACAGATTAACAGCCAGACACTGACAGACAGATGCATATGCATCCGAGATCTTGTGCACACACCCAGCACTTGCAAACACCCAGTCATTCATGAACAAAACTTTGAACGAAGACCTTGCTCAATGTTTTGTTTTTATTTTTGGTTGTTTCTCATTTGTAGTACTTTTCATCAAGCCTTGACAATAATTTTCAGTCATTGTGAAGGGGAGGTAGGTTTTTTCCCAGTGCTCTGACCAGCAGTGACAATGACCAACCCACCGACATCTGTTCGCTTGTCAATTCTCATACCATCAAATGATATCTCAGACCAGAATAACATGTTTGTTCCAATCTGCTTTTAAAACGCACATGAGACACAAAGCTTAATTCCAGCCATTTTATCTTTACAGCTAGAAAACACCCGAATAAATATGTACCATACATCATCTTTTAAGTTTTGAAGAAGATAGAGTTGTGCAAAGCTTGTGTTTTTTTCTCAAGAAAGTTGGGTAGTCAAGCGCCAATGTTGTGTGCTCAACACTTGATTTTTAAACTAAAAAATATATATGATTTTTGTATAGGGGTAT
This sequence comes from Stramonita haemastoma, assembly GCA_030674155.1. NCBI lineage: Eukaryota > Metazoa > Mollusca > Gastropoda > Neogastropoda > Muricidae > Stramonita > Stramonita haemastoma. The sequence goes on along the minus strand of CM060327.1, from coordinate 17,508,935 downwards.
TATAGAATACAGGAAAGATGGATGCAATGTCTAAAACAAAAAATCTTGGTAATCTACCCCCCCCCCCCCCCCCCACAAAAAAACAATACATTTTCTTCACTCATATGGACAAGTTTGGATTTTATATCACATAATTATGATAAGTTATTCAATTGCATTGCACTTTTATACATACCATCAAACATTTACAGTTGAGACTCTAAAACAAGTTTAACTGTGCATAAGGCAAAAAGGTTGGGGTTTTTTGTGATGAAATGCACTATAGAGCAAATAAACGACTAATACTTTCAACCTAAAAGCTAATGGAAAACAAAATAGATAAAGTTACTGGTAAATGGGGTCTCCAGTTCACCAGTTCATGGAAATAAAATCAACATATGTCCTTTTGCTATAAAGGAATTGGTAAGACAACAAAAGTGAGACTTAAAAAATGTATACATAAAAAAAAAATCAAAACATTTCAGATTTAAAGTGACATTTTAATACGTCATCTTCCTCCTTTTAAAAATATCTGGAAATTTCAAATAGTAGAAAATTGATTACAGCTGCAAATATAGCAATTATACGGAGATTTCTTTAAAATCACACACACACACACACACACACACACACACACACACACACACACACACACACACACGCACACACACACGCACACACACAACTTGATCTGCCATAAGTTGAAAATACATTTTGGAATGTTTCCGATTTCGATTCCTTTGTTATAGGCCAGTACATGACTAAATTTCATTTTTAATAGAATTTCATTCAACAAAAAAATCAAACCCAACAAGCCCCACACACGGGCACACTTAACGGACTACTACACTACAGCATAAAACATTTCAGATGCATTCGTTTTTGATTAGCTGTATTGGTGTAAAATCTGTCATCGATCTGCCAGCGGAAAATTAATACACACATTTGCCACCAATACACACTAACGTAATTCTAATACAAAAAGGCCTAAAACCTGGTTTCTTTTATAATGTACATTAGATGCCATTTTCCAAAAAAGAAAAAAAATGAAAGGCACTTTCCCCGAGATAATTATTAAGGTGAGACACGGGTCCAAAAGTGGCCCAAATCATGCTTTTTTAAATTAAAAATTGCTGGATACATTTATGGAGATTTCCCTGTGTGAATTTAAAGAATTCAGACCATAAGATATGTCTGTAGAAACAGGTTACTCATACTTGTTATAGATAAAAAGGTTTAGGAATTTGAATTATTGAGTTTTGGCGACCATATTAGATTGTCTCTATGGCAGCAGTGCCGAAAAATGAGTAATTCTTTGATTTTTATGCTTTACAAGTGATGCCCTTTCAATAAATGGCATAATTTTTAACATGGGCTTGAAAACAAAATTTCATCTGTTTCGACCCCAGTGTCCCACCCTAATTACACACCACTATAAAAACTAATAACACCCCCCGCCAGTATCAAAGGCTATCCCAGGACTAGATTTTTTAAAACTATAATTTCCTTAAACCCTAATACTGCCAACACTTAAAAAATGAAAAGTCAAATTGTATTTCTTGCATTCAATCTTTTTTTTTTTATAAAAACGCAAAAAATGTTACTATGTACTTTTGGCATTCAATCTCATAAAAAGCCGAAAAACATACTATTGTATATCTTACTTCAATATCATAAAGAAACAAATAAATATGATGGTGTATTTCTTGCATCGAAAAATGCACTACTATATTTCTTACATTTATTCTAATATAAAAATCGAAAAGTATACTATTGTATTTCTTGCATTTGAATTTCATTAAAAAAAAAACAAAAAAAAAACACCAACAACAAAACGAAAAACAATCTTTCTTGCATTCTACCTCATAAAAACAATAACTATACTATGTAAAGAAAAAAAAACATCCATCCATCTCCCCCCCCCCCCCCCTCCTCTCCTCTCTCTCTCTCTCTCTCTCTCTCTCCTCTCTCTCTCTCTCTCTCTCTCACACACACAATTCTCAGATCTGAACATGGACGATCATTCCTCATAAACACTCCTATAATCTCCTCCTCCTCCAACTTCTTCGTCTAAAAACAACTAAAAGACAAGCATCCCTCCTTCCTTCAAACATTTCTGCAAACACTAGCATGCACATGCCTATACATATATATGCTCATGTCTATCTCTTACGCACTATCCCACTGACAAGTTCTCTTTTCAAATCTAAAAAACCTTCATTAATAAATGTACGAACATGCAATCATATTTCTTCAATTTTCTTCACATAAATTGTATAACGTCTACAGCAGTCTCCAAATAGGATTTTTGCCTCCTGCATAGAATTTAAAAAAATATATATTTTCCATTCTTGTGATAGTCATAGGACCAGGTCGTTTTTCTCTGACACTATTTTTGAATTGATGTAAAGGAAAGTTGTTGTTTTTTAAACCAAACCAATAAAAAGAAACAAGAAAACAACCCAGCCTAAGACACCAGTGGTCGACCATATGCCAAACATTCATCTAAAACTAACAAATAGCAATCACCATATCCCTAACTGCCTTTTTCATTCAAAAAAAAAAAAGCAAAACAAAAAACAGCCGCACACACACACACACAACACACACACACACACACACACACACACACACACACACACACACACACACACAACCTACCTTTTTGCCGCTAGTTTCACCATATATCTAATTAACAGGTACTCGAATAACAGTGATACCATTCCGTAGATATGCCTGCAGTACGTACACACACAGGCACACACACACAGTTGTGTGGCGGTGGGGCCGGATGACAAAAAGCTTCAAACTATACACATTAAATCTTCAAAGTCGCGTGCACACGGAGACCGGTTTAAAATAGCGCACTAATGCTTATTCCATTGTTGTCTAAATACAAATTATGAGAATGTAGGAACGCATGAAAAAAAAATGCCAAAATGCACGTACACGGAGACTGGTTGTAAAAAAGTGCATTAGTGCTTTCTCCGTTAACTTCGAAATAAGAGAAATTGATCACACACACACATCACACACACACACACACACACACACACACACACACACACACACACACACACAGAGTCTTTAAATCCTACTGACCTGCACAAATTTTTTATCCCTCCTTTTAAACACCCTTGTCCTACAATTGCATCCCCCTCTCTTATCCTCGCCCCCTACTCACCATCCCCCCTTCCCCTCTCCCACCCTCTCAAATCCACAAATCCGCCATTCCCAATTTTAAAATTGTGCGTAGTTTTAATCTATCCCCCTTATTTTTGTTTTTAAAGATTGTTAAAACTGTTCCTAAACTACCCCCCTCCCCCAGCTTACGATGACTACCTATCTCCTATCAATGACTACCTATCCCCTATCGATGACTACCTATCTCCTATCAATGACTACCTATCCCCTATCAATGACTACCTATCTCCTATCGATGACTACCTATCTCCTATCAATGACTACCTATCTCCTATCAATGACTACCTATCCCCTATCGATGACTACCTATCCCCTATCAATGACTACCTATCCCCTATCGATGACTACCTATCTCCTATCGATGACTACCTATCTCCTATCGATGACTACCTATCTCCTATCAATGACTACCTATCCCCTATCAATGACTACCTATCCCCTATCAATGACTACCTATCTCCTATCAATGACTACCTATCTCCTATCAATGACTACCTATCTCCTATCAATGACTACCTATCTCCTATCAATGACTACCTATCTCCTATCAATGACTACCTATCTCCTATCGATGACTACCTATCTCCTATCAATGACTACCTATCCCCTATCAATGACTAGCTATCCCCTATCAATGACTACCTATCCCCTATCAATGACTACCTATCCCTATCGATGACTACCTATCCCCTAGGGCATTCACACATTCAGTCCTCATACGTATTCCCACAGACCTAAACATCCTAACCACCGCCCCCCTCATAACATCTTTCCTAAAAATTCTAACACTCCCTCCCTTCCTCAACTCCCATCCCCACCTCCTGGGAATGGAAGGGGGAGGGGTGGGGGGCTGTCAGCATAAATAGTATCCATACCTTCCGGAAATTCTGTGCTAGGAGTTCCCTCATTTTTCTTCTTACGTTTCTGCATTGTTCCTGTTCTTCCTGTCTTCTTGTGTATTTTCTAACTGTTGATCCAATTTTCCTGCCAATTTTCAAAAAAAGAGAAACGATAGCGATTCTCTCCTATGCCGAAATCATATGGGCTGGGCCTACCTTGCCAGGCGCTTAACGGTAGCACAACGTATTTTTCGCTCATAATTATGACAGACAACAGTAGTTATTGTCTGAGAGGACGACGATGACGAAAGAGAAAAATATTCTACAACCACCTCCAACTATACAAGTCGAAAATGTTTTGCCAAAGTGTCAGCATGTACTAAGGAATCTACCTGCCATTTGTGTCCACATGACGGGCCAGGGTTAGAGTAACTGAAGGTTAGTTGTAAAGGGTTAGGGTTAGGGTTAGTGTTAAAGGTTGATATTGGGGCAAGGGTTGTCAGTCCGTTGGTTGGTCTGTCGGCATGCATGCATGTGGACACAAGAACAGGTAGACACTATAGTATGTAACTTTAGACACAATGGTATAGATCGGTTTTATCATCGGGTTAAAAATTTAGCATAGCCAGGGAACACAGAAGAAGTTTCATCAAATTATTCTAATTACCAGTCCTATCAACATCGACAATTTTTTGTTGGAATTCGGTGTTCGGATCTTTAACAAAATAATCTGTCCAGTTTTGAGCCAAATCTATGAAGATCTTATATTTTGTAAAACAATTTCCTACCATTTTTAAAGAAAAGAAAGGACTACGCCTGAAATTACACACGTAAGATATTAAAAAAGGACACGCCGAAATTGAACTGCGTTTAAACTATCAGCTAACCCCCTTACCTCCCTTTTTCCCTATCCCCACTGATTCAGCAAGTGTATTTTACCCCCTCCTCCCAACACCCCTTTCCCTTGATAAAATACATCTACCAAAACTTATGTCCCGTCTTCACTACCACCCCCTTCCCCCTACACACACACACACACACACACACACACACACACACACACACACACACACACACACAACACACACACACACACACACACACACACACACACACACACACACACTCACCACACGCAGAACACCTTGCACACAAGTTAAAAACCTGCTTCCCTAATCGGAAGAGTATGTCATTGTGCACCAGTGCGAACAAATGACAAATTAAAACAGTGCGAACAAATGACAAATTAAAAGTAAAACCGCATATACACACACTACCACCGAAACAATAAAGACAATTAGAAAGGTTATTCAACACTCGCGTTTTTTTAAGATATAGGCGAAATTCTCTCACGTAAAAATTTTTCAGTCGTTTAATTTAACTGGAATATTTTCTTTATACTGCGTGCATTTCGGAATGATATATCAATGGTAGTATTTCCCAAAGCCTTGTTCACTCTACTGTGAAACTCGATTCGACTAAAATCTCTCTCTCTCTCTCTCTCTCTCTCTCTCTCTCTCTCTCTCTCTCTCTCTCTCTCTCTCTCTCTTCTCTGTCTCTCTCTGCATTTCTATATGATATATCAATGGTATAATTTCCCAAAGCCTTGCTCACACTGTGAAACTTGATTCTACTTTATCCCCCCCCCCCCCCTCTCTCTTTCTCTGTCTCGCACTGTTAGGCTCTACTGCTACTACATTACTACTACAAAACTATTATTGTATCTACATCCATCATCTATGTCTGACAAAAACAGACAAAAAATCAAGCAAAAAACAACTTCTCGGAACCACCACAGAATGCAAGTCCTACGTGTCCAAGGATTGATGGAGAATCAAAGGATACATAAGGACAAGTAGTTTTAAAAAAATAACCTGATCGGAGTCAGATTAAAAAAACAACATTACAGATCGTCACAGTCCTACAAAGAATCTTGAAGCCTACCGCATTTTTCTCAACATATAAAACCCGATTCATTAAAAAAAAATCCCGGTGTAAAAAAAAAAATTCCGGTCTCGCACACAATGTGATATGTACGAACAGTATTTTTTAATCAATGTAATGAAATATATTTTTTTAAAGTTTACAGCAAAGAATGCCACTCTCACAAAAATTTAATCATAAAATATTTCAGTTCTGATTGATGAAAAAACTCAAGAGTTAGTAGTCCTTTTACTGTCTCTCAAGCAGAAACATGGAGAAGAGTGTTCGATTTCGCTACCTCCGTTAAATGAAAATAAAACTTTAAAAAATCGCATAACTTAAATCATTGACAGTCCTACATGCACCAAGAGATATAACAAGAGTTGTATGCTCACTTGATTTTGCTCATTTTTGAAAGAAAAAAAAGGACAAAATTTAACCCTGTTGTTCCCTCATAAGCATGCTATATGTGGGGATAGCATTTTCCAATTAATTACTTCATCTCAATCTTTGACAAAAATATATATAATTTACAAATTACAACCAGTATTAATGCATTCACATGCTAGGACATAATTTTTTCACTTATTTTAAATAGATTTATTAAAACCACACACGCGCGCTTGTGCGCGCTTATATGTTTGCGCCTAGCGTCAAAGTTTTCCACGTCTAATTTTGCAATAGATTCTGGTTTTGTTGATAAGAGAATCAACCTAGAACAAAAACATTGAATGGTGTCACTCTAAATCAGTCTTTCCTTCAGAATGATTAAAACTGAATTGGGTTGATGTTGCAAGGTATTTTACAGTATTCAATACAAATTAGATTAAAAAATAAATAAATAAAAAGAAAAAAAAAACTATATTAAAGATTTTAAGTGCTTATGGAAACAAAAAAAAATCACCTCCGCCATCCAGATGCCTTTTACACCATACTTTTTGTTTTTTTTCCCTTACCTCATCTACATATTTATAGATTGCAAAGCATTTTTTTTTACATAATAATCTCTCTTCGTAGACCAATATTAACAAACTGAAAATTAAAAAACGGTTTTCTCTCAAATCTTATGTCCTAACTTCTACTAAAGCAACAACTACCCTAGTGTGGAGCGTCGCATGCTTTCTAAAAATACTGACCACGGATCTCTTTTCTCTGGGTTTGTTGCCGCTCTTGTGTATGGTGAAGCATGTTGTTGTCTTTGAAGTTGTTCTAGATGATTTGCGGTGATGTCTTCGATGTTGTTCTAGATGATTTGCGGTGCTGTATTTGATGATTTGCCGTGTTGTCCTCGATGTTGTCCTCGGTGATATGTCGTGTTGTCTTCGATATTGTCATTGATAATTGATGTGCCGTATTGTCCTCGGTGTTTTCGATGTTGTCCTCGATGATTTGCCGTGTTGTCTTCGATGTTGTCCTTGATTCACTGTGTCCTCTTCGATGTTTTCCTTGATGATTCCCTGTGTCCTCTTCGATGTTTTCCTCGATGATTCGCTGTGTCCTCTTCGATGTTGTCCTCGATGATTGTGTTGTGTTCAATGTTGTCCTCGATGATTTGCCGTGTTGTGTTCGATGTTGTCCTCGATGATTTGCCGTGTCCTCTTCGATGTTGTCCTCGATGATTTGCCGTGTCCTCTTCAATATTGTCCTCGATGGTTCGCTGCGTTCTCTTCGATATTGTCCTCGATGATTCGCTGCGTTCTCTTCGATATTGTCCTCGATGATTCGCTGCGTTCTCTTTGATGTTGTCCTCGATGATTCGCTGCGTTCTCTTTGATGTTGTCCTCGATGATTTGCTGCGTTCTCTTTGATGTTGTCCTCGATGATTTGCTGCGTTCTCCTTCAATGTTGTCTTCGATGATTTGCTGCGTCCTCTTCAATGTTGTTCTCGACGTTGTCTTCGATGTCGTCCTCGATGTTGTCGACGATGTTGTCCTCGATGATTTGTCGTGTTGTTTTCGATGTTGTCACTGATATTGCTGTGCTGTCTTAGATGTCACTGATGCTTGGCTGTTTTGTCCTCGATGTTGTCCTTGATTTACCATGTTTTCGATGTTTTCGTGATTTCCTGTGTTGTCCATGTCGTCCTCAACGATTCGCCGCGCGTGTTATTTTAGTTGTCCTCAAAATTCGTATCGTCCTCGCTGTTGTTCTCGATGATATGACGTGTCCTCGGTGTTATCCTCGATTATTTACCGTGTTGTTTCCGATGTTGTCACTGTTGATTTTTGTGTTGTCTTCGACTCTGTCATTGATTTGCCGCGTTGTCTTCGATGTTGTCATTGATGATTTTCCGTGTTCTCTTCGATGTTGTCCTCTATGTTGTCATTGATGTTGCTGTGTTGTCCTCGATGATGTTCTCGATGTTGTCGATGATTTATCGTATTTTTGTTATGTTGTCCTCAATCATTTGCCGTGTTGTCTTCGATGTTGTCCTCGATCATTTGTCGCGTTACTTACCTCATGTCTACCGTGACGACCATCTTGGTTATGGGCCTTGCTGATACTGATGCTTCCCCCTTGTAGAAAAGGCAGGTCAATGTGGCTGCCCTCACACATCACTGTCAGGTTAGGTCACTGGCCCTCGATTCCAGACCCTCAGCCCCTGAAAGCAGAAATTCATCATCACAAGACTGCGCGCGTGTGAGCGTGCGTGCGTGTGTGTGTGTGGTGTGTGTGTGTGTGTGTGTGTGTGTGTGTGTGTGTGTGTGTGTGTGTGTGTGTGTGTGTGTGTGTGTTGTGTGGTGTGTGTGGTGTGTGTGTTGTGTGTGTGTGTTTGCGTGTGTTTGCGTGTGTTTGCGTGTGTGTGTGTTGTGTGTGTGTTGTGTGTGTTTGCGTGTGTATGTGCGTGCGTGCGTGCGTGCGCGTATATGTGTGTGTGAGTGAGTGACTGAGTGAGTGAGTAAGTGACTGAGAGAGAGTGTGTGTGTGTTTGTACATCCCCGTCTTATGCACGCACTGTATTTTTTCCTTCCTCAGCTGGAGTTCCAAATTTCATTAATAGAGGCACTTCGCATAATCATGGGATCGCTTATCTACCAGCAAGGTAGCCGCATTCCAACTTCGGGGATGATGTCTAATCATAACACAAATGTGCATGTTTTTTAAAAAATTCGCCGTAGTCCCTACAGGCAAAAACAGGTGTATCATGTACCTACTATTTTCTGCGTGCGTTTGCAGGTGGAATCTTGGCTTAAGTCTTATTCGAAAGACTTTCGGGAGAGTGGTATCGGTACTAATGTTAACTCCAGGGACAAAAATCTTGAATGGAAGTCTGAGTGATGGCTCGAACCCATCTCGGTTCCCGACAGAAGTAGTTAATGTCTTGTTTATTAAATATACTTCGAAATGAAGTACCTGAATAAATTCCGAAAAATATAGTTTTGAAGAAAACGACTTCGGTACATTTCTTCCTCAATAAATTCGAGAACAAAATTATATCAAATACACTATTTCTGCACATACTTTTTTTTCTTAATTCAAAGCATAAAGGTATTCGTTCAATACAATAAGCAGCAAACAAACTAATGCGCGCGCACACACACACACACGTACGCACGCACGCACGCACGCACGCACGCACGCACACGCACACATAGTCTTTACAATTAAAAAAGATATGACTCATCGTGCTTAACCAGAAGCAAACTATACTTTGCTCAAAGACTTAGCTAAACACCCCATACCTGTATTATGTATAACAAAGTCGCTCCACTACAGCTGTACACTTCTTATACACTTACTAGTCCCAGGCATTTGATGAAGTCAGTTTTTCACTACAGCTGTACACTTCTTATATACTTACACGTTCTGAGCATATTTTGATGTCAGCTTTCCAGACGATGGCCTCATCTTTGAGGAGACGGCTCCCAGATGATCTACATGATGGCTTTCAGGAGAAGACTCAGATGATCCACTTGATGACTCACCACAGAAGAGGACTGTCAGATGACCCATTCGACCACTCACCAGATTAGGACCCGCGTGGAATAAAGTATGGGAAGGAAGGAAGCCTAAGGAAATGCTGTGAACATGTGAGAGGTGACAAAGTCCCAATCTCTCGTGACCACTGTCTCAAAGCCTGTGAAGGCAGTGTTTTTTCCAACACCAAGATCACTGTAGGTGGTGGTGTTTACGAACACCGGTATCACTGTAGGCGGTGGTGTTTACACCAAGATCACTGTACACCAAGATCACTGTAGGCAGTGGTGTTTACACCAAGATCATTGTAGGTAGTGAAGTTTACAGACACCAAGATTGCTGTAGGTGGTGGTGTTTACAGACACCAGGATCACTGTAAGGGGTAGGTAGTGTTTACGGACACAAAGATCACTGTAGGTGGTGGTGTTTACGGACACAAAGATCACTGTAGGTGGTGGTGTTTACGGACACAAAGATCACTGTAGGTGGTGGTGTTTACGGACACCAGGCTCAGTGTAAGCGGTGGTGTTTACGGACACCAGGATCAATGCATGTGGTGGTGTTTACGGACACCAGGATCAATGCATGTCGTGGTGTTTACGAACACCAGGATCAATGTAGGCGGTGGTGTTTACGGACACCAGGATCAATGTAGGTGGTGGTGTTTACGGACACCAGGATCAATGTATGTGGTGGTGTTTACGGACACCAGGATCAATGTATGTGGTGGTGTTTACGGACACCAGGATCAATAAAGGCGGTGGTGTTTACGGAGACCGAATCACTGTCACCGAGATTGCACTCCTGTCATCCCTTGCATTTGATTTTAGTTCCCTAATTTTTATTTCTATGGTTTATTTTTCACTTATTAATTTATATTCTATCTTTGTAAGTTATTTCCTATTCTATGTCTCGTTTAATGAAAATGGTTTAGATTTTGTTTCATTTATTTTATTTCCTATTCTAAGTTTTATTTTTCTATTTTATTTAGCTACTTTTTTATAATTTAGCAAGGATTGAGGATGCAATCAGAAGTGTGGTGCCCAGCGATCCTTTGACGGTGGTGCACTACTGACCCGGCAGTCAGTGAAAAGTCCCGCAAACGAACGCGACCGAGTGGACTGGACTAGCCTCGACTTGCTTCGAGAAAAAGCTAAAATTTGCCTGCGCGTGAGGACTGGAGGAGAGGAGGAACCTGGTTGCAAAATTTTAAGGGGTGAGCGCCGCAAGACTTCGGGATAAGTGAAGGTAGAAAGGGAGGAAAATGTGCAGGTGAGACAGGTGTCCCTTTTTGTGTGGTGACCATTGTCCAGATGTCTTACAGCTGTTTGTGGTGTGTTTCTGATCGTGCCTGTGAAATCGGTTGTTGCAAAGCGGCAGAAATGTGGTCGGTGGCTGTGTGCATACAGACTGACGTGTGTAGACTTTCCACTGTGGAAGATTGCATGCAATAGGCCTACGGAGACTGCTCACTGCGCGCGTTGCGCTTTCGAAGGCAGTTACGTAGACTCACTCCAGTGCATCGAAATAGTTTATCCATGAAAACGAGTCTTTAGAGACAGAATGATATCACCAGTTACAAGACCAAAGCAGTCAGATGCGCTGGGCCTGACTTGTCAGACGCTTAACGGCAGCGCAATGCGTTTCCGTTCATATGACAAGACAACCGTAATTGCTGTCTGAGCGTTCGACACCAAAAAAGAGGAAGATCCGATATTTTCCTGTAGTCCCAGATTCAAAAACACCATGGCTTTGCTGCATGCCGATATCCAATGCGCTGGGCCTGACTTGTCCGGCACTTAACGGCAGCGGAACGCGTTTTCGCTCCTGTCACAGACAACTGTAGTTGCTGTCGGAGCATCCGATGACAAGATTCAATATTTTCCTGTCATTCCAGATCTCAGAAAACCTTCAGGGCTTCATTGTTTGCCAAATGCGCGGGGCCTGACTTGTCAGGCACTTAACGACAGCGCAAGGCATTTTTCCGCTCCATTTTTCCGCAGCACAAGTTGCTCGTCTGAGAGAGAGGGTTGAACGAAGCAGAAGCTTCTTTGCATTTCCTGTGTCTTCATCCCCTACCCTTTTATTAACCAACACGAGCCTAACCAGAAAGAGTCATACGGGTCATAAAATTGTGTGGTGAGGAGGTTAAAGGTTGCTGTGAAGTGTCTGAAAGCAAAGACATACATACATACATCCACTTACATGCATTCCTGAAGTCGGAATGCGGCTACCTTTATGGTAGGCAAAATTCGTCGCATACACAAAAATCTTACCATTGGTGAACCTCAGAGCTCTAGCTGAGGAACGATAAAGAAAAAAACATGCATGTGTGATAAATAGGATTCATTTTTATCTAGTCAGAGGGTCCCGGCGTATGTCTGTGATTTTTATTATAATCTTTTTTAATTAAAAGAATGAGAGAGAAAGAGAGAGAGGGGGGGGAGAGAGAGAGAGGGAGAGAGAGAGAGAGAGAGAGAGAGAGAGGAGAGAGAGAGAGAGAGAGGGAGAGAGAGAGAGGAGAGAGAGAGAGAGAGAGAGAGAGAGAGGAGAGAGAGGAGGAGAGAGAGAGAGAGAGAGAGAGAGAGAGAGAGAGAGAGAGAGAGAGAGAGAGAGAGAGAGACAGACGAGAGCAAGACAGAGAGAAGGAGAGAGAGAGAGAGAGAGAGAGAGAGAGAAGCAGAGAGAGAGAGACAGAGAAGAAGAAGACAGACAGACAGACAGAGACAGACAGACAGACAGACAGAGACAGGACAGAGAGAGACAGACAGAGAAAAGAGAGGACAGACAGAGAGACAGACAGAGACAGAGACAGACACAGAGAGAATGCGGAATTTAGTCACGAAAGGCCATCGCCCCATATGAAGGTGTGTGTGTGTGTGTGTGTGTGTGTGTGTGTGTGTGTGTGTGTGTGTGTGTGTGTGTGTGTGTGTGTGTGTGAGTGTGTGTGTGAGTGTGTGTGTGTGTGTGTGAGAGAGAGAGAGAGAGAGAGAGAGAGAGAGAGAGAGAGAGAGAGAGAGAGAGAGAGAGAGAGAGAGAGAGAGAGAGAGAGAGAGTTTTCGGTGAAAATGATCTAGACAGACAGATGGCCAAACAGACTGACACACAGACAAAATATAATAACCTACAGATAGCCAAACAGACTGACACACAGACAAAATATAATAGCCTTTATCGTACTCACAGTCAGTTGACCGTTGAAGTCCTGCTTTTCTTTGTGCAGTTCCGCAATGAACAGACAAGTCAGTCCTTGCATGAAGGCAGATGTACATTGCAGGTCCTCAATAAAATCAGCAGCTAAGTCTTGTGAAGGCTTCAAGCTTAAAGTATCTGTGCGGACTTTATGACCCCTGGAGAAGGTGCATGTGGCCCTATTCTGAGGCTGTCTCATTAATGATCCTTTCAGTGCTGGGCATGTCCGAAGTGCCCCCCATGCTGTCATGTCATGCCATGCCATGTCATGTCATAACCGAGCACTGATATCTGCATCCGGACCTCAGGTGGTTTCTGCCTGCTGTCCTTTCAGGAGGGCGAAGTCGTTCCTTGACTGTGGTTTCTGTGGTGGAAGTGGTGGTGGGGATGGTAATGGGAGTGGTGGTGGGGATGGTAACGGGGGTGGTGGTGGGGATGGTAATGGGAGCGGTGGTGGGGATGATAAAGGGAGTGGTGTGTGGGATGGTAATGGGAGTGGTGGTGGGGATGATAAAGGGAGTGGTGGTGGGGATGGTAATGGGAGTGGTGGTGGGGGTGGCAGTGGCAGTGGCAGTGGTGGTGATGGTGGTCTGCTGTTTGTCAACCGTCTTGATGACGAGGCCCCTCTGTGAAGAAAAAACAACAAAGTTTAAGTATTCTATCGGGTGTAGCTAAGAGCATGCTACCCCAAGAAAAAAAACAGTAAAAACTAGTTTCTAAGAATTCAACATGAAAAAATATATTCTGTTTTGCTGCCATTGCTATATCTTGTAATTTTTATTGGTCTATGTGTGTATGTGAATATGTCTGTTTCTAGTCTATACCTTTCGAATCTGTGTGTGACAAATCAAAAGATCACGCTATTCTGTTTATTACAACTATGTGATTTATTCCTATGTTCTCTAAAACACAAAGCCATTTCCCTCATACCGCAATTATAAAAGAAATAGGGAGGGGGGAGGGCGAGATGGAATAGCGTAGTGGTTAGAACATTGAAATTTTGAGTTTGTGATCTGATGGCCTGAGATCATACCACAACCCAGTTGCCTGTCCAGAGGATTTTTTTCAATTGGCGTTGACATCGGTACGATTTCAACCCCCCCCCCAAAAAAAAAAAACCACCACCAACAACAACAACAACAACAACTACAACAACAAAACCCTAAGTTGGACTCTCCCCTTGGGGATGTTGGGAAATTTGTCAGCATAAATAGCATGTCGACCTTTTGGAAATCCTGTTCTAGTAATTCTCTCTTTTTTATCCCTCTCTGTTTCTACCTCATTTTTCTTTCTGTCACTTTCTTGTTTATTGTGTGCCTTCCCAGTCCATTCTCCTGCCTTTTTGTTCCATAAAGTCTCGAAAGAAAACAGTTCTCTCCAATGCCGAAGCCAGATGTGCTGGGCCTAATTTGCCAGGCACTTAAAATCAGAGCAACGTATTTTCACTCATATGACAGACAATAGCCTGAGCGTTGGATGGGGAAGGAGAATGATTCCGTTATTATGAGATAGACACCCTGTCTAGTAGTACTACACCTTAGAATCCCACACAACAAACGCACAAGATATTTTGGATTCTACAGCATACTACATACTTGTCATAGAAAAAAAACGGGCCATTTTCTTTCTGAAGAAGCCAGCAGACAACAGTATTTCACACAGCAGCAGGGGATGGTCAGTTTTGATGACCACTTCATAGCGTAACAGTGACACTTATGTATCACTCTGGTGAGGGAGGTTTTGACCTGAACAATTGCGCTGCTTAACTTGACTGGGAGAAATCAAGCACTCTGACCACTGAGCTATCCCGCCCCCTAAAATCACCTTTGTTCTTTAAAAATAAACCCAACTATTAGTCTTACCTGTAGACTCGGGTCAAAACTGTCCAAAATGTCCACACCGCAGCAAAGTGATGGTATTTTAAATTATTGTGCTTGCAGAGACACGAAGCGGTGTTAGCCCTGGTCCGATGTAGAGTGAAGTGAAGGGAAGTGGCGTGCCCACAGCACGTTCAGTGCTCACTCCTAACCCGTATGTGTGGGTGAAGACAGCTTATTTCATGTTTCACGTGCATCATAGAACGCAGCACCTTTTGTACAGAGGGAGATAGAGTGACTTGTTTAGCACTACACTTAAGCAGGTCACTGCTGTTTCTTCCCTTCATGTTTGCGTGTTTCTGTTAATGTTTTTTAATTCATTCATTGATTTCGAGTATTTTTGAATAATTCATTGATTTGAATCCCTTCCTAGCCCTACTTTTTCACAGTAATAGAATGTGCACATGGCACCATGAGGAAGCACTATCGTATGCATACACACTTTACTATCTATCTATCTATCTATCTATCTATCTATCTATCTATCTATCTATCTATCTATCTATCTATCTATCTATCTATCTATCTGTCTGTCTATCTGTCTATCTATCTATCTATATTTGTATGTATATAGAGGAAGACAGCCATATAACCTATATGGCTGTGAATCATGGACTCTGACAGCAGAGGTAGAGAGGAGAATCCAAGCATTCGAGAACAAGTGCCACAGAAGACTCCTCAAAATATCATACAAAGAACACAAGACCAATAACTATGGGAAAGAAGAAATCAAAAAGCGTGTGGGCCCCCAAGAGCCTTTGCTCTCCACCATAAAGAGGAGAAAGCTGATGTGGTTTGGTCACACCACAAGACACAACACCCTAGCAAAAACCATCCTGCAAGGAACAGTCGAGGGCAAGAGAAGAAGAGGCCGCCAAAAGAAATCATGGGTTGACAACATCAAAGACTGGACCGCCCAACCCCTACAACACCTCCTACTAGCCACACAGGATCGTGAAGCATGGAAAAAGATCTCTGTTGCGTCTTCTCTCACGTCCCCCCTACGTCCTTTGGGACATGGGACTGAGTGAGTGAGTGAGTGAGTGAGTGAGAGGAAGACAGAGAGATAGATACATAGAGAGACAAAAAGAGAGACCGACAAGAACACAAAGAGATAGAAAGAGAGAGAGACAGAGAGACAGAAATAAAGAGAGATATGAATACAGAGTAAACTATATTTTATAAATTAAAAAAAAACAGAAACACAAAACCAAACAGACACATAGAGGCAGATGGTAAGACAGACAGACACAGAAAAGACCGTTAACAGGAGAGTCATTACGCATATAGAAACAAAATGGACAAAACCAAGCAAACAAACCCGTTCGTTTATACCGCAGACAGACACACAGATAGACAGACAGACAGACAGACAGATTGACAGACAGACTGTCAGATAGACACACAGACACACGCAGATATCCGGACAGCCAGACAGCCAGACAGACAGTGTGTCTTCAGCATCTTTTCCTGCACCTAACTATAGCTCATTACTTCCAGCCCCCGTGCTCCCTCCCCGTGGCATTGTGCTAACGCCCACGCTTCAGAGTTTGCTGTCAGACTGTGGATGCCATGTCCAATGGCCACTTCACTGATCTGAACGGTTCCAGACTGACAGACTGACAAAGGAAACATCAATCCAGTGTGTCTGATTTACACGCTCATTTAAAAAGAAATCAACCCTTACAGCATCTGTGATTCTGGTGTGGGTGTAGGGACAACGTATAAGGGTACGTTCAAGCTAAACCCGCCAAATTGGCGGCGGCAACTGGTTGGAATCTATGGTCGTACCCTTTTCTTTTTTTCCTGCTATGAAAACCGGCGATACCCGTTCACGCTGCCAGCCAGTTGCCGTCAGCTGCTGTCAGCCAGCAATTTGCTTTGCCTCGTGTACACAAAAAAAAACGGCTGGCTGGTCCAAGGGAAGTAATTTCCCACCATACCGACAGAGTGAATGCACTTGATTCGCAGGAAAGCAGTAGGCCTATACAGATTCGTGGCAAAAATTGAAAATGAAGACAAACTCATTGTGGCTGTACAGAGGAGATCTGTCATCTACAGAGAGACAAACAGATAGAGACAGAGAGACAGACAAACACACAGAGAAGGGCATTTTCAGGTTATTTCATTATTAAAAAAAACCAAAAACACCAACAAAACACCCACAAAAAACACTTCCTTAAAATAATATAATTATTAATGAAACCTATCCAGTCACAATGTGGCCACAAGCCTAATATTAATAATACAACAATTTGCCCGACAGCAACTTCGGGCTCTACCGTGAACACTGGTGGCGGCAATTTGCTGACGGCAACTGGCTGACAGCAATTTGGCGGGTTTAGCGTGAACGTAGCTTAAGTATGTACACATGGTCATATATTTACATACGCACACACGTATGCACTCAAAAATACATGCAAACACACACACGAACAGTCCATCCCCCACATACACACGCACATACACACGCACGCACGCACGCACGTACGCATACACACACACACAAACACACACACACGCACGCGTGTGCGCACACACACTCCCATACGCGCACACACA
>CM060327.1:17473941-17486441 GCA_030674155.1 Stramonita haemastoma | reverse complement strand
ACCAAAGAATGGCCAAAAGAATGGACACAGTCTCTTGTAATACCCCTGCCAAAGAAAGGAAACCTCAAACAATGCCAGAACTACAGAACCATCAGTCTCATAAGTCATCCTAGCAAGATCATGCTGCAGGTAGTCCTCAACAGACTGAAAAAACAAGCGGAAAAACTCCTGGCAGAAGAACAAGCGGGCTTTAGACCAAAACGCAGCACAATGGAACAAATTTTCAATCTGAGAATTCTGATAGAGAAGCATCTCCAACACCAAAAAGACTTGTACCACAATTTCATAGACTTCAAAAAGGCCTTTGACAGGGTATGGCATGACGGCCTCTGGCAAGTACTCAGGCACTTCAACATTGACAGCTGTCTAATTGAAGTCATCAAAGCTCTGTACGAGAACGCAGAAAGTGCAGTTTTTATGAATAATCACGTGGGCGAGTTCTTCAAGACCACGGTTGGGGTTCGCCAGGGCTGCCTTCTCTCACCTGTACTCTTCAACCTCTTCCTCGAAAACATCATGACAGAGACACTGCAAAACCACCACACTTCCATCTCCATTGGTGGAAGACCCCTTTGCAACCTCAGATTTGCAGATGACATTGACCTCATGGGCAGCAGCAAACAAGAACTGCAAATCCTCACAGACAATTTAACAGATCGAGCGAGCGCATACGGCATGGAGGTCAGTACAGAGAAATCAAAGATCATGGTCAACAGCGCGAGTAATGACATCACGGAAATAAAGATGAATGGAGAAACACTAGAAGAGGTGAGCCAATTCAAATACTTAGGCTCCATCCTAACAAAAGATGGCACATCAAACAATGAAGTGAAAGCTCGCATTGCAACAGCAACATCTGCTCTAGTCAGACTCGAGAAGATCATCAGAAGCAACAACATCAGCTTCTGCACCAAATACCACCTTTACAAATCCCTCGTGATATCTATCCTCCTATATGGCTGTGAATCATGGACTCTGACAGCAGAGGTAGAGAGGAGAATCCAAGCATTCGAGAACAAGTGCCACAGAAGACTCCTCAAAATATCATACAAAGAACACAAGACCAATAACTATGTGAAAGAAGAAATCAAAAAGCGTGTGGGCCCCCAAGAGCCTTTGCTCTCCACCATAAAGAGGAGAAAGCTGATGTGGTTTGGTCACACCACAAGACACAACACCCTAGCAAAAACCATCCTGCAAGGAACAGTCGAGGGCAAGAGAAGAAGAGGCGCCAAAAGAAATCATGGGTTGACAACATCAAAGACTGGACCGCCCAACCCCTGCAACACCTCCTACTAGCCACACAGGATCGTGAAGCATGGAAAAAGATCTCTGTTGCGTCTTCTCTCATGTCCCCCCTACGTCCTTTGGGACATGGGACTGAGTGAGTGAGTGAGTGAGTGAGTTCTTTTCCCCTATTGTATGGTACAAATGACATCATTTTATAAAGATGGTCCCAAACAGTAAAAAAGAGTATATTGCAATACCCAACTACATGGATTTAAACAAGTATCATGAAAATCATGTTAGTATTTTACTTGGTGATACAGAAATTCAATATTATGAAGCATGTTTCTGGAAACCAAACAATAGATTGCAATGCAATCACTATGATACGACAAGTGTAATGAAGTCGAGATTAAAGTTGTACAGTGTTGCTGCAGAAATACAGTAAAGCGCATGGCAGCGTACAATAAAATTAATGATAGTATGCAATGTACTACCGTAAAGAACAGAACAAGAGCAGCTCTCTCTCACACACACAGAGTCACACATACACACCACACACACACACCACACACACACACACACACACACACACACACACACAACACACACGCACACTCACACACACACACTCTCTCTCTCTCTCTCTCTCTCTCTCTCTCTCTCTCTCTCTCTCTCTCTCTCTCTCTCTCTCTCTCTCTCTCTCACACACACACACACACACACCACACACACACACACACACACACACACACACACACACACCATACACACACACATCATTCATTCCTCTACAAACCAGTTTTCTGCCACATGTAATTTATAGGCTAACCAGCCAGAGTACGATACTCTTTTTGTTCGCCTCTAATAAAAACCTGTACTCTTCTAACTTTTTTCTGTCTGGTTTCTGTCCAGCTGTCTTTGAAATAATGACCAGTGTTATTTTGCTTGTCGTGTTTCATTGTCTGGTCCATCCAGTATTTTGCATGTGTATGGATGTTCATTCCCATTCACGCTACATTATTTGTTGTCAGACGTTCCCTAACTTGACACACAGTGGTGGCCCTAGGCTATGCACTCCTGTCTCGCTTACTAGACTTGGGAACCACTGCGAAACCATATATACACACCGGATGAGACCCTTGCGAATAGGGATCATCTCAATTAATGACATCCCTTGAACGAAAGTGGCAGGATAGTTAAAACGTTCCCCTGCCTAATAAGTAAACCGTGAGGTTCTGGGTTCGATTCCTCACCTTGCTCTTTCTTCCAAGTTCGGCAAAAAATAAATTTAAGCTAAATATCAAAGTCCTTCGGATGAGACAATAAACAGCTTTGTGACAATCAGTACCAGTAAAACACAGCATAAGGTAAAAAGGGGCAAAGGTGTCCTATAACCTAGTGCAGCGAGGCATCAGAGACCTCAGCCTCTCTAGGGGCCAGCGTATTGAGGGTAGCGCTCATCTCCTAGTCCAAGAAAATTTTATTTTTGGTAGAGAATAAGTGCTTCAAAATTTTTGACTACACAAACTAGTATATTGATCCTTCCCGATTACGTTACACTGGTGTTAACAAAAGTTTTGTGAGGGGATTTTAATTAAAAACACTTTTTATGTCGAACTACTTTCTGTCAATTTCGCGAGCGGGCCGGAGTTTTAGTCGCGCGCGCAGCCTTGTTTTCGCGTCACTCGCTGTTTCTGTGTCAGACCCCTCCACGAATTAATCAGGAGATAAGCTTTCTTTGCTGACCATTATATACCTGTAAATGGATGATCCAAAGTCCATATTGTTTGTGAATCTTGTTAAAGTCACAGAAAGATTGAAAGTAATGAATAAAACATGTATGAGAAATCCGCGGAGGAAGACAAAAGGAAAGGCGTAGCAGACGCCACAGCACAGGTGTAAGCAGACACATCCGCGCGCAGTAGTAAAGTTACTATACAGTTTGTTTTGTAAAATCGGAAGAAATTGTGTTTAAAATAATAATTTTGATAAGCAGGTTGTATGTGTGTGTGTGTGTGTGTGTGTGTGTGTGTGTGTGTGTGTGTGTGTGTGTGTGTGTGTGTGTGTGTGTGTGTGTGTGTGTGTAGGCCTAGTCAAAAACATCTTTACTGAAAGTAAAACCTAAGTTTTCACAATGGTTTTCATTTTGCCCTCACAAAAAAATATTTTTAAATGGATATAAAAACACCTTAATAAAGGATAGGAAAACAAAACAGTCTTAATCTAGATACAAATAATACAGTATAAAAAGGAAAGGAAACAGAGAAAATGTACTGTTCACAATATAACCGAAAGAAGACAGCATGATATGCTTGATTCAGACAGAAAAATAGTGAAGAAAAACAAAATAACAAGGCTAGACATAACAGTTTATAAAACAAGCTACAGCCACAGAATAATCTAAAGAATAAAAGAAGTGGTCTTATGATCTATTCCTCTGTGTGTGTGTGTGTGTGTGTGTGTGTGTGTGTGTGTGTGTGTGTGTGTGTGTGTGTGTGTGTGTGTTGTGTGTGTGTGTGTGTGAGTGTGTTGTTTGTGTGTGTGTTGTTTGTGTGTGTATTGTTTGTGTGTGTTGTTTGTTTGCTGTGTGTGTGTGTGTGTGTGTGTGTGTGTGTGTGTGTGTGTGTGTGTGTGTGTGTGTGTGTGTGTGTGTGTGTGTGAATATAAGTGACACCTACATACTAACATGTTGGTCTGTTGCAAGAAATCATTGAACACATTTGTATCAACTGCAAGACCCCAGCACCACAAAAGCCACCTTGTACAGTGACCCAGAAAGGCGCAATACGATCAATCATTGCAGTTGTCAGTTAAAAGATAACAAAGTTGCCTGTGTGAGGAACTCTGTACATAAGAAATGCCGTGCCATGTACGCCAATAAAACAGTTATTGATGCTAGAGTTAAGGAGCCCTAAGGACAAATCTTTCCTCAGAAAAGCAGAAATTTGCAGTCAAGCATATAAAATAGAAAATGTTTGTTAGAATGATGCATACTGTGCACAACAGATGAAAGTTGAACTCTTAAAACACTATGGTGATGAAATTGCGATTGCTCATTCCAATAACATATTTGATATCATATCACTCAGAACAACTCCAGACTGTATTTTTTAGAAGTTCTACCAAGAGAAAAGAGAATCCAGTGCTAAAGATGAACAGATGTGTCTTACCAAAGCAGCAGTAACAATCATTCACAATGACATCAAGTCACTGGTTTCTGCAAGACAGCTGTCCTGATGCAGACAGCATTGCCAGTTACAGTTTCTGAAATCTTGATGCAAGTCACCAACAAATCTAAAGGGAATTAGAAAGTATCAGCAATTAGGCAAGGCATCATCCAGTGCACCAGGCCCAACACTATCATCACACCTGTACAGATTGGGCTTGCTGCGAAAGTGCATCAACTGTTTAGTTCCTGGTTTATAGTTAACGTAAGTATTAATTACTCAGGCAAGCAAACAAAGCAGTACTTGCCAGTCATATCTGGTCAGCCACAAAACAGCTGGGTGTTCAACATGCAGATCATACTGCTTTGGTCATTAGTGGTGGTCCCCTTTTGCATCGACTTGTCTGGCCTTGTGGAACAGTATACAACCAGCTGGTGCAGATGTATAGCAACTTCATGAACTGCATCTACAACAGGGATATTGTTGTATTTGATGGCGATTGATTGCAGTGGACTGCTAACCAAAGATGCTGCTCATCTGAGAAGAAATGGTGGGATCACAGGACCTGTCATTATTTTGCTGGTAGCATGGTGCTGACTGAGTCCAGAAAGTGCTTTATAGCAAATCCAGCCAACAGACTACACTTCATTCAACTGCTGGGTGAAGGATTGACAAAGTCTGGATTCAACACTGTATAATTGTGGTGATGCTAACTGCCTCATTGTAGGTACAGCATTAGAGAAAGCCAGAGAAGTATGTTTTCAGACGAAAAGATCCTGCCTGTGGAAAAAAGTTAGAATGTGCATTTTATCGAGAGCATGCATGCGTGTTCATGACACCCAACATCAGCAAAGAGCAAGTGATAGCTGCAGGAGAAAAGACCACTGCAATGATGCATGGTGGCAAGAACAAAGATTCCTTGGACAAGCTCCGATATGTGTGATACATGCAGAAACCAGCTACTTCTGTTATCATTACACCCAAACAAACTGCCCCCAACATCCTCAGCTGCAAAGTTCCATTCTATGAGGACATATTTCCAGGTCCATGAATGGTTGCATTTAAATTCACATAGTTTCCAGTTAGATCCCCAGGACTGGGGATGGGAAATAAAACATGGAGTGATGTTTCCAACCATAAAGATTTTGACGTAACCCCTGAAGCTCCTCTGTATATTGTAAGATGTTTTTAAAAAAAAAAATTATTGTAAGATGTCATTGTCTGACTGAATTCCGAACAGCAAGGTGTACATGCTGTAAGCATGGCCTCGTGTCTTCAGTTGCATGTGGGCAATGTAGAGGGCAAAGCTGCACACATTCAGAGTTGCTGGAGGTCCTGGACTATCCAATTAGGAAGACACACTGCACAGTTCATGCTAAGATGTTGGATATTTACATTTTGTTGAACTGTCATCTTCATGACATTGGAACTGAATCTATGAACATCTGTAAGAGATGTTACAAGTGATTTTGTGAACCAATCATTGGCAAAATGGTAAATTAATTTACAAGCACCTCTTAAATGTCGTCAAATTGAGAAAAAGAGTAGTTTTTGTTAATGAATACAAAGCTGATAATATGTATTCAACAACAAAAAAACATAACCAAGGTGATTGCCTGTTGCCAGTAGTTTTGTTTTGACTGAAAATTGTACTTCGTTTGAACGCTTGTGTTACTAATTTTAGGGGGATGGGTAAGCAAATAAGTTATAGCGACAACAGCATGTATCAAATATCACGTTCTTTGCATCATATGAATGCGTTTCTGAGTGTTTAACATTATTATCATTAAAATGATTGCACAATGTTTAGATTTTGCTGCCTACGGTAACGTTATCTGTAAACTTTTCTCAAATTTGAAAACCGGAAGTGCAATCACATTAGTTTTTCCCCAGTAAAAAGACATTGGGTCATCAGAGTGTAAAAGTTTTAGTTTAGAAATGAAATTTATACAAGCCTGCTTCAATTTAGTGTAAAAATTCCTGACTGGACAGCAAGAACAGCTTGCAAAGCAGCCCAAATGGGAAATACCGTTTCAGCTCAGCTGCACTGCACCTACTCTTTTCAAACACGAATTACAACTTATCCCGCGACTAAATTTTTGTTAACAACATTTGGGATGGTCAAGTACACCCACCAAAACATAAAACAAGTGAAAAAAATTTTGAAGCATTTATTCTGTGCCAGAGCCCTTTTTTGGCAAAATTTTCCTGGACTATCCTCTCCTTCGCTGCTTTTCTGTCCCTGACCCTAAAGAGGGCAGGTACCCATTTACAGCAGGGTGAACTGGGGGACTGTACTGAAGCCAAGGCGCGATCACAGTCACCCATCCAATTGGTAACCACGCTCGATGTTGCTTAACCTTACCTTGGGGAAAGCAGGTGCTCTGACCACTGAGCTATCCCGTCCCCCAAGTATACACAGAATAACACAAACAAAACAAAACACGCCGTAGAAAAAGATGAAAGGAGAACAACAAAGGTGAAAAGAAGGTAGATACAGGGAGAAAATAAGAATATTTTAATCGATAAAAGAGTTCTATAACGAAAACACACAAATGAAGTTCACTGGTAAAAACAAAAAGAGAATAACTTCAAATGAACACCAGCAACAATACCAGCTGTGACCTTTTCTAACATATTGAAAGAGATATCCACAGACAGAAAAACAGAACGATGGCAAAAGGTCTTAGACAAAGACAAAAGTAAAGGTGAAAGACCCTTGTTACAACAAAAACAAAACAATCAGGAAACAGTAATAAAGATAGTTCAAACGAAAATCATAACAACACCAGTAACAAGACCGAATATAAATGCTGCTTTTTCTAGAGCCTTGAAAGAGACTCAAGAAATGTGGGACAGCGATAATAATGTTTAAACATAGCAATCAAACTCAAAAAGAGCAAGGAGCACGCTACAAAAGATGGTAACAAGGAGAGGGTAGACACAAGTTTATAATCAAAAGAAAACCAAAAAACTGAAGATAATATCAATTTTTTTAATAAAGGAACAATTCACACACAGTGAAAATAAGTGGCAAACAAAAGCACAACAAAAGCAAAGAAGAAATAACACAAAAAAGGAATACACAAAGCATATAAAGTTAGGGCCAATCTTCAACAAAACAAAAAACTCGTTCAGCAATCTCTGTGTTCACACACACACACACACACACACACACACACACACACACACACACACACACACACACACACACACACACACACACACACACATATTTATTAGTATGTATGCATTCTGAACATTGAAATACTGAAATATCGGTATGCTATAATTTTGGTTCAAGTGTGTGTAGTTGGATAGTTTTCTGAGATTATCATCATTTCAGTCCTCTTTGTTGCTGTAATCATTGTCGTCGTCATTATTGTTGAGTTTTCTTTTCCTTTTCTTACATACTTTTCTGTTGTAGATGCCTTGTTGAAAAAAAGCAAGTGTTTTGCTTACTCAATGTACCATCTGTAAATAAAAATTTGACTTTGACACACACACGTGTGACTGCGCGTGCGCACTCAATTTCAGATGGACCTTACACTTACAAAAACAACTTCATTCCCATTCTCGTTTCCCCTAGTCTGATATCACGATCAACGAAGAGAAATGTTAAATAGAAGACTAACACCCACTGACCGTCGAGAACTAATTATACAAAAAGACCTAGTAGACAGACCGTGAACATGTGAAAAACACATCAATTCAGACAGACCAGACGAGTTCGATAACACTAGTACTAAGTTCTACGTGACCACAGACATATAGAGAAGTAATTCACAAACACCAGTGAAAGCGGTTTATTAAAGAGGCAGTCTCCCACAGAGAGAGAGAGAGAGAGAGAGAGAGAGAGAGAGAGAGAGAGAGAGAGAGAGAGAGAGAGAGAGAGAGAGAGAGAGAGAGAGAGAGACAGAGAGAGACAGAGAGAGAGAGAGTGGAGGTATATATCCTATAGTGGTTAGAACAGAACAATGCGCTCGTAATCTAACAGCCTGGTTTTGAGTCACTACCGAAATGCTCGTTCAAGTAGAGTTTTGCCCCTGGAGTTAACATCAGTACCGACTGTATTGCCCTGAAAGTCCTTACTTTTTTTTTCTTCCAGATCAACAAAGACGAGAAGTAATCTTCTTCACCGGACTCTTTGAAAACAACTGCTTATTCATTATTTTTCTTTTATTCTTTTATATCGAGGATAATGGGATAAGCACCCAGGTGCTTTTTTACATCCAGTCCCCGTGTGTATGCAGTTTTGTAAAAGTCATTTGTTCCCTGAAAAAGCACGTTGCGCTGCTGTTAAGTGCCTGACAACTCAGGCCCAGCACATCCGACTTTGGCGAGGGAACAAACTCGTCATCTTGCAAGTCATTCTGGAAGAAAAGGCAGGAGAATGAACAAAGAAGGCAGAGAATATGCAAACAAGGAGCGAGGTAGAAACAAAGGGATGGAAAAGAGGGAATTCCTACCACAGAATTTCCAGAAGTGGGGCTGCTATTTGTGACGCTCCACCACGAAATGGGTCGCTTAGCAAATTACCCAATTTTGGGTAAGGAGCCATTAAAGGCAGGTGGGGGTCAAGTTGTCGATTTTGAGATTTTGATCGATTATCAAACTATATCCGTTATTCTACCTTGCAATGAAATATTAAGGGATGTTTTATTCCTTTTGCTTTTAAATGTGTTTTGAAAATACCCAAACCCTCATTCTGACAACCTGTTACGAAAATAAACTTGCCCGTTTCTCATTTTGTCACATCCTGCAGTCTATCATTTCAGTTTACAATAACTTTGCTCAGAATTGTCCGATTTGCAATCTGTTTTTATATTGAATAGCCTTTTTATTGCAGATTAATAACTTGTCAATAAATAAGAATTGACCCCTGGTGCCATGCGACTCATGTGGTGGAGCGTCACATTTATACTGACAGGCTCCTCGGTATTCCATATGGGGGAATAAGTGTTCAAAATGAAACAAAACCAAAACAACATTGACAAAACAATTAAAGCCAAATATACCGAGAAACTTAGTTCTTTTTTCGCAAAACGTTAGCCAGTGTTTTTCTTCTAAAAAGCAGTAATCAACTTTAATTGAACACACAAAACAGAAAAATGGCTCACAATGCGGGCAAAGTAATAAAACAATAATAAGATAAACTATACAGCAAACAAGGCGTGTTTTGTTTTGTTTAAGCGGGGAAACTAGGTATTCAAATAAGGCAGACAGACACATAGATAAGCGGGAATGAGCAAAATGAAAACCACGAAAACAAAACTAACCATGGCAATTTGAAGGAACAAAAACAACCCCCACAAACACACAGGAAAAAAACAAGGTTGCATGCTATTCTACCACTACAGATCTTTCACCAGATCCTTTGCACACACCGGCACAGACACAGACACAGAACACACACACACACACACACACACACACACACACACACACACACACACACACACACACACACACACACACACACACACACCTCACACACACACACACACACACCATCCCCCCTCCTCCTCACACACACACACGTATTGTACACACACACACACACACACACACACACACACACACACACACACATACACACACACACACACACACATTTAACTCCCTCCCCGCCCCCCTCCCCCCCCCCCCCCCCCCCGCCACACACACACACACGATCAACAAAAGCCTTGTCAAAACAGTCCTGCAGGGCTCACAGTTCAAATGGGGAGCGGTGTATAGGAAGAAGGCAGAGGAGGAGATGGAAAAACAACATCCCGTACTGGCCATACTGGCCTGAGGCTGAGTGTATCTCTGCCGTAGACAGAGCACAGACCACAGAGTGATGGAAAGGGCTGGTTTGTATGTTGTCCACGGCGCAGCGCCCTCACGGTTAAAATGACAACAAGATAATTATGTAAACGATGAAAACGTGATAAAAGAACCTTTACGGCAACAAGAGGGTTGTTTTTGACAAACAGTATGAAGAAAATGAAACTTTAATAGACAAACCGGATATACAAAAAATCACACAACACTTTGATAGGAAGAACGTACATTGCAGACAGGACAAAAGTTATCAACATGGGGTTGTTTCGGAGGTTTCTTTTTAAGTACACTTGCTCTTTGGACGACACGTTTTTTCCTCAGAGAAAGCAGCCTGATTTTCACTGACAGAAATCTGCTGTGACTGTAGATGAAACTAATATTTAGAAATACCTTAATTAACTGTGACTGTACATGAAACCAATATTGAGAAATATCTTAATTAGCTGTCTGACTGGCAATATGGCCAAGTGGTTAGGTCTGTTTGACTTATAATCCCGTAGATCCACGAAGTCGTGGGCTCCAATCTTGACTGTAGTGTATGTGATGAATTCACGGAGATAATTTTAACGATCTCCCATGTTAGCTTAAATACGGTCATACCAGTGCCCTGTCTT
Source organism: Stramonita haemastoma (assembly GCA_030674155.1). Classification (NCBI taxonomy): domain Eukaryota; kingdom Metazoa; phylum Mollusca; class Gastropoda; order Neogastropoda; family Muricidae; genus Stramonita; species Stramonita haemastoma. Next base: position 17,475,604 of record CM060327.1, on the reverse strand, counting down.
CATTTACTTTATGTATATACAACTGCCAGAGATCAAGTAAACTCGTAAAGACCTCGTAATTCATGTCAGTGTCCGGAAGGTTTAGGAAACATAGATATTCCCAGCAAGAATATTGTAAAATATATTATCCGGATGAGATTATAAACCGAGGCCCCGTGTGCGAACACACGCATCCAAAAGATCTTGCGCACACGACAAAATCCCGTTCCACCTTTCGGAAGATCTGGCCATTGTGTGCCAGAAGAAGCGAATGACAACATAATAAAATTCAGCATGCACACAGATGTCGTGTTTAGACACCATTCCTGAGGAAAAATCAGAGAGTTGGAGTACCCAGGGTGGTTCAGGGCTGTATATGGCAACGTTCTGGCGGCTCCTGCGATGGCACTGGACCAGTTCGTATCGGCGATTGCCTTTCCAAGGGATCATTCCAGCGACGTGGAGAGGAGATGGCAGGGGGGGGGGGGGGGTCTGCTGCCTGGGTAACAGCTTGTCCTCCAGACTTACTTCTCCCCAGCTTTGCGCCCCAGAGCCTAGAGCGTAACTCCGTAGTCTTCTGAGACTGACGGACACCAACAAATATTAATGCAGGCACTCTGAAGTCGGAATGTGAAGGCTCAAGCGAGTGGGCAGACCTCCTACAGAGTTACAAATACAGGAGAAGGCCGGATAATACGCTACCCAACTGGTAAGGGAACACTGAGAAGAGAGAAGAATTGAATTTACTTAAGACTGTGTAAAACATTAACCAAACCGTAACATCTTCAAAACTAACAAGAGCAACAGCACTACCATGACCTACAATGTGTAAACTATTAAAAGACAGTAAAGATTACTGGGAAGAGTGGACAGTACAGGGTAAAAAAAACGAACATAAACCAGATGTAGAGTGTTGAAAAATGGGGCTAGTGTATTAGCATTATTAAAAAAACACACATTAATGCTCTTCTCGTTTTTTTTCTCTCTCTAAACTTGGAGACGTCAATTTTGCAGCAACAACAAAAGCCGAAGGGAGTAAACGATTTTAAACAAACCTAAAACGAGTATAAAAAAGAGGATAAAAAGTCGATAAACAATTAAACAACAAATAAAAAAAATATAAAAAGAATAGGAGAAAACATTTTTAAAAGATATAAGAGACGTACCGAAATTAAACCAGGCCGGTCCAAAAAGTAAAAGAAGTAAAAATAAGAAAGAAAAAAGAAAAATAAACAGAAAAGCAGGAAGCGAAAAGAAATATCCCGACAAAACGATTTATTAGGCAAATCTTGCAAAACGGATTTCATATACAGTATATTTCTTTTACAGCAAACACACACACACGTACACACGTACACACACACACACACACACACACACACACACACACACACACACACACACACACACACACACACGTGCGCACGCGCACACACACACACACACACAGAACTCCAACTCCCCGCATACACCTACACAAACACCACCCTCAAAACACACACACACACAATACACACACACACACACACACACACACACACACACACACACACACACACACACACACAACACACACACACCCCACACACACACACAATATACCCCCACCCACCCACCCACACACACACACAAAGTCCAGAACCAACTCCACAAAATGAACTCAGAACTCAGACCATTGAAAACG
>CM060327.1:17456441-17468941 GCA_030674155.1 Stramonita haemastoma | reverse complement strand
CCCTCTGAAAAGGTCACACTAGGCTAACTAAAAACACCATTCTGTAGAGATTTTGACAGTTTGCAAATGGCTTGTCTGGTAGAAATGACAGAAACTGTAAATTTAGTGTGTGTATGACATGAGATAAAAGGCGACGATTTTGATTAACAAGGTACTTTTTGATGGTACTAAGTCTTTAAAAAAAAGTATTAATATAGACATGATATTTCAAAGAATTTATCACAATTTATATTTCATATTGTAGCTTTTGTGGCTTCAAAACAAAAAGCACAGGAGGGTGCAGGGAGGGAGAGGTGGGGGCTATGTGATGCAGCATTATATTTATGTCCTACTTATTACAACATCTCTTTTTCCTCTTTTTCGCTTTTTATATATTTTTTATAGAGGACAATGGAATAAGCATTCATGTGACTTTTTACATCCAGTCTCTGCGTGTATGCTGTTTTGCCACATTTGTCATCTGTTCCCACCAGCATAAAGATGACATACTCTTTCGAAAAGTGGTACATGATTAAACGTGTGTGCAAGATGTTCTGCATGCGTTTGCACACAAGACCTCTGTTTATAGTCTCATTCGAAGGATTCTTTGGGGGAAAGTGGAGTCTGCACTCATGTTAACTTCAGGGGAAACATCCTTTTCAATGGGATTCGAACCCGGGTTGTCAGATTGCCAGCACAGTGTTGTAACCACTAGGCTATTCCTTACCATTAAAAGCATTATGTCGAAACTGAACGCCAATCCATCCCTGCCTTATAATCTTCTGAAACAAACAAAGAAAAGAAATGAGCAGCAGACACACACACACACACACACACACACACACACACACACACACACACACACACACACACACACACACACACACACACACACACACACTGTCTCTGTCTGTCTGTCTGTTTGTCTGTCTGTCACTCTCTGTGCTTGCACACATCTGTGTGTGCATGTCATGTGTGTTTGTGTGTGTATGTGTGTGTTCTGTCTGTCTGTATGTCTCTGTGTCTGTGTCTGTGTGTATGTGTTTGTGCGTGTCTGTGAGTGTATGTGAAAAAAACCTAACAAGACCCAAGACATAGACTGTTTACTTATGAATAAAAGAATGCAGACAGTATTGGGAAAAAAAACCCACGGCAGACAGCAATCAAACCGACAGTTCACCCATCGTGACCAGAGGCACGAAGAACGGAAACCATGAACATCACTGAAGCAAGTGCAAAGCTCCACCTCCCTGAGAATGTGCAGATTATCAAAAGAAGCGCACAAGATCTAACTGTTTACAAGAAAGGAATCCTACAAATATATTTCCTAAACATCAGGCCAAAGTTCAATCCTTCTTAAGTTTGTCATGCATATATATGCTTTTGTAACAACAAAATGAATTTTTTAAAGTGTTTTTTTTTTTTTTTAATCTTTCAGAAGTGGGGTAGTTATGACATTACCTGAAATACTCACATTTTATTTTTTTGTTCACGAAAAGACAGACCACTGCATAATTATGGAGTTACCTGCAATGTTTATATTGTATTTATGTCAACGAAAAGACAGGCCGCTTCAAATGTCAAAATTTACAGATTAGGAGTGCAAGCTTTCATCAGTAAAGGAGACATACACGTGATTAAATGCTACGTATAATATATGTCTCTTTTTACTGATAATTCTTAGATATTAAAAATATCATTTTCTTTTTGTAAAACAAAAAACAAAATGTGGATATTGCCAGTGATGTCACACCTGTCTAAAATTCGGGACAATTATACATAGATGTGCCCTACTAACCGCACAGTCTTTGTTGATGTAGGGAACTTCAGCTGGAAAGCAGTCAAATCCTTTTTTTCTAAACAGATTTGTTGCTATCACTACAAGAAAACAGATAACCATGCTGAACAAACTAAAAGAGAGCAGAATTTACAGAGGAAAACAATGCACTAATAAAGAAAGGTAGGACAAGACATTTTGAAGATAAAACGAAGGAGGAGAACAAAATGAATAAAGAGAAAAAACTTGTTCTCAAACAAAACCAACAACAACTTACTATGACCTTTTCTGAAATTTTGTGACAGACAAAAACTGTAAGATAGATATATGAGTTAAAGACATAAATAATCAAAAAAGGAGTGAGAATTAGGTTTCGAAAGACACCATTCAAGAAACAGTAAAAACACGTAGGCCTACAAGTTGGAACAAAGCAAAAACAATGAATAAAAAGAAATATAAAAACCTATAGCAGGCAAATAAGCTGACGAAAGATAATTGTGAAAAAAAGAAAGTAAGTAAAAAAAATAGTTAAAGAAATAAAGTTATGTACAAAAATTGGGGCAATTCTTCAAAAGGTACTTTATTCAGCAATATATGTTTTCACATAAATACACACATACACACACGTACGCACGCACGCACACGCACGCACACACACGCACACACACACACACACACGCACGTGCACACACACGTAGGCACGCACGCACGCACACGTAAACACACACGTACACACATGCAAACACACACATACACACGCGCTCGCGAGGGTTCGAATCCCGTTCAAGAGGATATTTTTCCCTGGAGTCAACATCAGTGCCAACATCACTCCCCCTAAAAGTCCTTGGATGAGATTATAAACCAAGGTCACCTATACGAACGTACGCAAAACATTCTGCGCAGACTTTAAAACTCGTTCCACTTTTCGGATGAGAAGGCCGTTATGTGCTGGTGGAAACGAATGACAAAATTAGCAAAACTGCATTCACCAGGGACTTGATATAAAAATAAGAATAAAAAAGCGCATGTGTGCTTATTCCATTATCCTCGAATAAAAGAAAAGAAAACAAAAGAGAGAAAGAATAGTTTGCCTGCGTGACTGTCTTCAAGAGACAAACCATCTAAGCAGCAACACTCCGATGTTAGAGGGAGTCTCTCCAGTCAAGAAAAGTGCTGGTTATTCTATTTTTTTGCTGCTCATCTTCTATAACGTTCCTTTCTGTTGTTCCCACGCCGCTCATCTCAATCTCCTTGCCACAGCCATACACAGATTAGTTTTTTCTCATCCTCGGGGTCGGGAGTTAACAAGGAGCCCATCAATGTTAGGCCGCCGTGGGGCCACCAGCCAGAGGGGCCCTGCACTTCTGCTGGGTCACTTTGGTGGAGTTTAGTGGTGCCTGTTCTGACCTAACCTACGAAGGACGCCACCTACTAAGCCCCTTACTAACGACAGTAATAGCTCAGTCACGGAGCCAGACTGAGTGAGTCAACCACCTCAGGTTTTGACCACCACAATGTCCCTCCAACGACCCCCTCCCCGTGAACCTCCAACCCCAAAGGCTTTGACACAAACTCACCACAGGCACAGAAGTGGATGGGGAAACCGAATCTGAGGTCACCATAAAACCAGAGTAACAAAGGCTACCAAATTAGAGGCTTTCTTTTTATTATTGCATGATAATCAATGGTAATGAGGATGACGTAATGATGCTGCTGTGGAAGTGTATTCGCTTTCAGACTACTTGACAGAGTTATACTCTACGCTTGCTGTCGTAATATATCCCGGCATTAATCGGGCCCAAGAGATACAGACACCTGCAGTGTTGGTCAGGTAATTTGAGCAACACTCTAAACTTCGCATCCGTAAAGTGGTTGAAGCTCGACTATGTGGTCCCAGTCTCCCCTCTGAGCCCACAGTACACTCACTCCGGGTAGGAGCCGGTCGGTGTCCTGAAAAATGACTATGACTCATGGGATTTGAAACCGCGACCATTCAGTCCGAAATCCAAGGTGCTAATCACTGCGCCATGGCGTCTGGTAACAGCAGTGCTAATGTAGCACTAGGCACTTAGCTAACGGCGGTAACTCACAAAGCTTTTAGTCTGGGTCAGTTTTTCATTCTGACCAACAGAATGAGGCCAAAAGCTTGTCGCATCCTTTTCTGGACTTTTTCTTGACAGCCCAGTACTACCGCTTAGATAGTGTTGCAGGATATACTGACAGTCAGTATAGTTTAGATAATATTGGAAGATATATGACAGTATAATAACATGACAGTACAGATAGATACTACTACAGGGTGTACTGAAAAAGCAAACTATTCGGAGAAAAGGAGGGCAGATGAAGAGACGACTAGAATAAGTGAAACAAAGATAAAATAATAAAGATGTAAAAAGAAAAAAAAGACGAGTGGGGTGCTCAGAACTTTTATTTCTAAATAAGTAAAATAACAACAAATCTAAAACAACCAAAACCCAAAACAAAGAAGCCTTGACCTTTACAAAACGTCAGACATTTTTTGTTCCTAAAACGAAAAAAATCCCAGAAGCAACATATTAAAACACACCAACAAAGAGAAGAGGTTTACCACGCGGTCACAGAGAATACAAACAACAAGATGTAAAAGAGCTAACAAACAACAAATACAAAAGAGAACAAAATGAACATTTAAAAATACAAGAAGACAAGTAGGTTTTACAGGGATGAAAGAGGCAAAAAAAATAGAAGAACAATAGAAAAAAAACAGTTGCAAATTTACGAACAAAACAAAACTCAGACACACAGATAGAGAAAACAAAAGTATTAGGCCACTTTTACTCATAGTGTTTTTCAGCAATGTTCTTTTTACTACTACCTACTTCTACACACGCACACACACACACACACACACACACACACACACACACACACACACACACACACACACTAACACACTAACACACACACACACACACACACACACACCAACACACGCACACACATACACAAACACACACATCACACACACACACACACACACACACACACACACACACACACTTACACACACACACACACACACACACACACACACACACACACACACACTAATACAATAACACACACCAACACACACACACACACACACACACACAAACACACACACACACACACACACACACACACACACACACACAATTACACACAGAGAAACACACACACACACACACACAAACACACACACACGCACGCACGCATACACACACACACTCAAACACACACACACACACACACACACACAACACATACACACGCACACATACACAAACACACACACGCACACACGCACGCCCACTCACACACACACGCCCGCACACTCACATACACACACACTACACTACACTACACTACACTACACTACACTACACTACACTACACTACACTACACTACACTACACTACACTATACCGCACATTCACCACACCACACTACACTACACCACAGTACACCACACTATGAAAAACAAGTTTACCACAATGACCTAAGAAACAGACCATTCACCAAGAGAGAACCAGACGACTTCAGCCAAACTAGACGGCACTGGAGAAGCCAATAACACCGATACTTAACTGTTTACAGCCAGGAACACAAAAGAGACAACAATTAACACAATAGAACACGGCTGAAAGATCTAATCTCCCCTCTAGTTCACAGTGGTCTTAAGGTAACAGACACAATCTCGAAAGTGAAAAATCGTGGGTTCGGTCCACCCGTTTCATCTCAAACATTTATCCTATCCTCTATCAAGACTTTTGCGTTGTTCGACTTCCAGATGAAGTTATAAACCAAGGTTTCATGTGCAGCATACAGTTGTGTTTTGCTCGTAAAAGAACCCTTGTCAATAGACCTTCAGAAAAAAAAATATTCAGAACACAAGAGAGATGAAATGCTGTTCCAAACGCCATGTGTGTGCGCACACGCGCGTGTAAACATACACACACAAACACACGCGCGCGCGCACGCGCCTGCACGCACACACACAGATTGTATATCTTTATTTCTATGCACTGTCGGAAACGAGCTCCTCAAAAGACCCAGAATATCAACTATTAGAATGCAAGAAAGAAAACCAATGAACTAACACTGATCGGAAGGAAGGGTAGAATTATTATGGACCATATGTAGGAATAAAAGAAACAAACAAACAATTAAGCTCACATGAAGATGGCTTAAAGATGACATCTCCAGTACAATTCGTAACACTAGAAAAAGCAGTTTTGTGTAACAGTCTGCACGTAACAAGACTACATAAGCCTAGATAACATTAATTTTCTTGACATTGAACTCCAGTGTTTTCCTGATTTGGTGATATGATTCTGCCTCATCACCTCTCTTAAGAGGTGTCGGTAAATCTGCCTACCTATTAGAATGGTGTGATTCATCAGGGCTCAGCCAATATTATATATATATATATATATATATATATATATATATATATATATATATATATATATATATATATATATATATATATAATCAAAATTGATGTCATACCATCACGTCATCACAATAAACACCCCATGAGGAAGGAAAAAGCCGAAATATTAGGGAACCATAATATGCTGGTTGTTTTACTTTCGCTATGTGTTTTACTTATATATATATATATATATATATATATATATATATATAATATATATATATATATATATATATATATATATATATATATACATATCTGTGTACGTGTGTGTGTTATGTGTGTGTGAGTGAGACAGAGACAGAGACAGACTGACAGACACATATAGAGACAAAGAGAGGGACTTAGGCACAGAGTAAGACAGACAGTGAGAAAGAAAGATAGAAATAAAGAAAGAAAGAAAAAAAGAGAAAGAAAGAAAAAGGAGAAAGAGAGAGAGACAGAGACAGAGACAGACAGACAGACAGAGACAGACAGACAGACGTACAGAGAGACAGAGACAGAAAGATCCCTATGACAAGTCTTCGATTTGCACAGAACATTGATAGATGTGCAGGAAAGGAAATGGAAGGAAGAAGAGTTGGCCAACTTGGTAAATTACCTGGATAAAACAACACCATCAAAGACTGGCACTAGTACCAACGCTATGATCGATAGTAAATGTCCACTCTCTCTCTCTCTCTCTCTCTCTCTCTCTCTCTCTCTCTCTTCTCTCTCTCTCTCTCTCTCTCTTCTCTCTCTCTCTCTCTCCCCCTCTCTCTCTCTTCTCTCTCTCTCTCTCTTCTCCTCTCTCCACTCTCTTAACTCTCTCTCTCTCTCTCGATCCCTCTCCTCTCAACTTCTTAACTAACTTCACCAAAAGACTCAGCAAACTGACTATACTGGCACCATGTGGTGGAAAGAAATCCATTCCGACTGAGCAGAAGAGACGGGAGAACCTAACGACACATTTAGTACTGTGTACGTGACCAGACTTGTGAAGAGAAAAAGACCTAACACCACTGAAGATGGCTTAACGATCCAGTCTGCTGTATGATTTATGGCATTTGCAAAGACATAGAAGTATACAAGTCTGCAGGGAAAATATCACAGAAATTCCATATAGAACATCTCCATAAATACCTATCACGAGCAAGTTAGGTGACCGAAAACGTAGGATTATGTCTTTCAGACACTTTGCTGGTACAGCTAGGCTAGTACAAATCTATAGATTGTTTACAGAGATGATACGTGGAAAGTTAAAATCTTAGGAAGACAAAATAACAGAGAAAGAGTAGAAAGATTGCAGGGTGGATAAAAATGAAGAAATATAAGACAACTGAAATGAAATAGTCCAAGTAAAAGAAGAAAAGGTAGAGAAAAAAAGACGAGAAGGATAACAGTGGAGAAGTAAAACTAACTCAGCAATTACAGAGAAATTTCAGAGTGGGTACAAATAAATGAGAAAAAATGAAAAAAAAGGATAAAAAGGAGTCGTCAAAGAAAAGAACACTTGGAAGGAAAAAGAATAAAAGAAGAGACCAAAAGGATGATGACGTGATGGACAAAGAGAAAATAAAGTCATAAAGGTGGGTTAAAAAAAACAACAACACCTAAGACAATCGTAGTTCCAGGCCAGACTAAGAAATGCTGTCTAGTCAAAGAGCGATTAAATGTTCAATTAAACCGAACTTACGAACCCTTCCCCCGTGAACGCACACGAAGAATTATGGTTAATTAAGCCACAAAGGCCTGGATCTGGAAACACCTTCCCTTAGTTAGGGTCTATAGAGAACATCTTCACGATTTTGTTTTCTTTGAAACAGTCACTCCGTTAACCTGTAGTCTCCTTGAAGGAGACTAAACCTCTGAAGTTGGAGTGTGGCTGAGTACATGGTAAGCTGGGTACTCTCTCTCTCTCTCTCTCTCTCCTCTCTCTCTCTCTCTCTCCTCTCTCTCTCTCTCTCTCTCTCTCTCTCTCTCTCTCTCTCTCTCTCTCTCTCTCTCTCTCTCTCTCTCTCTCCTCTCCCTCTCTCTCTCTCTCACACTTTTCGTAAGAGTAGGCCAACGTGTGCCAGTGGGAACAGATGACATTTACAAAACTGCATACACATGGGGACTGGATATAAAAAAGCACAAGAGTGCTTATTCCATTATCCTCGATATAAAAGAATAAATCAAAGTCAAATCTCTCTCTCTCCTCTCTCTCTCTCTCTCTCTCTCTCTCTCTCTCTCTCTCTCTCTCTCTCTCTCTCTCTCTCTCTCTCTCTCTCTCTCTCTCTCTCTCTCTCTCTCTCTCTCTCTCTCTCTCTCTCTCTCTCTCTCTCTCTCTCTCTCTCTCTCTCTTGTTCTTCTTGCTCTTCCTCTTCTTGTTCTTGTTCTTTTTCTTGTTCTTCTTAGTCTTCTTGTTGTTGTTGTTGTTGTTGTTGTTGTTGTTGTTGTTGTTGTTGTTCTTCTTCTTCTTCTTCTTCTTCTTCTTCTTCTTCTTCTTCTTCTTCTTCTTCTTCTTCTTCTTCTTCTTCTTCTTCTTTTTCTTCTTCTTCTTGTCATACTCCATCCACTCAATGTTAAGTTATAACCATTTATCTGAAATCACTAGCATTAAGATGGTTTTTAAATAGAAAAGTAAAAGTTCTCTTTTCATGAGAACCAAGTTTAACTATCGGGTTATTTCATAACCTGAACATGTAAAATCTGTCAAGGACATTGGCCACTATTGGTCTAGACCATGCGAACAAAGAGAGGGATAGAAAAGGCTTTACTGGAAAATTAAACAACAGGTCCTTGTTAAGCTACAGGGTTCATAGACTGAGAACAATTTCCCCTAACTAACGTTCTCTGGACACCTCTTCACCTTTTCAACTTCCTTCGCAGGATGGGGCCTCTTCACGGTCCATTGGTGTAGTAGTCGTTCAGAAGAACGTAGGTTACGTAGGAGGTTTGCTGCTTGACAGTGGCTTGTTTAGGTTCATTTGAGAGTAATTTCGAAAGATGACAATTAATTTTTATTATGTGTGTGGTACTCTGATGTATGGTGTATAGTCGGTATAGGTCGTTCTGAGAAATTAGGATGGTAGAAAAAGATGAAGAAGAAGAAGAAAAGGAGGAGGAGGAGGAGGGGGGAAGAAGAAGAAGAAGAAGAAGAAGAAGAAGAAGAAGAAGAAGAAGAAAGAAGAAGAAGAAGAAGAAGAAGAAGAAGAAAAAGAAGAAGAAGAAGAAAAAGAAGAAGAAGAAGAAGAAGAAGAAGAAGAAGAAGAAGAAGAAGAGAAAGAAGAAGAAGAGGAAGAAGAAGAAGAAAAAGAACAACAACTACTACTACTACTACTACTACTACTACTACTACTACTACTACTACTACTACTACTACTACTACTACTACTCCTCCTCTCCTCCTCCTACTACTACTACTACTACTACAATAACAGCAGCAGCAACAACACAAACAACATATATATATAATATATATATATATATAAATTATATATATATATTATATGATAATAAAACAAAAGCAATTTCAAATCATCTCAAAAGACATCAGAGTAAATTGAGGGTGTATTTATCATAGCAAAGGCCAAAACAGAATTTAATCATAAAAGTCTGATCTAGCATGTTCACCTTAGCGGTAGATAAAGATCGATTGTCGTTTTAGCCTATCTGTTTATCAGCCTACTTGAACATAATCAGTTTTCTTTTCGATTAAAAAAAATCTGTTTGACTCTAGAGGTTATCGAACTTATATTTTGAGTTAACGTGTTTTTGTGTCTATCTACTAGTTTTTAATACATTTTTTCTCTACAATCTCTCTCTCTCTCTCTCTCTCTCTCTCTCTCCTCTCTCTCTCTCTCTCTCTCTCTCTCTCTCTCTCTCTCTCTCCTCTCTCTCTCTCTCTCTCTTCACAAATGTATAACTTTAGCTCGCCCACGACCCCGCCCCCCGAATCCCTTATGCTGTAATGCTGGTGGTTATGTCTATAGGACAGTAGTCCTTATTCAATATGCCCAGACATACAATGAAACCTCTGCCTATGATACAATCACCCTCCCCTCCACATACAATAGAAAAAGTGGCAGGAAAGCCTTGTGGTTAGAGCGTTGAATTTGCGATCTGATGGCGCGAGTTTAAGCCACCACTGAGAGGCCTTTTTAGGGACGTTTTCCTTAGTAGTAACATTTAGTACCGCCTCCCACTAGGGGACGGGATAGCAAAGGGGTCAGAGCACTCGCCTTCCCAAGTTAAGCAGCATCGAGCGTGGAAACCAGTTGAATGGGCGACCACTTATGTGCGCGCTTTGGCTTCAGTACAGTCCCCCAACTTCACCCAGCTGGAAATGGGTACCTGCCCTCTTCAGGGAAGATAAAGCAGCGAAGGAGAGGAGATGGGCGCCGCCCTCACTATGCTGGCCCCTAGAGAAGCTGAGGTATCTGATGCCTCGCTTCCCTACGACCACATATGTTATGGGACACCTTTAACTTTTTATTTTATCGCCTCCACTGCCATGAAAGCCGCCGCTGTGGTCTAGTGGTTAGGGCGTTGGACTCGTAATCTAAAGGTTGCGGGTTCGATCCCAGCTTTCATCTGTGGCGTTGTGCCCTTGGAAAAGGCACTTTACGGCTATTTTCTCACCCCACCCAGGTGCAAAAGGGGTACCAACCTTGTGTTGGGGTTAACCCTGCGATAGACTGGCGTCCTATCCAGGGGGGAGTCTATGACTCTCAGTCGCTTAACGCCACAGAAACCGGGATAAGCACCGGCCTGATGAGCCTTAGGCTCGGGACAGACTTTAACTTTAACTTTAACTGCCATGAAAGCCATTTTGATGATATTTTAAACTAAAGTCTTGTATACAAACGCGCGCAGAAAACCTTTCACAAGCGTTAAAAGTCGTTTTACATTTCGGAAGAGATGGTCATTGCAAGTCGGTAGGAACTGATGAACAAACATTTGAAAAACTCATGCGCACTGGGTGTCGTGTTCAGACAGCAATCCCGAAGTCGGAATGGGGCTACCTCTATGGTGAGGCAAACAGTAGAGTACGCAAAATCTCACAATTGGTGAACCTCAGAGCTCAAGCCTAGGAACGAAAATAAAATGGAATGACGTTACTGTGCTTCATTTCTATCCAGCCCTCCACTCCACCGATTCACTCCTTGTACCTTGCGTTCATGCTGATTGTCTTTCCCACCTTTTTTTATTTTTTACTGCTTGTCTATCTGTCTGTCTGTCTGTTTCTGTCTCTCTCTCTGTGTCTTTGTCTCTCTCTGTTGTTGTTTGTTGTTGGTATGTCATATGAATTTATTTTAATAAGGTTTTCGTTCATGTTGCCCTACTTCAGGTTATACTTGTCATTACGTTGGGTTCTATATTTCATGAAGTATCTTCATAATGGGTTTGACTGGGGCTTTTTGTGCAAGATGTGGTTTAGCACATACAGCATATTCAGCAAACTATGGTACCTACTAAAGTGAATGGAAAGTGTAATTGTGGGAAAAATAATCACACACACACATGCACATACACACATATGCACGCACACACACACACACACACACACACACACACACACACACACACACACACACATATATATATATATATATATATATATATATATATATATATATATATATATATATATATATATATATAATGCTACAGCATTACATCTGAATAATACTAGATGGCGTTGGATTTTACTCAACAAGCACAACATCAAGTCTGGATTTAATGATGATATTATCCTACTCACCCTTAAGTGCACTCTTGTTTTCTAATTAACTGCCAAAAAATATATATTATCTTCTTTTATGCCAATCACTGGGGCTTTTTGATTATTAACAGATAACGTTGAACTTACCCATAAAAAATGTCAATTCTGCTTAATGAACCAATCGTCTGGTCTTATGTTACGCTGCAAAACCTCAAAGAATAGATAGGGATATTAAAAGATGTTAAATTTGCTTTAAACCATTCAATAGACGGTGAGGTTATTTAACCAACTCTTTTGATCTTATTTTAAATCGCAAACCTTTAAGTCTGTAAAAGAGTTTTGAATCTACCTTCAAACCACAAAGTATACGACGGTCTGGTTAATTAACAAACAGCGATTGACCTTACTCTAAAAAAAAAAGCACTAATCACAGAGTACAGCTAATTGCTAGTCTTAAGCTAACCATTATGACGCAACCTCAGCTCTCTCTCATCAAGGGCTAACAAGGCAGAATCGATCTGATCCATTGCCATACGCCATGACTGCTGCTACTTTTCCTCAGACACTATTGAACTTCGGCTCAATCACAGACCAGA
>CM060327.1:17421441-17423941 GCA_030674155.1 Stramonita haemastoma | reverse complement strand
TTCCTGTATGCCTGTGAATCGTGGACCCTCACAGCTGATTTGGAGAGAAGAGTACAGGCGGTAGAGATGAGATGCTTCAGGAAACTTCTTGGCATCTCCTTCAGAGTCCACATAAGCAACGAAGAGGTGCGTAACAGAATCCAGCAAACCATCGGTCCCTACGAAAATCTTCTATCAATCGTAAAGAAGCGTAAACTTAAATGGTACGGGTATGTCACAAGATCAAAAGAACTTGCAAAAACAATACTGCAAGGCACTGTCCAAGGAGTAAGAAAAAGAGGCAGACAAAGGAAGAGATGAGAGGACAACATAAGCGAATGGACAGGCCTAGAACTCAACAAAACCCTAAGAAAGGCAGAACAGTGAGAGGAATGGAAGGAACTGGACGCCAAGTCTTCAGGGGTGCCCCCACGGTCGCCAGACTAAGGAATAGATAAACATCATTCTATTTATGTTAGTTTTGTTATAAATAGTATTAAATCATTATTCATATTATCTAGTAGTATATAGTAGTAGTAGTAGTAGTAGTAGTAGTAGTAGTAGTAGTAGTAGTAGTAGTAGTAGTAGTAGTAGTAGTAGTAGTAGTAGTAGTAGTATAGTAGTATTTCCGAAGACATATTGAATAGTTTCAAAAATAAGTGAGCAACTATCTTTTAAAAGTGTTGTGTACATGCCTGCAAGTGGATACATAATTACTTTCTTCTCTCTCTCCTCTCTCTCTCTCCTCTCTCTCTCTCTCTCTCTCTCTCTCCTCCTCTCTCTCTCTCTCTCTCTCTCTCTCTCTCTCTCTCTCTCTCTCTCTCTCTCTCTCTCTCTCCTCTCTCTCTCTCTCTCTCTTCTCTCTCTCTCTCTCTCTCCTCTCTCTCTCTCTCTCTCTCTCTCTCTCTCTCTCTCTCTCTCTCTCTCTCTCTCTCTCTCTCTCTCTTCTCTCTCTTTCCTCTCTCTCTCTCTCTCTCTCCTTTTTTTCATCATCAGGAAGCAAAACATTTATTAGAATGGAGATATTGGGGTTTTTTTTTTTTTTTTTTTTAAGCAGCATCAGATACAACACAGTTAAACAATACTTTGATGGAAGGAAAACTAAGTTCACCATTTCTTTTCAATTTGCGTAAATTGGTCAATATGTACTGTTGGATATTAAAACAAATTTTTTCTCACTATAAAAACTTTTCATTTGTTTGTGTCACATGAATTATTCCCGTAGAACAGTTACGCCATATTTGTCAAAAGACATGTACTTATAATGACAACTAGATCTTCAAGGAGTCTATGTCTGTCTGTTTGTCTGCTTGTCAGTCTGTCTGTTAATCTGTCTGTCTGTCTAACTATCTATCTCTTACTGTCTCTCTGTTTTGCCTCTCTCTATGTGTGTCTCTCTGTCTCTCTGTCTCTGTCTGTCTGTCTGACTGTCTGTCTGTCTGTCTCTCTCTCTGTCTCTCTCTCTGTCTCTCTCTCTGTCTCTCTCTCTGTCTCTCTCTCTATCTCTGTCTCTGTCTCTGTCTCTGTCTCTGTCTCTGTCTCTCTCTCTCTCTTCTCTCTCTCTCTCTCTCTCTCTCTCTCTCTTCTCTCTCTCTCTCTCTCTCTCTCTCTCTCTCTCTCTCTCTCTCTCTTTCTGTGACTGTCCTTTTTCTCTTTGTGTCTCTCTTTTTTTTCTCTGTTTGTCTGCCTGTCTTCCTATTTATTTTTCAATCACATGTACACACATATATACAGATACGCACAAATCCACACACCCACTCATCCACCCCCCCTCCCACACACAGACACACGCATACACACACATACACAGACACATACACATACACACACTCACATACACACACACGCACTCACATTCTGGCCTATTTAATACATGTGGGTTTTTTTTACCTTATATCCTTCAATATGAATTGATGTAAAATATAAAAAATAGCGAAACCCAAAATACGGCAGAACACTATAATGTATATAAGTGCTTACTAACTCGCAGAACGATTAATGTAAGAAGTTATTCAACTTCCTCTTAAAACACTAAACAAAACATTAATCAAGACACGCATTGACAGATACACGTGTGCACGCGCCAGTGCGCACACGCGCACACACACACACACACACACAAACAACACACACACACACACACACATCTATACAGACACACGCGCGCGCGCGTGCGCCTGCGCGCGCCCGTGCACACGACTGTATTAACATGTACTACTAACTAAACAATTCACACAAATATCTGCACAGAAACACACACACACACACACACACACACACACACACACACACACACACACGCCACACACCACGCACGACGGCACAGCGCACAGCACACTACACACACCCACCACCTAGGGTCACACACACAACACATACACACACACACTGTGTCAACATCACTACAAACAAATCAATCCCTTCTCTTTTTCTTCATATTAAAACAGTTGTATCTCCTCCTCCTCCTCCTCCTCCACTGTCTATCATTCGTCTCCCGCGTGTTTAGGTCACTAGGTTAGTG
>CM060327.1:17413941-17416441 GCA_030674155.1 Stramonita haemastoma | reverse complement strand
AAAAAAAAAGCAACAACTCTTTAAGGGTACTATGCTAGCTTTTGTCACTGGCAACAGAGTAAGAAAAGGCGACGAACAAAATGAGCATCCACAAAGGGAGAGAAATTTATTTTAATATCCCATTACAAACGAAAACATAGCACACGGAGGGAGGGGAGAGGTGGGAGGGGATATGGAAGGCAGTTGGGCAAAGGAGAGTAGGTCAGAATCGGGTCATGGCTTGGAGTCTATTTCTGTCGACAGATTTAGGTCACTGCTTACGGCTTTGACATAATTACATCTATCCCTCCGTTTCTTGGCTCTTGAACGCATGTGACCTGATTCTTTCAGCTGTTTTTTACATAACCCCTTTCCTTCCGTCCTCGCTTTGCATTTTGGGGGGTTCCTATATTATGTGTGTGTGTGGTTGGGGTGGGGGGCATCACTGCTATAATTGTAGGTTATTTATCACTTGCCTACGAATCTTTGATATGCTGTTCAAGAAAGAACTGAGTTAAATAGATAAGCCTTGTTCGCGTGAGAGAAAACCAAAGGAAGGCAGTGAGAGAAAGGATGAATGAATGAATGAATGAAGGAAGGAAGGAAGGAAGGAAGGAAGGAAGGAAGGAAGGAAGAAGGAAGGAATGTTAGCTAATACGTAAGAATAGGACTCTAGTCCAAATCTAGCCTTACAATCTGTCCCAATAAACGTATAATTATGTATCCAAAGCAATAAAAAAAAAATGAATGAAAGTTAAAAAAAAAACAGTATAAACCCACAAAAGTAACAGCGTTCAAAGTTCTAGTCAAGATAATTCATTCTCATCGCTAAGGTTTGTACTTAAAAACATAAACAAATACACAGACTTGGCCTATCAAAATGCTGTTAAAAATTTACAATCATACGTCACAATCATACGAGTATTTATTCGTATAAAGCATGCACATATGATCGTATGCTTATTTACTCTCTCTCTCTCTCTCTCTTCTCTCTCTCTCTCTCTCTCTCTCTCTCTCTCTCTCTCTCTCTCTCTCTCTCTCTCTCTCTCTCTCTCTCTCTCTCTCTCTCTCTCTCTCTCTCTCTCTCTCTCTCTCTCTCTCTCACACACACACACACACACGCGCGCGCGCGCACGCACACACACAGAGTGAAATAGATCAATCAAGCAATCAATCAATCAATCAGTCAAATCATCTTATTTCCAGGATAATGAATAAACGCTCATGTGCTTTTTTACATCCAGTCCCCGCCCTTATCAGGAAAGAGAGAGAGGGAGAGAGAGAAATAGAGAGAGAGACAGACAGACAGAGAGACAGAGAGAAAGACAGAGAGAAAGAGAGAGAGAGAGATAGAGAGAGAGACAGACAGACAGACAGACAGACAGACAGACAGACAGACAGACAGACAGAGAGAGAGACAGAGACAGAGACAGAGACAGACAGACAGACAGACAGACAGACAGACACAAAGACACACAGACACAAGACACACAGACACACAGTCACACAGACACACAGACAGACATTCATAACATCTACACAAGCAATGCCATAATCATCTTCAGTTCTTACTGAAGATAACAAGAAACATAGCAACGTCCTTCAAAAAGTCACCACTCTAAATTGGCCATGGAAAACACCATTGACGGTGGTGGGGTTTTTTCTCCTTTTTTTTCTCCCCCCCATGTTTACTTTTCTTTCTTTTCTTGTCGTATTTGAGAAGGCATACCTACATTTTACCCTTGTGTTTGGCAGGTGAAATGCGAGTGTATTGTGCCACCTGCTGCCCTATTTCCTCCCGGATCCAGTGGTACCATTCTCTCTCCCCTCCTCCTCCCTCTCCTATTGTTTATCGCTGTTGAAAGGGAGTCAACCGATCTGGACATGGACTAATTCCCTCCCCTTCCGTCTACGCTCTCTCTCTCTCTCTCTCTCTCTCCTCTCTCTCTCTTCTCTCTCTCTCTCTCTCTCTCTTCTCTCTCTCTCTCTCTCTCTCTCTCTCTCTCTCTCTCTCTCCCTCTCTCTCTCTCTCTCTCTTGTTTGTTTTGACTATATTATAATCCCAGTGAAGATAATCCCATTTATGGATTGTTTGGTACCCGCAAGCAATCCCATTTTTTGATAGTACCTAATCATGGAACGTGCCGGTTGAAAAACAAGTATGTGAATGCTTATCTGTAACCTTGTAATAATAAAGAAAAATCATTCATTGACTTTCTCTACTCTCTCTCTCTCTCTCTCTCTCTCTCCTCTCTCTCTCTCTCTCTCTCTCTCTCTCTCCTCTCTCTCTCTCTCTCTCTCTCTCTCTCTCTCTCTCTCTCTCTATTAGTATTACCCTGGAATTTCCCCATGACCTGTGAATGGATAATTGCTGACTTGAAAAAATGCAGTTCGGTATGACCTGGGGGCGGGGGGGGGGGGGGGGGGAGGCGAGGGAGGGGAGGTTGATATCTTTTTTTATGATGCATTTGTTCTAGTTTTTGCTGTCGTTTTAGATTTAGTTGTGTGCGTGTGTCTTTTC
>CM060327.1:17391441-17403941 GCA_030674155.1 Stramonita haemastoma | reverse complement strand
ATCGAATCTAAAGTAGGTGACAGACTAGCCTTCTGAATCGTTAAGGCCGGAAAGGTCAGGGTGACATAGATCCCATTCGGATCCCCTGTTACCGTAAACATACGTCTCAAGCGTCTTAAAATGAGTGAACAAATATAATTATGAATGAATAGATGTATGAATGGTTTAGTCAGCTTGTAAATTTGTTAATCAATTGTTTGATTATTTTATTAGGTAGTTATATAAACACCAATTTACTCACTCATTCACTCACTCAATCAGTCAATCAATCAAATCAGTCAATGTTGGTTTTATTAATAATTCATTCTGTCGCATCCTGTCACTTTCGGTTTTGATTCTAATTTTGTTTTCTTTTTAACAAAGACAATAGTCCTAGTATGCTCCCATCACCCCAACCCCAACCCCCTAACCCAACAACCACACCCCACCACCCCCATTCACTTTTACTCGGACTAACTATAAACACCAACGAGAACATCCGCATCCTCCTCCTCCTCCTCCTCCTCCTCCTCCTCCTCCTCCTCCTCCTCCTCCTCCTCCTCCTCCTCCTCTCTCTCATCTCATCATCATCACATCATCATCATCATCATCAACAACGAGAACAACAACACCAAACAAACAAAAAACAAACCAAAAACAAACCAACGCTACCACGATAACACCCATACCTCTTCTTCACCTGTGCAGACTGAAGATCGACCTACCTCCTACACACATTAATTTGTGAAGAAGAGGAGAAAGGAAGCACTGGTTGACCACCTGGTTGACTAACTGGCTGGTTAGCTGACTGACTGGTTGATTGATTGACAATGGATTTTGACGCCGCGCTGAGGGTGGTGGGGGAGTTCGGGACGTACCAGAAGAGGCTGTACCTGCTGATCTCCTTACCTGTGCTGCTGAAGGGCTACTCAGGTCATGGTGCTCGTCTTCACTGTCTTCGTCCCCAAACACAGGTAAGGGGGTATAGGTAACCTGGTAGCTTACTTAGCTAGCTGTCTTTTCGTCTGGTTGGTTGGTTGGATGGTTGGGTGGTGGTTGGTGGGTGGATGGTGGGTTGGTTGTTGGTTGGTTTGGTTGGATGGTTGGTTGGTGGGTGGGTGGGTGGTGGATGGATGGATGGATGGATGGATGTTGGTGGATGGTGGGTGGTGGATGGATGGTTGGTGGTTGGTTGGTTGGTTGGTTGGTTGGTTTGATTGTTGGTGTTGGTTGGTTGGTTGGTTGGTTGGTTGAGTGGGTGGGTGGTGGATGGATGGATGGATGGATGGATGGATGGATGGATGGATGGATGGATGGATGGGCATGGATGCATGGATGCATGAATGGATGCATGGATGCATGGATGATTGTTGGCTGGGTGGATGGTTGGCTGTGTCTGTCTGTGTCTGACTGTCTATGTTTGACTGTGTCTATGTCTGTGTCACTGTCTGGATGTCTGTGTCTGGTTGTCTATGTTTGGCTCTGTCAGAGTCTATGTCTGTCTGTGTCTGGCTGCCTGTTTCTGGTTGTCTGTGTCTTGTTGTCTGTGTATGGCTGTTTGTTCTGTCTGTTGTTTCTCTTTTTGGCTGTCTCGCTGACTCTGTCTGTCTGTGCCTTAATGTCGTGTGTGGTTGTTTGTGTCCAGCTATATGTATATGCCTGTCTGTGTCTGTTTCTGTCGTCTGTGTCTGTCTTTGTCTGGCTGTCTGTTCTTGTCTGTTCCTGGATCGTTTGTGTCCCTCTGTTTTTGTATAATTCTGGTTGTATGTTTGTGTATGTCTGTGTCTGTTTTTCTGTGTCTGTCGGTCTGTGTCGGTCTGTCTCTGTCTGTATCTATCTATATCTGTCTGCCTGTCTGTGTCATGCTGACTAGTGTTATTCTGTCTGCTTGTCTATCTGTCCTCCATCTTGCCTAGTTTTGCGATAAGATTTCTCCCGCTGTCTTCTTGTTTTTATGGTTAGACTTGTCATGCAACTGATATTTGCAATCATAAATTACGCGCGTACAAGCAGTGTGCGTGCAAGCGTGTACTCGCTCACACACAGATACACAGACACACACACACAGAGACACGCACACACCAACCACCATCACCACCACCATCACCACCACCACTACTACCACCCCCACCGCCCACCACATACACATCCCCACCTCACCCCTACCCCCCCTCCCCCCACACACACACACACTATCACCATCACCACAACCGCCACCACCACAACCAGGACCACCACCACCACTGCCCACCAAAATATGTATACACCCAACAACACACACACACACACATAAACACACACACCACCACCACCACCACCAGCATCACCACCTGCATCACACACATATTATACAAACCACCCCACCACCACCACCACCCACCAAACTATCGATACACCCCCCCCCCCCCACACACACACACAAAACACACACACATACCACCCACCACCACCACTACCACTAACACCACCACCACTACCAACAACAATAACAGCAACAACAATCATTTTGCACAACCAGGGGAACGAACACCGACAAATCTGCCGCTTACATCAAATCCAACCCGTTAACAGGTGGTTGTTTCACTCTAACCCTGATACCTTTTTTTTCTTAAGGTGTGGTGAAATTCTCTGTGAATCTGATTTTTTTCTATATTTCTTCCTTACGGAGAAAGCCTTTTCAATTATGTTCATCGTTTCAGGGATTAATTAAAGAAGCAGCGAGATATTATAACCTAATCTTAACTAAGGACTGGAAAGTTTCTTGGCATGTGGAAAATCCAGAGTGATCTATATTCAGAAAATGTATCAGAAAACTGTGCTAAAGCAGCATTAAAAACAGGAGCCTTTGGCTGCTAGGGGGACTTAAGTTAGCAGCAGATCTTGAATTGCTGCACAAGGCGAAGACAGTAGTGGAAGTACTGATAAGGATTTACTGCGTGTAAGTGTGGACGTGCATAAAGCATAGCAGGACCTCGGTGTTTTTCAAACTTACTTGTGTGTTGTTTGTGTTGTCTTCTTCTTCTTCTTCTTCTTCTTCTCTTTCTTCTTCTTCTCCTTTTTTTTGTCTCTGCTGCTGCTGCGTGATGCAACTGTTGCTGTTTCTGTGTAACTTAGAACCAGAAAATTCCGTAAGATCTTGTGGCACTGTAGTTAGTTTTTTTGTTGCTGTTGTTGTTGTTGATGTTGTTTTCATTTTCTTGCACTAAATCTTGGACAAGTACAGCCTGATGGTACCCATTCCAGTTCGATTTTAGGCCTGTTTTGCTTTGTTGTGTTTTTTGTTTGTTTGCGCTTTGTGTACTTGTAACTGCAAATAGAATCAGTTTGTCTCATAAATAACTTCACCTATTTCTTGCGAATTTATTTATTCAAAACAAAACTGGAAGCTTTTCAACGTGTGCACAAGATTCAGGCATTCACATAATATTATACAACTTGTTTTATAGCTTCCTAAAAAAAGTTTACTAGCTAATGGAATAGAATGGTAACCAGATATTCTGATGGCATCGAAACCAGTACTAATTCCGAAAAGGAAAATTCAGAGAAATGGACAGGTAAGCAGAGGCTAGGATACCTGTGCTTGCAGATTACAACATGTCACGAGGCAGACACTGTAATCAGTGGGCCCACGCACTTCCCTCACCCGAACATATAATAAATTGTAAGAGAAAACGACAAATCAGCGGGGGAAAAAAAACCACATCAAATCAGCTGCCAGTCTGGCTTGGGAAAGAAGAAGAGAAGAAGAAGAAGAAGAAGAAGAAGAAGAAGAAGAAGAAGAAGAAGAAGAAGAAGAAGAAGAAGAAGAAGAAGAAGAAGAAGAAGAACAACAAACAACACAAAAACAAGAGACAAAAACAGGGAGAAGAAGAGACGAGAGACGAGAGAAGAGACCAGAGAGGGGGAAGGAGGGCGGGAGAGAGAGAGGGGGAGGGAGAGATAGAGGGAGAGAAGAGAGAGAGAGAGAGAGAGAGAGGAGAGAGAGAGGAGAGAGAGAGAGAGAGAGAGCAGAAGAAGAAGAAGACAGACAGACAGACAGACAGACAGACGACAGACAGACAGAAGACAGAGACAACAGAAGGATCTCGTTGTGTGCCCACACATTCACACAGGGACTATTTATCAGTCGTTAGGTAGACAGTGGTCATTGGAGAATAGGACGACCAGTAGAAACACTAATGAAGAAAGAAGATGTCTGCCTATACCATCGTGTTCCTTCAAAGTGACCATTTACCATTAAGGAACGATGATTATTGCAGTAACAAACAAAGAAAAAAGAAGAAATTACCATAAGGTGTCTGCTGACTAGCCCGATTGGTCAACAGGAAACAGATCCTTTTTGGAGTATTCCAGTAATGATATAGTCCTTCTTCGAACGCTCAGACAGGAAGTAATGTTATCAGTTTTATAAGCAAACTGCGTTGCGCTGCCGTTAAGCACCTAACAAATCAGGCCCAGTGAGTCTGTATTCAGGGTTTGGGAGGGAATTATTGTTATTTTCGAAGAAGCTTAAAGTGTCCCATAACGTATGTGGTGAAGGGGAGCGAGGCATCAGAAACCTCAGCCTCTTTAGGGGCCAGCATATTGAGGGCGGCGCCCATCTCCTCTCCCTCGCTGCTTTTACCTTCCCTTACCCTAAAAAGGGCAGGTACCCATTTACAGCTGGGTGAACTGGGGGGAGGGCTGTACTGAAACCAAAGCGCGCGAACGGTCAACCATCAAAACGGTAACCACGCTCGATACTGCTGAACCTTAGCTTGGGGAAAGTGAGCGCTCTGACCACTGAGCTATCCTGTACCCGCAAGCCGAAGAATGAACACAAGAGGCAGAAAATAGACAAGAAAAAGGTGACAGGAACAGAAAGAACAAGACAAAAGTAAAGAGTGAGACGGAACTGAGGGAACTCCTAGCATAGAATTTATACTGACTGGCACTATGCATCCCTAGGGTGACTTCAATATCTAAATGTCATCAGTGTCTTGCAGCTTTACTACTAACTTGTGCTTTCCACAACACAATCAATAAAACAAAACGAATAACAGAACATCGATTTACAGCACACCAAGACTTAACACTTTGTTGCCCATAAAGAAGAGAGAGAGGCAGGGGCAGAGGCAGACAGACGAAACAACGAGACAGACAAACAGGACACAAAGAGAAACAAGGAGAAACAGAAAAACAAACAAAAACCCCATCAACACACACATACAACCACACACACACACATACACACATATACACACATATAAGCACATACACACAAGTATGCTAAAAATGTGCGTTGCATATGTGATGGGATGATTTCAGTCAGTCATATTATTTTTGACTGTCCCGTTTTAAAACAGTGTCTTCCATCATAGGTGAGAACTCTCTGGACAACATTTTAAGCAACTGTGTGTTGCTGTGTGAACTCGCCTTATCGCTGAAGAGGAGTCCTATTATTGACAGTTTACTATAGTGCTTGTGAACATGTTAGTAGCTTGTTTACGAGACAGAGACATTGATCTCGTGCTCTTTTCTTAATTTTCTAAAAAGTTCTGATTGATTGTTCAGGTTTAATGTTCACTTTTTGTGTTTTTACTTTTTGTTTCTACCATTGCTTAAAAGTTCTACAAGGTTGTTGTTATTTTGTTGTTGTTGTTTTTTTGTTGTCTAATATCACTTATGTGAACAGACATTAAACTACGTCTGCTTATTCAATGTATTGCAGGGAAAAAAGAGAAATTAAAACACAACCCTGATTAGCAGAGAGAGAGAGAGAGAGAGACAGAGACAGAGAGACAGACAGAGAGAGAGAGACAAAGAGAAACAGGAAAACAGACAGACAAACAAGAAGATTAACAAACTGGGCAAGTAGATGAGGAAGACAAAAATAGACGAGTAAATCTAAGAAAAGGAGAAAGAGTCCAAGACACAGATAATCACATACAAAGACAGAGAGACAGACAGAGACACAGAAACAGATACAGAATAACAGATATTTTTTCTCTCCAACAAATCATTTCCTTTAGTGTTTAAAAAAAGAAACAAACACAAAAAGCAAAAAGTGAATGATCGACCTCTTGCTTTTTTGGGTCTGTATGGAACTAAAATAGCCCTGGCTATTGTCATTTTTAACAGTGCTAGGATGTGATCGATGTGACGATTGCATAAAACTGGTTTTTAACATGAGACCTTTGAGAATTGTGTAACCGTTTTTAGTGGGGTTTTCTGTTTGATTTTCTTTTTGGTTCTTGTTCTCCTTCTTGTGAGCTTCTGGTTTTTGTGTTGCTGTTTCTTCTAGCTGTTTTTGTTGTTGTTATTGTTTTTGTTTTTTGTTCGTGTTCTTGTTCTTTTTGTTACTATTCTTTTTTGTATTCTTCTTCCTTCTCTTCCTCTTCCTCCTTTTTCCTACTTTTTTTCTTTTTCTTCAAATCCTTCTCCTTCAAATTCTTGTTCTCCAAATTCAATTTCTTCTTCAAATTCTTCATGTTCTTCTTGTTTTTGCTCTTCTTGCTTTTATTGTTCTTCGTGTTCCTCTTGTTCTTCTTCTTCTTGTTCTTCCTGTTTTTCTTGTTCTTCTTCTTGTTCTTGTTCTTGTTCTTGTTCTTCTTGTTCTTGTTCTTGCTCTTCTTCTTACTCTTCTTGTTTTTGGTCTTCTTGTTCTTCTTCTTGTTCTTGTTCTTCTTGTTCTTGCTCTTCTTGTTTTTGGTCTTCTTGTTCTTCTTGTTCTTCTTCTTGTTCTTGTTCTTCTTGTTCTTCGTCTTGCTCTTCTTGTTTTTGGTCTTCTTGTTCTTCTTGTTCTTGTTCTTGCTCTTCTTGTTTTTGGTCTTCTTGTTCTTCTTGTTCTTCTTCTTGTTCTTGTTCTTCTCGTTCTTGTAATTTTTCTTTTTGTCTTTCTTGTTCTTGTTCTTGTTCTTCTTCTTCTTCTTCTGCTCCTCCTCCTCCACCTCCTCCTCCTCCTCCTCCTCCTCCTCCTCCTCCTCCTCCTCCTCCTCCTCCTCCTCTTCCTACTCCTCCTCCTCCTCCTACTCCTCTGGCTTCCTCCCTTTCGTAAGCTTACATCTTCCTATTTAGATTTTTTTCCAGCTTATCTTTGAAGCTTTCATGAGTTAAAGTAAAAATCCCGCTTAAATGTTTCGAAAGGAAATCCACTCCATAGCTTACTGGCCGTACCTTTGAAATGGACGCTAAAAAAAAAACCCACCTCAAAAGTGACCTTTGTTAATCTGATCTAACAAGAAGGAACTAATTCTGACAAAGTAGACAATTTTGGATAAGAATACGATGACTAAAAAGCGGCATGATTCTAGAAATAGAAACGGTAAAATGTAGCAAAGTAAGGGATTAGGAACATTCTAAAGAACACATCGGCAAATCAGTGGCCGAGATAGGAGAATTGTGTGTAGAAGTTGGGAAGTTGTGGGTTTGATCCCTGTTTAAGTCTATTGATTTTTTTTTTATCCCCAAGAGGTTGAATGGTAATCTTCAAATAAAATTATTATGATTCGTATCAATATGCCTGTCAGTATTGATTATGATCCGTATCAATATGCCTGTCAGTATTGATTATGATCCGTATCAATATGCCTGTCAGTATTGATTATGATCCGTATCAATATGCCTGTCAGTATTGTTATTGCCCTTCATGGATGCTTAAAGTGTTTTTGACTTGACTTGACTTAATTTGACTTAATCTGACTATTAAGTCTTGGGTAAAAGGATACACTGAGAACTTATGTGAGATACATTCAATGCATGAAAAGAGACCCACGACAACAAAAGAATTATACCTCGCAAAATTACATGGAACAACAAGCCGATGTAATAGGGGGGAAACAAAAACAAACGCACATGAAAAATGAGATATGGGAGGTAGCTGCTTCTTAGCAAAGTCATGTTAAAAAAGTAAATTTGGCAGAGAGCCAAAACTTAAGCAGACAAATTTGATTTTAAGAATGGGTGGCACTGACCTTGTGACAACGCTGTCTCCCCAGTGGAGACCAATCCGAATTTCAAGCAATATTAAAATCTCCCGTGCCTAAAAATAGCCCATAATATGCATGATAACTTCTAAAAATTTAAGCTTGATAATGCCCAACAATAACAACAGTAGCACTACATAACTTAGAAATTATGTGATGAGCAAGCCTGACAAACAGAAATAGCTGAGGATTGTTTGTTGTTGTGTCATAAAAGGACAAAATAGTTTTGCAAATGTGGATTTGAAGTAAGTCACTGTTCGGTTAAACTTGCTTTTGCTCAAATTCTTATCACATGGAATGCCTTGTGTAACTCTAGTTGTAAAGAACAATTTTCAACCTTAAATTTACAAATGAGGAACGAGACTAACTGGTACGCGGCACAAGTGCAGGTAATGTTTGAGGGTTTCTCAAGCACTACGTGTGTTGTTGCTGTTTTGGAAAGCGCTTATCTTACGAAGACTACATTCTTAGACTTTTGATGTAAAATATTTGATGAAATTTCCTGTCTATGGAATTTCTCTTTAAGCATTTTGACTTGCTTCGCTTTACAAGATTCACACCTATATGTATATATCCCATAGATGGTACTACTACCATATTCATTACTGTTTTATTATAACTTTTATTAATGATATAATTTTAGTAGTAGTATCATATTAATAGAGTAGTAGTAGTAGTAGTAGTAGTAGTAGTAGTAGTAGTAGTAGTAGTAGTAGTAGTAGTAGTAGTAGTAGTAGTAGTAGTAGTACCGTAAAATCCCTAGCATAAGCCCACCATCTAGCAAACGCCCACCCCCACTTTGGGCCAAAATTTGTGCACAGGGGTAACTACCTAGCAAACGCCCACCCTGCTTTTTTCAAAGAGACTATGATTACTTTCCCTAGAATTTGTGCAGACTGTTCTAAAAGTCATCTTTTCCCCCTTCTTTACCTTTTCGTGTTTCTTTCCTTTTTTCTTATTCTTTGTCCCCTCTCCTCACTCCCACCCATCCCCAACAAAGTGACTTAAAATTAAGTCATGCTTTTTCCACTGACGTATTTTGTCTGTCAGTGACGTACTGGTACTTTGACGACGCTTCCTGATGGCCGGAAGTTGGTTCTTGAATCTCTCTGCCATTTTTGCAAAATGCCGAAGCGACAGTCTTACACTGTATCTTTCAAATTGGAAGCCCTCCAGTATCTGGATAACGAAGCAGGTGGGAATGTTTCGGAGTGTGCCCGTGAATTTTCTGTGGATAGGAGGATCAGGGGTGGAGTGAAACAGAGATAGACTTGAACAGCAGTACGGAAAAGACAAAACAAAAACAGAAACTGTCCAAAGGACCAGCAGTTAGATCTGAGCATGTCGACCAAGGTGTGCTGCATTACCTGGAAGATGAAAGATCTGAAGGCAGGGTGTTGCGAAACAAGGACCTACAACGGAAAGCGATGGAACTCGTTGGCCTTCTTTGCCTCAAAATCCCTTTTTTTCTATTTTCCTTCATCTATACTCACAGGACCTAACCTACATGCTTTCGGGGTTTGTATTCACTCAATTACACGTTTGAGCACAAACATTATTTTGTGCAAAGGGGTCTATCCCTAGCAAACGCCCACCCCCCAATTTTGCCCTAAATCAGTGGACAGGGGGGGGTGGGCGTATGCTAGGGATTTTACGGTAGTAGTAGTAGTAGTAGTAGTAGTAGTAGTAGTAGTAGTAGTAGTAGTAGTAGTAGTATCATTATCATTATCATTATCATTATAATAATCATCATTGATATTGTCCTTTTATCATTTCATAATTACTCTTATTATCATCATCAACATGTACTTCAAAGAGTGCTAAGGGAAGGTAAAAAGAAAGAAAAAAGCTTTTGATTTCTTTGTACTCTTCGGGATTATCACCTGAAGGCACAAAAAAGCCGAAACACATTGACTCCGGCTTCAAAGACCCAAGGTAATGCCTATTAGGGAAATGCCAGGAACAGATGGATCTGTAGAAGATGGACGCGTGGGCTAAGTGATTAGATATCAGAAGCCTAATTCTCTGGGATTTGGGGATCATGATTTGAGTCTTACAGATCCTGGTCGATTTTTGGACATGATTTTTGACGATATCTCAGGTGAACTTAAGAGGGAACAGAGGCTGGACTGTAGTTCCTTATTAGTTCACACACACACACACAAGCGCGCGCGCGGCGCGCACACATACATACATACATACATACATACATACATACATACATACATACATACATACATACATACATACATACACACACTCGCACTCACTCACACACACACACACACACACACACACACACACACACACACACACACACACACACACACACACACACACACACACACACACACACACACACACACACACACACACACACACCATCAGATCTGCTCATAACATATCTCGAAATCTTGTCAACTTTAGTTTAGCTGCGGGAGGGAGGGTGTTGGTTTTAAAAATATATAAAATACCACGGCACCATCACTGCGTTAGGTTTTATACAATTTGGCAGATCAGTATAAATCTGTCTACACAAATAAAGTGACACTTTACAAAATATTTCACGTGCAATTATACATCATTGAAAATATTGAACATTCATATAAAAGCAAACACATAATTCGATAAACAAACCAAAATGGGAAGAAAAAAAAACAGTCTGTGTGGAAACAAAAACCAAAAGCAAGAACAGTCGCATCAGGGGAAAAGAACCAGAATTCACTAAGGGCTTTTAAGTTTCTTTTTTGTTTTGCTGTACTCTTTAAGTAGCCTTCGCCATTAGCTGGCATCGTCAAGAATATTCTACAGCCTTGGTTAAATCCAGAAGAGGCATCAGGGGGACATTAGTGGTGCTGAGAGGTTTTTACTTTTAGAACTTGGTTGATAGAAAAGAGCATTAGCAAAGACCTTGGGGTATGTGATTTTTTTGGGGTTTTTTTTGCAAAAGAGGAAAGAGGAACGGACAAATGGGGACGGGAAAATCCCCCCTTCAGTTATACTGATATGTTCAAGGTTAAACATAATTAGTATTGTTTTCTCTCTGTTTGTTTATCTGTGTGTCTGTGTGTCTGTGTGTCTGTCTCTCCGTCTGTCTGTTCTGTCTCTGTCTCTTCTTCTCTCTCTGTCTCTCCTCTCTGTCTCTCTTCTCTCTGTCTCTCTTTCTGTCTCTCTTGTCTCTGTTCTCTGTCTGTCTGTCTGTCTGTCTGTCTGTCTGTCTGTCTGTCTGTCTGTCTGTCTGTCTTCTCTCTCTCTCTCTCTCTCTCTCTCTCTCTCTCTCTCTCTCTCTCTCTCTCTCTCTCTCTCTCTCTCTCTCTCTCTCTCCTCTCTCTCTCTCTCTCTCTCTCTCTCTCTCTCTGACAAGTCAGGCCCAGCACAACCGACTTCGGCGTGGGAGATAATTGTTATAAATTGAATCTTTCTACAAAAAAATATAGGCAAAGAAAATGACCAAGAAGGTGAGAAAAGAAACCCATACAAAAAGGGAGGTGACAGGAAGAAAAAGGAACAAGACAAAAAGAAGAAGGATAGAAAAGATGAAATTCTTAGCACAGAATTTCCTGAAGGTGGGGATGGTATTTAAACTGACAACGCCCCCCCCCCCCCCCCCCCCGTCCCGAAATCTCCACGGGGGAGAATTCTCAGACCTGAGACATCAATAATTAATGTTGAAGTAGGTGTACTGCCATTCTTTTATTCTCCCCACCTTCAACTTTTCCCGGTAGGGGTTTGACACCAACAATCGTTTTAGTCTGTCTGGCAAGCACTTTTCAATACAGTTTTTTTTTCTTTCTTTTCTTCTTTCTTTCTTTCTTTCTTTCTTTCTTTCTTTCTTTCTTTCTTTCTTTCTTTTCTTTCTTTCTTTCTCTAGATCACCAAAGCTACAAACTGCCTTCTTTTTCTTTATCTGAAACCAAATATTTGATGAGTGTGTGGTGCGTGCGTGCGTGTGTGGTGTGTGTGTGTGTGTGTGTGTGTGTGTGTGTGTGTGTGTGAATGTGTGTGCGCGTGTGCGTGTGTGTATGTGTGTGTTTTGTGGTGTGTGTGTGGGTGTGCGCGCGTGCGCGCATGCGTGCGTGCGTGCGTGCGTGTGTTAGGTGGAACAGGGGGACGGGTTATCGGCTATGTGTGACTGAAAGAGTAAAGGTCTTCAAGTAAAAAGGTTCATCTCATTTTATGTGTGATTGATGTGAGTTTTCCCACAACGCAATCCTGCCCTGGGTTGACCCTTACGGCTGATCAGGCATCGGTACAAGGAAGGACAGTAAAGTGTGGTTTTATACCCCGCTTTTAATATGTATATAGTGTCACAGTTTTATTCTGAGATTTAAAATTCTACGAGGGACAGCCCAATTTGGCCTGTGTGGGGGCAGGGCTATAAACAAATGATGAATAGTCAAAAGGTGTATGACTGCGAAAACAGTGTTTTCCATAAACACCACATTGTCATTATGAAGGTCAGAATGCGACTACCTAAATGGATGGAGACGGGGGGGAGGAGGTGAAGCGGTGACATACGCATAAATCTCACCGTTTGGTAACCTCGGAGATAAACTA
>CM060327.1:17378941-17383941 GCA_030674155.1 Stramonita haemastoma | reverse complement strand
ATTTGTCTGTCCTGTTTCTGTCTGGTCTCTGTTTGTCTTTCTTTCTGTTCTGTCTATCTGTCTGTCTCTTCTGTCATCTGACTTGTCTGTCGTTTATTCTGTGTTTGTCTGCTCGTCGTCTGTCTTTGTCTCTGTGTGTCTGTCTCTGTCTTTCTGTTCTGTGTCTGTCTGTTGTTGTCTTGTTGTTTCTGTTTCTTCTGTTTGTCGTCCGTGTTTGTCTCTCTATGTCTATCTGTCTGTTCTCTTCTTTCTCTTCTTCTCTTTCTTCCTCTTCTTCTTTCTTTCTTCTCTCTTCTCTCTCCTCTCTTCTCTCTTCTCTCTTCTCTCTTCTTCTGTCTTCTTCGTCTCTCTCTCTCTCTCTCTCTCTCTCTCTCTCTCTCTCTCTCTCTCTCTCTCTCTGTTTATACACCTGCTCTAGTCTGTTTATCCGCCCTAACCTCTCACCTTCTGTCTGTCTGTCTGTCTGTCTGTCTGTTACCTACCTACTTTTTATGTTCTGTTCTGCCATTCGTTCTTTTACTTATCTTCTTTTGCATCTAACTCTTCCTTCTTAATGTCTGCTATACTACTGCGTCATTGTGTCGCTGTAAGCGCTATACCAGACTTTTGCGTGTGCAAGAGTGTGCTTGTGTGTTGTGTGTGTGTGTGTGTGTGGGGTGTGTTGGTGTGTTGTGTGTTGGTGTGTTGAGTGTGTGTGTGTGTTGTGTGGGGTTGGGGTGTTGGGGTGTATTGTGATTGTGTGCATGTGTGTGTGTATGTATGTGTATGTGTGTGTTGTGTGTATGTGTGTGTTGTGTGTGTGAGTGTGTTTGTGTGTTATGTTGTTTGTGTGTGAGTGTGTTTGTGTGTTATGTTGTTGTGTGTGTGTGTGTGTGTGTGTGTGTTGTGTGTGTGTATGTGTGTGTATTTGTGTGTGAGAGTGTGTTTGTGTGTTTGTGTGTATGTGAGTTTGTGTTTGTGTGTTAATGTGTTTTTGTGTATGTGTTTGTGTGTGAGTGTGTGTGTTGTGTGTGTTGTGTGTTGTGAGTGTGTGTGTTGTGTGTGTGTGTGTGTTGTGTGTGTGTGTGTGTGTGTGTGTGTGTGTGTGTGTGTGTGTGTGTGTGTGTTAGGATCTTTGTCTGACCTGTATGGGTTAGAAATACATGCGTGGGTTCCACACTCGTATGCGTGTGTGTGTGCGTTAGAATATACATTTGTGCACCGACCTCTGTATGCAGACTTTCCTTAATTATCTATGCGATACAATGCACATTCACTAGTCAATAAATATATAAAAATCTAGTATTAAAAAAGGCAAACATTAAACTGAAACCAAGAAACAAACTAAACTTACCCACAAATTATACATTAAAATTTATGTCGAAAACGTTGTTCAACTTTGTTAGATATTTATTACAAAGAAATAAAGACAGGTTGAATAAATAAACCACTGTATCCTGAACATTTAGACTCTGCATGGTGAGTCCATTATTGTCCAGGTGTGCGTTCCTCAGCTTAACACAATGGTGATCCTTCAAAATGTTCGCCCTGGCTTCATTCCATCTGGGAATCGATGTAATGTTGAAAGTGCGCCATGGGTAAGAAAATTGTGTGTTTGACTCTGTCCAAGTACCTTGCCATAACAGGACAGTATCAGTACATACATTTACAAACAATACATACAACATTTAAAGTCAGCCTTGGCACTTAGCTCATATGAATAACGGACACAGCTTTTAGGTCAGTCATTATATGAAGACAGCTGTGGCATTAAACATGTCTATTATTTTGCGAGGGTTGTTTACCGTTGAAAAAAAATCGACAAAGAAGAATGAAGTTGTTTTTTTTATTACATTTTGTTTCTCGGCCAGAGATCGGAAATTCACTAATGGTGAGCTGTTATGGATTTTTGTGTTGGTTTTTCGGTTTTGTTTTGTTTGGGTTTTAGTTTTAGCTTTTTTTCTTCGGCTAGGGCTTTCAGATTCATCAATGGTATTTTTTTGCGTGTATGACCACTTTGACTCTCTATTAAGGTGGCTGTATTCCGAGTTCGGGGATGTCTAAACACGACACCAGTGTGCATAATTTTTGTTTTGTTTTTGTTCTATATTTTTTGCTTTAATCCGTTCTTAGTGTCACGAATAGCCTACACTTCCAAAAAAAACATTAATGAGCCTCAATATGTGCGCATGGTGTTCTGCATGTGATGGCACTTGAGACCTTGGTTTATAGTCTCATCTTGAGGACGTTTGAGAGAATGGAGCTAGTACTAATGTGAATTCTAGGGGGAAAACCTTGAACAGACGTAGGGTAGTGGCTTAAACCAGGGTTCAAGCCCGAGCTGTCAAATCGCGAGCGCAACGCTCTAACCATTTGGCTAACCTGTCCCTCGAATAGATGCATAAAGTTTTTGTGTTGTTTTTCTTTCTGACTCTTAAACTTTAAAGTTGACAGATTGAGTGATTTTTAAAGCTGAAACTTTGAAGTGCTTGAAATCTTCTAAAGTTCTTCAGTTATGATAGATGCCAACTGTCATGTATGCAATAAAATGCTGACACGTTGTATTGTGTCGATGAAATACGAGCTGTCAATGGAAGGAGAGGGTGTTGTCTGTACATGGCATTAGCGAAATATTCCTTTATTTCTGAAAGTATATTTATCATTGGAAGTACTTTTTTCACAATGTTTCAGTCATAAGCACACAATACATTCATTGTGTTGCTGCTAGGCGTTCCCTAGGCTAACACATGGAAAATCACCTAGAAAATGCGTTTTTGTGTTACTTATGACGTGTGAGAATCCCTCTGAGATCAAAAGTAGACAAACGGGAAGAGGAATTTGTATGTATGGCTGCTTTTTAATGCTTTATGTTTTTTTCCGCCGTGTTTGCAGCCAGCAACCAGTACATATATGTATGTATATACATATATATATATATATATATATATATATATATATATATATATATATTATATATATTATATATTATATATATAATATTTGTGGGTATATGCATGCCTGCTTGCTTGCTTGTTTGTCCACCCCCACACATGCGAGCAAGAGTGTGTGCGTGCTCTACCTTTCTCTTTAACTCTCTGCCCCATTCCATTATATCCTGCAGCCACACTGAACAGTCGCCCTGGGTTGAATGTCAGAAAAAAAATGACAGCACTTACCCGTAAAGGGTTTGTCTTGGAAACTCCATCAAACTCTTGTAGAAGCCATAGAAAAGTGTGGAGGCTGCAGACAGTTTACACACTAATTTAATGCCAGAACTTTTTTCACAAAGCTAACTGGTTTAAGGATGTTTATACATTCAGCCAGCCATACATACGCCCATGCATTCCATCTAGTATATATCTATACAATTACATATAATAATCATTATTATGTGTATATATGTGTATATATATATATTTATGTATGTGTGTATATGTATATATATATATATATAATATATATAATATATATATATATATTATATACATAACCCACAGATATATATATATATATATATATATATATATTGTGTGTGTGTGTTTGTGTGTTGTGTGTGTGTGTTTGTGTTGTGTGTGTGTGTGTGTATGTGTGTGTGTGGTGTTGTGTGTGTGTATGTGTAATAACACGTTCGTTATCCGTTGGACAAAGTCATCGACAAGAATAATGAAGCTCAAAATATGTTGTGATGCCCACACCTAAAAGTTGACGAAGTTACAGACTGAGCACATTTTTTAAAGCTGAAACTTTCCAGACAGGGTTAAGTGCTCTCCTGAGCTTAAGCACTTAAACCCTTTTTGTTGTTTGCAACCCTATTGTTGTGATAGATGTATTCTGTAGTGTCATGCAGGCGTCATGTAATAAGGTGATCCCACTTGTCTCCCTTTCAGAAAGAGCAGGAGCACAATGCTTTATATTACATTCATGCACACGAATTATGACAGGCTCGACATTTTTTTTGCTAGTGGTTCTGACTTGTACAAGTATTGATATGGTTCATACCTGTCTCGATGGACACTATGATCGAGTGTTTAGAACGGTTCGTCTTCAATCCCATGTGTCCGTGAAATCGTGGGTTCGAAACTCGGTAGCGTTTGGAGAAAGTGGGGATGTTTATGAACTCCCAGGCTAACTTCAAGTGCAGACCTCCCAGTACCTTTAGTCCTTTTCTGTTTAAATATACATGCAGAAGATCAAATATAAACGTTTAAGATTTTGTTATTAATGTTAGCGTTTGTTGGGCTACGAAAACACGAACATACCCAGGATACATCCCAGAAGTCGGAGTGAGGCTACCTTCATGGTGGGAAAAAATGGATGCATTCGTAAAATCTCACCAATGGTAAATTTTGGAGCTCTAGCTGAGGAACCAAAACAAGCTTTTTTTTACACAAACGTTAGAGTGATTTGTTCAGTTGGCAATGATCCTAGGTTAGGTAATTTGTGAGAGTCGACATAAATAATACTTAGTTTGTTATACAATGACTCACAGATTTGATATGGCTTCCATAAAGCTTTCTGTCGAAAGTCTTCATATGTTCCTCCATTTAGGAGAAGCATTCGCAAAGTTTAACACATCTATAAAATCCTTCGGTGTGACACTTGATTCCTGTCTTCCAGTACGTTAGCAGGTAAACCGTGTCATTTATTTTTCTTTTTTCTTTTTTTTCCTTTCATTTTGTTTATAAAATGTCACAATTTTAACTTTGTCATTGTAGTTGCATCCCACTTTAGAGTAGGAGTTGTGCTGAGTAGACAACAAAATAAAACAAACCCAAACAAGCCAAACCACCAAACCACCTATTTACATTTACAGGATTAGAACCCACGACCCTTCAAGCCAGGTACCCCAAAACACTAACCAATCACTGCACAGCCATTTAAGCCGCTAGCTGGTTAACTTGCTGACAGAAAAAAAGTGCGTTCACATCAGACCTCATCAACCCACTCTTCTGTGAGCCAAGCTGTTATCAAATATGCACGTTGTTTGGAGTTCATTTGCTAGTCCTCGTTGTTTAGTTCGT
>CM060327.1:17371441-17373941 GCA_030674155.1 Stramonita haemastoma | reverse complement strand
GAGATTTAATTTCGTTTCATTCTAAAAAACTAAACAAAACTTTACAGCAGAAAACTCTAAAACACAATGATTACGCGCAGTAGATATAAGTTTGACACCTTGCTTTTCGTTCCCAAAATCCTTTTAAAATCTTTTGTACTGTCTCAAAGTGTGTCTCTGGATATAAGTCTTTTTGTAGACCAGCATTCACGCAGACAGGCCTAGCATGTAGCACTTACCACCATTGTTCGTTTCTTTAAGGACAGTTTTCTACGTAGTTACAGTCTGTAGCAGGAAACTTCCGTCTTTTTTTCACACCCACACACACACACGCGTGCGTGCGCGCGCACACACACACTCACGCAGACACACACGCACACGCCTACGCACGCACACACGCCACACACACGCACACGCACACGCACAAATATATATATATATATATATATATATTCTTTTTATATCGAGGATAACAGAGTAAGCAGTCATGTGCTTTTTTTCATCCGGTCCCCGTGTGTATGCAGTTTTTGTAAAAGTCATCTGTTCCCACCGGCACACGATGGCCCATTCTTACGAAAAGCAGAACAGGATTTAACGTGTGCGCAAGATGTTCTGCGTGCGTTCGCACACGGGGCCTCGGTTTAAAGTCTCATCCGAAGGACTTTTGGGGAGAGAGTGGAGTTGGCACTGATGTTAACTCCAGGAGAAAAATCTCCTCGACCGGAATCGAACCCGAGTCGTCAAATTGCGAGCGCACTGTTCTGTTTTGAGAGAGAGAGGGAGATAGAGAGAGAGAGAGAGAGAGAGAGAGAGAGAGAGAGAGAGAGAGAGAGAGAGAGAGAGAGAGAGGAGAGAGAGAGAGAGAGAGAGAGGGAGAGACAGACAAACAGACAGACAGACACAGACACAGACAGAGAGAGAGATTCCCAACTATGTAATGCAGCTACCTTAATAATGGACAAAACAGTCGCGTTTTGAAAATTCCCACCATTGGTCAACTGTGGAGCTTTAGCTGAGGAATGAAACACATTTATACAATCTTGATCCCTGTCTTTGTCTTTGTCTCTGTCTCTCTCACTCACTGTCTCTCTGTCTAGCTCTCTGTCTCTGCCTGTCTGTCTGTCTGTCTGTCTGTCTGTTTGTCTGTCTTTCTGTTTGTCTGTCTTTCTGTTTGTCTGCCTGTCTGTCTGTCTGTGTCTGTCTGTCTGTCTGTCTGTCTGTCTCTCTCTGTCTCTCTCTCTCTCTCTCTCTGTCTCTGTCTCTCTCTCTCTCTGTCTCTCTCTCTCTCTCTCTTTTTTTTTTTGGCCCATGAGGGCCTGGTGTAAAGAAGCCTCTGGCTTATCCAATTACCCGAGTTTCGAGTCTCTCTCTCTCTCTCTCTCTCTCTCTCTCTCTCTCTCTCTCTCTCTCTCTCTCTCTCTCTCTCTCTCTCTCTCTCTCTCTCTCTCTCTCTCTCTCTCTCTCTCTCTCTCTCTCTCTCTCTCTCTCTCTCTCTCTCTCTCTCTCTCTCTCTCTCTCTCTTCACGTCCAAAATCTGGGATACATATTCCCTGCCTGCCTACCCTGCATAATTATCTTGAAACCTAAAAATGATAAGCTGACAATAATGGAAAAAAAAACCAACACCTAATGCCATACTGACCCTCTTGTTATGTTCTGTTCCTAGAAATGTTTCAAATCCTTGCAAAGTGTCTAAATCTGTGTCACTGTCTGGATGTAAGTCAGTTTATAGACCTACACTTAATGCAGACAGCCCGGGGCATGTTAACCTGGCTAGCATTGTGTTTTTGGTATTTTCTTTGACTTAATATCAGTAATTTATTTTAATGACAGTCTAGGGCAGGAAATTTCCGTCGTCATTTCAAAGTTTTTACCTTAACCTATCTTGTTTTCTAGTAGTATGACTGGAGACTTTGCTACTAGCTATTCTAAAGTATATAGCATTAACACAACAACCCCTCCCCTCACAAAATAGTACTCGTGTGCAGATTATGGTGGGTTTTTTGTGTTTTTTGTGGGTTTTTAAAAATTACTTCATACACTTTAGGAGTTGAGCTTTGATTTAATGTATGTGTGTGTGTGTGCGCGCGCGCGTGTATGTGTGTGTGTGTGTGTGTGTGTGTGTGTGTGTGTGTGTGTGTGTGTGTGTGTGTGTGTGTGTGTGTGTGTGTGTGTTTGTATGTGTGTGTCTTTGTTTCATTTATTTTATTTATTCTTTTATTTCGAGGGTAATGGACTACGCACTCATGTGCTTTACATCAAGTCCTCGTATGTATACAGCTTTGTAAATTTTGTCATCTGTTCCTCTGTGTGTGTGTGTGTGTATGTGTGTGTGTGCGTGCGTGCGTGTGCGTGCGTGCGTGCGTGCGTGTGTGTGTGTTTGCACGCACACACACACACACACACACGCGAGCGCACGTGTGGGTGAGTATGTGCGCCTGCTTATGCGTGTACATACTCCTATCATGTACATATATATATGGTTTGCTTTTGCCTTTCACTAATGATATATTCTATTTTC
>CM060327.1:17361441-17366441 GCA_030674155.1 Stramonita haemastoma | reverse complement strand
CTAAACGCCTATAAAATAAGTTATGTGTATTTTCTCCCACATGATACA
Source organism: Stramonita haemastoma (assembly GCA_030674155.1). Classification (NCBI taxonomy): domain Eukaryota; kingdom Metazoa; phylum Mollusca; class Gastropoda; order Neogastropoda; family Muricidae; genus Stramonita; species Stramonita haemastoma. The sequence continues at coordinate 17,366,393 of CM060327.1, read as the reverse complement.
TGTATATGTAGGAAATGACTATCGGTGGTTTTGTATTTTGTTATCTTGTTATTGTTTTACCCTGCATCATTCTTTGTCCTACGTACTGTACTATATCAAAAAGTAGTGTTATGTGGAGTGTCATAATAGCAAAGTGTAGAAGAGAAAAGTGGAGCGAACTGGAACAGAGTGTATTCATTTTATCGTGTTTTGTTGGAGCGTATACCATTTTATTGTAATACAATACATTCTAATGTAGTACATTGTATTGTTTGTAGAGCATGTTGAGCCACGCAGGTTTTTTTTTTCCAATTTTGGCCCCATTTTTCGTATTGCTTTTTTCAAACAAAATACACTGCCATGGGATATCGTTTTGTGCCTTTTTGATTTTTTCCAAGCATTCAATATTTTTCCAGCAAAAGCTTTTTGACAACACATTTTGGCAGAGACGGAACCTAGGCTTCGACGTTTTATTATTTTTATTTTTATTTTTTTCAAAGAGCATTAAACGCGTAACGTACACATGATATTGCTATCATCACTTCACAAAGACTAGCGCCCTGTCCAATCCTTCATTCCCGATCTGTGAAAGAAAAAAATTAATGACGAGAGTCAAACCATAAACCTTTCGCTTTCTAGATGGATGCGTGATCCTCCACACCATCAATCTGTGCAGTCTGAAAGCACTGCTGTTTCTGTCATGAAGGTATAAATCAGTCGAGCAAAGTGTCGCTGGGCAATGGCTACGATGCAACAGTTGTGTCACTAAGCAACTGCTATTGGGTTATTGTTGGTATCCCAGAGGATATGGGTTAAGCAGACAATACATTGGTATTCAAAGGGCGTTGTCATGTACAATGACATGAAATTTAATGTTGATAAAGTGAGTGGTCTCTTTTTTATATTCTTTTATTTCGAGAATAATAGAGTAAGCAGTCATGTGCTTTTTTCTGCATTTAGTCCCTGTGTTTATGCAGTATTGTAAATTGTGTCATCCGTTCCCACTGGTACACGATGGTCTACTCTTCCGAAAAGTGACACAGGTTTTAACATATGTTGTGCAAGATCTTCTGCGTGACTTCGCACACGGGACATCGGTTTATAGTCTCATCCAAAGGACTTCCTTGGGGGAATGGAATTGGCACTGATTTTAACTCCAGAGGAAAAATCATCTTGAACGAAATTCGGACCCTGTTCAGCAGATCACGGGCGCATCATTCTGACCACCAGAGAGAGAGAGAGAGAGAGAGAGGAGAGAGAGAGAGAAGAGAGAGAGAGAGAGAGAGAGAGAGAGAGAGAGAGAGAGAGAGAGAGAGAGAGAGAGAGAGGAGAGAGAGAACACATTACGAGTAACAACATCGTCAGCCTTAATATATTTGTCCTTACATCCAGAGCAGAGAAAACCAAAACAAACAACAAAAACAAAACAACATCGAGATAAAAGCAAGGAAAAGAGATTTAGAAAAAAAAAGTAAACAAGCTAGTAGCTGAATGGAAAAATCCACTTTGATTTTCCCATTTTCTTCCGCAGTGTTCAGTTCAGCGAAGTATCCCAGGAGAAATAAAAGAGCACATAAAGGCAGTGGCACAATAGCCACCTCTCTGGCAACGATGGTTGATCTCTATGCGTTATCTTATGTTTGCCTTGTTGTTTTGTTTTGCTGTTTTTTTCCTCTATAGGATTTTACAGCAGGTTGAGTCGAGGAAAGATTACATGAAGTTTGCAAGGTTTTAGTTTGGTGAATACCGGTATCCAACTTGGGATCTGAGAGAGAGGGGACGGCATTGCCTAGTGGTCAGAACATTGCGCTCACCTGTCCCGTAGTCCCTCGGACCGTGGAGACACCACTGATCTGAAGATTTTGCAACCGGCTTCCTCCACTCCTCACGGTCCTCTGCCCTCTGCAGTTCAAGGCTCTTCCCTTCCCCAGCTAAAAAAAAAATGATGCCACATATCTTTCAATCTGCACACACGTACATATGCATACATTATATAATATATTGGGCTTTGGGCATATGGAAATTTAAAGGGTTTTTTGTTTAGTATGTACATGTTATCTTGTAACTAAACACTGCGTATGCTCAACTGATGTTTCGTGGTGTACATCCGGCTTGTTATAAATAACCTGGTTTGTGATATTTCTCAGCTACATTAGAACAATTGCAACTGCTGCAAGCAAAGTCGGTTTTGTTTTCTTTATTTTTGTGTGGTTATTTTGTTGTTTTTTGGTGGTGGTGAGAGGGTGTTTTCTAAATGTATTTATCTATCTCTTCATTTTTTGTTTATTCTTTTATTTTAAGGATAATGGAATACGCATTTATAAGTTTTCTTTTCACATCCAATCCCCGTGTGTATGCGGTTTTGATAGTCAATGTCATCCGTTCTCAACGGCATAAACGGCCTACCCTTCCAAAAGACGGAATTGATTTTAACGTGCGCGCAAGATGTTCTGCGTGCGGCTTCATACGGTTTGTGTGTGTGTGTGTGTGTGTGTGTGTGTGTGCGCGCGCGCGCGCGCGCGCGTGCGTGCGTACGTGTGTGTGTGTGTGCCCGCGCGCGTGCGTGCGTGCGTGCGTACGTGTATGTGTGTTGTGATTGTTGTGGTTTTGCTACTTTGCTTCAAGAAGCAACGATTTGCATATTGGAATCCAGCCACAAATGACAATGGTGGAGGGTGAAAGCAAGGCAAAAACGTCTGGTTATCTTGTTGCGGATATGCATATGGCATACACTGCAAAACGCAGCACTATTGTAGTCTATGCTATTTTGTTTTTCCTGTACGGTTCCTGTTTTTGTTGGAAATAATGACGGGATGTTGCACTGATGATAGACATTTTGTACGGCTCTTGGAATGCCAGACAATAGATTCTATACTGGGGTATGATTTCGCTCTGCTGAGAATATTTTGCATTCCTTTTTGTTTGGGACGTAACAACCCCTGTTCGACTTCATGAATATGCGATACTTTTTTATATAGGCTTTTCTCCCTCCCCTGTTCTTTCTCTCTTTTGTATTTTATCGTGGTTTTTTTTTAGAGAGATGGAAACTATGTCACATGCAAAGAAAAAAACCTAGTCTAGATACACTTAAAAACTTTAACTATTACATTATACGTTTATCATCGTGTTTGTTGGCTTATGTTGCACTGTTTTGTATTGTATCGTGTTGGTTTGGATTGTATCATGTTGTATTGTATTGCATTGTACCGCCTTGTATTGTATCTTAACCTACGGTGAATTTTTCTGCATGAAAGTGGATATCCCTTTTCAGGCAAAGAGTGCCCATGCAAAAACAGTACCATGCTATTCATTTTCTTTTAGTTTATTACTCAGCTGTCTTTGTTTATTTACCTCTAAGAACCACAGGTGCTACATAGATTTGTCAGGAACAACTTTCTTACTGCTGTGGATTCTTTGACGTGTGCTTAAGCCGTGTTGCTAAATGGAATTTCAGTTAATTCTGTCATTCCAGATATCTATCTATCTATTAGCACCCAGATCAATCTTGGTGATGCAATATACAAAAGAAAACGTCTAATCTGATCACAGTTTAAACCACAGACACATTGTTTATCAAGATATTGTCTGACCACTAGGCCACATTTGATAGACTTTTGCGTGTTAAGGATTGACTAAGAATAATAAAAAGATACAAAAATATGAGAAAGAAATATAGATGTATTTTCCAGTGCAATCGTAGCATAGATAAAAAAAAGGGAGCAGAATTTTCAGCAAGATTTTATCACAGAGATTAGTTCAATTATAATCAACGCTTGCAAAAGGAAGCAACAAGATTTTTTTCTCTTTTCTCGCGTTTTGTTCTCGTATTATGCCTGCACATGAAAAATAGCTAAATTCACAGCACGATAACTATGGCTATAGCAATGAAAAGCCTTCAGACGAGCTGATCTGACGGTGTGGCAGTTTCCTTGTTGCCCACTCTCCATCTCCCCCCCCCCCTTACACACACACACACACACATACACACATACACACTTGAACTTGACAAACTTAACGGCTATCTTTTAGAGAATGGCCTTTCACTTTCCCCTGAGAAAACCAATCTTGTACTTTTTAATAATGGTGTTGGACCACAAGTCTTACCTCGTTTTCGAATAAATGGAAAAGATCTCGAATATAAACCTACAGTGAAATTTTTAGGTGTATACCTCACTTCTAAACTAGCCTGGAATCAGCACATTGAATTTTTGGCAACTAAAGCTAAGAACGTTCTTAATTTCTTGAAAGTTGTCAGTAAACAACCGTGGGGGCAAGATATCACCGTATTAAAACACCTGTCCTTGGCCCTTGTGCGCTCAAGACTGTCTTATGGACAAGAAGTATTTTTCAGTGCTCCAAATTACTTACTTAAGAAAATTCAAAGTCTTGATTGTAAAGCCTTCCGGCTTGCTTTGGGTGTACCACCTCATGCCTCAACTCTAGGCACATATAAAGAAATAGGTGTTCTGCCTTTAAATGAACATCGGCAACTTGCAGTGGCAAAATATGTCTTAAGAAGTACAGCAAATGAAAGTAATGTTGAAAAGGAAGTTCAGTTAAAGTCTGATATTCATTTTCCTAAAAGAGCAAGAACTATCAGCTCGCTTACCACAATTAGCACTTATACCTCCCCACTTTTTAAAGATTTAAAACTTAATTCCAATAAAGTAGCTAAATCAGAAGTAAATTTAGCTCCCTGTCCACCTTGGGAACTGCTTAAAGCTCACTTTGATATTGATTATTCCACTGTACGAAAAGCTGACAATATTAATATACTTACCGCATTTGTAAAAGAGCACATTCAAACTACCTATTCTGATCATCTCAAAATATATACTGATGGTTCCGTTCTTAATACCAATGAGGGAGGTGCGGCTTTTATTATTCCATCATTGAAAGTAGAACGATCATTCAACCTGGGAAAAAATAAATCTATATTTACAGCTGAGCTAACAGCTATAATATTTGCGCTG
>CM060327.1:17341441-17348941 GCA_030674155.1 Stramonita haemastoma | reverse complement strand
TACAATTCTGAGAAATATTTGTTATCTCCTTTCTGTGAATGTTGAAAAGGCAGTGTGTTTTTAAGCCCTGTCATAAACATTGTATAGTAGTGTATATATGGTGTTTTGTTTTGCTTTATTGTATCGTTTTTCATTGTATCGTTTCGAGTTGTATCAAATTGTATTGTGTTGAATTACATTATGTGACATAGTAGGATTTTGCTGTATGGTATTGTATTGTATTATACTCGGATGAGACTATAAACCGAGGCCCTGCGTGCAAACACACGATGAACATCTTGCGCACACGTTAAAAAACCCCTTCGGCTTTTTGGCCAGGCCATAATGTGCCGGTAGGAGTGGATGACAACAAAATTTTAAAACCCAGCATGTACACAGGTGTCGTGTTTAGACACCATCCTTGAGGAAAAATCGGGGAGTTGGAGTCCCCAGGGCAGTTCGGGGCTGTATAATAATTATGGCAACGTTCTGTGGCTCCTGCGACGGCACTGAAACCACTTGTATCGGTGATTGCCTTTTCAATGGACTATTCCAGCGAAATGGAGAGGGGTGGTCTGCTGCATGGGTAACGGCTTGCGGTCTATACTTACTTAACCAGGCTTTCTGCTCTAGAGCCTGGAGTTAAAGTCCATAGTGCTCTAAGACTGATGGATGCCTAAATACAAAATCAGCATTACAGTGCGTTAGATTGTATTGTATTGTATTGTATTGTATTGTATTGTATTGTATTACATTATAGTGTAGTGTAAAACACTGCGTTGTACTGCATCATGTTATCTCATTTAGTTTACATTTTTATAGTCCCTAAAGATTTATCTACGTGAAATGTGGGTTGTACTTCTATGTAAGACTTCGGTGCCATAGTCAATTGCCACATTTTTAAAAAAGTGTATGCTTCCTAAGCCAGTGCCTTTTCTTACATATTTTGGTTTGTAAGTGTCATGTTGTCCCTGAGGATTCTTTCCTATACAATGGTCAGACTTGGTGGCTGCTCTCATTTTCTTTTTCTGAGGGTGGATTACCTCCTGTCTACCAGTTTGTCAAGTCAGAGATGAACTTAAGTATGTGTGTATGTGTGTGTATGTGTTTATGAGTGTGCATGAGTGTATATGTGTGTATATACGTGTATGTGTGTGTATGTATGTATGTATGTATGTATGTATGTATGTATGTATGTATGTATGTATGTATGTATGTATGTAAGTATGTGTGTATGTGTGTATGTGTGTATGTGTGTATGTGTGTATGTATGTATGTATGTATGTATGTATGTATGTATGTATGTATGTATGTATGTATGTATGTGTGTGTGTGTATGTGTATGTGTAGTGTGTGTGTGTTTGTGTGTAGAAATCTGAAACTATGTTTGTACACACACATTTGTTTTGGTAAATAGTGGGCCTTTTTTCTCCAAAGCATATGCATGTACTCAAAATGTTGCCTTGTACTCTTTATATGATACACACCTTTTGCTTAATCCTTAAGTGTGCATTGGCACAATTCCACGTGGCAACACTGCTGTTACTATAATCATCATGTTTGCTAAGAAATTTGATCATCTTTATTCCAATTCCCATTGGGCAGAGAGGTTGTGAGGGTACATTTAATTGTATTTGCTACCTGTAGTTTTTGTCACAGTCCAACGCGTGTGGTTTGCTATTACCCTGACCTGTGCATTTAAAAACCTGAAAATGGCACACCTGCTGAATAATGTTTTTGTCGTCAAAAGTTATCATAATTTTGGATATAGTCCTCCTTTATTCGCGGAGAAGCTGAATTATAATGTCAAAAGTATTATGCAGTCATATGGAATATGTATGTGTTTTGCCATGTCTGTTCATATGCATAGGGTACATGGTGACTTAGGGGTCAGAGCACACGCGATCCCAACATCTATGATTGTGCAGCCTTGAGTGTGTTTGCCTTGCAAAAGGGTTACTGTGTGTCATGCTTTCGGTACTGTCCCCCAGCTCAACCAGCTGTATATGGCTACCTGCCTATTTATATGGGTCAGAGAAAGGTAAAGCAACGAGGGAAAGGAGATGGGTGCCGTCCTCATTATGCTGGCACTTAGATGAGCTGAGGTCTTTGACACATCGGGCCCACTCGCCAATGATTTTGTGATTTATAGTACGCCTTTTTTACCACAATACTTTAGTTGAACTCTGTAGACGTATAAGCTTTGCTATATTTCAAACTGTACACTCGCACAATTACAAATGACAACACTGCTGATTATTGGGTATGCTGAGGAGGGTGAATATTATTATTCCAAGTCCCATTGCGCAAAGAGGTTGTGATGAAAAGTGTATTCTGTTTGTTGTTTAATCATATGCATGCGTTTACTGAAGTTTGAATCGTGTACCGTGAGGATTGCAAATGGTTATATTGCTGAATATTGCTCATTCTGAGAAAGTAGTCATTTTTTGTCCATACTTTTGTGTGAAGCATAATCGGTGATGTCATACTTAATTTGTTGTCTATGGTCAATATACAATCTTACGTGGCATAAATGTGTTTTACTTCATCTTGTCATGTGAGACCGCAAATAGCTTGAAAGATTTTGGACCTATAGTGCAGGATTAAAGTTAAAAGCCTGAAGTACTTTCCAGCATAGCCCAGACCACAGCTGCAGTGACCAAACTGAAAGTCACCTAAAATCCATACAACATGGCTATCGGCTAAATCTCAGATTGATGTGTTCCAGGGTCATTTTCATGATTTTGTACGCACGTGAAACGTGGACCATAACAGAAGACATCGAAAAAAGATACAGGCAATTGAGATGAGATGCTTCTGCAAACGTCTTGTTATCTGATACAGAGATCACATGAGAAACAAAGAAGTGAAAATCACTGTGAAAATACCATCGGGCCATATGAAGAGCTTCTGCCTTCAGTAAAAAAAAAATTAATAATAAAAATAATAATAAAAACTCAGGTGGTAAGAGCACGCCACACGAACATCTGGACTTGCCAAAACTGTCTTACAGGGAACAGTACAAGGAGGGAGATGAAGAGGCAGAGGAAACGATGGGAGGACGATATCAGAGAGTGGACTGGCCTTGAGTGGAACAACATTCTATGAACTATGGGAACAGCGAGGGGTGTAGGAAGCTGGTTTCAATCTTTTCAGCGTTGCCCCAATGGTTCACCAGAGTATAGATTAGGTGAAGATATGGATGATCATAATCATACACAGGGCACTCGATAACATTGCTCTCCCCAAGATTAACTTAAGCAGTCTTGAGCAAAGAAGCCTCGTAGATGGGTGATCGTCCGTACACCTTGACATAAGTACAGTCCCCCAACCCCTAAGTTCACCTAACTGTAAATAGATACATTATCTCCTTAAGGGCAAGGACGGAAAAACAGCAAGGAAAAGGAGATAAGCACCACCATTAAGATGCTAGCTGAGGTCTTTGGCACCTTGTTCCCCAAGTGACCACATATGGTTAGTTTCGAGATGTGTGTTTTACTATGAAGGCTGAATTCAACTCTACAAAGCCAACGTGTATGTTTTGCTATATCCAAGCCAAATTACTTCCAAAATTACTAATGGCAACAATGCTAAACAGTGTGTATACTATACTGAGAAAGATCATCATACTTATTTCAGTTCTTCGTGGGCAGAGATAGAAATTGTGGTGATAAACTTTATAGCCAATGTTTTTGTACAATCATACACATGTGTTTTTACTCCATCCTGACTTGTGCACTTACAAACTGGTAAATGGCAGCTCTGATGTATATCGTTTCTTTTGCTGAGAAATGGGGGTCATATTTGATTACAGTCCCCTGCGCACACACAAATATTGATGATATACTTTGCTGTAAGCTCTTCTATATGCTTATGTATATGTGTATGTGTTTTGCTACATCCAGGCATATTCACTCACAAAATTGCATTGACAAAAACACTGTGTGCCGTTCAAAGCCCATTAGGAAAGATGGATGCTATCTCAGTGCACATAGAGACATCAACGACAAATTTTATTGTATTTGTTGTCATGATGTTTTATACAACCATGTGTATATATTGATGTACGTGTTTTTGCTATGTCCTATCCTGAGCACTTACAAAATTGCAAATAGCCTCACGGCAGGGGGACGGAATAGCCTAGTGGTCAGAGCATTGCGCTCGCAATTTGACGACTCAGGTTCGATTCCCGTTCGAGGGGATATTTCCTCTGGAGTTAACACATCAGCGCTGACTTCACTCTCCCTAAAAGTCCTTCGGATCAGACTATAAACCGAGGCCCCGTGTGGAAACGCACCCAGAACGTCTTGCGCACACGTTAATCCTGTTCCGCCTTTCGTAGAGTAGGCCATTGTGTGCCGGTGGGAACAGATGACAAGATTTACGAAACTGCGTACACGCGGGAACTGGATGTAAAAAAGCACATGAGTGCGTATTCCACTATCCTCGATATAAAAGAATAACTAAATACAAAATGAACGGCCGAGTATGCTGTGTTTCTCATGGGCATGATCCATAATCATATACACGTAGAGTAATAATGCTGATAAACGTTATTGAATTTGTTGTCGACGTTTCTTGTACAATCCTACAGAAACGTCTATTTCATTGTATTTTTTTTATCCACAGATACAAAAATTGCAAATGGCATCCCTAGTGAATATGTATGCTGGGCAAAATGGAAATTAAATTTTGACATTCCGTCTCGCAATACTCACAGAGATGGTGACGATGAATTATAGTGTATTCGTTTTCATTGTTTTTTGAATAATAATGAAAGGAAGTGGGAAATGGAGCGGGGGGAGGGTGGGTGGGTTGCAGATGAAAAGATCTGAGAAAGAAGAAGAAAACGGAAAGGAAAGAGAACAACAAAAGGAAAGAGAGAAAAAAAAACTGAAACAAAGTATACAAAGAAAAGACAGAAAGAAGCAAAACTAAGAAAAGAAAAGAACTAACGAACACACACCCGAACACGAACGGAGAAATGAACAAAAGAATGAAAGAAAAAAAATAAAAGAAAGAAGGAAAAACAAATATAAAAAAGAAAATAAAGAAGGAAAACAAAGAACCAGAACAAAAGAATCATTTCAAAAATGAAAATAGTATGATAGAAAGGAATGAAATATAGTGTTGTCCGATCACTGTTTTAAGACATATATATGCTGACCGCACAATAAACTATGAACACTAACTTTTTAATCATTGAGACCGGTGCGACCCCATTAATTCTAAGCATTTTGTGTACAGACAATCATTTCAAAGATGAAAATTCATGTGATGATGATGAACATGGTTTTGTATGAATTGACGACGCTAACTATTGCTTTTTATGATAATGGTCATAATTATGTTCTGACAATCAATGCAAAGATGAAAATTGATGATGATAATGAACATGATTTTGTATGGTTTGACAATATTGATTAATGCTTTTTTTTATAATGGTAATCATGATGTATCCGATGTGTGTGCTGTGATTATACCCATGTAATCTTTTTTTCCTGTATTTTTTGGTGTTATTGTTGTTTAGATGATTTTTATGCAATGAATTTGTCGTGATTTTATCTTATTTTATCTAACGGAAAGACAATCAGGATATAGACTTAATTCATTAGAAGCAACAACTTTTCCGGAATATTTTAAAAACCACATAGAAAAAATGATTGGTACATATAACTTTACACGTGTTTCCTCTGTGCAGAGTCACAATTTCGTATTATGTACTTATAACTGATTAACATAGATTAATGCACTATGCATAATAAAACAAAATACCATGCATGAGTAAAAGCAAAAAGTCTTGATTTGCTGTGTTAATGTTAAGCTGTGACTGTGTAATATTATATATCATTGATGTGATGATTTTTGTGTGACAATGTTCCTATTCCAAGCATTCAGAAACTGTTTGCACAATACAGTATTCCAGCATTGCTATCCAGTGTGATTTGTTTTGCTTTTGTATTTGGAGAAAGAAAAAAGGACGAAAATATGTTGAAATTAAGGAAACATAAAGGACTGAAAAGACATTTGGGGAAGAAAGATTGAAAAAAAGGAAGATAGAAAAACAAACAAAAATATCCTGCAGGACACACACACACACTCACACGCACACACACACACACACACACACACACACACACACACACACACACACACACACACACACACACACACACACACACACACACACACACACACACAGATGAATGCATTTCAAAATGTCACTTCACTCTTTTTTTCCCCAGGTGAAACTATCAGTTATAGAGATACTCATAATTCCTAGTACGCGCGTGGGTGTATAGGCAGTCGACATATATGCCAGATTCCTAACACAACAGCTTCTTGCAAAACATTAACCTTACTCCTGAAGAAATCAGGTTTCTGGCTATATCCCCTGCAGTACCTGCAAATGTCTACCTGTCCACAGAAATAGCCGACCATTGCTCAGGTAAAAACACAAACGACTTGTAAATAAACTTTTTTTCTCAGTCAAAAGTCTTACATAATCCACAGAATTGTCCGTGGCATTCTTACTCACCCTCCGTAAATAGATTTAAACATTATGTTCTTTAAAAAAAACTGAAAGCGTTTGAAAAAAATATATTTTGGGATTTTTCTTTTTGTTGGGGAATGGGTAGAAAAATGCTGACTTAAATGACAACACATTGGTCAACCTTTATGCTTCAAGTTCACAAAAGAAATTCCATGACAAATTTAGTCGTAGCATGACTCTCTTCAGCTTAAAAAATATCGACACTTTATTCTGTGTGCTAGTTTTAAACAAACAAAAACTTTTTGCGCAAATAAAGCTTTAAAAAACAAACAGACTTTGTTGAACACGAATACAATTAATTTCAATACATAGAGGAAAACAAAAATAGAACAAATAAAAAAGACTTAAAAACCAGAAACTTGAAAAAATGTCGTTGAAATAGCAACACCGCAAATGACAAGACGGGATACTGCATAACAAGAAAAGATATCACAAAAAACAACAACACAGGAAAAGACAAAGTAGGAAAGGACAAAACAAAACAAAACAAACCAGGAAATGGCAGAACAGGAAATGGCTGAACAGGGAACGGAGGAACAGGAAATGGCAGAACATGGAATGGAAGAACAGAATAGAACAGAACAGGAAAGGACAGAACAGGATAGAACAGAACAGGAAAGGACATACTATGAAAGAACAGAATAGGAAAGGACAGAACATGAAATGGCAGAACATGAAATGGAAGAACAGGATAGGAGAGAACAGGAAAGGACAGAACTGGAAAGGACAGAAGAGGAAAAGACAGAATAGGAAAGGACAGAACATGAAATGGCAGAACATGAAATGGAAGAACAGGATAGGAAAGAACAGGAAAGGACAGAACTGGAAAGGACAGAACAGGAAAGGACAGAACAGGAAAGGACAGAACAGGATAGGACAGAACAGGATAGGACAGAACAGGATAGGACAGAACAGGAAAGGACAGAACAGGAAAGGACAGAACAGGAAAGGACAGAACAGGAAAGGAC
>CM060327.1:17323941-17331441 GCA_030674155.1 Stramonita haemastoma | reverse complement strand
TGTGTGTGAGTGTGTATGTGGGGAGGGGGGTGGGGGTAGGGGGGAGGAGTTTTGGAAGTGGGGAAGGGGGTTAATTCACAAAATCTACACAGAACAGTTAAGAAAAAAAAATAAAACAATAAACACAAATGTATATAATTCTTGAATACAAAATAGTAAAAATTCCAAATTCTGAACAGAATCTAACGCATGAACAATAAAACTATTTACAACCATAACCAACAAGAGAAAAATCTAATCAACAATGGGAAATGTCCTTTAAGTCCGTAATAATCATAATAAAGAACCAATAGGACAGTGCAGTAATGATTTGAAAAATATATACCTCAGTAATGGATCATTGAATATCTCTGATGAGGATGATGAGGTAAGAACAGGTATATAACTTTTCAGCATGCTGCATATCAATATATGATCAACATATCATTTCATCTTGGGGAGAATATTTCAATTTTTACAGCAGAACTCATAGCAATATTAATGGCACTCAATTTCCTAATCGATTTCCCAAGAGCTGTTTTCCGCATTCTTTTTTGTGTTGATTCCAAACCAGTAATTCAAGCCATCAGTTCTATGCAAACAAAAGCTAGATCAGAACTTGTTTTTGAGATTTGTCATTTAATTCATCTCCTCACCTTAAAAGGTTCAGATATAACTTTTTGTTGGATTCCATCTCACTCTGGTATACATTACAATGAAACAGTTGATCTTTTAGCAAAAAATGGAGCGTGTATGTGTGCGCGTGAGTGTTCATGTTCTAGATATATATATATATATATATATATATATATATAATATAATATATATATATATATAGTGTGTGTTATATTATACATATATATAAATATATATATGTGTATATATACATATATATAAATATATATATATTATATATATTTCAACAGAGTCTCTCCACAGCTTCTCGGGTGGGTATAGTTAGCCAGATAGGAAGTGACCTCTAAAAAGAGGTTGCATAAATTCTACCGTTCACCATGAGGGCAAAGAGTATGCAATGGAGGGCTTTCGACCACCACCAAAGGAAACAGAGCATCGCACAATTCGCAGGTGTGTCCGGTAACACAATGCTGTGACAGGGCTCTGATCGCATGGGAGGTAATCTAATTACCACCCCATCACATATATAATATATAATATATATATATATATATATATATATATATATATATATATATATATATATATGTGTGTGTGTGTGTGTGTGTGTGTGTGTGTGTGTGTGTGTGTGTGTGTGGTGTGTGTGTGTGTTTGTGTGCATGTGTGTCTATCTGTCAGTCAGTCAGTGAGTCTGTCTCAACCTGAGTTTGTCTTTAAATGTATGTGAATATTTTCATTGTCTGTCTTTGTCTTTACCCATCTGTCTTTCTATCTGCCTCATGTTTCTGTCTGTTGATTCGTCTGTGTTTCTGTCTGTCTGTCTGCCTGTCTCTGTCTCTCTGTCCGTCTGTCTATGCATCTCTGTCCTCTCTTCTGTCTGTCTGTCTGTCTGTATCTCTCTCACTAATAGGAGATTTGTTCCATGGAGAAAACATCCTTCAGATGAAGCTATTAACGGAGGTCCCATGTGTGAGAGCAAAACATCTTACGCACACCTTTAAATCTGTTTCGTTTTTTTTTTTTGATCAGTAAGCCGTTGATGTCGGTGTGAGCGAATGACAAAAGTATACAAAACAGCATGGGCAGTGGGACTGGATGTATAAAAGCGTTTAAGTGCTTATTCTATTATTCTCAAAATAAAAGGAGAAATCAAATCAATTAATCTCTCTGTCCATCTGTCTCTCTGTCTCTGTCTCTCTGTTGTATTTATTCATTTTATTTATCTATTTGTCCTTTTATATCGAGGATAATGGAATAAGCATTCATATGCTTTTTTACATCCAGTCCCTGTGTGATGCAGTTTTGTCAATCTTGTCATCTGTTCCCACCGGCACACAATTGGCTTACTCTTACGAACAGCGGAATAGGATTTAACATGTGCGCAAGATGTTCTGCGTGCGTTCAACACGGGACCTCGGTTTATAGTGCCATCCGAAGGATGAGACTAGCTCTCTCTCTCTCTCTCTCTCTCTCTCTCTCTCTCTCTCTCTCTCTCTCTCTCTCTCTCTCTCTCTCTCTCTCTCTCTCTCTCTCTCTCTCTCTCTCTCTCTCTCTCTCTCTTCTCTCCCCCCGCCTCTCCCCCCCCCGCTCTCAGTTTCAGCGTTCAACACATTTTTTGTTATTGGTTTTTCTTGTTGATTTTTTTCTGTTGTGCACTTTAACACCATCCTTCAGTAATACGATCAAGATTCTCAACACGTCTGATAATGTTTTGTTTTCCTTTTCTTTGTTGTTCATGATTGATATTTTTTTCCCTTTTCAATTCCGTATTTTCGCTATTTCTTTTAGTGTTTGACTCATTTATCTCCCTTCAGTCTGCAATCGACATTCTCATTTCGGAATGACTTGAATCAGTTTAACTTATTTATCTGCACCAGTCTGCTACAGACTTTTCTATTTCGTTGAAACTTGAAGTAATGATTTGTTTTTCTGTGTTGTTGTTGGGTATTTGCTAGATTAACACACGAAGGGTTACCAAGAATATATTCCTCTGAAGTCGAAGTATGGCTGTCTATATGGCGAGGTACTTGTAAACAGTAATTCACGCAAAAATTCTCATTTAGTATGTAATTTCGGTCTCACGGTGATTCCCAGGTGGGAAGAGTGAGTCAGAGTGCACCTTCTGGGTGACCTCCGGAATGTTAAGCTAGGGAACGCACTGGAGGACAGCAACAACAACAACAACAACAACAACAACCATCTAGAATATGCAGTCTGTCTCAAACTTCCTCCTTAGACTCACTGTTGAGATCGTTAGTAAGCGCTGGTTGAGGCGGTCTCATGGCTGATTGTTTTCAAGTACTTTGCCGTACAGGCAGTCTATACTCTAACTTCAGAGAATGTTATTTTATGTGTCTGTGTATTGGGTTTGTATGCATCTAAGCATCTGTGTTTTTAGCTGCACGACTATTTTTGGCTTATTGTCCTTATACAGTCATATAATACAGACTGTCATCCATGGAAGTTACATCAGTGCTGACTCCACTTCCCAAAAGTCTTCGGATGAACTTTAACCGAGGCCCCGTGTGCGAACGCACGCAGAACATCTGCGAACACTTAAATCCTGTTCCCTTTTCGTAAGAGTAGGCCATCGTGTGCCGGTGAGGTAACAGATGTCAATATTTACAAAACTGCATACACACGGGACCGGATGAAAAAAAGACATGATTGTTATTCTGTTATCTTCGATATAAAAGAATAAATAAAATATAAAAGAATAAATAAAGTAAATAAATAATAATAAATATACATATACACATATATCAAATTTCACCATTGGTGAACCTCGAAGCTTCGGCTGAGGAACGACTTAAAAAATCCTGGATCACTCCCTTTGGTGCTTTAAGCAGTGCAACACTCAAAACTATAACACACCATCATCAGCAACAACAATACAACAACAACAACGACACCGGCAACGTAATAAAAATTTGTTCCAAATGAAACAGAATGTCGACTGCAAGCTACATGAGAGGTGAATGGGTACAGTTGCAAACAATAGCTAGATAGGACAGAATAAACACGAAAATAACAGTCATAGAATTCTACTGCACAGAGAGACACAAACAGGGAGGAAGACACGCAAACAGGTAACCAGGTGTGTCCACTGAAAACCATGATCTTGTTACTGAAGAATGCCACGGAATCAAAACACAAAATAGACAAGAAGCTAACATGTGTTCATTGATCATTGCCTAGACAACCGGACAGACAAACAAATAAACGGACAGACAGACAGACAGACAGAGAAGAAGAAAGAAGAAAGAAAGAAAGAAAGAAAGATAGATAGATAGATAGATAGATAGATAGATAGATAGATAGATAGATATATAGATAGATAGATAGATAGATAGATAGATAGATAGATAGATAGATAGATCGGTAGATCGGTAGATCGGTAGGTAAGTAGGTAGGTAGGTAGGTAGGTAGTAGGTAGGTAGGTAGGTAGGTAGACAGACAGACAGGCAGGTAGGCAGACAGACAGGCAGACAGATACACACACACACACTCACACGTACATACACACACACAAACAAACAAACAAACAAACACACAAAACAAACACAGTAGGTACACACTCGCAAGCAAAAACAAAACAGGCAGCCAGACAGGTCAATAATATACAGGCTGACCAAGACACACTGGTCAAACGACAGATGGTCAGTGGACACAGACACACACACACCTGGCCGGACAAACAAGAAGCCCCAGGAAAAAACAAGGCAAGGCTGTTATTCTACTCCAAATAAGAATGTCCATAGCAGACTGAAGAAGATAAATGGATATCGGGCAAAGAAGAAAAATATCGGGCAGGAAAAATCAATTATGAGTTACAGGGGTAAAAAAAATACAAAAACAAAAACGAAACAAAAAGCCAAAACGAGAAAGCAGATTTGGGAGTGGTGGAGAAGGGTTTGGTGTACTGGAAACTCAATGATGAGACTGACTGAGAATCATGACCTCATTATCGAAAAAGAAATTGTGCGTGTGTGTGTGTGTGTGTGTGTGTGTGTGTGTGTGTGTGTGTGTGTGTGTGTGTGTGTGTGTGTGTGTGTGTGTGTGTGTGTGTGTGTGTGTGTGTGTGGTGTGGTGTTGTTGTGTGTGTGACAGACAGACAGACAGAAGACAGACAGACGGACGACGACGGACGGACAGACAGACAGACAGACAGACAGAGGGGAAATAATACTGTTTATGAAAATAGGCTACCAGTCAATACAGATTCAACTTTTCTGCCATAGCAAATAATATTTTTTATACAAACTGTGTTTTTTATGAAGTCAATAGCTCTACAACCTTTTCGTCTAAAAACAAAAAAGTAAAATCAGCCCAGACTCAGACTATCCTCAATTATTAAATGTAAGCCAAGTGACAATGTCTACACCGCAATTCTATGATGTAAAATGTTATGTTGAAATTGTCTTCAGCCATTACAAGTTCTTAGCATAACAATCTACACTCTGTAAAATAAACGAAAAAAAATCCTTGGAGTATAAAAGCATCTATTCGTAAACATTAAACAACCATATACGAACATTTTATCCTACAGTGCGTACTTAGGGTCTCACAAGGATTCCCAAGTCCCAATCCAATCTTGATAGGCTCCACCGATCACAGAGGCCATATTATCAGGGTTGTAACCTCGTAAATATTTCCAAGTTGGATGAGTGGGACAGAATGCATATTCTGGGTAATCCTCAGGATGTTAAGTAGGTCACCGCATAACAATGTCTTAACACGTTGTAGTCAGAATGATACACATCCACTGTAAGGGTACATGTGATAAGACTTCAAACTTAGCTGATGGCCTCATGGTAATCACAGGTGTGATGAGGAATACAGTGTTTATTCTGGGTGACCACCTGCCAGGGTGTATGGCTAGGTAACGCCCAGCAAAAACAAGAAGAAGAAGGACAACAACAACAACAAAAACACACAAAAAAATTGCCAATCCTATGCCATACACAGAGCAAAAGACAACTGTTGTTATTCATCAATACCATAATTATCCTGTTATGGCTTGATGCATTGATACTAGAGATACAAGCGTACTTTAGGCAACGAGAACACAACACACATCACCACGTGGCTATATCAAACATTTGGAAAATCACTGTTGTTTCTGCCCGACAACGCTATAATCTACATTAACTATAGTTTACGGTCGGTCAATGACAGTATCGTTAAAAAAATAATTATATTCCAATTTATGGCAGGACTTTGCTTCCTGTTGGAGGCATAATTATATTCAATCCTCTTAAAATCGGGTTTGTTGTGACGTCAGCCACAAATTATTGGGACATCCACCCCCACCTTCATCCCGCCCACAATAGGGACATCTACTCCCCCTCTCCCCCCCCCCCCCCCCACACACACACACACACACACTCCCACCCTACAGGCCTGTTGACATTAAAAGCTGACAATTGCTAGGAAACATTGCAAACAAACAACAACAACAACAACAACAACAGCACAATGCAGTAAGCGATGACGTCATTGGTACATCTTGCCCTGGAAAGATGATTTGCCAGGGGAGATAATGGAGCGAAAACTACAGGAAGCCGGAAAACCAAAATGTCTCGTGACGCTGATGCTGAGATGGTTAGTTCTTTGTTTGTTTGTTTGTTTTTCTTTTAAAAATAGCAAAAGTGCATAAAAGCTTCAATGTGTGTGTGTGTGTGTGTGTGTGTGTGTGTGTGTGTGTGTGTGTGTGTGTGTGTGTGTGTGTGTGTGTGTGTGTGATTGTCTGTGTGTCTGTGTCTGTGTCTGTGTCTGTGTGAGTGTCTGTGTGATTGTCTGTGTGTCTGTGTGTCTGTGTCTGTGTCTGTGTGATTGTCTGTGTGTCTGTGTCTGTGTGTCTGTGTCTCTGTGTCTGTGTCTCTGTGTCTGTGTCTGTGTGTCTGTGTTTCTGTGTCTGTGTAAGCACACTCATGCTAGCGTTGATTATAGGCACGTTCGTGCGTGTTGGAGGGGAAGAGAGAAAGAAGGAAGAAAAGGAAGGGGTACTCAAGATTTTAGAGTGTTTTTGTCAATGCTTTTAGACATCTGACAAAAGAAGACAACATGTTTATGTTTTCACCAGAGACAGGTGATGATAGCTTGCTCAGGGAGATAAGGGGTTGGCGGGACCAAAGCGGAAGCGAGATAAGGTCAGGTGTCGCTACTCCAGTGTTACTCCGGACCAGCCTTCTCTCCCTTTATGAAATGACATATTATCATCATCATCATCATCATCATCACATCATCATCATCATCATCATCATCATCTTCTTCTTCATCATCTTCATCTTCATCATCATCATCATCATCATCATCATCATCATCATCATCATCATCATCATCATTATTATTATTATTATTATTATTATTATTATTATTATTATTATTATTATTATTATTATTATTATTATTATTATTATCATTATCATCATCATCATTATTATTATTATTATTATTATTATTATTATTATTATTATTATTATTATTATTATTATTATTATTATTATTATTATATCATCATCATCATCATCATCATCATCATCATCATCATCATCATCATCCTGAGAGCGTTTTGGGTCCAAGCTAAAAGACATGTCCATTTTTCATGTTGGTGAATGTCAAGGCCTGTGTTCAAAGATTGTTTATGTTTTGAAATGCTATCTTTGGGAGTGTCTTCTCTGATAACTAGCTTCAAGCATCACAGTTTGTACTCCACATGATATAAGGAATTTGTTTTTCTTAATTTGAAAAGCGGGTGCTGAGATGGTAAGGTAATTTTAAAAACAGTCACACACGGGATCGGTGTTTAATATCTCGCCATAATATGGACGACCATACCCTGACTTACGATGATTTTTGTTTTTACTTTAATGGAAGTAAGTA
>CM060327.1:17310782-17318841 GCA_030674155.1 Stramonita haemastoma | reverse complement strand
GTCAGGTGACGCCACTCCAGTGAACATCCAACCTGCCTTCTCTCCCTTCATGAAACGCCATTATTATATTATTATTATTATTATTATTATTATTATTATTATTATTATTATTATTATTATTATTATTATTTATTATTAATTATTATTATTATTATTATTGTTGTTGTTATTATTATTATTATTATTATTATTATTATTATTTTTATTATTATTATTATTATTATTATTTTTATCATCATCATCATTATCATTATTATTATCATCATCATCATCATCATTATTATTATTATTATTATTATTATTATCCTGAGAGCGTTTTTGGTCCAAGCTAAAAGACATGTCCATTTTTCATGTTGGTGAATGTCAAGGCCTGTGTTCAAAGGTTGTTTATGCTTTGAAATGCTATCGTTGGGAGTGTCTTCTCTGATAACTAGCTTCAAGCATCACAGTTTGTACTCCACATGATATAAGGAATTTGTTTTTCTTAATTTGAAAAGCGGGTGCTGAGATGGTAAGGTACTTTTAAAAACAGTCACACACGGATCGGTGTTTAATATCTCGCCATAATATGGACGACCATACCCTGACTTACGATGATTTTTTGTTTTTACTTTAATGGAAGTACGTATTATGATAAAAGCTCGTCATTGATAAACGCAATCTCAACTTAATGTTAAGCTTAACCAAGGAATCAATCGTACCTATGCAAGAGCCCAAGAAAATTTAAGGAACCCTCTCATGCAATGTAAAACATCAACAATTACACAGAAAAATAAATTTGAGCCACATCTGGTCAGAACAGATTTAACTTAAAAGCATTACAACAGCAGCAACAACAATAACAACAATAAACCATGAAACCGACATTTTGCTCCATTGCACACACAACCTCCACCTTGCTTTAAAAAGAAAAACACTTCACAACAACGAAGCTAATATCCTCAAACCACAGTTTTAAACACCACCACCATAACAACAATAGTAGTCATAGCTACAACAACAGAAAATGACTGCAAAACAACAACAATCCCTAATGGCACGTGCACAATAATAATAATTTGAAAATCCTGAACTAAAAGCACGATGACACATTTTAACAAATAACAACAAAGCAGACTTCTTTCTCCACAACATCACAATATTATTTTGAAACAAAGAATACACTGAAAAAGACCGAAATAACAACAACAAAAAACCATTAGTGATAACGTAACAGAAGCAATGGAAAAAAAAAGACCAAGAACCCCGACCAATTCCTAAAAAAACAGACTCCAAATATTCCAATAAAAACAAATATATAACTGGAATATATAAAGAATAGTGAAAAGAACAAAATGAGAACAGAATGGAAAACACACAAATAGAATAATAGCATAGAATGGAATCGTAATGAAATGATTAACAGTTGACAATGTGAAATGAATGTACATACTATTTTTTTGTAATTCTATTATATCGAGGATAATGGAATGAGCACTTATATACTTTTCTACATCCAGTCCCTGTGTGAACGCAGCTTTGTCAATCTTGTCATCTGTTCCCACTGGCACACGAAGGCCTACACTTTCGAAAAGCGGAACAGGATTTAACGTGTACACAAGATGTTCTGCGTCTGTTCGCAAACGGAGCCTTGGTTATATTTTTCAGCCAGTGTTACAGAACAACCAGTTATGGTGCATACGTACGTGCCTATGTGAGTGCATACGCACAAACGCTCATGTGCACACACACATACACACACTCTGTGTGTGTGCGTACGTGTGTGTGCCTGTGTGGGTGCTTGCGCGTGTGTTCTCTCTCTCTCTCTCTTCTCTCTCTCTCTCTCTCTCTCTCTCTCTCTCTCTCTCTCTCTCTCTCTCTCTCTCTCTCTCTCTCTCTCTCTCTCTCTCTCCTCTCTCTCCTCTCTCTCTCTCTCTCTCCAACTATTATTTTTCAAGTTGATGATTCCCAAGTTACATAAACATTGTGGTCTATGAATATTGTTGTATGTACCTGTGTCAAAAGTGAATATTCATGTCATGGCTGATGTAATATGCTTGTTTTCATAATCAATCAATGTGTCAGTTCAACTTTCACTGTATGGTAGTAGTAATGTATTAACAACACTTGTCGGGAGCCCATTCCCTATGCCCAATTTGCTTTTGTATTGTGGCCCAAGGCTGATGTACAGTAAAAGTCTGAAGTCTGAAGTCTGAAGTCTGAAGTCTCTCTCTCTCTCTCCTCTCTCTCTCTCTCTCCCTTCTCTCTCTCTCTCTCTCTCTCTCTCCTCTCTCTCTCTCTCCTCCTCTCCTCTCTCTCTCTCTCTCCTCTCTGTTTGTCTGTCTGTCTGTCTGTCTGTCTGTCTGTCTGTCTGTCTGTCTGTCTGTATGTATGTATGTATGTATGTATGTATGTATGTATGTATGTATGTATGCATGTAGGTACATACGTACGTACGTACGTACGTACGTATATATCTATAATTCTCTCTCTCTCTCCTCTCTCTCTCTCTCTCTCGCTCCTCTCTCTCTCATCTCTCTCTCTCTCTATCTCTATCTCTCTCCGTTTAAGATTATTAGAGAAAGTTTATAGATCAATGAAAAGAAAGAGAGAGAGAGGGAGAGAGAGAGAGAGGGAGAGAGAGAGAGAGAGAGAGAGAGAAGAGAGAGAGAGAGGGGAGAGAGAGAGGAGAGAGAGAGAGAGAGAGAGAGAGAGAGAGGAGAGAGAGAGAAGAGAGTTTTTTTCTTAGAAACTACAATACCGATGTTGCAGAAGTCATGAATGAGGACAGTGTATATTTACTCACGCACGCACGCATTTACAAACTAACACAACCGCACACACACACACACACACACACACACACACACACACACACACACACACACACACACACACGACGCACACACATACACACACACACACACACACGCGCGCGCACAGCACACACACACCACGCACCACACACACACACAACACACACACACACCACGCACACACACACATTTTCTCTCTCTCACTCACACACTTACAGGGACTCTTTCTGAAAATGTTTTTCTTCTCGCCTTGAGAGCATCAGACAGATTAAAAAAGGGATTCATTTTTTTCCCTTCTGAGAAGACCAAGGAAGATTGACCATGATAACAGGTGCCACAGAGAAATAGGAAGAAACCTTCTAAAGTGTTCAGATTATTTCTGGCACTGACACACATACACACACGCGCCGCGCTCGCTCGCGCACGCGCACACACACACAACACACAACACACACAAATACACATAATATTCACATGCGCACACCATAGCATATACACACACATGCACGCAACACACACACACACACACAACACACAACACACTACACACACACGACACACGTGCACACACACACACACACACACACACACACACACCACACACACACACACACACACACACACACACAACAACACAGCAGGAGACAAACAACAATTTTTCTTTCTCTTGTATATTTTTTGTGCTCAGTAGGACACATTAAATCTATCCTTGCAACCATTTTTTTTAGGTAAACCATTCACAAAACAAAGCAAAAACAAAACCAAAACAAAACATAAACGAGGAATCTGAGTACATCATAGCATGGTGCTTTTGTTATATTCAGTGGCCTAGTTTTGTACCCATCATTCAATTACAAAGTTCGGGTGTGGTGTGTGTGTGGTGTGTGTGTGTGTGTGTGTGTGTGTGTGTGTGTGTGTGTGTGTGTTGTTGTTGTTGCTGTTGTTGTTGCTGTCGCTGTTGTTGCTGTTGTGTTGTTGAAATCTTGTTTGTGGATATCATTATATGCAAATTGGCGTATTTATCCTTGACAGACAATGCATATAAACATGCTTTACTTACCAATGCCGGCTTAAGATATATAAAGTTTTTGTGTTTTGGGCGTGTGACTTTTCTTTGGTTTTTTGTTGAAAATATCGATAACCTTATCATAGCAACTACTTTGTGTGAATGTCTTCATCACCAGCAGTAACTAAATAAAGATCCTACACCTAAGAGCACCCAATATAACCAGCCGCAAAGGGACAGTGATTAGTGCTTTGGATTTCGGAGTGGAAGGTTGCGGGTTTGAATCCCATAAGTATCATCGGAATTTTTGGACTCCGGCCAACTCCTGCCCAGAGTGAGTGTGCTGTGGGCTCAATGGGAAGACTGTGACCACACAGTCAAGCTTCATTCACTTTACGGATGCGAGTTTGAGAGTGTTGCTCAAATTACCTGACCAACACTGCATGTGTCTGTATCTCTCGGGCCCGGTTGACGCTATTTTGGCAGTAAGCGTAGAGTACAACTCTGACAAGTGGCATCGACGCATATGCACTTCCATAGCAACATTATTACATCATCCTAGTTATTCTTACTCATCATACAATTTTAAAATTCCTTTGGTTCAGTGGTTCCAGCTGATCTGGTCTCATGGTGACCTCAGATTCGGTTTCTCCATACACCTCTGTGCCTGTAGTGAGTTTGTGTCAAAGCCATTGGGGTTGAAGGTTCATAGGGGACTGTCGTTTGAGGGACATTGTTGTGGTTGCCACTTGGGGTGGTAATACTGTTGTTAATTGGGGCCTAGTAGGTGGTGTCATGCGCATGTTAGCTCAAAACAGCCACCACTGAATACCACCAAAGTCACCCAGTTTCAGTGCAGGGCCTCCCTGGCTTGTGGCTGCACGGCGGCCTGATATATTATATTCAAGAGGTTTCTGTGGACTCCCGACTCTGAGGCTGAGGCATAACTAATCTGGGTATGTCTGTGGCGGGGATACTGAAATGAGCGGCGTGGGTACAGCAGGACAAGAATATCACAGAAGATGAGGCATCAAAAAATAAAGCCAAAAAACATCCAGTATTGAAGACTTAATATAATTCAATCGTCTGGTATAGAGAAACGTTGCATAATATGTTTTATCTAAATCTACTACCAAATATATCTATTTAATTATGAATGTGATCTATGTATTATACCACACGACATGTTAAACATCGTCTCATACAAAGAAGAAAATATCAATTTATTACATCATTTTTATCATGCAGTTACAGTTTATCATCAAATAAGATCGACTAATCACCATCACAAAGTTTAACGAGTCTCGAACAATTTTAACAAAAATGTGGTCACGGGTTTTCTTTCAAAACATAAAACTGTATATAGCAATAAACGCACTAAACATAATAAACACTGCTCTGTCACATTATTCCTGATATTCCGTCCTTAAGTCTTCAAATACGATTCGCTAAAAGCTTAAAACATTTAACTTTTTTTTTAAACAACAAGAATAGAAAACAGTCAATCAAAAACTGTAGGCACAAATCAATTCTTAAAAACAAATCCCTTTACATCAACTGCATAGATGGGTTGATTTACCCTTATAGTTTACTACAACTTCACTCACACACACACACACACACACACACACACACACACACACACACACACACACCACACAACACACACACACACACACACACAACACACACACACACACACACACACACACCAGCCCAGAAACAATAACATCAACAACTACAACTTCCTGTTGTTTGTTTTTTTGTTTATTTGTTGTTTCTTTTCTACATAAGGGTTGACGGTTGTCTTTGAAATGTAAAGATGCAAATGGCTGACGCACAACAGGAAGGAAGTGAGAAGAAAGGTCACGTGATGCGTCTCCTGTGATCGGCTGCACTCTCGAGTGCTTTCCCTTGGCAAGCAAGCACAGCATGAAAGGGTGGTGTTGTATTACAGGTCCCTTTCTGTGCCTCTGTCTGCCTCTGTGTTGGTCAAGACACTGTGTGTGTGTGTGTGTGTGTGTGTGTGTGTGTGTGTGTGTGTGTTGTGTATGTGTATGTGTGTGTAGTGTACGTGTGTATGTGTGTGTGTGTGCTTGCGTGGTGTGTGTGTGTGTGTGTGCTTGCGTGTGTGTGTGTGTTGTGTGTTTTGGGTGTGTGTGTGTGTGTGCTTGCGTGTGTGTGGTGTGTGTGGTGTGTGTGTGTGTGTGTGTGTGTGTTGTGTGTGTTTTTTTTCGGTCAATCTCACGGCCTCTCCCTGTGTGTCTCTTTGCCTGTCTCTCTCTGCCTGTCTGTCGGTCTGTCTGTCTCTCTGTCTCTGTCTCTCTCCCTATCTCTCTCTGTCTCTCTCTTTCTCTCCTGTTTTCTTCTTCTTGACCATTGAATATTTCAATTAAATATGGGGCCTCAATAGCAGCCTGTTATGTCCGCCATGGTTCCTCTTCAGAATCCAAGGTCATGACAAAAACATGCATTGTTAACTTGTCAACAATGTGTTCATAGTTTGCATAGAATAATATTCAATCAACAACCATTTAAATACATGAATACAAATCACTAAATTGCTTTTTTGTTATAGAAATGTACAACAGATTTTGTGACCCTGGTGGTAGAAAGGACAATATTAAATTAATATTGATTATCAGAACACAATTAAATTTTCAGGTTACAAAAACAGCTTAAAAAAACAACAACTGACAACCCCAAAACAAGCAAGAAGAACCAGTGTTAGTGTTTTGATGTTCAACATTACGTGGTAGCTCTGAGACAAAAAAGCAAAACAAAACTGATGACGTAAGCACGTCACCATTCATTACGTTGTGTGTGGATGGCTTTTTCATTGAAGTATGTACTTAGGGTCTGACCTGAAATCTCTCTCTCTCTCTCTCTCTCTCTCTCTCTCCTCTCTCTCTCTCTCTCTCCTCCTCTCTCTCTCTCTCTTCTTCTGTCTTCTGTCTGTCTGAAGCCCTGGGCAGAGTGTGGTTTTCAGGGATGTTTTTGCCCCCCATTGCCGTCTGTTGCACGTGCGCAAGGTCTCCAGACTGCTTCCTGCAATACATTGACCATCGTCACTGTCCTTTACTGTCTGTACACGTTTTTTTGTTTTCCATTGTATTCTTTTATTTTGGAGCTAATGGAATAGACATTCATGTTTGTATATTTTGTTTGTTTGTTTGTTTGCATCCAGTGAAAGGCTGTGTGCTGTTTGAATTCCAATTGTTTGTCTGCAAGAGAAAAGCCGGGTGCTTCCTTATGATGTATAATGCATTTGGATGGATGCGTATGAGGAGAGCGCGTGTCTATTGGGTAGTTTCCTACATGCTTCTCTGTGTGTGTGTGTGTGTGTGTGTGTGTGTGTGTGTGTGTGTGTGTGTGTGTGTGTGTGCGCGCGCGTGCGTGCATGTACGCAAATCCTGCGTATCTACATATGCGTGCATTCATGTATGTGTTGATAAGCACTCTATAGTTAAGTAGATAAAGATCTTTACTTTCAACTCTGTGGAACCGTTTGAATCTCGGCAGCGGTGTCTGAGTAAATTTAGGAGCGAAATTTGTTTAATGTCCATGTGAAGTGCACATCTGCTTGTGCCTTAATGCTCTATGTGTATAGACATTATACAGATGATCAAAATATGCACGTTAAGAGAGAGAAAGTCAGCGTCCGGTGGCGTGGACTAGAGAAACACGAACATACCCAGCGTGTAGCCTATACCTGGAAAGGAATGATTTTGTCAGACCTCAATATGTTGAAGAGACACAGCAATATGCATTAGTACCATATCACCAACGAGAGAGAGAGGATAGGGGGGGGGGGGGGGCAGAAAGACGGAGAAGAGAGAAAGACAGACAGATAGACAGATAGGAAAAGAAAGAGATAGACATAGAAAGAGAGACAGAGACAGAAACCGACAGAGACAAACACAAAAACACATATTATTTAGACAGAGTATGGAGAGGAGACAGACAGAGACAGAGCGCAGACAGACAACACACGACGCGCAGAGATAGAAACAAAGGTCAGACAGAGAGACAAAAAAAGCAGACACAAAGAGAGGAAGGGCAGAGAGATATAAAGAAGAAAAAAACAAAGGAGAAGAAAGACAGATAGAGACAGAGACAGACAGACAGACACAGACAGACAGAGAGACAGACAGACAGAGACAGAGAGAAAAGAAAGAGAACAGACAGACAGAACAGAGAGAAAGAGAGGAGAATTCTCAAGAGATCTGAGTGTCAAGACACAATATACTCATATTTT
>CM060327.1:17245782-17300782 GCA_030674155.1 Stramonita haemastoma | reverse complement strand
GACCGTGGGAAAGAGTTCACCGGACATCAGGTAGATGGTGGCAAAAGACGCACTGATGCCCAGCTTCCCTATCATCACCAGCAGAATCGTCAGCCACTGTAGGTCTGTGAAAAACAAAGTATACATTCTGTTAGCATCAACATCAGCAGCAGCAGCAGCAGCAGCAGTGAGCAGCAGCAGCAGTAGCAGCAGTGAGCAGCGCGTAGTAGCAGCAGTGAGCAGCCGCAGCAGCAGCAGCAGCAGCAGCAGCAGCAGCAGCAGCATCGGCATCATCATCATCAGTTATGTTCTGTTCATAGCAACCAGGAGGAACCGGCCAGAGGGACAAAGCATCCAACTCATCATCTCCCGATAAATGAGACCGTAATATTTGTATCAATATGGTGTGCACGTATTACAAAGGTATTTACTTGTTCCCCTCAAGTGAACCCCGCTACTAACTTCGTTGCAAGACCTTCGGGTGAGACTAAAAATCCTAGGTCCTGTGTGCAAACGCACGCATAACATCTTGTGTACCAGCTCAAAATTCTTCCATCGTTCGTTGTGTGTGTGTATGATGTGTGTGTGTGTGTGTTTGTGTGTGTGTGTGTGTGTGTGTGTGTGTGTGTGTGTGTGTGTGTGTGTGTGTGTGTGTGTGTGTGTGTGTGTATGTGTGTGTGTCTGTGTGTTTGTGTGTTTGTGTGTTTGTGTGTATGAGTACACGCGCGTGCGTGCGTGCGTACATGCGTGTGTGTGTGTATGCATGTGTGTGTATGTATGTATATATACGCTATTGTTCACTCCAGCCTTCAAGGTCTATATACTGGGAGTTTGTGTGACAGATTTCGTTGACAGAAGCCTTAGTAGATCGCCGAGCCCATGGACAGATCTGACACAGAAGTCTGTTTACATCTTATCTACAGCTTTGTCTTCTAAGCATGCAGAAATCTGCTTTGCATCATTATCAAGCCATCTGTCTATCAGCAGGAAGAAGCAAAACGTGTGGAATTTATCCACACACGTTACACTATGATGAGAATTGTGTGAGGCTGTGGCTGTTTTTAAGTACCAAGCCTTACAGGCAGTAATAATCCGACTTCATAAGATTTTTTTCCCGTGAACGCAACGCTCTAACCAATAAGCTATCCTGCTCCCAAAGTATTAATTTACGGGAATTGTTTCTTTGTAGTTAAGGTTAATTCTGATTCTACACCTCCCCCCTCACATACACACGCAAACACACACACGCACGCACGCACGCACACACATACACACGCGCGTAAACACACACACACACACACACACACACACACACACACACACACACACACACACACACACACACACACACACACAAAACACACACACACACACACACACAAACGTTAGTTTTACGAGTGATTCTAAGTAATAATAATAATAATAATAATAATAATAATAATAATAATAATAATAATAATAATAATAATAATAATAATAATACATGGAATTTATATAGGCTATATCTTTAAAAAAAAAAACACACAAAAAACCCCCAACACCAAACAAATCAAAGGTATCAGCTATCATAGCCATCACATCTATGTATACGATTTCAGGGAAAACGTCTACAGCAGCAACAAATGTTCATTGATACCATTTAGTATGTTCTGTACTTTTGTCTGTATTTCAGTCCGTTGGGCAGTGTCCAGCGACTCTTAGGACTGGCCAGAATGGCCCTGTCTGTGTCATATCAGTTAACCCATATCTTGGACTGCTCTTCATTAGTATTCATGGGTCTGCCTTTGCTAGACACATGTACATATCGGTACAAATCCTAGGGTATTATATACATCCGATTTGTATGCATCATCTAAGGGGTAAACGCGTATGTCATAAAACTGCCAAACTGCCGGTTTCATGGTTAAGCAATAAATAATGCTGGTTTCGTATATTTGGCAAATGATTGCTAATTCAGCAAAATCAAATGTGTTGTACACATAAAAAAAACAATCGAACAAGCAAAAAGTGTAAGAATATTCAAATATTGCCTGTTTTGTTGTGTATGCATGTATGTGTGTGTGTGTTTGTGTGTGTGTGTGTGTGTGTGTGTGTGTGTGTGTGTGTGTGTGTGTGTGTGTGTGTGTGTGTGTGGTGTGTGTGTGCGTGTGTGTGTGTGTGTGTGTGTGTGTGTGCGCGCGCGTGTGTGTGTGTGCGTGTGTATGTGTGTGTGTGTGTATTTGGATGCGTGCATGCGCGTACAAGCCCGAACGTGCACGTTCATATGGTGGTGAGTGTGGGAGGAGATTCCAAATGGGAGGCTAGAAGAGTATGCTATTCATGCGAATGAGAGCGGATGGCAAAATTACATAAAACTCCGCCTGCACACTGGTGTTGCAACATTATCTCTGTAGCCATAATGCATTTACCTTAATGATAAAAACCATTGCATACGCAGAAAACTCACCAAAATCTACTTTTA
Source organism: Stramonita haemastoma (assembly GCA_030674155.1). Taxonomy (NCBI): domain Eukaryota; kingdom Metazoa; phylum Mollusca; class Gastropoda; order Neogastropoda; family Muricidae; genus Stramonita; species Stramonita haemastoma. The sequence continues at coordinate 17,298,342 of CM060327.1, read as the reverse complement.
CTTTGTTTTTACTTTTACACCACTTAAGTAAAAATCAAATTTAGCCGAGCAACGATTAAAAAAAAACACCAAAACTCCACCATGTCACTAAATTCTCTACGTAGACTTTCTCTCTCACACCTTTTCGCCCTCTAACCTGAACTTCCCATCATCACGGAAAAGATGGTGGCCAAACAGGAACAGCCAGACAGCAACATGCCTGCGCAGTGGGTGCGCTTCCGGCCCAGTCTGTCCAAGAGCAGCCAAGCGATACACACCCCTACTAGCTCCGTCAAGTTGGAGAAGAAGAAGTTCTGTCGAATATCTCCACCCAGGTTAGCCACGTTGAGACTGAGTCCGTAATACGTGGTGCTGATGGCACACCTGTGAGGGAAGAAGAGGGATGATTGATTGTGGTGTGGTAGAACTATTACCCGGTAGGGAGTTAGACAGAATTTGTCTTTAGATAATGCCGTTTGGGTCTTTTCTCTGTATTTATTTTGGTTTCAGTTATATATGAATGTATATATATATATATATATATATATATATATATATATATATATATATATATATATATATATATATATATAACAGTCATTCGTATGAGACTAAAAACCGAAGCCCCGTGTGAGAACGCACGCAGAACATCTTCACACTCACTCACTCAGTCCCATGTCCCAAAGGACGTAGGGGGGACATGAGAGAAGACGCAACAGCGATCTTTTTCCATGCTTCACGATCCTGTGTGGCTAGTAGGAGGTGTTGCAGGGGTTGGGCGGTCCAGTCTTTGATGTTGTAAACCCATGATTTCTTTTGGCGGCCTCTTCTTCTCTTGCCCTCGACTGTTCCTTGCAGGATGGTTTTTGCTAGGGTGTTGTGTCTTGTGGTGTGACCAAACCACATCAGCTTTCTCCTCTTTATGGTGGAGAGCAAAGGCTCTTTGGGGCCCACACGCTTTTTGATTTCTTCTTTCACATAGTTATTGGTCTTGCGCACACGTTAAAACCCCTTCCGCCTTTCGGTAGAGCAGGCCATCATGTGCCGGTAGGAGCGGATTATTTTTTTAACCAGCATGCACACAGGTGTCGTGTTTATGCACGATCCCTGAAAAAATCGGGGAGTTGGAGTCCCAGGGCGGCTCGGGGCTGTATATAGCAACATTCTGGTTGCTCCTGCGACGGCACTGGAACCATTCGTATCGGTCATTGCCTTTCCAGTGGATCATTCCAGTGACGTGGAGAGGGGGGGGGGGGTCTGCTGCATGAGTAACAGTTTACCCTCCATATTTACTTACCCAGGCTTTGCGCTCTAAAGACTAGAGCGCAACTCCATAGTCTTCCGAGACTGATGGGTGCCTACTACTATACATACATATACATATACATATACATATACATATACATATACATATACATATACATATACAGAGAGAGAGAGAGAGAGAGAGAGAGAGAGAGAGAGAGAGAGAGAGAGAGAGAGAGAGAGAGAGAGAGAGAGAGAGAGAGAGAGAGAGAGAGAGAGAGAGAGAGAGAGAGAGAGATACATTATATATATACCTATATATCTGTACAAAGCCAAGTAAAGTTATGCCAACAATCCTCTTGAACAGACTAAAGCCACAAGGTCAGGAGATTACCAGAGAAGAATATTCTGTCTGTTGAGAGGGATTCTGGTGTCAGAACAGCACGGAGCACAACAGTGTAAATTTCCAACCTTAGAATACTTAGATGGAATGTGTAGTGCCAAATCTTCCCTTGTGCTTCAAACTGTGCAGGAAGTCTCCATGCGACAACAATAATAACAACAAGAGCAACAATAACAACAACAACAGCAACAAAACACTAGCAACAACAACATCACCAACAATATCAAAACAACGGCATCAACAACAACAATAGCAACAACCATTACATCAACAGCAACAACAACAACAACAACGCCAACACCACATCATCAACACAACCACCATCACCACCATCATATAACCACAACACCACCACTACAAACAACAACAACAATAACAACAACTAAAATAGCAATCTTTACCAGTTAAAAAAGATGATGCCAGTTCTGGCGATGAGGTTAGGGTATTTCAACAGGCCCAGAAAAGTCTGCTGCGTTACGCTCTGCTTCGCCTCTTCCTCCTTCTCCTCCTTCTTTTTCTCCTTCTTCTCCTCCTTTTCCTTCTCCTCTTTGTCCACATTGAAGGTGACTGACCGCTGCAAGTTGTCTGTCAGAGTCTCTCCTTCTTTGTCTGTCACTGCAATCTTTGTCTTCCCTTCGTCTATGTCTGCTTTTTTGTCTTTGTTATTTTCTGCCTGGATGTCCTGGATGACACACATACACATCACACACACGCACGCACGCACGCACGCGCACGCACACACGCATGCACACCACACACACACACACACACACACACACACACACACACACACACACCACACAGAGCACACATTAGTCTAATATCACCAAGTGTGAATAGACTTTAAATCAAACTACAACAACAATTATACTCGCACACACACACACACAGATTAGATCTCTCTCTCTCTCTCTCTCTCTCTCTCTCTCTCTCTCTCTCTCTCTCTCTCTCTCTCTCTCTCTCTCCTCTCTCTCTCTCTCTCTCTTCTCTCTCTTCTCTCTCTCTCTCACTTTTTCCCTCTCTGTCTCTCTGTCTCTGTCTCTGTCTCTGTCTCTGTCTCTCTGTCTCTCTGTCTCTCTGTCTCTCTCTCTCTCCTCTCATCTCTCTCTCTTCCTCTCTCTCTCTCTCTCTCTCTCTCTCTCTCTCTCTCTCTCTCTTTCTCTCGTTCTCTCGTTCTCTCTCTCTTCTGTCTCTCTGTCTCTCTGTCTCTCTGTCTCTGTCTCTCTCTCTCTCTCTCTCTCTCTCTCTCTCTCTCTCTCTCTCTCTCTCTCTCTCTCTCTCTCTCTCTCTCTCTCTCTCTCTCTCTCTTCTCTCTCTCTCTCTCTCTCTCTCTCTCCTCTCTCTCTCACCTATCCAGTCTCCTATCGTAGGGTCGTCTGGTATCACTTAAAAGTGAAACGACGTTAAAATTGAAGACTCACTGACTGACTGATTTACTCACTTACTTACTTACTTTCTTACTTACTTACTTACTTACTTACTTACTTACTTACTTACTTACCTGTTTTGTGTTGTCTACAGTGGTATGGTCAGTGTTTTCCATGCTGGAGTACTCTTGGGCAGCTGGAGTGTCATCAGGCAGGGTTATTTTGTTGATTTCAATGATCTTCAGGATGACCTTTCGGGCTTCTTTCACACGTCCTTTGGAGTGGAGCCACACTGGAGATTCATCAAGTAACCTAAAAACAAAGGACAACATTTTACAAAACTGCAAACACATGGAGACTGGGTGTGAAAAAGTGCACATGAGTGCTTATTCCATTATCTTCGAGTTAACTGGGAAAAAAGAATAAAATAAAAGAAACGAAAAATAATATGTGGCGTAGCTGTCTGTTTGAAAAGATGTTTTATTCATAGAGTAAACAGTGAACGATTTACAGAAATGTAAAACCAAAGGAAAAGTCTGATGATTCTGAGAATACTTGGTGTGTGTTTGTGAGTGTGGTGTGTGTGTGTGTGTGTGTGTGTGTGTGTGTGTGTGTGTGTGTGTGTGTGTGTGTGTGTGTGTGTGTGTGCCCATGCTTGCACATTTTAATGCATCAGTGTCCATAATTATGCGGATGAAAAAATTAAGGTGTAAGAAATGGCTGCTTGGTGATTCAGAACTGCTATATTCTATGTTTACTTGTTGATATTTTTCTTTAGCTGTGCTTGCTTCTAACCCACATTAATTTTTCTCGTCCTTTTTGAAATAGTAAGAGTATGTGTTCCTAACAACATAAACACCCACAACTAGGAGGTTAACAACAACAGCAACAACAATACCAAAACCACCAAAAAAATAACTTAGCAGCCCACTGTCTAAGACAGTGTGGAGGAAACAACAACAACAAAAACGATATTCGTAACATCAAAAACATCAAGGAAACAACAACAACAATACCCAAACCACAACAAAAATGACATAGCAGCCCACAATATAAGGCAGTGCGGAAGAAACACCACCACCAACAAAAACGATAAAACACATAAATGGTACTACTTTGTATTTTGTACCACTTTATGTCACAGCAGATTTCTCTGCGTGAAATTCGGGGTGCTCTCCCCGGGGAGAGAGCGTCGCCACAAATGCAGCGCTTACCCTTTTTTTTTTTTCTTTTGCCTGTATGCAACTGTATTTTGTTTCCCTATCAGAGTGGCTTTTTTCTACAGAATTTTGTCAGGTTCAACCCCCTTGTTGCTGTGGGTTCTTTTTCGTGCGCTAAATAGTGATGCGAACACACGGGACCTCGGTTTATCGTCTCATCTGAAAGACTAGCGCCCAGACCACAACTCAGGGTCTAATGGATGGGGGAAAAGTTTTGGGCCCAAACGGGATACGAACCACCGCACTCTCCGACCCAGACTTTTTGGTTTCTAGGCGAGGCGCGTTACCACCTAGACCACCGATCCACCACTAGGATGACAGCACTACAAACTGACCACCAGTAGGTGATGCAGACGACAAAAGGAGCCCCGTTGAGGACCTGAAGCCACCTCCAGTCCCTGATGACGTAGGAGAGGCCCCCTACCATGAAGGGGCCGATAACCCAGATCACCACCGTCAGCGAGCCGGCCAGAGTTCTCTTCTCAGTGCCCATGAACTCCAAGACTGGAAGATAGGTGTGTGTATACAGTGTGTGTGTGTGTGGGGGGGGGGGGGGTATGTGTGTGTGTGTTTGTGTATGTGTGTATGTATGTATACAGTGTGTGTATGTGCGTATGTGTGTACATATACTGATATAGTATGTATATATATATATATATATATATATATATATATATATATATATATATATATATATATATATATATATATATATATAGTGTGTGTGTGTGTGTGTGTGTGTGTGTGTGTGTGTGTGTGTGTGTGTGTGTGTGTGTGTGTTCTTCAGTTTAACGTCTATTCACATTAAGTGATTTTAGATTTTGTGTTGTGTGTGTGTGTGTGTGTGTATGTGTGTGTGTGTGTGCGCGCGCGCACGCAAGTACACACACGCATGCAGAACTGTTGGCAGTACAAGGATAACTACTACTACTACTACTACTACTACTACTACTACTACTACTACTACTACTACTACTACTACTACTACTATCATCGTCGTCATTGCCGCCATCATCATCATCATCATCATCATCATCATCATCATCATCATCATCATCATCATCATCATCATCATCATCATCATCTCTTCTCCCTGCTGTGCTGTGATAATAATGTTGAGTACTAGCTGAATCAAATGATTACCCATGATATCATAGTCTTAAATGAAAGCTAAGGCACCGTCTGATACATCTTTCCTAAATCAAAAAACAGCCAACAACCAGTCAACCAACCAACTAACCATCCTACCAGCCAACGAACTAGCCAACTAACCAACGAACCAGGTAGTCAACCATCCAACCTGCCAGCCAGCATTCAGCCAACCAACTAACTAGCCAGCCTACCAGCCAACCATATAACCAACCAAGCAACCAGTCAGCCCACTAAACAACTAACAAACCAACCAACCGACCAACATCCAGCTTGCCAATCAGCCGACTGACCAATCAACCATCAAAGAACCCAACCAACAAACTCACGCATTAACACAAACAGTCCGGAGGTATTATTAAGTTTCTATAAGTGTTCAAGCGAAATCTTGTAGTAGTAGTAGTAGTAGTAGTAGTAGTAGTAGTAGTAGTAGTAGTAGTAGTAGAGTAGAGTAGTAGTAGTAGTAGTAGTAGTAGTAGTAGTAGTAGTAGTAGTAGTAGTAGTAGTAGTAGTAGTAGTAGCAGCAGCAGCAGCAGCAGCAGCAGCAGCAGCAGTACTAGTAGTAGTTGGTTGTGGTGGTGGTGGTGGTGGTGTGGTGGTGGTGGTGGTGGCGGCGGTGGTGTTGTTGTTGTTGTTGCTGTTGTTGTTATTGTGCAGGAAGGCCACTGACTGAGGACATAGAGGCCCATGTAGGAGATCATGTTGAGGGAAGAGGTCAGGAAGCGGTAGACCAGCAGCATGGCTCTGACCCCGGGAAAGGCCGTGAGGATGACCACCAGAATGGTCAGGTTCAGCCCCACCAGAAACATCTTCTTTCTCCCCAGTCTGTAACAACCAACAACAAGAAATAATACCACAGCAGCAGCAGCAACAGGAACAGAAACAGCAGCAGCAACAACAACAACAGCAGCAGCAGAAACAGAAACAGCAGCAGCAGCAGTAGCAGCAACAACAGCAGCAACAGCAGCAGTAGCAGCAGCAGGAACAGCAGCAGCAGCAGCAACAGCAGCAGCAGCAGCAACAGCAGCAACAGGAACAGCAGCAGGAACCGCAACAGCAGAAACAGTAACAGCAGCAACAGCAGCAGCAGCAGCAGCAGCAACAACACAGCAGCAGCAGGAACAACAGCAGCAAGAACAACAGCAGCAACAACAGCAGCAGCACAACAGCAGCAGCAGCAGAAGCAGCAGCAATGTCTTTTAAAGGAGCAGTATCAGCAGCAAGAGAAGCGATGATAGCATCACTACACTATTCGCAGCAAGATCAACAGTAGCAATGATGATGATTACCATGATGACTGCAATGCCTGCTGTTGTGATGAATTATTGTAAACACTAGGATAGACACAAGAAGTTGATTCTACAGTGCTAGTTGCTGGCGATACGGCGTTTTTATGATATTTTTGAAGTGTATATCAAATGTTCAACCTAGGGATGACAATTAAACGTAGGGTTGGCGTCCTCAGCACGGCAGAAAAATTCAGAAAATAGACAAGGAGAGGGTCACAGGAAAAAAAAAAACAATGCAGAAACGAAGACAGGGATATTATATATATATTATATATATATATATATATATATATATATATATATATATATATTATATATATATATATATATATATATATATATATATATATATATATGAGGGAACTACTAGCACAAAATTTCCAGAAAGTGGGGGTGCTGTTTATATTAACATTTATACATACATTGACTGTTCCAAGATGAGAGTATTCTATTCAAATAGACCCATAATTTAAAGTCCTCAAGGAGGAACTACTAGACAGAAAAACAATGATATATTAACAAGAAATTCTGTTTTAAAATCGGTTTATACAAAAAATGCAAAAAGGAAATGTTAAAAGCAAAACGTTATAGGAAATCTTCTTCATGGTAATGGAAGATGCGAGGATGAAAGCAAAAGTTGGATTGACCACAGAAATCAAATTCTTTTTTATTAAGGAACCTGGTGTCAGGGTTTTAGGTCAAAGATTACATCTTATCTCCTGTGTCACAGTTTTGGACTGTTTACTTGTTTGTGTGTATTTTTTTGTTTTATGATAAAGTTGCTATAATTTTTTTTTCCGACTTCTTTACTCTCGTGTTTAAGATGTATGTATATGCATTTGCAGGAGAAAATTACTGCAATAACTATATTCTGAACAATCAAATTGAAACTGAACATACCAGCTCTCTGGTTGATCTGAAATTAGCGATACATACAACACACCACACACACACACACACACACACACACACACACACACACACACACACACACACACACACACAACACACACACACATATACAAATATATATATATATATATATATATATATATATATATATATATATATATATATATATATATCTACACCAGCTGCCAATTCACCGACCTATTCCGTTGTCTAGTGGACTGGTGAGACATCACTTAAAGTTTTAGAACTAGCGTCTTCCACTCCTCATGGTTCTCAGCTTTCCGTAGCTATATTGTTCCACTCAAGGCCAGTCCTCTCTCCGATGTCTTCCCATCATTTTCTCTGTCTTCTTCGTCTCCCTCCTTTTCTTGTTCCCTGTAGAACAGTCTTGGCTAGTCCTGATGTTCGTGTGACGTGCCTGTACTATTTCAATTTGCCGTTTTTCACTGGTCAGAACCTCTTTATATGGCCCGGTGGTGTTTTCAAGTCTGGTTTTTGTTTCATCATTAGTGTGTGATCTCTGTACGAGATACTAAGAAGTTTGCGTAAATATAATTATCAGCTCCATTGCCTGTATCCTTCTTTCAACGTCTGTCGTTATGATCAACGATTCACATGCAAACAAAAATATGGACATGCCAGGAAACACATCGTTTGATCTTGAAGCTGATGGTGATGTTCTTGTCATTCCAGAGGAGTTTTAGTGTGGTCATTGAAGCTGTGGTCTGAGCTATCCTGGAGAGAATTTCAAGTTTTGATCTTTTGTCTGATATTCCACTTCCGTGTGCTCATCTGCAAGTCATACACCGAAAAGGCTTCAGTAAGATTACGATTAAGATTGTATCGTGCTTTGAATCTGTAGCAAGCGCTAAGCCGATTGTTTATTGCTCACAATATTTTGTGCACCATAGTAATGCTTTTCTTGAACAATCATCTCTTTAACTGACCTTTACAATAATAATGGAATATTACTTCTTCTTCGTCATTGTATGCTCCGACAACTATTATAACTATCACTTGAGCGAAAACACGTTGCGCTGCTGTTAAGCGCCTTACAAGTCAGGCCTAGCGTATCCCACTCGGCGTGGAAGAGAATTGTGATCTTTAAAAGTCTTTCATTAAAATGGAGAATGGACCAAGAAGGTAGAAAATAGACACGAAGGAGGTGGGTGACTGGAAGAAGAGGAACAAGGCAGAAATAATAAAGAGAGGAATAAGTAAGAGGGAATTCCAAGCACACAATTTTCAGAAGGTGGGGGATGCTATTGATACTGATAGATCCCCCGGCATCCCCAAGGAGGGGAAAGGACTAGTCATAGCCCAGCTACAGCTGGTCACCTGTCACACAGCAGTCCTGACACTGAAGAGCCCACCAACAAGCCCAGCATGTACATCATGTTGAAGATGGCCCGGAATCCTTTCTCTTCGCAGACCAGATCAAAACTGAAACAGTAGGGACAAACAAATCGCTTTATGGCTGTGGCTGTATGGCTTTATGGCTATTAGGGACAAGCAAATGGCTTATTTATTTATTCATTTATTTATTTATTTATTTATTTATTTAATCTTTTATATCGAGGACAACAGAATAAGCAATCATGTGCTTTTTTTCATCCGGTCCCGTGTGTATGCAGTTTTTGTAAATTTTGTTATCTGTTCCCACCGGCACACGATGGCCTACTCTTGCGAAAAGCGGAACAGGATTTAACGTGTGCGCAAGATGTTCTGCGTGCGGTGGCACATGGGCCTCGGTTTAAAGTCTCATCCGAATGACTTTTGGGGAGAGTGGAGTCAGCACTGATGTTAACTCGAGGAGAAAAATCTCCTCGACCGGACTCGAACCCGGGTTATAAGACATTGATGTTAAGTCACCAACGTGGCAAGGTCTACATTCGTAGAATTGTTATACTTCGTTTGAGCAGTTTTATTCGTTCAAATAGGTGGATCAGTGGTCTAGAGGTAACGCACCAGCATAGAAAGCGAAAAGTCCGGGTCGGAGTGTGCAGTGGTTTGAATCTCGTTTGAGCCAGAGACTTTACCCGCATCCATTAGACCACGAGTGGTTGTCTTGGTGCTAGTCTTTTGGATGAGACGATAAACCAAAGGTCCCATTGGTTACACATAATTATTTAGTGCAAGTAAAAGAACCCACGGAAACAAGAGAGTTGTCCCTGGCAAAATTATGTACAGAAAGCCACTCTGGTAGGGAAACAAGATAGTTACAGAGAAAAGGAAACAAATAATGGCTGGCGCTGCTCTTGTTGTGACGCGCTCTCCCCGGGAAGAGCAGCCCGAATTAAAAAAAATATGCCGTAACTTAAAGTGGTATATAAAATATATAATATAGAAGATATATACCAAATAGCTAGATAAATAAATGAAAGGAATCAACGTAGCACCAATACATGAAAATATGAGTACAATAAGCGATGTTATGAGTACTCAATTACTTATGTGCAAAAATAGCAGCTAAAAAAAGTTGGGTCAAATAGAAAAGTAGGACAGGATAACTGTAAGTGTTTCAACAGTTTGTAAGAAAAACAAAATAGTAAAACAAAAGAAACAACGGTAACCAATGGGGTAGATATAGAGGTATCATGGTAACACAAGGCAACCCTACCAGGCTGTTACATTGAATACACTAGAAAACAGTTGAAACACGTTACGTAGTCAACGGGGATAATAATAAGTATGCTTTCAAATATCACGTTCAGATTATCCTTATCCATGACACACTCTTGGCATAACAACTTTTACTCTCCCTTAAAGGAGAAAAATCAAATTCTATCCAGTTGGGATATGACTGCCTATGTGGAGGGATACTTCTCAAAAGTCTTACACGTACACGTAAAACAATTTCAAATAATTAGTACGTATGGTCTCAAAAAAAGTCCTGAATGTTATAAGAAACACACAGTGCGTAATCTGCTTGACCCCCTAGAGTGTTAAGCCGGACACAAACACCCAACCACCACTAACACTAATAAACCCAAATCTGTCTACTAACCTTAAGAGTTGATAATGACGTCATGTTTGTTTGTGTTTTTTTACATAATTGTAGAGTTTGTTTATCTTGAATTGCTGAACATGTTTCTTTTTGGCTCGGAACTTGTCAGAATGTTTTCTCCTTCCTGTTCTATCTTGAATGGCTAAACATTATCTCTTTTCGGTTCAGCCCTTGTCAGAATATTTTCTCATTTCTGTTTTATCTTGAATGGCAAAACATTATCTCTTTTCGGTTCGGACCTTGTTAGAATATTTTCTCATTTCTGTTTGATCTTGATTCGCTAAGCATTATCTCTTGTCGGTTCGGTTGGATCATTTTATCATTTCTATCAATGCATTACTTGAAACAGCTGGCTGCGTCTTTTCATCATTCTCACTGTCTTCAGCGAGACAGAAAATAATTATTCGGATGAAGTGCTGTGAATGCCATCGATGTCCTCCGGCTGCTGCTATCCTCTTCACTATCATGATTATCAATCCTCCATATCTTCGCTCGTTCAAATCTTCTTACTCCCTTATCTTCTATCTGTCAGTCTATGTTTTTCTCTGTCTCTGCCTCCCTCGGTGTGCCACCCTCCCCCCTCCTGCTCTGTGTCTGTGTCTGTGTCTCTGTCTGTCTGTCTGTCCATCCATCTGTCTGTCTGTCTGTCTGTCCATTCATCTGTTTGTCTGTCTGTCTGTCTGTCTGTCTCTCTCTCTCTGTCTCTCTGTCTCTCTGTCTCTGTCTCTCTGTCTCTCTGTCTCTCTCTCTCTCTCTCTCTCTCTCTCTCTCTCTCTCTCTCTCTCTCTCTCTCCTCTCTCTCTCAAAACTTGGCTATGTCAAAGATTACTACCATCAGGTTTACAATATTCATCTGATATGGCTGACCTGAGTGGCAATGGTATTGTCAAAATCAGTGTCGTCATACACCCAGGTGTTACACGGTTCAGTGTCACCATAGTGCGTTCCGTTGCTGATGAACCTTGCGTTACCATCTTTGTACATGTCACACTTGGAGAAACCCACGTCACCGTCGTGTGACGTCATGGGGATGAAAAAGTTGACTAGTTTTCTGTGCGCGTCATTCTGGATAGAGAAAGTGTCGTTGTCCAGTCCGGGTACTTGACACCTGTTGATGGATCGAGTCATTCAGGTACATTCATGAACTAAGGTAAAGGTGTCCCATAACATAGCGGTCGTAGGGGAGAGAGGCATCAGACACCTCACTTCTCTAGGGGCCAGCATATTGAGGGCGGCACTCATCTCCTCTCCCTTGCTGTTTTACCTTCCCTGACCCTAAAGAGGGCAGGTACCCATTTACAGCTGGGTGAACTGGGGGGGGGGGGGGACTGTACTGAAGCCAATGCGTGCAAACGGTCACCCATCCAGCTGGTAACCACGCTCCACGCTGCTTAACTTGACTTGGGAAAAGTGAGTGTTCTGAGCACTTCGCTATCCCCCCTGTTGATGGATCAAGTTATAAAAGACACATTCCTGATCTAGAACTAAATGATATAGGTTTCTCGTTTATACATGTGTTAAGCAGCACTGTGTCTGAAAAAATGCAGTTACAACACCAGACAGCATAACCATCTTAGAAACAACATCATAAATACTTATACAACCACCACCACCTCCAATAACGACAGCAAAACATCATCAACCACCTCTAACAAAATCACCACCACCACAACATCAACAACATATAATCAGCAAACCACAACCACCACCTCCACAACAATCACCACCACAACCACAGCAGCAAGACAGCACAGACCTATAATAATATAATAAAAAACACTAATCAAGGAGATTAGCAACACTATTCAACAATTATATCAACAGAAAGATTTAATTTATGAATTCTTTTATATCTTTATTTATTTCTTCTTTTATATCCATGATAATGGAGTAAGCACGTATGTGCTTTTTACATCCAGTCCCTGTGTATATGCAGTTTTGTAAAACTTGTCAATTGTTCCCACCGGCACACATAGACCTACTCGACAAACTGTAATTGCCCTTCAGGGGTGATTAAAGTGTTTTTTGACTTGGCTTAACTTGACTACTCTTACGAAAAGCGAAACAAGATTTAACGTGTGCGCAAATTGTTCTGCATGCGTTTGCACAGTACACAGGGCTTAGGTTTATAGTCTCATCCGAAGGACTTTTGGAGAGAGTCGAGTCAGCACTGATGTTAACTCCAGGGGAAAAATTCCCTCGAAGGGGGAATCGAACCCAATGTTCTAACAACTAGGCTACCTGCCCCCCTGGATAACTCAACGACGACAATGACGACACGACAACAACAACAACACACACAACAACAATAGCCAGAGAAAAGGCACACTGACCTGTGGTCAGGGGTGACGAAGATGAGGAGGACAGACATGGTGGTGTAGCCGGACATGATGAGCGGGAGGGTCATGAAGAGGAACAGCCGTTTCTGGTACCAACCGAAATGGTCCAGCACCGCCGACATCTGATCACGAGTTATCCCCTCCTCCTCCTGTCCCTGGCGGTCTTCTTGTTTAGGCATGGTGATGCTGGGCTGAAAAGATCCCTTGATTTGTTCGTTTGTGTTGGTTTGTTTATTTGTTTATTATTTATTTTTATTTATTTATCTATTTATCTATCTAATATATTTATCTACCTTCTTTATTTATTATTATTTATTTATTCTTTTATTCTTTTATATCGACCCTAATGGAATAAGCACGCATGTGCTTCTTTACATCCATTTTTTCATTTTCATGTTCATTTTTTTCATTTATTTTTTGTATCGAGAATAATGGAATAAGCACGCATGTGCTTTTTTTTACATCTCTAGTCCCGTGTGTATGCAGTTTTGTAAATCTTGTCATCTGTTCCCACCGGCAGACAATGGCCCACACTTACGAAAAGCGAAACATAATTTAACGTGTGCATAAGATGTTCTGCGTTCGTTTCGCACACGGGGCCTTGGTTTATAGTTTCATCCGAAGGACTTTGTGGAGAGTGGAGTCAGCACTGATGTAACTCAAAGGGGAAAAAATCCCTCCAACGGGAATCGAACCCGGGTTGTCAAATTGCGAGCAGCAATGTTCTAACCACTAGCTATCCTGTCCCCTTTGTGGTTGAATGTGTTTGGAGTTTTGTTTCATCTTCACCCTCATCTGTCCCGTGGACCGTGGAGGCACAACTGAAGATTCTGCAACCAGCCTCCTCCACTCCCCATGGTCCTCTGCCCTCTGTAGCGGTCGATCCACTCAAGGCCTGTCCACTCTCTGATGTTGTCTTCCATTGTTTCCCCTGTCTGCCTCTTCATCTCCCTCCCCTTACTGTTCCTGTAAGACTGTCTTGGCCAGTCCAGATGATATGTGACGTTTTGTTTAGGATACATCAATAACATTTATTATTATCATCGTCGTCGTCGTCGTTGTTGACACCAAAACTGCCGCCACCATGGCCATTATCATCATCGTCGTCATGTCATTGTCGTGGCGTCCCCCCCCCCCTAATTGCCACCTCCCTAACTACCACCACCACGATCATCAGCTTCATCATCATCGTCCTAATGATTATCATCATTGATATCTTTTAAAATTCGCTGTTATGAATATTAGAATTAAGAGGAAAATGTATTTCTCTCCCGTCTTTATCTTTCGGTTTGATGAAATAAGTTTTTACCAAAAAAACAAACAACTTAAAGCAATCTTTGGCAGTGGCAAAAAAAATATGTCGACTAGGATCTGAAAGGCTTTCTGAACATTATGACGAGCTTATTTTGATATAAGAATAACGAGACAATAATATGTTTTTTTTAAAGTTAGTAACAGGTAGAGAAATGGTGTCTGTTCGATGTGCCATATGTTGTTACGTTTTTTGCAAAATAAGTATAACTTAATGAATTTTATTATACTCCCAGGGGGGTTATAATGAACATTTTCTACTTTAAAAATATCATGATCATTATATTCATTATCACCACCACTATTACAGTGATAAGAAAAAAGAGCCTTTTTCATATGTTATATATTTTTTTTTCTTGTGCAAGCCTATTTCTTTTCTGTACTTATGAACATCTTTCGACGGCAGCTTAAAAAGGCCACAGAGATTTAATGAAATATTTTGGGAATACGGATGATACGTTAAATAATGAATAATCTCTTGCTGTAAGATACCACAGAGGGTGAAGCTTAAATCACTGCCAGAACCTCTGACGGAGGTTCATCCAGGAGCAGAAACTCAAGTCAGGTCAGGCCAAAGGCATGGTTTTTACACAGAAATGCCTAAAATGCAGTCATTAAAAAGATTATTTTCTAATCACTTGTTTGCCTCCACTACTGTTTCCTCAATGATACATATTGGCTAAGTGGAGAATTGTAGAACCTAGTGTGGGCCATTGTCTATTTTTCTCTTCATTCTTTTGCCTGTGCTTGTTTCAAACCTATGACCTCCCTTGCATCCTTTCACGAAGATCCCCAAACACAAGGCACAAAGACTCACTAGGTGTTTATTTTCACTTATTCATGTTTGTATTTTTGTGCAACATATATTTTAAGTATTTTGTCTTTCTGTCTTTAGCAACTTCTTTTGATAGCAGTATAAAAATGCCACAGGAATGTGAAATGTTCATGTAAATGCAATTGACACTTCAAAATTTTGAAAAGTGTCTCGCTATAAGGTAACACTGAAAATAATACTTTAATCGTTCTCCCAAAATTTACTAAGCATTCCCTACAAATATACATTAAAAAATCTTTGTCACGTAAAGCATTACACCATGTCTATGTTGAATGTTAGGGATGTAGTAACGAATAAAGACAAATTGTCGCATTTTGCAACTAAGTTTCGCAGCAGTATAAATCATACGGGGAACATACCGCTTGCGATATGACGTTCCGGATTCGATTACCGCTCGACGAGATTTTTCTCCTGGGGTTCACATCTACAGTGTCTCCACTTCCCCTGAAGTCCTTCGGATGAGACTATAAACCGAGGCCCCGTGAGTACATTTTGCGAAACGCTGATGCGCTTTTCGTAAAAGTAGACCATCGTGATGCCAGCGGGAGCAGGTGACATATACAAAACTGCATACACTCGGGATTGGCAGTAAGAAAGCACAAGAGTGCTTATCCCATTAACCTCGATATAAAAGAGAGAAACAAACAAACAAAAAACATAAAAGTATATGATGCATCACAGATACATTTTATTTGCACATGCATTTTATGAAGTAAATAACATAGCCTCTTACATCAAACATGATATGTGCAATGTACACTTATAATTAAAAACAGACTGCATTAGTTATTGGTGCTAAAGCTATGCATCCAGTCTATCCATGCAATACAACCGCACACAACAAAAATACTTGCTGAGACTGATGTATATAGTATTTTGTGTTTATAACAGCAGCAAAATGAAAAAAGTAGTAAACAAAATGATGATATAATGATCAAATTATCATCATCATAAGTAAGACAAAACCGACAGCTATTACAGCGCCAAAGCTATATAAAACTTTGGAATCAGTAATACCAAACTGAAACCAGTACACAACACTATAATAACAATATCCGGAAAAAATACTTAAATATATCTACACGTTCCTGGCAGTAAATTTAAAGTTCTCTGATGAAAAACCTCTGCCTTTCACTGTCTGTCAACGATTCACTCCAACAGAACCAGTGCTGGCACAAACACACCCTCAATATATGTTATTCTCTAGTCTCACGGACTCCGCATTTAAAGATAAGAAGTGACGTTGTGGGTGCTAGTGCCCTGAAAAGACCGAGTGACCTCTGTGATCGCTTAAAGCTAGTATTACAACTTGAGTGATGATTGGTTGTTGGTCGATTTACGTGGTATTGTTATCGTTGTTATATGGGGGGTTCATTCCTCCGCCAACACTCTTATGATTACTAATGGTGAAAAATGTATTTATGCAGTCGTTTTTCCTGCACAATTTAGGTAGCCGCATTCCAACTTCGGAGATATGTTGTCTATTACCAAATTGGTTCACGTGTTTTGTTTCTTACCAATTGGTGTTAAGCGCCTGACAAGTCAGACGCGGCGCAACCGACTGGGGCGTGTGAGATAATTAAATTGCTCTATTTTTCATGTTTTCTGGCTTTTAAAAAAAAGGTTGGAGAATAGACCAAATCTTGTTCTTCCGTCAGTCAAGCATAATTAATTTTATTTTTTGTTCCAAAAACTGAAAAATTCAGGCAAATGTGGTTGTTGTTACTGCTGCTGTTGCTGTTGTTGTTGCTGCTGCTGCTGCTGCTGCTGCTGTTAGAGTTGTTGGACCTTCTCTAGCTTAACACCCTGAAGGTTGCCCAGAATATTATACACTCGGTCTCATTACAATAAGGAATCCCTGAAAATCCAAAACTTCACATATCTGATGAAAAATATTTCCATGTATGTCTATTGTCATGCATTGTGGCAGAGCAGGCAGCCATACTCCATCTTCAAAAGAGGGTAATGATAGTTTAGGAAATCTAAGCTTACCCCCCACTGATTCCGTGTCAATTTTTTTCACGTGGGAAAGTATGAAATAAATAAGAAGAGAATTACATTAGGTAAAAAATCGACACTTAAGACATCTGCCCCCATCGTGTATGGCAGCACTTAAGTAGGTTACATTTGCATAGGAACATGCCTGGGAATAGATGTGTTAGGATTATGCTCAATATGCATTGCTAAAATACCAGGGTTTGATTATGTAGGTGAATGTGAGAACTAAATAATTATTCCGTCTGTTTGTTAGATATCTGTCTTGGTTTGGGGGGGGGGGGGGGGGTGACAGTCTTGTCCTTGTTACCTTACTTGTTTTTGTCTTGTCTGTCTGTCTGTCTGTCTGTCTCTGTCTCTGTCTCTCTCTCACTCACACACACACACACACACACACACAACACACACACACACACACACACACACACACACACACACACACACACACACACACACACACACACACACACACACTCATGCAGATTGTTTTTAAAAAGTCGGAAGGGGAGTGGGATAGTCTAACGGTTAGCGGTTAAACAGTTGCAACTGCGATTTGACAACCAGAGATTAAGCCCGGGTTCAAGCCATCATCGAGACACCTGCTTTTTTTAAAAGTTCTAAACTATTTGTCATCCATTCTTACCAGGCATACAATGCCTACTCTTTGGAAAGGTGGAACGGGTTTTCTTTGCCGTGAGCGCAAGTGAGAGTAAAGGAGAATGATGAATGAATGAAGGAATGAATGAATGAATGAATGAATGATATTATGAAGAGTTTTAATATAACCTTTATTTTCCAAGTGTAACAGAGCAAGTATTTACATTATTTTTTTCATTCGGCCCTTGCCCTGATCACGGAATAGCAAAACAAAAGAAAACAAAAAACAAACAGAAAAAAACAAACCAAAAAAGGAAACATAAAGTCAAAATAACAAAAAAAACAAAATCAAAAATCCCCAAAACACAATAACAAAACAAAACAAAAAACCAAAACCATCATCACCAACTATAAAAGTTGAACCTATGATTTACAAAAAAGGAGATAGGTGCACTTCCAACAAGTGCATAACCCACACTGGATACGTTGATAAGTATTTAAACAAAGAAATAGATAATTATGTATTCAGCAAACACATAATCCCTAATTGACCTGGATATCAATGTCGTGACAGATACGCTGATTATAATTAGTAAATCAAATAGATTAAAACAGAGAGGAGACAGCAGAGAAGAGAGGAATCCAAACAAAGCAGTATACTACATAAAACATTTTCACGGTCTTTCTTACTTGAAACAAGAAAATGAAGAGAAAAAAACAACAAAAAATTAAAAATCAACATTTTATGAGGTAAATCCTAGACTAACATTTTTCAATCGTGTTTAGGAAACTTGTGACAAGTGTGAAATAATTATATGGGAGGGGGAAAAGCAAACAAGACCCCCCCAAAAAGAAAACAAAAAAACAAACATAACAAACAAAAAACAAAAAAACACCAGCCCGTCCTTATTTAAGACGGCAAGAATACAATTTCAAACTCAACATTACAACAAAAACATTTTATCTTATGATAAGTTTAAGATAGTATAATATGTGAAAATGGAAAATACAAAGGAGGAAATAGGAGAGGAGAGAGAGAGAGAGAGAGAGAGAGAGAGAGAGAGAGAGAGAGAGAGAGAGAGAGAGAGAGAGAGAGAGGAGATCCTGCAGAGGCTACGATGCGTGATGCACGTGGGAAATGATTCTGTTCACCCACAGAGGGCGCTGAAGCAGTTAACTGACCTGCGCACTCCTCTGTTCCGTTATGCCTAACGGTCACATTCAAAGTCGCTGCTTCAACTGCACAAGACGCATTGACTGTCTTCACTCCCTGCAAGTTTTAAAGGTGAGGCTTCAGGTAAGCTGTATTGTTTTCTTTTTATAGTTTTGTTTTTCGCCACTATTCTACATTTTCGAAATTGAAACGAATGGAAAAGCAAGAGGACTACAAAAAGATTTCTTGTCTTTTTAGCACCTGGTTCCAAACCGAGGTTGTGCAGATTATTATGGCGGAGCAATATTTCGTTTGCTCCCCCAGTCTGTGACTAGATTTATATCCTATCCCCCCAGGAATTATTGTGAATTGAAGTGAATTCTTTGCGAGTTCCAAATAACCACGATAGTATTCGCCCCCCTGTGCTCTCATCTTAGCCCTTTAGAAATCATTGTGACATTGAAGTGAATTCTTTAGAGTTCATATATCCACGATATACTCTCCAACCCCCCCCCCCCCCCCCCCCTTCCCTGTTTTGTTTACTTTTCGACACCTCGTTACTGTGGAATTTTTTTCAAGAGCCCAAATGTAGTTAAGATGGCCCTCTCACACATCTCGCCTTTTAGCCTACGACAAAATACCAACATGAACAGAATCAGAACCTTATTTGCTTTATAAATTTTGAACTGCAAAGTAACGTATTTTAACATTCTTATTGTAGATTACCGGAACTATGTTTTTGCACTCTGGAAAAAGTTGACCTTATGTCAATCTCAATCCCGTTGTGTGTCGAATATAGATTGTAGTTAGTAAATATTTCCAATGTGGCTTTGCTTAAAGCCCCACTATTACACAAAGTGTGATTGTTTGCTATTGTACCATTTGCTTTCTCCTCCTATTTAATTGCCTGCTTATCATTAAATCAGACCATGGTGGTACTGGTGGGTTTTTTTTTGTTCTACCTAATTTTACAAAAGCACAAATACTGTTGATTCCAAAACATCTGATAATCTTCAATTTATACTAAGCAAATCCTGTTGCACACTGATGCACAGGCATTCCTCCTGCCTTTGAATTTCTTCTCTCGTTTTTTTCTGTAGTTCGTTGTTTTTCTTCGTTCGTGTTCTTCTTTCGCATTTCTGTTCTCTTTTGTTGTTGGTGTGTGTTTAATGCTTTACATTTTGTTTTTTTAATGCTATGGAATAAACTTTTAAAAAAGATTAGCTTATGACACAGTTCTGTGTTGTGCTTGTCAGATTCTGGCCAGCAGCCGTAAAACCTTCTGATCGGAGAACGCGAGGTGATGCATTAGTACAGGGTCTAGTGCCGCTGGGCTCCTTGTGATAGCATAGCTACTAGTAAGCCTATGTTTTGAATAGTGTTGATTCACGTCAAGCCAGTCCTTTGGTGACCTCTTATCATAAGTTTGACATATAATGGACGTTCGTTTTGGAGTAATGTTCTAGTCCCAGTGATTAGTTTTCAAGACTTTTCCAGTTAGTAAGCTACTGTATTAAATGAGGTTTGAGCTCTGTGTCAGGGTCAGTCCCTTTGGGTTGCTTCTTACTATTAATTCTGAAATGTAAACGTATGGTCATTCGTCTTTGGTTTGAGGATATTTTTTTTTTTTTTTATTTTATTTTTTTATTATTATTTCAATAGCGTTGGTTGGAAAATTGCAGTTGAATGTGGACTACATATGTTGAGATGCAAAGCACAGACCAGCCATTGCCTCGGGAAGTCTTCAGAAAGTAGCTGAGAAAACGTACAAAACTTGCAGTAGAAGTGAATGTCAGTTTTATGCTGTTATGGTCAATTTTTTCTCATTTAGAGAAATGCTTCATGGCGCAGGACCTGTCAGTTGCCTTTCGATCACTGGACACCACAAATTCCGATTTCTTGCTTTGACATCCCTTGTAACTGAGTAGCTAAAAGTCAAACTAAACTAATAGACAAAAACCTAAACGACGTAGCGTAAAATGATTCAAAAATTAGGCAAAATAAAAGGGGTCTTTAGCACTTAAAAAAATGGGGATTAAAAATCGAAATAGCAAAACCAGTCAAAAGAAAACAATTAAATGGGAAAAAAAAAAAAAAAAATCCCCAAAACCTGAAATAAATAAGGAATAAACTTAAGTCCCTTAAAAACAAAAATCTAACCAAACCCTTCCCCTTAGATACACAAAGACCCCTAAACAAATTGAGATAAAACTCTGTTGCAAGGGATGTCAAAGGAGCAATCTTGGTGACAGTGATCATGGTGTTCTGAAAAGAACATCTTTAAAGGCACTGGCAATGCTGAGTAGAACTAGTTCCTTCAGAATGAAGTTTACGCTGACTGTTAACTCATTCATTGCGCGTTCATTTGGTCCAAGGCGATGGAACCTCTTGGTATGACTTGTTATGTATGATTATCTGCTTCTGGTTAAGATATTCAGGATATTAGGCAAAAGGGCATTGATTGAAGGCATTTTCCGGTAGATACGGATTTTAAAAGTGTTTTCATTTCTACCGTGTCCGTTTGGTTGCCCTTTTCAGTTGGCTTGAGCATTCAGACAAGAACAACAGCAGAGTTGGTTTTAAACCTGTGCATAACTAGTTAGTTTAAATCTCGGAACATTTAACGGGGTTTCATCTCTGTCGGCTTGCGGGCGCTATAAACAAGATAGGGTTGGGCTTCAAGTTTGGTTGGAAGGTCTGGAGGTGGGTTGTCAGTCTGATCCAGTCCGTGCTGTGGGGTGGTAGAGGCCAGCTCGGGCGCCGCTGTGTTAGCTCGCTTCTTTTGAGGGCAGGACCAGTGACACTGTCACCGTAATTTTTTGGGGGCGTTTTTTAATATGTTGGCTCTTTTTTAACCCTTAGACTTTGGGCATTCTTAACATTAGGGTTAAGTAGTTATGCTGATTACAAGGCGTTCTATGGTAGCTTTACCTCTGGTACTGGTGCTTTCTTCCATCAAGACAGTCGATCTCCACCAAGAATTCTTCATCAAGACATCACTTCCAAAAATTTCTTCTTCGCCATCAAGAATATCACTTCCGAGAATTTGTTCCTCCGTGAGTCATGTTCAATACCAAGACGATCTAATTTCCCTTCGTATCCCATTAAGAACTCACAGCTCACTTCCGGGAAGAACTTTCTTAGCACCGTCACTTACCACTACCAAACTGGTAAGTACATGATTAAAAAATATATGAAGGTTTGTTGTTCAAGTGTGTTTATTCATATGCATTTTGTGTTTGTCCTAGTTTATATATCTGTGCTTGCTGTTTCTGACCTTGTGTGTATATCTGATCTTTTTTCTGTAATTCTGTTTTTGTGTCTGTTTGCTTTTTAAAAAAAATTCGTCCGTTTCTTTTTTTCCTGTTTTCTGTCCATAATTACATGTATGTCCGTTTTAATTTTTCTGTTTTGTCTATATGTCTGTGTTTGGTTTTTTGTTTTACTTGTGTGTATGTGTGTGCTTGTTTTTTTTTTTTATATTTTCTTGTGTTTTATGTCGGTTTTCTGTTCTTGTCTGCACTTGTGTAGCATTTCTTGTCGCTTTGTCTGTGTGCCTTTTGTTTCTCTCTGTCCATGTGTATGTTTGTGCTTTTTTTCTGTTTTCTGTCGTTTCGTGTTTTTCCTTGGGGGCATGGGGTGCTGGTTTTGTTCCTTGGTTCGAGCTCATGAGGTTCACCAATGCTGAGACCATTGCGTAGTATATTTTTATATTATTATCCAGAGACATTTTTTAAAGTGTGAGTTGAAAACTAATCACAGCAAAAATAATTTTACACATATTCAAGCTGAGTCTTCAAAAATAAAAGATACAGTAATTTATTTTCAAAATAGGTCTAGCAGATTTTTTTTGGTAATAAATTTCACCCGGGGAGAAAATAAACTTGGGAGGCATTCCGAGTGAAAAAGTAAGCTAATGCAAGATTATCACGAAAGTACTGAACTCGGATTATCTCAATATTGTGAATGCACCATGTCTGTTTTTTAATGTTTAAAGTCACCAACTTTAGCAGCGAAAATCCTAAAAATTTAAGCTCCAGAACATAAGTACAATGTGTTAGAATACATTCAGATGTGTTGAATATATTCAGTGGCTCAAAATAAGTGTCATAAAGAGCTGGCCACGCAACTTTTTCTAAATAATTTAATTTGATTTGTGTAGAGAATACATATCAACGCTCATGAAATTTTGCTTTTGAATCTTCAGATCTCGTCACTATGGAACATTAGCCCATCAAGAAAACAAGTGCGGAAACACCATCAAGAAACCAAGTGCGGAAACATTAGCCCATCAAGAAAACCTCCAGTGCGGACATTAGCCCATCAAAAACTCCAGTGCGGAATTTTAGCCATTCAAGAAAACCTCCAGTGCGGACACGCATCGACAAAGTGCGAACACAGCATCGAAAAAGTCAGGAATAGCATCAAGAAACCTCCAGTGCGGACACAGCATAAAGAAAACCTCCAGTGAGGACACAGCATCAAGTAAAACCTCCAGTGGGACACCAGCATCGACAAGTCGGACACCAGCATTGACAAAGGGCGGAACACCAGCATCAAGAAAACCTCCAGTGTGGAACACCAGCATCAGAAAACCCCCAGTGTGAACACCAGCATCAGAAAACATCGTTGGGAACACTAGCATCAAGAAACATCCAGTGTGGAACACCAGCATCAAGAAAACTCCAGTGTGGAACACCAGCATCAAGAAAACATCTAGTTGGAACACTAGCATCGAGAAACAATCCAGTGTGGAACACCAGCATCAAGAAACATCCAGTGGAACACGAGCATCAAGTAAACATCCAGTGTGGAACACCAGCATCGAGAGACATCCAGTGTGAACACCAGCATGAGAAACACCAGTGTAACTCCAGCATCGAGACAACAATCAGTGTAACTCCAGCGTCGAGACAACATTAGTGTAATCCAGCATCGAGACAACATCAGTGTAACTCCAGCATCGAGACAACATCCAGTGTAACTCCAGCATCGAGACAACAATCAGTGTAACTCCAGCATCGAGACAACATCCAGTGTAACTCCAGCATCGAGACAACAATCAGTGTAACACCAGGCATTCGAGACAACATTCAGTGTAACTCCAGCATCGAGACAACAATCCGTGTAACTCCAGCATCCAGACAACATCAGTGTAACTCCAGCATCCAGAAAACATCCAGTGTAAACTCCAACATCGAGAAAACAATGGTGTAACTCCACATCGAGAAAACATCCAGTCAAGAAAAGGACAGTACCAGCCAGAGGAGAGATGGGGGGGGAAGAGGAGGTGCCATAGGTTACATTGGACAGGCAGAATGAAATACAGGAACAGCATCATTTTATATATGACAACATAATCTTAAAGGAATGGCCTGTAACACTAGTTCAGTATCAACGCAAACAAATGGAACTTTTTTTTTTTTTATACGAATGAGCAGAATGGCTAGTACTCTTTAGATTGCCTGCTATTCGTTTGATTTTTAAGTAAATGGATTTAGAGTTTTGTTGTTTGTAGATTTGTGTATTCATTTGATAGAGGAGAGGGCGATGTAGCAAGAGTATCAGATAACTTATTAGAAATTTCTTTGAAAAAAGTTTGAGATCCCGTGTATAAACTACCACTGACAAAATGGCAAAATTAAAGAAATGAAGGATTTGTCTTAATCTTCTAATAATGCCAGTCCTACACATTTGTGTATTATGTCCCTTAGTGTTTGTGGGACTTATGTATTAATTTTTTTAGAATCAATCTTTCAAATAGTTGCTTGAGAGGTATTTTGAACATTTTTAGTCTTTTTTTAGAATGAGTTGTCTTTATTTTTAATGAATCGGTGGCTGCTTATGAAAAGTATTCCGGTCTCCACATAAGTTGCATTGAATTAGAATTGGAAAGTGGGTTTGTGTTTTTTTTATCATGAATGCTTTTCTTTTTTGTGGGGACATATTAGAACACATACTACCAAAGTTATTGTTTTTAGACTGTGTCCATTATTTGTAATGCTCTTTTTGAGGACATTATAGAAAGAATACTGCCGCCCTATCATGATACATTCTTGGATTCGGTGGCCATTTTTTGTAATGCTTTTAAAAAAATTCTTATGCAAAAAAAAAAGTCGCTGGTTACAAGTCCTCCCTAAAATTCATGTGGAGCTAACAATGACTTCTTTTAAAATATTATTTTCCTATAGAATCGGATGAAATGATTACGATTTTTTTTTGATAATGTGCCCCTTCGTCCTTATAAACTGGCAGTGCTTTGTATTTTATCTTGATGATATAAATGTCTAGTTATTGGAAATGGGTAAAGCTGTTCAAATATTTACGTATGCGGCTGATGGGCAGGGAAGTGTCAGGAGACCTCAAAAATACAAAATTGAAACAGCCTTTAATTATGGCTGAAACAGAAATAGGTATAACAAATATCACAGAAATCAATATTAATGTTGCCCTCTGCTTTTTTTTTATTGCATACTTTTCTTAAAATTATTTATTTTGAGAATAATGGAATAAGCACTCAGTAGTTTTTTACATTCAGTCCCTGTGTGTATGCTGTTTTGTAAATGTTATCATCCGTTCCCACTGGCACACAATGGCCTACTCTTCCAAAAAGCTGAACGGTTTTAATGTGTGCGCAAGAAGTTCTGCGACCGTTCGCACACGAGACCTTGGTTTATAGTCTATCCGAAGGACTTTGGGTGGGGCTGGAGTCAGCACTGATAGTTAAGAGGAAAAATGCTCTTGAACGAGATTAGAACCGGGTTAGATAATCACCAGTGCATCACTTTAACCACCAGGCTATTCCCACCCCGCCCCCATGTTGTGTGTGTGTGTGTGTGTGTGGTGTTGTGGTGGAAGGGAATATTGGGAGAAGACATTAGGTTGGAGGGAGAGGCAATAAAGGGAAAAGTGTTTAAGGGGGATATGAATGCACCTTCAGAGCAGTAGAGGTAGAAAAAAACGGGATGGCTGGTAAATTCGTTCGTGGCTTTTCATTTTTATAGATCCATCTGGTCAAAATTTATAATTGATGTAACTTGTTCAATGTTTTAGGCCCGAAATTCCTAAGATATCCAAACTGGAAATTTGTGTTGACTCTGAATTCAATGCAACCAGCGTAGTGGTTGATAGGACCGGAAATTGATTCAAAACTTCATGCTATTGCGAGCTACGTACCATTGTTTATAGCTGCATACCATTTGTCTGTGCTATTGTGTCTATATGCCTTTTAACATTGACCAACCAGCTGACAGACAACCATTTCCCGCTACTAACTGTTAACGCTAACACACACTAACCTCAACCCTAACCTTGGCCCGACATGTGGACACAAAAAGCAGGTAGACAACAGGTATATCCGACACAATGGCTAAAATTTCTATTTTGAGTTTGAATTTTTTCTCAAGAGTAAATGGACAAACACAGAGCTTCCGTAGACCATGCTCTTAAATGTAAAAAAAAAATGTAAACAGTAAAATGAAATTGAATTAAATATCATAATCAAACAACGCGATAATAAGATAAAAATTTGATTTTACTACAAGCGTTGGTAGGACAGGTGCTATAATTTTAGGGAAAAGAATGCCATGAGAGGGGGAGTGGGCGTTAGAATGCTGTGGTATATAGGGATGAGGAAAGGTGTAATGACTGAGGATGGGGATAAGGGGAAGGCGGTCGCTTTCTGAATAATTTTAAGAGTAGGATGGGGCCTTGGAGCATTTGGCAATGTTTATTAAAGAAAAGGTTTTTATAATGTACGGTCGAACAAACACTAAAAGGAGCAGATGCATTTTAGAAAGGTAATTTTAAATATAGCGGATGTTCTCTTCGAATGTTCTATAGAAAGTCATTAAGGGAGGGTACTAGGAGATAGCGAGGAGGCATGCAGAAAAGGGATGTTACGAGAGGAGTAGAATGTTCAGGTTAATATGTATGTGTGCGGCGGGGGGGGGGGGGGGGAGGCGTTTTTTTTTTACATTCTTTTATATCGAGGGTAATAGAATAAATACTCTGTGCTTTTCTACATTCTGTCCTCGTGTGTATGCAGTTTTGTAAATCTTATGTTCCCACTGGCACAAGATGTGTGTGTATGTGTGGTAGATTTATGCTACAGGCATGTCCATGGAATGGTATACAGCTATTTTGCATCAAAGTACACCACAAAAGCTGCATACCTCTGCAGTTCACTTTGTGTATGGTTCTCTTAAGAATGACTTTAAAAATTGTCCGACTGGGTGTTTTTTTTCTTTTTTTTTTACTACCTTGCATTGGAAAAAGCAAATTTACGTTTTTATTTTTACAAAGTCTGATGTAAAAAAAAAAATGTATGTCTTTAGTTCGATAATTACAAAAGGTTGAAGGCAACTTGGTGTGTGCTATTTTTTTCTTGCCTTTTGCCTTCGTGATATGTCGGGGACATGTCATTACCCGGGTTATAGTTGCATCTGCATCTCTCCCATCATCTCTAATATTTTTTATCACAAATGTACTCACAGCATTTTTCTTCTGCACTAAGATCTGGAAAGTATGGGTAGGGAATGTTAGCGGTCCCACAGTTTGTTTTGGAAATGATATGGAAAACTTTCTTTAAAAAGAAAATATATGTGAGAAAAATTTCGGAGACCCTATACAAGAAATGGGGTTGTATTGGCAAGACTAAAGCTAAAGTGAATTGACATCAAGAAGTGCTCATTGCTAAATTTCTTCTTTGCTTTAGGTTGTCCAAGCCTTGTACTATATATTTTATGTCCATTTCAGCTAATTTTCGGTAACTTCGTTTTGAATGTGTGTAGTCTAAAATTCATTGTGGCAAATGATGTGAAATGTGTTCTAGTGGAACAGTGTGATAAATATAGTGTGGTGTGTGTTGTACGGTTTTGTTTAGCATTTCTTAGACTTTTCTTGTGCTCTCGTGAATCCTGTGTTGTGTAAAACCAGAAAAAAGTTCAGCGTATGTGTAGTTTTTTACTGGTTGGTGATTTTTTTTTTACAAACAATTGTATGGAAAACTTCCGTATTCATGCTTTTGGATTTTCTTTTGCTTTAAATCACTTTGTCCAAATAGTGTATTTTAGCAAGAAATGCTGATAACTCGTTTTGTTTAAAGTTTTTTCACTTGTCGATCACGTTTGACCTTTTGTATTGACAACATTTAGTTGTTTTTGCTAGACATAATTTACTTAATTTTACTTTTGCTTTTAATTATACAGCTTTAACTACTAGGCCAAAATGATCGTGATCCCCTATTTCTTTTCATTGTCCATTTTAATATGAGGGTATAGTTAACTGTTGCGTTACCCACTATACATATAGACCAACAACACTCCCAATATATATATAGCCTGATATTGTTAGCAGTGACTTCATGGTATTGCTTATGGTGTGTTTGCCTGGCGTGGGCAATCTGTTCCCCAGCTGTATTTTTATTTTATTTTTATTTCGAAGGTAATGGAATAAGTACTCTTGTACTTTTTTACACCAGTCCCCGTGTGTAAACAGTTTTTTGTACATTTTGTCATCTGTTCCCACCAGCACACAATGGCCTACACTTACGAAAAGAGAAACAGGATTTAACGTGTGCGCAAGATGTTCTGCGTGCGTTTGCACACGGGGCCTCGGTTTATAGTCTCCTCCGAAGGACTTTGGGGGAGAGTGGAGTCAGCACTGATGTGTTGTGTGCTTTCTTTTCCGCCATTGGGTTGCTTGAGCTTTTCATTTTTCAATCTCTTGTATAAACTGCAACCCAATTAAACTTTCTTAGACGTTGGCCTATTTGTATGAATTACACAATGCTTTTGAACTTAACATGTTCACTTTATGTGGCTCTTTGGCATTTAATGGTTCAAAATTTATTTTAGAGGCTTGAAATTTATCAGCTGAATTGGGCAGTTGTAATTTAGATGCATGTAAACATTTCAAACTATGCCTACATCGTATTTTTTACCTTAAAGTGAAAAGAAGTATATGTGTCTAGTTTGTTAGTATAAATTTTTTATCCTAACGACCTGACGGTCACGACAGAAATCATGGGTTTGACCGAGCTTTGTTTTTTTTGTTTTTTTTTTTGTGACATGTGGTAGACTGGTCTAGATATGCACTTAATGCCCGTGACTTTTTTCTGCCAATTCCCCTTATTTCTTTTTAAGAGTCAAAATTACTTTTATTTCCATTGTTAAGATAGGTTGCATATGAATTTATTTTCCATTTTGCTTTACTCATTGTCACAGATTATGATGGTTGGCTACAGGGATATTAAATATTCCTTTGAATGCAATTGACACTTTTAAATTCTGAAAAGTGTCTTGCTGTAAGGTACCACAGCAGGTGGAGTTTCAATCACTGCCGGGACCTCTGATGAGGGCTCATCCATGAGCCGAAATCGAGTCAGGTCAGGCTAAAGGCATGGTTCTTACTCAGAAATGCCTACAATGCTGCCACTGAAAACAATTATTTCCAAGAAATTTTCATTTCGATTTTTTAAATATTTTTTTTTGAATCTTTGATAAAGTCATTTTACAAAATGATTGAGAAGTTGGTACCTGCACTTGTCTTTCCTCACTACTTTTACCTCAATAAGATTATGACGGTTGGAGTGGGAAAAGTATTGTTGTTAGAATTAGTTTATTAGGCTCAGGTGTAGCCCGTGGTTTTTGTTTGAAGGTGGTGCCTGTGCACGATTTTTGTAAGGTTGGGCTGTTTTGGGGCCGTTTTTCTTTTCCTGTTATGCTTATTAGTGATATTTTTTTTGTGCGTGGGCCCCGTGGTTGTAGTGAAGTTCTTGGTCTGAGAGATCAAATCTTGGGGCAGATTTTTGGCATTAGAGGAGAGTTTTTGGAGCGGAGATTGAGTTGGGTGCAGCTCCTCGGAGGAGGAGGTTGCATCCTCTGGCCGTTTGTGATGTTTTTGTCCTGTTTTGTTTGTGTTTTGTTCTATGTGGTGACTGGGCACCTTGGAGGAGGAGGAGTGGATAGCTGGGCTTCTGTTATGTTGATGCCCAGGCTGGTTTTATCAGGTGATTGAGTTGGGTGCAAGCTCCTCGGAGGAGTTGGCATCCTCTGGCTGTTTGTGATGTTTTTGTCCTGTTTGGTTTGGTTTGGTTTTATTTTATGTAGTGACTTTGTGTTACTCCTCGGAGGAGGAATTGATAGTTGATAGTTGAATTGATAGTTGATAGCTGGGCTTGTGTCGTGGTGAAGTCCAGGCTGGTTTATCCAGGTGATTTAGATGTGTGCAACTCCTTGGAGGAGGAGTGAGTAGATTCTTCGTTTGGTGGCGTCCAGTTTTCTTGGTGGTTTGGTTTTTTTATGTGAATTGGGCAGTGGGCCTTGTGCCACTCCTCGTGAGGAGGGGTTGACAGCTGCTGTTTCGTTTTGTGGTGTTTTGTCCAGCTTGTTTTTTTATGAGTTAGCTGTGGTTTTGAGCCACTCCTCGTGAGGAGTTGACAGCTGCTGTTTTGTGGCGTTCAGTTTGTCTTGGTTGTTTGGTTGTTTTTTGTTTTCCATATTTAATGTGATTTGGGCAGTGTTTCATGTGCCACTCCTTGGAGGAGGAGTGGATAGCTTTATTTTTTGAGGATTGCATCGTAGTAATATTTGTGATTGCTTGAGTTATTGACGGTGGTCATTTTGCTGGTGTTTGGCAAGATGCTGGTTTGTGTGTTGTGGGTGCAGTGACGGTTTTGAGGATTGTGTCGTGGTAGTATTCGTGATTGCTGGTTGTAGTTTTTTGGACTTTGAGAACTTTATTTACCTGTGCGCGTTGTGCCCAACGACTTAGAACTTTTATCAACATGTGTGTGTGTTGTGCTGGAGGATTTGGGAACATTTTTTCCTGTTTTTCCTTCTGTGAACACGCCATCTCTGTGGATTGGGCGTGTTGAGATTTGTTGGAAAAAAAGAATTACAGCCGTGTTGTGGTTCTGGACATCTGGGGGGGGGGGGGGGAGTTTGCTGACAGTGCAAGATAGCTGGCGTGACAGCGTGTGTAAGGTGAGAGTGGAAGACTTTTTTTTTGGTACATAAGATACATGGTTTGGATAGTTGTTTTTATGGGTGTAGAGTTGTGATTTAGAATATCATATGGCTGTGGATGTTTAAGAATTGTGAACCATTGATATCCATAGAGTTGACTTAGTATTGATATCGTGTAGAGATTGAGAGAGTGAGATTGGGTTGGTCCCTGGGCGTGAAGCTGGTGATGTATTGTTGTGATGTTTTGATATTGAATGGTGGAAATGTTGAGTTGTTTTTTTTTGTTTAGTAAATGGTTGGATGTTTGTAATACATGTTTGAAACATCAACTGGTATCTGTTTTGTGTTGTATAAATTAGAGGTGGGAAGGGGAGTTTCAAAATGACAGCCCATTAGGGGGTGACACTCATAAGCAAGGTTGAATTGAGAACCCTACTTGTCATTAGCGTTTTAAGGGTGTTTTTTGTTTTGGCTTTTGTATTGAATATCAGTGTTGTTCTGTTGTTACAATTCATCTAAAAATACTTGTCCTAGAGTGCCAACTAAAAATGTATAAAGGTGTAGGTATTTTACAAACCTAATTTATTTACAACTGCTATGTGATCAAAGATCAGCTATCTGAATGAATGAAAACAATTATTTTAGAAAATCCATGAAAATGTTTCCTGTAATCAGTTTCGTTTATTTTTTTCCTGTATATGGTGAGCACACACCACTGGCACTTGACCACCACTAAAAATATTGACTTTAATGAGAGTTACAGGTTTAACTCCTGCTTCTGTAAAACCTACAAGGTGATGGGTTTTTGTTTTACTTGTTCAGTGTGTCTGTGCTTACCACATACAGGAAAAAATAAACTAAACTGAATCAGTATAGCATAGTCCTGAATAGGCCTAGCATACTCCCAAATCAGTATAGCGTCATCTCTTAGTCCTGAATCATTCTAGAATAATCCTTAGTCCTGAATCAGTCTAGCATAGTCCTGAAACAGTTCCGCATAGTGCTAAAACAGTCTAGCATAGTCTTGAAACAGTGTAGCATAGTCATGAAATAGTCTAGAATAATCCTGAAACAATCTAGCAAAATTCTAGATCAGTCCAATATAGTCGTAATATATTCTTGTATTATCCAGAAACAATCTTAGTCCTGAACCAGTCCATAATGGGTCTAAGAAACAATCTATAGCATTATCTTCAGTTTAACGTAATGATGAATGAGTCTGACAAAGCACAAACACCTTACCTTATAGTGATTCTGGGGGGTAGGCGTTTTAAAGAGAAAGGTAGGCCTACATGGCTGTAATAAGACGGCGCTAACATCAAGTAAAGACTACACACGACAGTAATAACTGCAAACAAAACTTCTTTTCAATATTTATTTCCTTAAGGGTACTGCACACACACACGCACACACAGAAATTGGTTTAGCGTATATGTGGCTTTTACTGGTGGGTCGCTTTTTTTTTACAAGCAGTTGTATGAAAACCCTGGCTGTATTGATGGTTTGTTTCGTTTTTTTGTTGTTTTTTTTGCTTTGAATTTTGTTCAATTAGAATAACGTGGATTTTAGCAAGAAACATTAATAGACAGCCCGTCTTCAGTTTTCATTTTTTCACTCTTTTTTTGTCGATCACATCTTTGATATTTTGTATTAACATTAACTTAGTAGTTTTTCCTAGACATGATTAACATCATGTTCCTTTAACTTTTCCTTTTTTTATTTATTCAGTTGGAAGTACTGAATGCAAAATGATCAATTTATTTCCATTGTCCATTTTAAGGTGTGGGTATAGTTTACTTTTGTGTTATCCACATGGTTTTGCTTACGCAGTGTTTGCTTGGCTTGGGTGATCTGTTCCTCAGTTTTTTTTAATTCTTTTATTTCGAGGGTAAGAGAATAAGCACTCGTGTACTTTTTTTTCATCTAGTCCCCGTGTATATACAGTTTTTTGTAAATTTTGTTCCCTCCGGCACACAATGGCCTACACTTTCGAAAAGCGGAACGGGTTTTAACGTGTGTGGAAGATGCCCTGCGTGCATTTGCGCACGGGACCTTGTTTATTGTCTCATCGAAGGACTTTTGAGAAGAGTGGAGTCGGCGCTGATGTTAACTCCGGAGAAAAAATCCTCTTGAACGAACCGGGTCAGCAGATTACGAGCTTATCACTCTGACCACAGGCTATCCTGTCCCCTGTCTAGATAATTTATTCTTTTATATCGAGAATAATAGAATCAGCAATCATGTGCTTTTTATACATCCAGTCCCCGTGTGTATGCAGTTTTGTACATTTTTTCATCTGTTCCCACCGGCACACAGTGGCTTACACTTACGAAAAGAGGAACAGGATGTAATGTGTGCGCAAGATGTTCTGCGTTCGTTCTCATACGGGACTCAGTTCACAGTCCATCCGAAGGACTGTTTGGGGATAGTGGAGTCAGCACTGATGTGCTTTCTTTTCCGCCATGGGATTGCTTGTTTCATTTTTTATTCTTTTGTATAAACTGTGACCCAATTAAACTTTCTCATACATTGACTCCAGACATTGCCCTTTTTGTATGAACTGCACAATGCTTTTGAACTTAACGTGTTCACTTATGTGGCTTTTTGGCATTTAATGGTTCAAAATATATTTTAGAGGTTTGAAATTTCTATGCTGAATTGGGCAGTTGTGATTTCGATGCATGTAAACATTTCAAACTATGCCCACATTGTATTTTTTACCTTACAGTGAAAAGTAGTATATCTGTGCAGTTTGTTGTCAATAAATTATTGATCAAAATGACCTGAAGGTCATGGCAGAAATCGTGGGTTTGACCTATCTTCTTTATGTGTTTTTTTTATTTGTGGTATATTGGTTTAAATATGTACTTAATGCCCGTTAATCTTTTCTGCCAGTTCCCCATACTTTTATAGTCAAAATTACTTTTATTTCCATCATGTTATGTTGCGTATAAATCTGTTTTCTGTTGTTTTTTTTACTCATATGCAAGGGTGAATTGAAAACCCTATTTGCCGTAAGCGTTTAGTTTGGTTTTTTTTTTGCTTTGTGTTGAATATCAGTGTTGCTCTGTTGTTACAATTCATCTAAAAATACTTGTTCTAGAATGCCAACTGAAAATGTTTAAAGGTGTAGGTATTTTTACAACCTAATTTATTTACAACTGCTATGTGATCAAAGATCAGCTATCTGAATGAATGAAAACGATGTTATGTTAGAAAATCATGAAAATGTTTCCTGTAACCAGTTTAGTTTATTTTTTTCCTGTATATGGTGACACACACCTACTGGCACTTGACCACCACTAAAAATGTTGACTTTAATATAATTACAGGTTTAATTCCTGCTTCTGTAAAACCTACAAGGTGATTGCTTTTTTTACTTGTTTAGTGTGTCTGTGCTTCTTGCTGTGAATAAGACATGGCTGGAATTGAGCTTTTTTTACTTCTGCGTTTTAAAAATATATTGGTAATGAGCACACTACTGTGATCTGAAATTTCAAATGGTGTCAAAATTCTAAAGCGAACAAAAGTCAGTTGGTGGTCAGTGTGTCACTGCTGGTCAGAGCATTGGGAAAAGCCTACCTCCCCCTTCAGAAAAGGTTGGAGTGGGGTTGGGTAGCGGGCTCGCAACTAAAAACATAATCAACAGGAAACTTAAGAATGACTTAACATAGGCAAAAGTTAATTCGAATACGTGCAAAAAAATCGTAGTGAATAAAACAAACTTAACAAAAGGTCTTTGTTCAGAGTTCCATTTATGAATAAATGACTGTGCTTGTGTTTACAAGTGTGGCGAATGTGCACAATATCTAAATACTCATCTCTCTCTTCTCTCTCTTCTGTCTCTCTGTCTTCTCTCTCTCTTCTCTCTCTCTCTCTCTCTCTCTCTCTCTCTCGACTCTTTAGATTTACAAATGTACGCAGTTCACGAGTGCATATCTCACAAAAGTTGAAAATCGCACATAGCTTTTATTACGCGCGCGCGCACACACACCACACGTACATGCGCGCGTGCACAGCGTGGAGGTAATATAGCGAAGAAAATCAGAATTATATCGTGGAAGACAGAAAGCCACACTCGAGCTTCATCCACTTACGGATGCGAATTTGAGGAGTTGCTCAAATACCTAACCAACACTGCATAGTAAGCATTGAGTATAACCCTGGTTACAAGTAGTCTCAAACCATGCACGTTTTACCCAGCATCATTACGTACGTCATCAAATTATCCTTGATCATCGTGAATTAAAAAATGCCCTTTGTTTTTTACCCTAGCTGCTCTGCGTTTATGGTGACACAGATTCGGATTTCCCATACGCTTCTGTGTGCCTGTGGTGAGTTTGTGTCAAAGCCTTTGGGGTTGGATATGCATGTATCATGTGCAACAGATATAGCACACATAAAAAACATCATAGAAGCAGGGAAGTTGTCCTTTGTAAAATGCAGTTACTTTTTTTCATAGAGAGAAGCAGAAACGCACACATACGAGAAAACAAACGCTGCACAATAGTTGGTGCTGCTCTTGTGAATATTATATTCTTCCTGAGGAGAGAAGTCTGAATGTCCGGACTGAAAGAGGGTGGTACCCAATACACTACAGGCCCTCCTTGGGCTTTGCTTTCTGGCGCATACATACACTCATTGGCAGGCTTAAGACACTGACATGTTTGGAGACTTTTTTTGTTATACGTAAAACGCCTGGACGACCCTACTCCTGCAACAAAAATCGATAACGATTTACGACTTGAAAAAAAAACTTTTCAAATAAAAACAAAAAACTTTTTTTTCAAAATGAGTAGTCG
The DNA here is from genome assembly GCA_030674155.1 of Stramonita haemastoma. NCBI lineage: Eukaryota > Metazoa > Mollusca > Gastropoda > Neogastropoda > Muricidae > Stramonita > Stramonita haemastoma. The sequence goes on along the minus strand of CM060327.1, from coordinate 17,262,770 downwards.
CACATACGCGCACACGCACGCACACGCACCACCACACACACACAACACACGCGCGCGCGCACGCAGCACTTGCGCGCGTGGGGGGCGTGATAGCCTCGTCAGTACATTGGCTCGCAATTTGACGACCCGGGTTCGATTGCTGTTCGAGGGGATTTTTCCCCTGGATTAACATCAGTGCTGACTCCCTCTCCCAAAAGTCCTTCAGATGAGACTATAAACAGAGGCGCGTGTGCGGACGCTACGCAAGAATTCTTGCGCACACTTTAAATCCTTTTCCGCTTTTCGTAAGAGTAAGCCATTGTGTGCCGTTGAGAACAGACAAGATTGACAAAAACTGCATACAAAGGGGACTGGATGTAAAAAGCACACGAGTGCTTATTCCATTATTCTCGATATAAAACAAAAACACACACACACAGATATAATATATATAGATATATGTATAAGATATATCGAGGCCCTGTGTGCGAACGCACACACATCTTGCTCACACGTTAAAGCGTGTTCCGCTTTTCGTAAGAGTAGGCCCTTAATGCCAGTTGGAACAGATAAGATTTACAAAACTTAATACCCACGGGGACTAGATGTAAAACAGCAAACGAGTGCTTATTCCATTATCCTCGATATAAAATGATAAATAAAATAAATGACTAAACACACACAGGGAGGGGGAGAGAGAGAGGCAAGGCAAGGCAAGGCAAAATTATTTTATTCGAGGATAATAGATAAGCACTCGTGTGCTTTTTAATATCCAGTCCCCGCCCTTTTCAGCGATAACAGCAAGGTAAAAAGATAGCCTCAACTAAACCACAACAGTTATAAAGATCCAAATACCAAGTATCAAACAACAGGTGAGAAATAAAACAGAGATACAATATTAAGGTAATGTTATAAAAAGGCACTCATTCAGAAACGAAAATAAGAAGTGAGAATCAATGATGATTTTGATTTGAATAAAAAAAAAAATTAAAAAAAACAACAACCTAAAACAGAACAAAACAAAACAACAACAAAAAAGGCGCAATAATCAAAGATCAAACATGAGAAAATGATGAGGTTAGATGACTGAAAACATCAATCGACCACCATCTATCATCAAAATAAGTCCCATAAAACGTAAGATTTTGATATAAGGGGGGAAATAATAACAACAACAGGTAAGAAATAAGACGGAGATACATTATTAAGGTAAAGGCACTCATTCAGAAACATGAGAGAGAGAGAAACAGGGAAAGTAATAAAAAATGCATAAAAGTTTGTGTCAAAGCCTTTGGGGTTGAAGGTTCCCAGGAAACTTTGAACTGGCTGGTGGCCCCACTGCGACCTGATGTTGACGAGCTCCTTGTGGACTTCCGATCTTAAGGATGAGACATCACAAGTCTGTTTATGGCTTTGGAAGGGAAATTGATTGATTTGATTTGATTTTGATTTATTCTTTTATATCGATGATAATGGAATAAGAACTCGTGTGCTTTTTTTCATCCAGTCCCCGTGTGTATGCAGTTTTGTAAATGTCATCTGTTCCCACCGGCACACGATGGCCTACTCTTACGAAAAGCGGAACAGGATTTAACGTGTGCGCAAGGTGTTCTGCGTGCGTTCGCACACGCGGCCTCGGTTTAAAGTCTCATCCGAAGGACTTTTGGGGAGAGTGGAGTCAGCACTGGTGTTAACTCCAGGAGAAAAATCTCCTCGACCGGACTCGAACCCGGGTCGTCAAATTGCCAGCGCAATGTTCTGACCACTAGGCTATCCGTCCTATCCGAAATGAGCGACGTGGAAATAGCAGGACAGGAACGTCACAAACGAAGAGGCAGCAATAAAAACCATAACAAAACCCAATCTAAGTAAGTAATCTAACTAGATAACTAACTTAATGAAAAATATCAAGGTAACAGGGGGGAGGGGAGAGGGTAAAGGTGATTCACAGTGAAACTAACTGACAAAGCAGTTAAGTTCCATAACATCCGTACGGATAATAAAAGAATGATGATGTAGGGAATTAATGCAAAAATGATGCTGAAGAGAGACAGGTAGTTAGAAAGAACACACTATCCAAAGGAATCGGTAAATAATCCATGAGAGAGTTCTTGAGCAAGAACGAAAAGTTTTCTTGGAGGTTTTATTTTCTTTCCGTTGAAAAAATCCATCCACCCGTCATAATTATGATGATGCAGTGCATCCTGATAGTTCATAGTTCTTGGTGCCGAGTGATAGTACTTTTGTGTCTCTGAGTTCTTGCATCGGAACTCCATTATATTTTTCCTCTTCTGTCTTTGTTTCTGTGGACAGTCCCTTGTCTCTCTTCTGCTGTTGTTCCTTGTTGACTGGTCGTTGTCGTCTGCAAAAGTGCATAGGATTTTATTGTGGTCTCTACATACAGAGAGTTCATAGTAGTTAGCACCTCGTGTAAGAACATGTGTTGAATATACATGGCATATAATTGTGGTGCATACTATCTGTTTCTGTCTCTGTGTCTGTCTGTCTGTCTGTCTGTCTGTCTGTCTGTCTGTCTGTCTGTCTGTCTGTCTGTCTGTCTGTCTCTCTCTCTCTCTCTCTCTCTCTCTCTCTCTCTCTCTCTCTCTCTCTCTCTCTCTCTCTCTCTCTCTCCTCTCTCTCCTGTCTCTATCTCTCTGTCTATCTTTGCGTGTATATATATATATATATATTTATTTATTTATTTATTTATTTGATTATATTTATATAATATATATATGTTTATAATTCTCTCTCTCTCTCTCTCTCTCTCTCTCTCTCTCTCTCTCTCTCTCTCTCTCTCTCTCTCTCTCTCTCTCTTATATTATATATATATATATATATATATATATATATATATATATATATATATATATATATATATACATATATATTCACAGAGAGAGAGATAGATAGATAGATATCAGAGAGAGATATACATATATATATTCATAGATGTGTTATATATATATATATATGTGATAAGTTGAGATATATATATCTATATATATATTTACACATATATATTTCTTTATGCTATGATAGTCTTCAATGCATGCTAAGTTATGTCTGTGTTATGGTGCTCCGCTATGATGTCCCAACACTACACAGCTATTATTCTCCGCAACCATCAATGTCAAATGACATAAAATGCTTCATTCATTATCTGATAGTTAATGGAGTACTTTCGGCAATACACACGACATGCAGAATGATAAATATTGTTTCTGATCAAATTTGTGTTTGGAGCATAATTGTACTGTATTGATTTGCATTGTCGAGCATGTTCAATCACGGTAGATTTCTTTGCATGGAATCTGGGCTGCCTTTCCCAGGGGGGAAAAAACTGCGTCAGCACAAGAAAATGTCTCTCTTTCTTTTATCACGTGCCTGTCTTCATATACTAATCTTTGTACATATATATTGCCATGGAATCATCTTCTACAACATTTTGCTAGGGGCAAATTTCCTGTAACCATATCTCCTTCTACATGTACTAGACCTGTTTTGCACACGGGGCTTTGGTTTACTAACACTTCCGAAAGACTAGTCCTCAGACTACTTGTCAAGGTCTAGTGGATGGAAGGTCATACAAAAAAAATCGGGCTGAAACTAAAATCAAACCCGCGACTAAGCCAGACACATCAACTCGAGATCACCGATCCACACGACTCCACTCCTCTGTGTGCTGCTACGTCTGAGTTACAGCCACTTTCAACTTTTGACAGAAAGCACTCTTCCTTTGTCCTTCACCATATCCTCTCCCCAAAGTCCACACACGACTCCACTCCTCTGTGTGCTGCTACGTCTGAGTTACAGCCACTTTCAACTTTTGACAGAAAGCACTCTTCCTTTGTCCTTCACCATATCCTCTCCCCAAAAGTCCTTCGGATGAGACTTTAAACCGAGGCCCCGTGTGCGAACGCACGCAGAACATCTTGCGCACACGTTAAATCCTGTTCCGCTTTTCGTAAGAGTAGGCCATCGTGTGCCGGTGGGAACAGATGACAATATTTACAAAACTGCATACACACGGGGACCGGATGAAAAAAAGCACATGATTGCTTATTCTGTTATCCTCGATATAAAAGAATAAATAAATAAATATCCTCTTGCCCCACTATCTGCACACTCTGATCACAACCCACACCCTCTCCTCCATCTTTTACAATAAGAATTCCAAAGAATAAAGCACTTATTTTAGGGGAAATCATTTTATAAATTTAATAGTTATATCCGACAAGAATTATTTTTGGCGCATTTCCCTGTAATCATTTTTTTTTCAAGGGAGAGGGATAGACAGGTGCCTGTAATGACCTGGAAAAGCGTGCCGCCTCCAGGATGGTGTCTGGCAGTTTACGGTGCAGAGTCTCTGGCAGACAGAGAGCCAGGAGGCCGGCAGTCAGGGCCAGAGCACCAAAGATGACCAGGGGCAGGGCCTTGCCCACGTTGCCCTCGATGTGCAGGGACTGGTGACACATGGAGCACAGTGCACTGTGCTTTGTTAGTTTACATACCATGTGTTGTACTTAACGTGCAGTGACTGTCACCTCATGGAATACAATGTACTGTCGGTTCTTACATGTCATACGCTTCTTTCCCTCAATATGTTGTTACTGTCACCATATATAACACTGACTCAGCTACTTAACAGAATTGTTCAAAGCTGCTGGTACATACTGCTGCATTTTAAGGGAAAAAACCAACAGAGAGGTAAGACAGTTACAGATATATGTACACATAACAGAAAAAAACAACAACCCTGAATTGTCACATTCCAGAGCCAGATGATAACAGACACAAAATATAAAAAGACACAGCAACGTCAGATGATAAGGAACAGAGGACTACAGATCAGATGCAGAAGTACACACATCAAGGGCTTCAGCAGACAACTGTGCCAAAAGTCATATAACAGAAATGGGCACACTAAAAGAGTTCATAAAACAAATAAGTAATAAAATGAGGACGGATAAAGAAATAAACAGACTAAGGGTGTAAAAAGCACAAACACTTAAACATAATAAGCTGGGAAGCGCACAACAGCAACAATAGTATTAGGCACCCATCAGTCTCGGAAGACTATATAGTTGCGCTCTAGTCTTTAGAGCGCAAAGCCTGGGTAAGTATGGAGGGCAAACTGTTACCTATGAACAGACCTCCCTCTCCACGGCACTGGAATGATCCATTGCAAAGGCAATGACCGATACGTATGGTTCCAGTACCGTCGCAGGAGCCACCAGAATGTTCCCATATACAGCCCCGAGCCGCCCAGGGACTCCAACTCCCCGATTTTTTCTCAGGGATGGTGTCTAAACACGACACCTGTGTGCATGCTGGTTGTTTTTTTTAAATAATTTTGTCATCCGCTCCTACCAGCACAGGATGGCCTGCTCTTCCGAAAGGCGGAACGGGGTTTTCATGTGCGCGCAAGATGTTCTGCGTGCGTTCGCACACGGGGCCTCGGTTTATAGTCTCAACCGAATTTAAACAGCAACAACAACAACAACAACAACAACAACAAAAACTCACAATCTCTTACCAGATCGGCAATATGTGGAGAGAGTATATTGGCAAAGCCGCCCATCATGGACGAGCATCCTATGGCTCGGTTACGGATGACGGTGGGGTAGAGTTCTCCCGACATCAGGTACACGGTGTTGGAGGCTGCACTGATGCCCAGTTTGCCCATCATCACCAGAAGGATGGTCACCCAGTGCAGCTCTGTGTAGGTAATAAGAGTAGGCCGTTGTGTGCCGGTGGGAACCGATGACAATGTTTACACAACTACATACACACGGAGACTGGATGAAAAAAGCACATGAGTGCTTATCCCATTATCCCCGATATAAAAGAATAATAAAAAAAAAATAATAATACAGAAGTACTGTTTACTGTCATTCTCCATACTATCATTTCTCCATACCTTTCACTGCATTTTTTTTGTGGATCTTTTATTTCGACGATAATGAAATAAGCAGTTATGTGCTTTTTTTTTTTACATCCAGTCCCTGTGTGTATGCACGCAATGGCCTACTCTTTCAAAAAGCGAAACAGGTTTTAGCGTGTGCGCAAGTTGTTCTGCGTGTGTTTGCATACGAGACCTCGGTTTATAGTCTCATCCGAGGGACTTCCTTGGGAAAGTGGATTCGGCTTTGATGTGTGTGCTTTCGAATTTGCTAGAATTATTTATTGTCATTGGTTGTTTGTTGTGAGGGTCGAGTGCAAGCGCTTTGATTTGTTTTTACAAGATATAGCGCTATATAAATTCCATGTATTATTATTATTATTATTAACTTCAGAGGAAAAATCCTCTTAAACGAGATTTGAACCCAGGTCAACAGATCTAAGCGCATCACTTTGACCACCAGGCTATCCTGTCCCCCTGTTCTGGTGAACAACGCATGCACACACGCGCACACGCACACACACGTCTGGAAATAAAACATTGACTTTGACTTCCACACACGCACGCACGCACGCACACACGCACGCGCACACACACACACACACACACACACACACACACACACACACACACACACACACACACACACACACACACCAACTACTGTTTCAAAACTCCGAAATTCTCTGGTCAAGTTTTTAAAAAGAAAAAAATTCTCATGACAATTCTATCAACAAAGAAAAAAAAAAACACCAAAAAGGAATAAAAGTTTTCATAAACATAAAACAACACCATGACACAACCCAAATCAACATCACAAAATTTATACAATTCAATTCTAAAAAGGTAAAGGTAAAAGTTACCCTATCTACCCCGCCCTCAATGCAGTTCCACCTTTTTTTTTAAAATAAAAAAACAAAAAAAGCTTTCACGTTTGCAACTTACCAGCACCACCAAACATGACAGAGAAGATGGTGGCTAGACAGGAAGTGCCGGAGAGCAACATGGCGGCGCAGTGAGTGCGCTTCCGGCCCAGTCTGTCCAGCAGGAACCAGGCTGTGCTGTAGCCCATAACCTCCACTGTGTTGGACAGCAGAAAGTTGGCACGGATGTCGCCCCCTATGTTACCCACGTTCAGACTGAGTCCGTGATAAGTCGTGGTTATGGCACCCCTGGTGAAAAAAAATTGTGTGTGTGTGTGTGTGTGTGTGTGTGTGTGTGTGTGCGCACATACAGAGTGACATGCACGTACACACATGTGCGCATGTGTTCACACACACACACAAACATAGTAACACACACATACACACACAAACATTCGCACACGTGCGTGCACAAACAGATTGATGCTTAATATACATACATACATACATAATAATACATACATACATACATACATACATACATACATACATACATACATACATACATACATACATATACATACATACATAATAGGTAGATAGATATACATGAATATATACATACAATTATAATATGTATTAATCTCTCTCTCCCCTTCTCTCTCTCTCTCTCTCTCTCTCTCTCTCTCTCTCTCTCTCTCTATATATATATATATATATATATATATATATATATATATATATATATATATATATATATATATATATGTATATATATGTATAATATATATGGGTGGTTGGTTTTTTTTACATGGGGGAGATAACACGCTGTGTCACAAAATTGTGACATAGTGTCAAGCCCCTCAAACTCGTGACAAATCGCATCAACTTCCCCATATCCCTCCGACCTCCACCTTTGGATGGCTTAATGTGCTGTGTGACAAATTATTGTGATTAAGCGCAATGTTGAGACATGGCATGCATTACATAATTATATGACACTTTGAGAGCGGTAACATTTAACAGATCACGCCCACGCCACATTGAAAAATGATATGACGATAGCAAAATGATGTGCACTTGTGTGTTGTGTGTGTGGGGTGTGTGTGTGTGTGTGTGTGTGTGTGTGTGTGTGTGTGTGTGTGTGTGTGTGTGTTTTGTGTGTTTTGTGTGCGTGTGGTGTGTGTGTGTGTGTGTGGTGTGTGTGTGTGTGTGTGTGTGTTGTGTGTATTTGTGTGTGTTGTTGTGCTTAGTTTGTGCAGTGCTGTTTGTGCGTGTGTGTGTGGTTGTGTGTTGGTGCTGTATTGTGCATGCGCGTCATGATGTGCCGTGATGTGTGTGGGGCACGCACACGTGTACATGGTGAGTGAATATGCCACACTTGAACTTTAACATGCATATTCCGACAAATAAAACGACAGTATTTACCAGTTAAACAAGATGATGGCACTTCTAGCCAAAGTTGGGATATTTTAATAGCTCCAGGGCGCTTTCTTGTCGTGCTTTCCCATCCTCTATCCCCTCTCTAATCTCATGGTCAGCGTTGCTGTCTCTACTTGGTGATTTTCTGTCAGGACCTTGTTGTCTTCTCTCGACTCTGCATTCTTTCTTTGTCCACGTTACCAATTTACCTGAATATGAAGAATAAAAAAGCAGGTTTTCAATATCTCATAAAGCAGATTTTGTATATATGGGTTACAAGCTATACATAGAAACGATAAAGTACAGAAATTTTTATCATAGGAAGCAGTAAAGTTGAATCTTATAAAAAAAAAATAATATATGCACACACACAGAAAAACACGGGCCGCGCGCGCGCGCCGCACACACACACACACAACACACACACACACCACACACACACTACAACACCACAGAGACACACACAAAACACACACACACAACACACAGAGTACACACACACACGCGCGCGCACACACACACACACACACCACACACCACACCCCACCACACACACACACACAGAGTCCTTCGGATGAGACTATAAACCGAGGCCCCGTGTGTGAACGCACGCAGAACATCTTGCGCACACGTTAAATCCTGTTCCGCTTTTCGTGAGAGTAAACTGTCCGTGTGCCGGTGGGAACAGATGACATTTCCAAAACTACATACACACGGGGACTGGATGTAAAAAAGCATAAGTGTGCTTATCCCATTATCCTCGAAAAAAAAAAGAATAAAACAACCAACACACACACACACACACACAAACACACAACACACAACACACACACACACACACACACACACACACACACACACACACACACACACACACACACACACACACACTCAGAGCATGTTGAAAACGTTAAATGAATATTAACCCACAGAGCCCGCCTGTACATAACTATATACCCAATCCAAATACTATAGATGTCATATTACTAGGATGAAAATCAATCATTGTACACTAGTGCATTAAGAATATAAAGGGCACTGTCAGTAAGAACGAAATGCACCGACCGTTACTGTTGTCTACAGGTAAAGTTTGGAGTTCCGTGAGATCTTCAGTTTTATGCCATCCTCATGGAGTAGACAGCCATCGGCTGACATTTTGATCTTGTTGACTTTCATGACCTTCATGATGACCTTCTGAGCTTCCTGCTTGCGTCCTTTGTTCAGCAGCCATCTTGGAGATTCGTCGAGCAGCCTGAAAATTTGACATCATGGTCTGAAACTTTGGGGAACATTACTTAACACTGGAGTGCAAGCATGCCACAAGCATTCACACACACACGTACACACACCCGCTTGCCATCCCTATACACACACACCCATACAACACACAACACATAACATTATATACAAACACGTAAAGAGAAAACAGAGAGAGAATGACAGACAAACAGATGTTGCACACAGACATACATACACTTACACAAACAGACACAAGACAGAACAGACAGAGAGAAGACAGACAGAACAGACAGACAAAGACACAGAGAGAGAGAGAAACAGAAACAAAAGAGATGTTTACCACCAGTAGCTGAGGCACAAGATGAAGGGAGCTCCATTGAGGACTTGCAGCCACCTCCAGTCTCGCACAGCATAGGAGAGGAAGCCCACCACGAAACAGCCCAGACCCACAGCACCATCATCAGGGACCCTGCTATAGTCCTGTGGGCTGTCCCCATGAACTCCAGACCTACACACATACGCATATATACACGCTCTCGTGCACGCTCATAGGAGCAAGTACAAACATAGTCACATACAGAGCACAGGCGCATACACGCGCGCGTACGCGCAGCAAATACGGATGTATACACATACAGCACGCACGGAAGTACACATGCATGCAATGCAAACAAGCACGCACCCACACATACATACGCACGCGCAGCAAGTACACACACGTGCACGCACGGAAGCGTGCACACACGCAGGCATCGAAGAATGCATACAAACACGTCACACACCTTTGAGAACGCATGCAAACACACAAACTCACATACGCACTAAAATAAGCACGCACGCACCTACGCAAAACCGCCAATAACACAACAACCACAACACACACAACACAAGTATATTCATGGATGTGAAGCACCCTAAAAAACGTACTTAAAGAGTATGCGTTTAGTCTTATACAGGGATACATACACACAGTTGACAATACTGCATGCACCGAAGTTAATGATTATGCGTGTTTGTGCACATATAGACACAGACATTTGCAAGGAAAGCGCACATGCGTGCATGCCCACACACACGGCTGCATGGGTGGAATAACAGGTAAGGAAGCAACATGGATGAACGAAAATGATGGACAAACGGATGGACAAACGGACGGACGAACGGATAGACCAAGCAGCCAAGCGGACAAGCAGAAGGAGAAACAGACGGAAGAACATGGATTTATTTATTATTATTTATTTATTTATATTTATTTATTATTTATGTTTTATATCGAGGATACTGGAATAAGCATTCACGTGTGTTTTTTTTACATCTAGTCCCCTGTGTATGCAGTTTTGCCAGTCTTGTCATCTGTTCCCACCGGCACACGATGGCATACACTTTCAAAAGCGGAACAGGATTTAACGTGTGCGCAAGATGTTCTGCGTGCGTTCGCACACGGGGCCTCGGTTTATAGTCTCATCCGAAGTACTTTTGTGGAGATCGGTGTCTGTACTGATGTAAACTCCAGGGGAAAAATCCCCTAGAACGGGAATTGAACCCAGGTCGTCAAATTTGAGCACAATCTTCTGACCACTAGGCTAGACCGTCCTCAACCATCCATTCAGCCAGCTAGCATCATCCAACCAGCCAACCTTCTAGACAAGTTAACCAGTCAGCCCACCAGACAGCTAGCCAACAAAACAGCCAAGCAGACAGCCAGCCAACTAGCCAGTTAACCAGCCAGCGAGCCAACCAGATAGCCAGCCAACCAAACAGCAAGCCACCCAGCCATCCAGCCAACCAGCCAGCTATCTAAGCAGCCAACCAGCCTGCCAGCCAGCCAACCAACCAGCCAGCTATCCAGCCAGCAAGACCGTCATGCAACAAGCCTACCAGACAGCCCACAAGTCACCAAGCCAACCAGCCAGCAACCATCCAGACAGACAGACAGACAGACAGACAGACAGACAGACATAAACCGAGGTCCCGTGTGTGAAACGCACACAGAACATCTTGCGCACACGTTAAATCCTGTTCCACTTTTCGTAAGAGTAGGCCATCGTGTGCCAGTGGGAACAGATGACATTTACAAAACTGCATACACACGGGGACTAGATGTAAAAAAAAAATAAAAAAAAGCACACGAATGTTTATCCCATTATCCTCGATATAAAAACAATACAATAAACTAAAATAAATATAAAATAAAATGAAGACAAACAGAACAGAGAGGGAAGGGACTGAGGAGGCAGGACTCAACTGACTGAGGACGTAGAGAGACAGGTAGACCCCCATGCCACAGACGGCCAGCAGGAAGCGGTAGAGAAGCAGCATGGGGGGACCACAGGGAAGGCGGCAGCTATGGCCAGGATGATGCCTAGGGTCAGGAACACCATGGTAGCCTCTTCCTGCCCCACCTGAAACATGATATGATGATGATGATGATGATGATGATGATGATGATGATGATGGATATTGATATTATTATCATCATATTATAGTTATTATTATTTATATTATTATGATATTATTGTATTGATTGTGGTTTATTATTATTATTATTATTATTATATTATTATTATTATTTTTTTTTATTATAATCTCTTAAACTGACTATTATGTGGGTTTTTTTGTCATGGTCTGATTTATAACATTGCATTTTATTGGGGGTGTGGGGGTATGGGGGGGAGGTGTGCGTTGGGGGTGGGGGGGGTGTTTGGGTGGATGGGTGTTGAATAAATATGAAATGTAGCTATCTTGTGTCTTTTGATTTTGATTCGTATCGATATGCCTGTCAGTATTGTTATTGCGGGACGGGATAAGCTAGTGGTCAGAACATTGCGCTCGCAATTTGACGACCAGGGTTCGATTCCCGGTCGAGAAGATTTTTCCCCTGGAGTCTAACATCAGTGCTGACTCCACTCTCCACACAACTCCTTCGGATGAGTCTATAAACCGAGGCTCCGTGTGCGAACGCACGCAGAACATCTCGCACACACGTTAAATCTGTTCCGCTTTTCGTAAGTGTAGGCCATTGTGTGCCTGAGGGAACAGATGACAAAATTTACAAAAAATGCATACACGTTGGGACTGGATGTAAAAAAGCAATGAGTGCTTATTTCATTATCCTCGAAAGAAAATAAATAAATGAAAGAAAATAAATAAATATTGCCGTTGAGGGGATGGTTAAAGTGTTTTAGACTTGACTTAATTTTTATATAGCAGCACAAGGGCTAGTTTTTACTGCTGTTAGCAGCAGAAGCTGTAGTAGTAGTCGTAGTAGTCGTAGTGCAGCAGTAGTAGTAGTAGTAGTAGTAGTAGTAGTAGTAGTAGTAGTAGTAGTAGTTAGTAGTAGTTAGTGTAGTATAGTGTAGTCGTAGTAGCAGTAGCAGTAGTAGTAGTAGTCAGTCAGTGTAGTAGTAGTAGTAGTAGTAGTAGTAGTAGTAGTAGTAGTAGTAGTAGTAGTAGTAGTAGTAGTAGTAGTAGTAGTAGTAGTAGTAGTAGTAGTAGTAGAAGTAGTAGTCGTAGTCGTAGTAGCAGTAGTAGTAGTAGTAGTAGTAGTAGAGTAGTAGTAGTAGTAGTAGTAGTAGTAGTAGTAGTAGTAGTAGTAGTAGTAGTAGTAGTAGTAGTAGTAGTAGTAGTAGTAGCAGAACAACAACAGTACACAATAACAACAATGACGGAAACCTCGACAATGATTATGATAACAATGAGGAGGAGGAGGGGTAGGAAGACAACGACGACGATAATCATGATAATAATAATAATAGCAATACTTATGATAATCAGAATGATAGTGATAGTAATGATAGCAATGATCATCCTCCTCCTCCTCCTCTTTCCCCCTCCTTCTCCACCTCCCCCTTATCATCATCATCATCATCATCATCATCATCATCATCATCATCATCATCATCATTATCATGACAACGACAACAATGATGATGGTGATGATGACAATGATGATAATAATCATGACAATATCAAATGTTAAAAAAATATGGGCATATTCCCTTGAAATAAAATGCTTCCGTCACAATTTAATCGCAATAAGTGCCACCAGCATTACCATCACCACCACAATGAGAACACAACAACGTCAAAATAGCCACCCACCTACCATTCCCCCAACCTCCTCCTATTCACACCCAACACAGATGCAACACCAACATGTCCACTACTGCACTCACAATACGAAGACAAACACAAAATGACGACAACACCAACATTAGCTAGTTATGACGGTACTGATGATGATTATTATCTTTTGTCTTTATTAGGTTTTTTTGGTATTTTTTTATTAGTTTTTTTTTTGCTAATTAAACGTTGACTATTGTAAGATGTGTGTATCATATAGTGGTGTATCTTTTGTCTTTATTAGGTTTTTGGGGTATCTTTTATTACATGTTTTTCTTGCTTATAATACATTGAATATTGTATGGTTATGAGAGGTATGTTGCAAGACACTTGAGTGCAATATCGTTTTTTTTAATGTAGTTCTTTATTATGATAATACCCACATAACATGACCTCTTCATAAGAACTGAAGACAAAAGAGAATGGAAACCAGCTGACGGACTATGCATGCATCAGTGGCTTTGATCCCCACCCCCACACACACACACCACACACACACCACCACACACACACACACACCACACACACACACACACACACACACACACACAGCCACACACCACACACACACCACACACACACACACACACACACACACACACACACACACACACACACACACACACACACACACACACACACACGAAAATAGTGCTGACACGATTTATGGGGTGTGAAACTTATGTAATACACTTTTCAACGTTCTTGATGTTAATGAAAAAAGCAGCAACGTTATGTTTTTTTGAAAGCCTCGTGCTCTTAAAATGATAATGATGGCCCCAACACCTGGCATCATTAATTTATCATTTAGTTAGTTAGTTAGTTAGTTAGTTAGTTAGTTAGTTAGTTAGTTAGTTAGTTAGTTAGTTAGTTAGTTAGTTAGTTAGTTAGTTAGTTAGTTAGTCTTTTCTATCGAGGATAATGGAATAAGCACTCATGTGCTTCTTTTATATTCAGTCCCCGTGTGTAAGCAGCTTTGTCAATTTTGCATCTGTTCCCACCGGCACACATACTTGTAAGCCATACTCTTACGAAAAGTGGAACAGGATCTAACGTGTGCGCAAGATGTTGTGCGTGCGTTCGCACACGGGCCTCAGTTTATAGCATAGTGTGTCTGTTTTATTGCTAAAACTCGGGCAATGTTATCATGTTTGATGAGAGAGGAAGGCGGTGGTTCCATCACTATTATCAGCCGCTGCTGCAGCATCTTCCTCACAATGTGCGATGCAGGATAATGATGATCATCCTACATCCAATCAGAATTTTTTTTATAATCATAAACTTTGTAGACAGAAGATTAAAGTGCAGTTTTCTCTCTGTCCCTGTGTCTGTCTGTTTGACTGTCTGTATGTCTCTGTCTGTATGTCTCTGTATGTCTCCGTCTGTCTTTTTTTCTGTTTCTCTCTCCGTCTCTATCTGTATGGTGTCTGTCTCTCTATAGTGTCTGTCTTTGTCTGTCTGTCTGTTTCTCTTTCTTTGTCTGCCCGTCTGTCAGTCGCTCTCTCTCTCTCGTCTCTATCTATCTATCTATCTCTCTGTTTCTCTGTCTCTCTTCTCTCTTCGTTACCTTTACAGAATCCACGCACGTGATAAATATATGTACACTAAAACATCCAGAAAAACTCAAAGCGATTTTAAGAAAATATATAATCACTTCGAAATATAAAATCTATATTCATCACACAAGTAAAGACGCATATACAAACACTACATACACACATACACACATACACACACACAACACAGCACACATACACACCTGCCCATACACCACACACACATACACACCCGCCATACACCACACACACACACACAACACACACACACACACACAACACACACACACACACACAACACACACACACACCACACACACACACACACACACACACACACACACACACACACACACACACACACACACACACACACCACACACACACAACACACACACAGACCAACACACACATACACACACCACACACACACACACACACACACACACACACACACACAGACATCATTCTTATAGACTCAGACAACATGTAAACGCACACACACACACACACACACACACAACACACACACACACACACACACACACACACAACACAAACACACACACATCACACTACACACACACACACACACACACACACACACACACACCCCACACACACACACAATCACAACACACAAGACACACACACACACAAGCTAGAGAAATCAAATTCAAGGACTCAGAAAAATGTAAAACGACACCACACACACACACACACACACACACACACACACACACACACACACACACACACACACACACACACACACCACCATACACACACACCCCACACTACACCCACACTCACACACACACACACACACAACACACACACACACACACACACACACACACACACACCACCACAACACACACACACACACACACACTCACTCACTCACCCACCTACACCCCCCCCCACACACACACACACACATACACACAGGGACTAAGTTCAGTTAAGTCTAGTAGACTTCCGATCAGGTCACCAGTTCTCTTCATCCTCCCAGGTGACTAAGAAGAAACAAATAAGTCTAGACAGGATGGATACGCGCCAGAAAGCATCGAAATATCTTTTGAAAAAAACAGAACCAAAAAAGCAATGAAAAGAGGAAAAAAGAGAAGATCTATTAGATAAAAGCTTATGCCTTTAAACTCCAATCAGAACAAAAGCAAACAACAACAAAACCTTTAAAAATAAAAACACGAAGAATGTTGCCACGTACGCAGATTTCGGTACATGTATTTATATTCTTGTGTATTTGTTGTGTATGTGTATGTGTGTGTGTGTGTTCCAGTATTAAAATTGTTAAATACTGTGCTAAAATATTTAGAAAAAAAAGGACCAGAAGAAACAGATAGCATACTAACTCATCACCTCAATACCCACTTAATGAAAGGTATGGATGCTACACTGCCACACGCCTATCCATAGTAGATCAGTAGTTTCGATGTAAAGCACCTGCTTAAGACATCCAGAATGGTGGATTTGATTCTCGTTTGAGCCTGTATCCATCCACCCTCCATTCATTAGATCTAGAGTAGTGGTGATCTAGGGAAGAGCCTTAGGATGAGACAGACAACCGAACTCTTAAATCAATACACATTACCACACGTTAAAACAATAACAAACAGTTGTTTCCCGAAGGAAAAACAACACCATCATTGGGAAGTAGGTACATTTGCAAACACGATTTTTTTTTTTTAAAATGAGTGGCGCTAGCCTTGTGACAACGAGCTCCCCCAGGTGAAAGTAGCCAGAATTTTTTCTCCATCCACTAGACCGTGAGTGGTGGTCTAGATGCTAGTTTTTCGGTTGAGACAATAAACCGAGGTCCCGAGTACAGCACACAATTTAGTGCACGTAAAAGAACCCACAAAAGCAAGAATTGTCCCT
>CM060327.1:17228282-17240782 GCA_030674155.1 Stramonita haemastoma | reverse complement strand
GTAGCAGTAGTAGTAGTAGTCGTAGCAGCAGCAGAAGGTCTGAGTGGTAGTCTTTCTGGTGGAACAATAAGCCGAGATCTTATATGCGACACACATTTTAGAGCACGAAAATGATCCCACGGCAACAAGTGAGTTGTCCCCGGCAAAACGTACGTATGAAAAGCTACTCCGTACTGGAGAAAGAAGGACATATAAACAGGAACATTTGTTTAAAAAAAAAAAGATGACACTGCTGTTGTGGCAACGTTGCACTCCTCTGATAGAACGACCTAAATTCACTTAAGAAATCCTGCCATGAGAGAGAGGGATATAATACACAATGGCTTTTTTCCCGCTTTCACTTTCCTCAAAGAGACTTTTCCCACCAAGTGGATTATTGCACAGAATCACTTCAGCCCCTCTGCAAAGATATTCACACGGCAAATTCTTCAACACATACCTGCATAACTTAACCCCGTGTGCGAATACACGCAGAACATCTTCTGCACACGTTAACTCCTGTTCTGCTTTTCGAAATAGTAAGCCATTGTGCGCTGGTGGGAACATAGGAAAAAAATGACAAAACTGCATACACACAAAGGACTGGATGTAATAATAAAAAGCACACGAGTGCTTATTCCAATATCCTCAATATAAAAAAGAAAAATATATACGAAATAGCATAAAATAAAATAAAAAATAATTAATCAAACCAAACCAATAGAAATAAAATGAAATAAAATAAAATTACACTAAATTAACCACCTAATCACACCAACTCATTCTAACACTTTTAGTTCGGCAGTGGGAGAGAAAAGAAGGCAGAGGCCGAAATAACTTAAGAAACCAGCATCACTTCTCACCTCCTCTCATCCCCCAATGCCAGAGTCAAAAGCCACGTTGCACATTTGCAACGCGAGAATAGCTAAAAGTCTCTCTTAGTCCCAGTCAAACAGCGCTATTTTTGCACCGAGGTTAAGTAGCTCCTTACACAGTAGCCTACCAACTAACACGCCTAAAGGCACGTAGCCCGCGACCCCCTTCCCCCCCCTCCCCCTGTGGAACGGCCAGATTAAAATTTCCGGGAAATGTGATATAACACAGATGTCTACCATATGTGGTGGTCCACAAAATAGCCTATCTGTAGGTCTAAAAGTCTATGCGTTCTAATTATTTTGTTGCTGTTATGATACGATGGTCAGTGCACAAAGTACAAATCTCTTTATGTACTTCCTTTTAAAGATATAACTAACATTACTTTTCAACGCAAAGATTTAAGGCAGTAATTATTCCATAAAACCAAAAAGCACACCCGACATTTTACTTTAATTTAACCCTCTTGTTGTTGAATAATATACAGAGCTAAACTGCCTGTAGATTTTGAATTCTTTGAAAGTTTTCTACCCAAACTGACATAGTCTACTCCTGAGACAATTGTCTGTGTGCATGACAAGCTATCAAGCTGAAATTTTGTCACAAGCTAGATATATCTCTGTACTTGCATTTTAAGGCTAGTTACATGTCTGGTCACAAAATGTCGTGTCGTTGTCACCTTATTTGTCACCAATCACAGGTAAAAGTATGTTGTATACAATAAACCAGCAAAATATATATGGAATAGACACAAATTCATACATGTAAGTGTTGAATAAAGAACTGATGCCTAGCTAACGTGTTTATTAATGTTTGTGTGCAATTGTACTTCAAGGATGTGTCACACAATGTCCTCATAACACCTGTTGTTTTATATGTCTTGATGAGCATACTTTTTGTTTAACTGGTTTTTTGTCTTTTGAAAACAAGGAATATTCAATCAATATCTTACCTATATACTGCATTTCAGATGTCTTATCTTACCACATGTTTGTTAAGTGCACAGAAGTGTAATATTGTACATAAGTGTCACATTGTCACCAGTGTCACCACACAGGTGTGACAAACATGAAACAACACAGAACTTTTGTAATTCTACAAAATTTTATTCGTGATAGCCTTTAAAGTAGTCATAGTGATGGCACAGGGACACATCACATCACAGAAAGCACAAAATGTGGATGTGTCGGGGGGTGTACCTATCACTGTCACCTGTGGCACCTTGGCAGACAGGAGATCTTTTTTTTTTCCTTCTCGCTATTTTCGTTATCAGCAAATCTGTCCGTTGAGTTCCAAATAAAAAGTGTGGTATTAACTAGAAAATAGACAAAAGGTATCACATTTTCTGGCGTTTATGCTGTGGACCTCCCCCCTCCCCCCCCCCCCCCCCAAGGTCAAATTTCGCCACAGCTGTGGGGTAGCACAGGTCGCCACGCTTTGCAGGAATGTGCCGTGTAGTCGGGTTCATTCTTCTCTCTAACTGCGTTATTTCCTTTCTCTTCTCCCCCGTCAGCTTTTCATTTCTGACTCACTTGATATTTATCATTGAATTTTTTCTACTTCCAATGCAAACACGTTCATTTTATTGTCTACTTAGTTAGATGAATCGTCTGCTACCAACGAAGACGCCATTTTTTTCGCCACGCGCTATGAGTGAAAGGCGTTTCTACCACCAGCCTTGCTTTCTTCCTTCCCTCCCAAGTACACACGTGTTAGTGGTCTAAATTTATCACTGGCACCATCTGAAACCTTCCCTGTATCGCCCCACCAAATTTCAGACACATTGTGTGAGAACCACAAGGTATGTGTGTGATGGAAAAGTACTGCCACGTGGTCAGGACCAACGGCCGGCTACAGCCGCAACGGAATCTAGCAGCAGGTGCTGTTACGGCCGGCTGAGGCCCCAACGGGGCTAAGACGGTTTAAGGTAGGTGTGTGCACTCGCGCACACACACATACACACGCACGCTCGCACGCGCGCGCGCGCGCGCCACACACACGCGCGCGCGCACACACACACACACACACACACACCAGAGAGAGAAGAGAGAGAGAGAGAGAGAATGAATGAGCTGTCATTGAAATTTAATTTTAGACACAATGTGCTTTTCCTTAGCTTTTTTTTTTTCTTTTCTTTCTTTCGTTTTGTTTGTTTGTTAATTTGTTCTTCACTAGATCTATATGAATAAAAAAGTGACCAGAGGATGGAAGACAATCACAAAAAATCCCTAAACCACTCTTACACTGAAGTGGTATGCACACACACATGCACCCACACACACCCACCCACCCACCACCGCATGCGCGCACACCACACACACACCACAACACACACACACACACACACTATCATGCGTCTAAACCAATGAGAAAAAGACCACACACTCACACACACCCACACACACACACACACACACACACACACACACACACACTCTTACACTGCTAACACAACACACACTAACAGAGATGCTCTACACATGAAGCAGACACAGACAAGGAACACTGAAATAACAAATTAATGAGGAACTTCAAGCTGTTACATTCACTACTTACAGATCGTTTTACAGCACCATTCTTTCACAGAGTAATCCATGTATATCGAGCAACTCTGAGCACTTATAAACATTCACATAGAAACGTAACTTTAGATTTTATGAAAACTTTTGTCGCATTAATGGGAAAGTGTGGGTTTCTCAAATACAGAGAAATAGTAGGGACCTGAGCCAGCTTGCCTGCTGTGCTATGGAATTTTGCTTACAGTGTAGCCGAATGGATAGGGTCAGTCACAGAATAACCAGCCAGCGGTGGGCTAACTAAAGAGTCAGATTTTGGGAAGGGTAAACTGCCGTGTAATCAATGCTACTCTCATCACTAACCTGAGTCACAATGGTTCTATCGAAGTCCGTGTCGTCATACACCCAATGGTCACACGGCTCTGTGTCGTCATCATATACTGTTCCATTATTCCCTTTTTTCTCCTCACGGTCCTTGTACACGTCACACTTAGAATAGCTGACGTCACCGTCAATGGACGTCACTGGTATGGAGAGGTTGACCATCCTTTTGTGGACGTCGCTCTGAATGGAGAAGGTGTCATTGTCCAGTCCTGGTATTTGACATCTGTACATAGCAACATCATCTTCAGCGATCCACAGTAGGCAATGTACATTGACATCCCTTCGCTCCGACTTCGAGATGTCACCAAAAAACTACACTAAAACTCCACACTAATGGCAACGGGCCTCTCTGTTGTGAAGAGCAGCAAAATAGTTCATGCAGAGAAATCTATTGTGAGTGTGAGAGGCATCCACTATAAAGATAAAAGGTGTCCCATAACCTATGTGATCGTTGGCGAGGAAGGCATCAGAGACCTCTGCTTCTCCAAGGGGCCAGCATATTGAAAGCGGTGCCCATATTCTCCCCCTCTCGTAATTTTACCTTTCCTAACCCTCAAGAGGGCAGGTAGCTATTTATAGCTGGGATAAACTGTGGGAACTGTACTGAAGCCAAGGCACACAAACTGTCAGGGATGACAGAATTCACAAAACTGCATACACACAGCGACTGAATGTATAAAAAGCGCATGAGTGTTTATTCTATTAACCTCCGTATAAAAGAATAAATACATAAATAAATGTATCCATCCATACATACATATATACATACACACATACATACATACATACAGACAGACAGACAGACAGACAGACAGACAGACAGACAGACAGCAGCATGCATGCATGCATGCATGCATGCATGCATGCATCATCATACATACATACATACATACATACATACATACATACATACATACATAAAATATCAGTAAGAAAGAAAGAAATAATAGATAAAAACAAAAACACAAACACAGGGTAACCAGGCCCAACAATAGCTAAACCTTAGCATATGGGGAAAGTGAATGCTCTAACCACTGAGCAAGCTATCCCCCCCCCCCCCTACATACACACAAACAAACAAACAACACACTAACAAACAAAACAACACAAGAGAATGCACCTGTGATGAGGGGAGGCAAAAGTGAGGACGACAGACATGGTCCTGTACCCCCCCATGATGAGGATGAAGGAGATGAGGACGAAGAGGCGGCGCTGGTACAGTCCATAGTGATCCAGCACCGCCACCATCTGCTCCGGGGTCATCTCCTCACGCTCCGCCTCCTCCCCATCCCTGTCTGTGGTGTCTGTCATGATGCTGTGCTGCAACCTAACCATAACCATAATATGTGACACTCCACCGCATAATGAGTCGCACTGCATCAGTGGTCAATATTTCGTTATTGATATGTCATCAAACTGCAATAAAAATGGCTACACAATGCGAAAAACAGATTGAAAATCGGACTTTTCTATGAAAAGTTATTACAAGTTGAAATGCTAGACTACCGGAAATGACAGAATGAGAAATTGACAAGTTTAGCATCGTAATAGGTGGTCAGAATGAGGGCTTGGGTATTTTTAAAACACCTTTTAAGGCAAAATGAGACAAAATTATGATTTGATATTTCATTATGAGGTAGAATAATGGCTATACTTTAATAATCAATCAAAATCTCAAAATTGACAACTTGGACCCCAGCTGCCTTTAATGGCTTCTAGGGGAAAAGTGGATTATGTGCTAAGCGACTCATATCGTGGTGGAGCGTCACATAATGTTTATAGCCCTACCAACCACGAAAGCCATATCAGGGCTGTCACCTCATTCAGTTTCAGTGGCTCCAGTAACTTTCAACTTCAGGATCAAAACCAACACCTCTTATTACTTTCAAATATCTAACACCGTCCATCTGCAAAAACAACAACATTAAATGACACTGTACCTAAAATATTTTATTTTCTTAAAGCAAAATAAACCAGACTGTGCTGAGAAACGCCAGCCATTCGGCTTAATTTATCATCCCAATGTTAAAAAAAAACTTTTAAAAAAGAATAACAAATATGTTAAAGTACAAAACTATGCATAAAAAGTGCCACATGGCCAAATACCATTGCAGAATGGACATCCTGTACCCATCCTAGTGTCTAATAGTGTGACTAATAGGTTCGGTTGATTTTTTTTCTTCTGAAACATAAATCTCCTATGATGTCTCTCACCATATTTGACGTCCATCTTTTTTCTGAACGAATCTTTTCTCCTCGAAAAGTTTTTTTTTTTGTAGACGCTATGTTGATGTGTCCAATTTATTATAATATAACATTTTTTTTCTCACAGTTCCCACTTCCTCCCAGTCGTAAAAAACACAAAACAAAAATTAATTACAAATCACCACCAACAAAATCTTGTACTTGCCTCCTGTAAAGTTGCTAGTTTCTGATGTTTTTTCACTAACGTGTGACAAACTTGATACAGTACACAAAACAGGCCAGGACCAATCTACAACATTTGGCTCCTTTGGAAATTGGAGTATGACTGCCTGCCTGTTTGGCGAGGTATTTAAAAATAGGCAAGTTGGTGTGTGTGTGGGGGGGGGGGGGTGGATGGGAGTGTTTATGTGTGTTTGTGTGTGTGCGTGCGTGTGTGTGTTTGTTTGTGTGTGTGCGTGCGTGACTGCGTGTGTGTGTGTTGTGTGTGTGTGTGTGTGTGTGTGTGTGTGTGTGTGTGTGTGTGTGTGTGTTGTGCATGTGTGTCTGTGTGTCTGTGTGTTTATGTGTGTGCGTTTTGTGAGTGTGTGTGTGTGTAAAGTCAAAGTCAAAATTTTATTTGTCGTATTTGTAGATCGTTGTGTGTAGTAGTGTGTATGTGTGTGTGTGTGTGTGTGTGTGTGTGTGTGTGTGTGTGTGTTGTGTGTGTGTGTGGTGTGCCTGTGTGTCTGTGTGTCTGTGTTTATGTGTGTGTGTTTTGTGAGTGTGTGTGTGTGAAAGTCAAAGTCAAAATTTTATTTCCAGATCGTATTTTGATAGTACAGTGTGTGCGTGTGTGTGCGCGCACGCACGCGTGCGCGCGCGCGTGCGTGTATGTGTATGTCTATGTGTGTGTGTTTTGCGCTGATTTCTTCCACGCTGTGTTTTGAAGGGAATGTAGCAAATATGTTCACTTTTTGTGTTCCCAAAGCTAACAGTAAGAACAGAGCATTGAACTGATTACATGACAAACTGGGGCAGATATCATCGCTTAAAAACAAAACCGAAAGAACAAAATATTGCAAAATGGGTCGCGTGATGATGATGGTGCTCTAGGGAACTTAAGACACCTCTTAACCGGAGATTGTACGATTTAAAGGCCCGTTTCCCTCAACCCAGCATGGTTACATTACTAGTCCATTTTTTTTTTCCCTTTTTTGCAGTTGTCTCTAAACAGATAAGAACATTTTTCCGTAGATTTGTTTAAACTGATCTTTTCTTGTCCCTGTGTTATATGTTGATAACATTCAAGGTAGGGCAAAATTAACGGGTTAAGAATATTGTCATGCGGAAATACTCATACTACTGGGATTGTTTCCCGTTATTGTACGGATTGTTTCAGGTTGAAAGAAGTTTTCGATCTATCGTAATGATGATAAGTGCAAGAAGCGGTAGTACAAGAATAGCTCAAAGGATGCATGTACAGTTCTTTTATGAACACACACATACACACACACATTTCTCTCCCCCTTTACCTTCCCCCTGTCTCTCTTTCTGGTTTGTGCGTGCGTGCGTGTGTGGTGTGTGTGTGTGTGTGTGTGTGTGTGTGTGTGTGTGTGTGTGTGGTGGTGTGTTGGTGTGCGCGTGCGTGCGTGTGTTTGCGTGCGTGCGTGTGTCTGCGTGAGTGTGTGTGTGTGTGTGTGTGTGTGTGTGTGTGTGTGTGTGTGTGTGTGTGTCTTTGCGTATATATGTAGGTGTTGTAAATGTGACACCCAGTGTTCTAAAAGAGGACACTATTTTGTTCTAAACTGTGACAATGTGCTGTTCTACGTGTTGTGTTTTTTTTTCTATCGGTACAACTTAAATCATGGCCGCTTTCTATCTGACCCAATTTAGCATGAAAGAAGATAATTCTGTGACTAGAAACTGGATGGAGGCCGTAACATCTAATGGGGTAGATGGGGTAGCACAGTCCTCAATCAGTTCTGCATTCCATGAAACAGTTTAGCATAGTCTTGAATCAGTTTAGCATGGTCCTAGATCAGTTCAATATAGTTATGAAATATTCTAGCATTATCCTGAAACAATCTAACATAGTCCTGAGTTAGTCCATTATGGTCATGTAACAGTCTATAGCATTATCCTTAAACAGTCTAACTTAATCATGAATTGCTCTGGCAAAGCACAAACACCTTACCTTGTAGTGATTCTGCCCACACCTGTTCACACCTAATGCGACAGCATATGAGGCACTCAGCTATTAAGTAACACACACACACACACACACACACACACACACACACACACACACACCACACCCCCTTGTCCCTGCCTTTCTGTTATTACTCGCCCAAGCATGACATGCAAATAGCAACAGGGAGATGATTATATATAAATATTTTGCAACAGGTGGAGCGTAGCGTTGTAGATCAAGAAACTTAGGCAGACTTCTTTTTATTTAAAAAACAACAACAGAGAAACACTAGATTGTTCCCGATTCGTGCCTCCGCCAAGAAGAAAAAATAAATAGTTATAAACCCCATCAATAGTTTTGGTTTGGAATAGGTGCTGCTTCAAGATCAAGGGTGGCGCTCCACCACGAAATGAGCCGCTTAGCACATTACTCAATTTTGCGCTAGGAGCTATTAAAGGCAGTTGGGGGTCAAGTTGTCAATGTTGAGATTTTGATCGATTATTAAACTATATCTGTTATTCTACCTTGTAATAAAATATCAAGGCATAATTTCTATTCCTTTTACTTTTAAATGTGTTTTGAAAATACCCAAGCCCTCATTCTGACAACCTGTTACGAAAATAAACTTGACCGTTTCTCATTTTGTCACATCCTGCAGTGTATAATTTCAATTTGTAATAACTTTGCACAGAGCTGTCCGATTTTCAATCTGTTTTTTTGTATTAAATAGCCTTTTTATTGCAGATTATTAACATATCAATAACTAGAAATTGACCTCTTGTGCAATGCGTCTCCTTATGTGGTGGACCGTCACATTTTTTATTTTAACGTGTCATGTATCTTCAAGTACGTCTGTCTTGGATCAGTGGCATGCACTCAGCTAGCCTGCTGCCTGTGTAGTCTTTGACATCACCTGTAAATTGACGTCTTAATCTTCCTCTACTCTCTCTCTTTCATGTCAGTATTGTAACTGCCCCTTCATGGGATGATTAAAGGGACTTGACTTGACTTGACTTCTGTTCTCCCTGTACCCACTGTTTTGGGTTGACAAATCCCCTCATTATAATGCGGCCAAATATACAGCTTAAGCATTTCGACAGTTTTCTTCTTTTTGGGTTTTTGTTTTTTACTCCTAGCAAAATTACTTCCGTGAAGAATTGCAAACTGAACTGGTACGGGCACGCCCCAGAAACATCTGGACTGGCCAAGACTGTCTAACAGGGAGCGGTACAAGGAGGAAGACGAAGAGGAAAAGA
Organism: Stramonita haemastoma; assembly: GCA_030674155.1. Classification (NCBI taxonomy): domain Eukaryota; kingdom Metazoa; phylum Mollusca; class Gastropoda; order Neogastropoda; family Muricidae; genus Stramonita; species Stramonita haemastoma. Next base: position 17,231,399 of record CM060327.1, on the reverse strand, counting down.
GAGACCCCTTTGGAAGATACATCAGAGAGTGGAGTGGAGTGACTGTGAAGAGCTGAGAACCGGGAAGAGTGGAGGAAACTAAAATGATTTGTTTGTATGATTTATGTTTTTATTTTTTTATTTTTGTGTATTTATTTCTTAAATTGATGTCTGTTTTCTTTTTAACAAGAGTTGTCTTTACTACTAAATATTTATTTTGTTCTAACTTTTTTTTTTGCAATTGTACATAATGCTTTGCTCACTACTTTTGTCGTGTTTTTTTTTTGCTTAGTTAATAAGAAAGATCTTTTAAAACTTTACTTTCCGAAATGTAGTTGCGGAAAATCAAGATTGGTCACACTTGGAATTGTATTTAAAAATACATGTTGTTCCTATGAACACATACCTACTAACTGACAAAGTTACTATTTGGTTAACTGTTTCCTGTGTTAGAGCACGGTATAAACTATTTCATTACAGTTGCTCTTAACACACAAAACACACAACACACACAACACAAATATATATATATATATATATATATATATATATATATATATATTATTATAATATATTTATTTCAAATATAAAATAATACATGGAATTTCTATGGCCGCTAATATTATGTAAAACAAATCAAAAGCGCTTGCACTCGACCTCACAACAAACAACCAATGACAATAAAAATTCTAGCAAAATAAAGACAATATACTCCTATATATTTTTATAGTTATAATATAAAATCATATATATATTACTTAAATTTTTGTTATTGCTTAGATTTTATATATATATATATATATTATATATATATATATATATATATATATATATATATATATATATTATATATATATATATATATAATATGTTTCTTTCTATTTTAATAAACATTATTTCAACCAGCGGGTTACAAAAGCTTCAGTGGTGCCCCACCGTTCGATCAGTCTACGAGATAGGTGAAGGTGAAGTGAAATGAAAACTTGTTTGTTTGGTTAAAACACACACACACACACACACACACACACACACACACACACACACACACACTCAAAAAAAGACTAATACCCTCACCCTGCCCCCTTCTTTTTGAGCCTAGTCGTATTCGAAAAACAGACACAGTGAAGATGCAGGGGCTTTGACGCTTCGAACAATGTTTTGTTATTGCCTTAGGCGGCTTTTGGACTGGAGGAGTAAAAAACATGGCTGTGTTTATGCGAACACGAGTCAATAAAAGATAAATCACATGAGGCAGTTAGAGATCGTGTTTTGAATACAGAAAGAGCTGTTTAGCTATGGATATGGGTATTAACGTATATATATATATATATATATATATATATATATATATATATATATATATATATATATATTATATATATATATATATATATATATATATATGACGCTCCACCCTGCCCCCTCTACTCGTATTCCAAAAACAGACGCGGTTTTAAAGGGAAAGGTAGGCCTACATGGCTGGTAAGAAGACAGCGCTAACATCAAGTAATGACTACACACCAAAGTAATAATTGCCAACGAAACTCTTCAAAATTGATTCCTAAGGGTGTGTTAACATACACACACGCGCGCACGCATGCGAGACAGCGCTAACATCAAGTAATGACTACACACCAAAGTAATAATTGCCGACGAAACTCTTCAAAATTGATTTCCTAAGGGGTGTTATACATACACACACGCGCGCACGCATGCACGCATGCAGCACGCGCGCATTCACTCACGCACACACACACACATACACCACACACCACACACATGCAGAATGTCTGCGGGTGTGGTGACGTCAGTGCTTATGTGCGCGTGGACATTGATATATTTGCGCACTTACACATGCATACGTACAACGCACATGCACACGCTTGTGCATAAACACACACACATGCACACACACACACACACACACACCACACACACACGATATATGATAATTTATAATATTATTAATATAATACATATATATATATATATATATATATATATATATATTATATGCGTGTGAAGCTTTTGTGCATACGCGCATTTATATGTGCGACATACATGTAAACATGCATATGTCTCTGAGCAAGTAATGTCACTCAAACAACGTCTAGGGAACCAGCTACTTGAATTGTAAAAAAAAGAATTTATTCATAATACCACTCTTGCAAACTTTAATTATTGTGCCCACATTTTATCTACTATTGACTTTACATTAAGTCTTTAGGATTATTGAAGTGAAACAAACTTGAATTTTGTTTTGTTTAGATCTTTACAAAAGAGTTGTAAAATCTTTTGTGACAAAAATTAAGCTCCTTCACTACTGATGTTCGTAAATAAATAAATATCCTCACTTTGGAAATAGATAGTTGTTTTCCAATAAAGCTGTGCTTGTGCATAAAGTTGTAAAAGAGAAAAAAAAAACACATCCAAAAATGACTAAAACATTTAAATTGAACACCATTAAAAATAATTTACGAACATTTTCAAGACCCAGAAAGAATATATTACGAATTAGCTTTCTTGTGCTTACGTCGTAGTTTTTGAATTAAGTTCCTAAACGATTTTGAAATGAATCCAAAACAATCATCACAATTAAAGAAAAAGGAATTACATGAGAAAGTGTTTAGAAACTTAATGTAGCTTAGTTTATGCCTGCTTAATTAATGCACCATCAGTCATGATCTGTTGTTTCCCTTTAACAAGTTTTATGGTGACGTTTTATTGTTATGATAAGCATTAATACAATATTGCACACAGCGCGAGTATATGTGCGTGCCTGTGTGTGTGTGTGTGTGTGTGTGTGTGTGCGCGGCGCGCGCGCGCGTGTGTGTGTGTGGTGGTGTGAGTGTGTGTGTGTGTGTGTGTGTGTGTGTGTGTGTGTGTGTGTGTGAGAGAGAGTGTATGTGTGTGTGAGAGAGAGAGTGTGTGTGTGTGTGTGTTGTTTGTGTGTTTGTGTGTATGTGTGTGTGTTGTGTGTGCAGGGACTAGGGGGGGGGGGAGGGTGCAGGTGGAGCAAGGAAGGGGAAACATTGATATTACTGTTGCCATTAAAATGAAGCAAGCACCACGTGTATACAGGCATATGCATCGTTGCGTATTAAGTTAAAGTAATGACCCTCTAATGTGGCAGTGGTA
>CM060327.1:17208282-17215782 GCA_030674155.1 Stramonita haemastoma | reverse complement strand
CACAAAATTCTCATGAGCTGGGTATGCTGTATATCTTGAATGCATACACATACACATACATGCACGCGCACAGATACACACACGCGCGCACACACGCACAGGCGCGCGCACTCACACCACACACACACACACACACACGCGCGCGCGCGCGCGTACTCACTCACTCTCACACCCCCCCCCTCCCCCCCCCCCCACACACACACAAACACACACACACATACACCCCCCCCCCCCCCACACACACACACACACGGGTGAACTTACGAATAAAAGGAGAATTATATGTATACTTGCATGAGGTGAATTTACGATAGTGCCAATATATGTATATACTTGCACACACACGTGTGTGTGGGGGGGGGGGGAGGGGGGGTGCGTGCATGCGACGTGCGTGTGTGCGTGTGTATGTATATGAGAGAGAGAGAGTGAGCGAATATGTGTGTGAATATGTGTGTTTCTTTAAGGAATTAAATGAAAATTAATGGAAGCCTTCTCTAAGACTTTTCTAAGTCATGCAAAACAAATGTCTCTAACCTAATTGATATGACCTTTGTGGTTTGCAAGGCGAAAAAGGACACAAACTGAATTAAACAACAGAAAACACATTTTTTTTCTTCTTTCTTCTCTCCTTCCTTCTTTCCTTTTCTCACTGCTGAAGCCACAGGCAAAGGGAGAGAGGTGTGTGGTGCCCAGAGGAAACGAAATCTCTCTCCCCTCTCTCTCTCTCTCTCTCTCTCTCTCTCTCTCTCTCTCTCTCTCTCTCTCTCTCTCTCTCTCTCTCTCTCTCTCTCTCTCTCTCTCTCTCTCTCTCTCTCTCTCTCTCTCTCTATTCATGGTATTAACAAGCCAGAGTCTGCTGCTGTCGGAAAGCTAGCTGCAAGATGCAAGTCATCACCTTTTCTACTGCAGAAAAGGAAATGAAACACAGAACAGACATTATCATTCTGTGGAGAAAAGGGGTTCAGTTGAAGAGAATAACCACTATTGTCGGGTCACCTCTTTGCTCCCTTTGATTCCAGATTTATTTATTTATTTATTTTATCTTTTTTAATTTATTTTTTCATATCAAGGATAATGGAATAAGCATTCATGGGTGTGTTTTTTTACATCCAGTCCCCGTCTGCATGCACTGGTGTAAATTTTGTCATTTGGTGTTCCCATCGGCATACAATGGCTTACATTTGTGAAAAGTTGAACAGGATTTAACGTCTGGGCAAGATTTGAGCGTGTGTTCGCACGTGGGGCCTTGGTTGATTGTCTCATCCGAAGGATTTTGGGGAGAGTGGACTTTGCACTGATGTTAACTCCAGGGGGGAAAATCCCCTTGAACGGGAATCGAACCCGGGTCCTCAGATTGCAAGACATTGTTTTATGCAAAAGTAAATTAGACACCCGCCATAGGCGGGTGTCCAATTTATGGCGGGTCCTGAGAAACTTTGGCATAGAAGAGGGTCTAATCCAAACCATCCAGGCGCTATATGCCACATCCAACAGTGCAGTCCTCCTCAACAGCCAGATAGGCGACTACTTCAAGACCACAGTCGGCGTCCGACAAGGTTTCCTGCTATCCCCTATCTTGTTCAACCTCTTCCTGGAAAACATCATGAGAGATACCCTCCACGACTTCCATTCTACCATCTCTTTAGGAGGGAGAACGATAAACAACCTACGCTTTGCCGACGACATCGATCTGATGGGCGGCAGCAACACCGAGCTACAGGATCTCACTAACAGACTAACAGACAGAGCAAGAGCATACGGCATGGAAGTGAGCACTGAAAAGAGTAAAGTCCTGGTCAACAGCACAAATAACATCCATGCTCAAATCTTCATGAATGGAGAACAATTGGAAGAAGTGGACACCTTCAAATACCTTGGTGCCACTCTCACGAAAGATGGCCGCTCTGCAACAGAGATCAAGACTAGACTGGCCATGGCAACATCGGCAATGGCAAAACTCAGCAAGATCTGGAAGAGCAAAGACATCAGTTTCCACACCAAGATGAAAATTTTCAAGTCCCTAATTATGTCCATACTGCTCTACGGCTGTAAAATATGGACTCTGACAGCCGAAACCACCAAGAGAATTCAAGCATTCGAAACAAAATGCTTCAGACGCCTCCTTGGGATCTCGTGGAGGGATCACAAGACCAACGACTTTGTGCGGGGCCAAATTACACAGCTGGCAGGCCCCCAGGAACCCCTCCTGTCAATACTAAAGAGGAGACAGATGTCTTGGTTTGGGCACGTCACCTGACACAACACGCTACCCAAGACGGTTCTTCAGGAAACCTTGGAAGGGGACAGATGCAGAGGAAGGCAACCCATGAACTGGATGGACAACATCAAGGAGTGGACCGGGATGGACAGCGCAACGCTGATCCGTAGGGCAGAAGACCGGCCTGGATGGAGGAGAACAACGGCATCATCATCCTCATGTCTCCTCTACGACCATTCGGTCAGGAGAATGAGGTGAGGTGAAATTGGACACTACCTGATTAGAGTAGGTGCCAGCGACAAAAAACTTGATTGTTATGAGATACCATAGGCGATTCCTTGAACTGCTCTTCGAGCTAAATAAAATGAAGTTCTGAACTCTCTATAGTCATTTTCTTTTTAAAGAATTGATTTGTGATTTGATAGATTCGAAAAAATACGAAACTTAGTGTCTGGCAATGGTAGAAGAAAAAGCAAACGATGGATACGTGTTCACATTTGATACATCAAATACCACAAACTAAAATATAAACAATTGATCGACATATGTTCACATAATATGATATATCAAAATCCGCAGCTGAAAAATATAAACAGCGATGGATACGTGTTTACATTTGATACATCAAACACTGCAAATGAAAAGCAAAATTTATTTAGGACCTTAGGCTAAAAACAAGCAAATCTCAAAGTTTTAGTCACAAATTTTTTCTTTTATATTTGTCAAAAGCAAATAAGATGTTTAAAAAGTCTGGCACATTCAAAGGGTTACAATACATAGACAATGTCCAATATCCTCCGCCAGACAGCTAACTTGTCTAAACTGTCTCAGTTCGTGGACAAACAAATACAACAAAACAAAATATGTTTGAAGGATAAAAAAACCCACGAGCAGAATTCAATCCCATGATGTATTACTCAATGCAGTGAACTCAAGATCTAAAACATATGAGACACTTTAAAAGAAATTAACGACGCTGGCGTCCTTTTAGAAACAAAAAAAGGGGCAAAGGAAATTTGGCGCCAATGGCTACAATAATAAATGGGGCCTCTTCAGAGTAGTAGAAAAATTAATGGCCTTGGAAACGAACTTCAATTTACAATGTGTGCCTTAGGGTAGACTTTTTTGCTTTCATCTCAAATGGAAACTTTTTTCTGCCCTTGTGTAAATTTGTTAAACCATTGATAGAAGGCCTTTGCTTGAAAGCTTTTGGTTGAACGCTTTTTTTTTATTTGTTAAAATGGAATGGTCCAAACTCACATAACTTTCACAAGAATGCATTTAGAACAAAAGTTCGTCTGTTTTTTGGCTGAAATCGAGCACAGACAGAGAAATTATGTAGAACACAGTCCACACACACACACACACACACACACACACACACACACACACACACACACACACACACACACACACACACACACACAAACACACACACACACACAAACACACAAACACACACACACAAAGACACACACATACACGCACACACACACATATTATATATATATATATATATATATATATATATATATATATATATATATATATATGTATATATTATATATATATGTTATACATATCATATATAGGTGTGTATAAGTTTTCATTTATCTACCTATATATTCATATTACACATGTGTAAATATATATATATATATATATATATATATATAATATATATATATATATATATATATATATATATATATATATATATATATATATATATATATATAATATATTATATATATATACATATATACATATATATATTATTATATATATATTATATATATATATATATTTATATATATATAAAAGAGAGTGTGTGTGTGTGTGTCTGTGCGTGTGTGTGCGTGCGTGCGCGAGCGCGCTCGCACCCGCGCACGTGTGTGTATATTATTCTTAAAGTAATTATATCATTTCTGGCATATTTAATTTGCTTGGAGAAATAACATTCCTGAATTAAACGCTTAGTTACTTATAACACAACGAATGCACACATATTACAGAGACTATTTCTGATACGAGCTTTAAAAACACAATAAATCCTGCTTGATTACAAACACTGTTTTCTTCAAGTTTATCTCCAAGACTGGGGGCAGCACACTCAAGTGGTTAGATCGTTCAGCTCGTAATCTGAGAGCCCGTGTTTTGAGCCACCATCAAGGAACCAGTTTGAGAGGATTTCTCCCCCTGGAAATAGCATCAGCACCAACTCTGCTCCCCCAACAGTCCATCAAATAAAACTATTAACCGAGGTACCGTGTGCTGATGAACTCTGAACATCTTGTGCACACGAAATTTAAAAAACAACAACAACAGCTATTCTGCCTTTCGGAAGAACAGGCCATTTCGTGCCGTTAGGAACTGATGAAAAATCTGGAATCACACATGCGCACTGGTGTCATGTTCAGATACCATCCTCGAATGGAATGTGGCTGCCTAAAAAGGGAGGTAACGGTTGATCGCAGATCGCACACACAAAATCTCACCACAGATGAACTTCGAAGCTCTTGCTAAGAGCAGACAAAGAATAATCCAAGACCACAGCTATCCCCCAATTCTGAAGAGAATTCCATGACTCTAGGCCAGGGGCCGCCATATCTGTGTTCCGTTTTGGGAAAGACCATCAGTCATCTTCTTTTACAGTGATAGCTCTAGCTCTGTTGTTTTGTTTTTTTTTTGTTTTTCATCTTTTCTTATAGGATTGTTATAATTTCTCTCTGTCTTGTTTGAGATACTGAACATAAATTCCAATCTTTCATTTTATTGTGTGTCCGACTTTTTCCCCCTCCTTTTTCTTTTCTTTATTCCTTTTGAATTTTAAAGAAAATGTTGCCTGGTATTTTTTTTCTTTTGGTTTTTCGTTCCTCAGCTAGAGCTCTGAGGTTCACTAATAGTGAGATTATGTGTATGCGACCGTCTTTTCCATACATGTACCATTCAGGTAGCTCATTCTGACTTCGGGGATGGTGTCTAAACACGACACCTGTGTTCATGCTGGTCTTTTTCTGTCATCTGTTCCTACAAGCACACAATGGCCTACTCTTCCGAAAGCGGAACGGGTTTTTGATGTGTGGCAATACGCTTTGTGTGCGTTCGCACACGGGACCTCGGCTTACACTCTTGTTGGAAGGATTTTGACATTTAGTTCGACCTTTTCTTGTCAAAATAGGAAGAAAGGACGAGGCTGGGAATGAACCCAGAACCTCACGGTTTTACTTGTTGCCAGGCAAACGTCTGAATCATTCTTCCAGCCTCCTTTTTTGCTAGATATAGTTTGAACTGTAATTTTGTTTCAGCGAGTTGAACGGTATGAATTTTGTTAAGCGTTCGCCATGTTTAGTGTGACAAAATAATGTGGAATAAAGTCAATTGCTTTTGTGAGTGTGTGTGTGTGTGTGTGTGTGTGGTGGTGTGTGTGTGTGTGTGTGTGTGTGTGTGTGTGTGTGTTGTGTGTGTACGTGGTGTGTGTGTGTGTGTATGTGTGTAGGTGTGTGTGTGCGTGTGTGTGTGAGTTTGGTGGTGTATGTGTGTGTGTGTGGTGAGTTGTGTTGTGTGTGGTTAATATTGTATCATTATACGCCAATGATACACTCACATGCTATCCAATTAGGAACACATGACTGCTTGTTTTACCTTTTTGCGTCTTACTATCACAACAACATGTTCACCCTCCCTCCCTCCCTCCCCCTCCTCCATTCCCCTCCACACCTCAACCGAGTTATTAAGAATGATTAAATTGTTATGAATCTATTCTGTTCATATTTTAAAAATAAAAAGCATCGGAATTGTTTTTAGAGTTTAAGTTGTTGTTTTTTTAGCTTTTTAAACACTTGATTGCTTATTGTCTCTAACTTTCAGCATGGTTTTTGGTTGCAAGAACATTGCAAACGTTGATACTCTCCTTTGAAAGTCTTTTTTTTTTTAATAGGATAATCCTGTTTCCATCCATTTATCTGATTTTGTTTTCATTCTTGTTGGACAGGATAGCTTAGTGGTCAGAGCGCTCGCTTTCCCCCAGTCAAGATAAGCAGCGTCAAGAGTGGTTACCAGTTGGATGGGTGACCGTTTGCGCGCCTTGGTATAGTACAGTTTCCCCAGTTCACCCAGTCTAGGTGCATTTTTTTTCTGGCAAATAAAAACCTGTTCACACACACACACACAGACAAGACACACCCCATACACACACAGACACAACACACACACACACACACACACACACACACACAGAAAACACACACCCCACACACACAACACACACGCAGACACACGCACGCACGCACGCACGCACCGTACATACACACACACACACAATTAATATATATGTTCTTTTTTCATTCTGCATTAATATGTATATGTTGCAGGTTTACAGTTTTGTCTAAAATTTCTACTTCTCTCTTTTTTAAGAAAAAAAAATCATCCATTAAGCATAGCATCCCAGTTTCTTGCCTTGTCTAAGTCACAATTTTTTCTCGTTTTTTTCACGGATTTTTTTTTTCCAGAGACATCTCTCTTGCTGTGTGGGTTCTTTTACGTAAGCTAAAATAAAGCGTGGGGTGCAAGAACGTCTGTTCGACGTCACTGTCCTGAATAAGACACTAACCAGATCGCAACTCGTGTTGAAGAAAATACTAAATTATTCGGGAAAAACAGGAAGACTTCTCCGGGTTTAAACCAGATTGCTCTTACAATTTGAGGGCCGGAGAACGTTACCCTTAACATTTCCATCTCCTGTCATTTCTGATGCTCATGAATATTTTTTTGTCTAATGTTTTCGGAAATCGCTTCCTGTCGGTCACAGGGCTGTGTCTGACCATTCATTATTTATCAGCAGTTATGCGATGGTAGTGTCAGTTTGTTGTCGGTTTAATTCTCTCTCTAGTTAATTATATTCTCACACACACACATACACACACGCACGTACGCACGATGTACAACACACACACAAACACACACACATCCATCACATCACACACACATCAACACACATCACACATCATCATCATCATCACCATCATCACCATCATCTCATCATCTTTTCATCATTTTATCATCATCATCTCATCATTCATCATCTTCAGTGTGCCTCCACTCTCCCCACAAGTCCTTCGGATGAGACTATAAACTGAGGCCCCGTAAGCAAAAGTCTGCGCACACGTTAAATCCTATTGCGCTTTTTCATTCGAGTAAGCTATTATGTGCTTGTGAGAACAGACGACAAGATTTACAAAACTGCATACACACGAGGACTGGATGTAAAAAAAGCACACGAG
>CM060327.1:17170782-17195782 GCA_030674155.1 Stramonita haemastoma | reverse complement strand
ATGGCGGGTGGAGTGAGAGAGGGAGGGGAGGGGGTAGGAGTGAGTGTTAAAAAGTGAAAAAATATTTATTTTTATTTCAAGAAAGCCTGACGAGCCATTTGTCTCGCAGCTAGCTACATTTCAGATTTTGTCATTTTTCTTTTTTCCCATGTCACATTGCACCTGTCTCTTTCTTTTTCCCTTCCTCCATTTCTGTACCCTGAAATGAACCTTGTGCCCTTAGCATCCCTTCTTGACCTCATGCCAGAGGTTAAGTTGACCTCAATTCAGGCGGGATGAGGGGTAGGGAGGAGGTTACAAGAAAAAAAGGTGGAGAATGGATGTTGAAGATGAAAAAACACAATTCTTACTACTGAAAGTCCAAGACTAGTCATTATTCTTTTTAAAAAGACGTATTCAAGGCAGAACGCAAAAATGTGATGATTGTTTGCAAAATAGAAGTTATTTGGAAATAGGATTAATTGATTTAACAGTCGCTGGAACTATAACTAATCCATAGGTACACAAATAGCTTATAAAGCGTTGAGGGATTTGGTTTTTTTTTTTTAAATGAGGTAATATTATGAGAGAAGAAGAAGAAGAAGAGGAAGAGGAAGAAGATAGATAGATCGATCGATCGATCGATCGATCGATCGATAGATAGATAGATAGATAGATAGATAGATAGATGGATAGATGGATAGATGGATAGATAGATAGATAGATAGATAGATAGATAGATAGATAGATAGATAGATAGATAGATAGATGGATAGATGGATAGATAGATAGATAGATAGATAGATAGATAGATAGATAGATAGATAGACAGACAGACAGACAGATAGATAGATAGATAGATAGATAGATAGATAGATAGATAGATAGATAGATAGATAGATAGATAGATAGATAGATAGATAGATAGATAGATAGATAGATAGATAGATAGATAGATAGATAGATATCAATAACTGACAGAGCTGATGCCCTGGTCCCTGTCCACAGAATTCAAGGTAGAGATATTTACATTTACAATTTCCTGTCAGTGCTGATCTGCAAATGGTTAAAATCCTTTAGTGGTTATATACACAGCGAGAAGATCAAATATGCACGTAAAAGATCCCGTAATTCATGTCAACGTTTGTTCAGTTTCAGGCTGCACACATGTACCCTGTAGCTGAAAATGGAAGGGCTCCGCCAGGTCCAACTCGATCAAGAGTCACGACCGGAAAAATAGAGTGCAGTGACCCCCAGAGAGAAGAGAAACCTAAGTCGGTGAAAGAAATATGTATAGGCTTAGAGCAATGTCCCGGTACCCTTTCGTGCAAATGGCCACATGGCAACACCTTTGCTAATAGCATGTCTTTCAATGGAATATCTCAAAGCTATTTCGAAGGTATCTATGGCATTTTTTTTCTCGTTCACTTTCCAAGTCTCGCAATATGTGATACCAGCATTAATGAGTATGTCTTTCTCTGTAACGTCACCATGGTCTATACTTAATCCCATTGAAGTCCGGTTAAGTATCTTTATTTGTATGTATTTATTATTCTGTAATTTTTAGGATCGTGGAAAAAGCTCTCATGTGCCTTTCTTTTTTCTTACCCCGTGTGTATGCAATTTGTAAATTTTGTCATCCTACCCACCGGCACATATTGTCCTTCTCTTCTTAATGCTTGGACACCACTTAGGTATGACGTCATCAGCATCTTTTCTTTTTTTTCAATCCAAAGAAAATGCTGATCATTGCTGACGGAAATGTAGATTTCGTATATGTAAGCTTTAAAAAAAAACCAAAAAAAAAACCAACTTTTTTTTAGTAGAAATGGAACATGTATGGCAGATTTCTCGTGACAAAAGACGCGCTTTTCCTGACTCCAAAAGAACTGAATATACGCCTTTGAACAATACAATGCACCTGCGTGACTGACCAGCTTATGGTGATGTCAAGGGTGCGAGAGACCTGCTAGGAGTAGTTAACCCCCAAAAGGAAGATGAAAGACAGAGGAGGGGAAAAAGATTTGACAGGCATTGTGTGCCCCTGACACTCATTGTGCATGCTTCTTAAACATTGCTGCCCATTTTCTTCTTTTTTTTTCTTCCTTAAACATTGCTTCCCGTTCTTTTCTTCTTCTTCTTCTTCTTCTTCTTCTTCTCTTCTTCTTCTTCTTCTTCTTCTTCTTCTTCTTCTTCTTCTTCTTCTTCTTTTCCAATTTTAATTTGCTGCATCATCTTCTCATACGCTCTTCTCCCCCTGCTCCTCCGCTATTCATGTTAATCTCCCAGCCACAGTCATACACCGTGTTTGTTATGTTTTATCCTCAGAGTCGTAGGTCCACAGGGAGCCCATCAATATCAGGCTGCCGTGGGGCTACTAGCCAAAAGGGCCCTGCACTGCTGCTGGGTCACTTTGTTGGTGTTTCTTGGTGCCTGTTCTGAGCTAACACACTCAGGGCATCACCTACTTATCCCCTCACTGACAGTATTAGCTCAGTCGCGGAGTCAGATTGAGTGAGTTGCTCACCCGAGGTGGCGACCACCACAATGGCCCTCCAACGACCGTTACCCATGAACCTCCAACCCCAAAGGCTTTGACACAAACTCACCACAGGCACAGAGGTGTAAGGGAAAACTGAATCTGAGGTCACTCTGAAACCAAAGGAACTGGGACTACCGAATTAAAGACATTTTTTTAAAATTACATGATGATCAGTGGTAATGTGGATGATAGAATGCTGCTGCTATGGAAGTGCATGTACTTTGAGACTACATGACAGGGTTGTACTCTACGCTCACTATCACATAAATACACGATTCCATCAAACGGGCCCGAGCGATGCAGACACCTGCAGTGCTGCTCAAGTAATTTGAGCAACTCTCTCAAACTCGCATCCGTAAAGTGGATGAAGCTCGACTCTGTGGTACCAGTCTTCCCAATGAACTCACAGCACATTTACTCTAGGTAGGAGCCGACGGGAAACAAAAAAATCCCTCTGATTCTTGTGGGATTCAAGCCCGCGACCCCCCCCCCCCCCCATCCCTCTCTGTCTGTCTGTCTGTCTGTCTGTCTGTCTGTCTGTCTCTGTGTCTCTCTCTGCCTCTCTCTCTCTCCATCTGTCTGTCTGTCTCTCTATGTGTCTCTGTGTCTCTGTCTCTCTGTCTCTCTCTCTCTCCATCTGTCTGTCTGTCTGTCTGTCTGTCTCTGTCTCTGTCTCTGTCTCTGTCTCTCTCTCTCTCTCTCTCCTCCTCCTCTCTCTCTCTCTCTCTCTCTCCTCTCTCTCTCTCCTCTCTCTCTCTCTCTCTCTCCCTCTCTCTAAACATGGTTGGGTTATTTTTTATTTTTTATCTCTTTTTCTCTCTGCAATGCCTGTTCGAGCAAAATGTATGGCAATTAATGACAGGAATACAGGAAACGATACATTATGTTCTCTCTTGGTTTTCTTTCCTCGTCTCTCCTTGTGTAAGTTTTCTCCTCGTCTCTTATTTATTAGTTGTTGTTTTTTCTTTTCTTTGTCCCTGACCTGTTGCACTTAGCTACGTTTTGGTTTATTTTGTTTCTGTATCGTCATGTCCTGTGTTGCACTGAGTGCAAGAGGTTTGTTCAAGTGGAGGAGACAAGATTTGCAAAGAAAGTTTTTTTCTCTTTTTTGTTGTGTGTGTGTGTGTGTGTGTGTGTGTGTGTGTGTGTGTGTGTGTGTGTGTGTGTGTGTGTTTGTTTAAGCTTCGGTTTGAATTTGTTTAGTGTGGTTTGGTTTGGTTTGGTTTGGTTTGGTTTGGTTTGGTTTGGTTTGGCTTGGTTTGGCTTGGTTGCCTGGTTGGTTGGTTGGTTGGTTGGTTGGTTCTGTATATATATATATATATATATATATATATATATATATATATATATATATATATATATATATTCCCTCTCCTTCTCTCTCTCTCTTTCTCTTTCTCTTTCTCTCTGTCTCTCTCTCTCTATCTGTCTCTCTCTGGAGACACAGACACTGTTACACACAACACCTTCCTGCTTCTTTTTGTGCTTTCTGAACCCCACAGATCTCAGCGAATTTGGGATAATATATTTTTCCTGTAGTACTGGACTTGCTGCCACGATCCACTGCAGGATTCATCATATTGGTTGACACTGCTGTGTCCATTGGCTTCAGTGTGAAGACAAAAACCACTTTGCCCCCCTCTCCTACCACTTTCAATCAGGACACTGCGTTGTCAGTCAGCAAGGGTGCATAAGACCTGTCATTTCCACAGCCACTGGAAGTGCAGTAACTGTGTCTTCAGTGCCTCCTGTCTGCCTGACAGTGGTGTGGAACAGCTGATTGTAGCATGTGCAAATACATATAGAGGAGACATGCCAACAGTATACACGTACACAGGATAGCAACACAAAAACATCAATTCAATTCAAATTCAATTCAAATTCAAAATTTTATTTCAAGAAAAAACCCCAAGGGGTACATGAAATTTGACAAAACCAATGTTTGCAGATATGGGCGTGTGAAAAATACTCACAACAAAAATCCTAACACAAAGGATGGCATAAAAAAGAAAAAGAAAAAAGAAAGAGTATTCACAATCAATTGTGACGCTCCACCACGAAATGAGTCGCTTAGCACATTACTCATTTTTGCGCTAGGAGCCATTAAAGGCAGGTGAGGGTCAAGTTGTCAATTTTCAGATTTTGATAGATTATTAAACTACATCCGATATTCTACCTTGTAATGAAATATCAAGGCATAGTTTTTATATCCTTTTGCCTTTAAATATGTTTTGAAAATACCCAAGCCCTCATTCTGACAACCTCTTACAAAAATAAACTTGCCCGTTTCTCATTTTGTCACTTCCTGCAGTCTATCATTTCAATTTGTTATAACTTTCCATAGATTTGTCCGATTTTTAATGTTTTTTGTATTGGATAGCCTTTTTATTGCAAATTAATAATTTGTCAATAACTTAAAATTGACCTCAGGTGCAATGCGACTCCTTATGTGCTGGAGCGTCACAATTGTGTTGCCATCATCGGTTGACTTAGAACCCCCCTGTATGTCTGATTGCAGTGCTGATGTGTGTGTGTGTATTCTACAGCCTGAGGTGGACTACCAACCCAGGATTGATAATATTGTTGGTACATTCCACACAGGGAATGACACACAATACGTAGCTACTCTGACTGATAGATATGTACAGAAAAGACTGGGAGACAGTTAAAGACACATACACTTCAGAAAAAGTGTCCTACGTCATTCAGATGGTAAAGATAATTATAGTGACCAGTAAGTTTAACAACATTGTGATCAATCAGCATGCCAGTTAGACACTGAGTCCGTATGTGTGTACTGATTTGTCAAACAGCAAGACAAAAACATGTTAAAAGAGGAACGAGTCAAACTCGTTAGAGTACGGAATGTGAAACAAATCCAGGACACACTACACAAGAAGACCCTATTGCATACTTCAAGGGACTTAGCGACCTTTTCGAGACCTCCTCCAGTTTTATATTGGCTGGCAGTATGTGACAGAGACTTGACGCAATAAAGGTTCCAACAAATCTGGACAGCAAAGAGTTTCGTGTTTGGCTGTACATTTTGAAAATCAATCCCTTGGTTTCCATGTCATGTAAAGGTGTCGCGCTGCGACCTTCCCTTGCTGTATGAGCTTATCAGCTTCAAGCAATAAAATTTGATTATAATTTCTCTCTGTCTCTCTGTCTCTGTCTCTGTCTCTCTCTGTCTCTGTCTGTCTGTCTGTCTGTCTCTCTCTCTCTCTCTCTCTCTCTCTCTCTCTCTCCTCTCTCTCTCTCTCTCTCTCTCTCTCCTCTCTCTCTCTCTCTCTCTCTCTCTCTGTTTGCAGGCGCCCGTGTGTGTGTGTGTGTTCTGTTTTTTGTGTTTGGTTCAGGTTTGTTTGTGTGGTTGGTTTTTTTTTTTGGGGGGGTATTTTCTTACTTTTTTTTTGTTGGGTTGGAAGAGCTTTCCTTTTTGTTCTGTCTTTATTTTAGTCGTTCTTGCTTTTATCTTCCTTCTGTTCAGTGCATACATACCAGGTGACCAGTAAAAATTTTAAAGAAAGTAAGGAGGACAGGACCGGTATTCTCAAGTCTTTTTTCTTTTTCTTTTTTTTTTTTACTTAAAGACCTCTCTATAGACTACATTAGCCCTAGCCAGTTGGGTGAATTACACAGGAGATTGGATCTCAAAGCCGTCTTGCAGGGGTCTCCATGTGTCCCTCTTTGATCAGGACTCTGCTCACGTGCTGCGTGTACATCAGTGTCATTGAATGGATACTAGTTGTCTTCTTTTCTTCTTCTTTTATCTGTTGTTGCTGCTGAGACAGGTTTTGAAGTGATTTTTTTTTTAGTCTCCATGGTGTAGTGGTGTGTGTGTGTGCCTGTGTGGTGGTAGGGGGCGAGAGGGGGGTGTTGTGTGTCTGTGTTTATATGGGGGATGGGGTGGGTGTGGGTGTGTGGGGGGTGTTGTGTGTGTGTGTGTGTGTGTGTGGGTAGGTGGGTGGGTGTGTGTGTGTGGGTGTGGGTGTGTGTGTGCATGTGTTGTGTGTGTGTGTGTGTGTGTGTGTGTGCGTTGTGTATGTGTGGGGGGGGTGTATGTATGGTGTGTGTGTGTGTGGTGTGTGTGTGTGTGTGCGTTTCAGAGAGAGAAAGAGAGAGAGAGAGAGAGAAAGAGAGAGAGAGAGAGAGAGAGAGAGTGTGTGTGTGTGTGTGTGTGTGTGTGTGTGTGTGTGTGTGTGTGTGTGTGTGTGTGTGTGTGTGTGTGTGTGTGTGTGTGTGTGTGTGTGTGTGCGTGCGTGCGTGCTTGTGTTTCTCTCTTTCTGTCTGGGGTTTTTGTTTTGGTATATCTGTCTGTGTATCTGCTCATCCATCTGAATTCATTATTTATATTTGGTTAACAGTTAGATGCTTTGTTGCGTCCTCACTTTTTCTGTTTTCGTGCTCTCTTTACCAGCTGCATCTATTTATTTCTTCAATTTATTTATTTATTTGTTCATTTATGTATCTATCCATTTATTTATTGCTCATTTATTTAGTTATGTATTTATTTCTTCATTCTTTTATGTCGAGGATAATGGATTTATCACTCATGTGCTTTTTTTACATCCAGTCCACGTGTACATGCTGTTTTGTAAATTTTGTCATCTGTTCCCACCTCCACACAAGGACCTACTCCTCCGAAAAGTGGAGCAGCTTTTAACATGTACGCAAGATGTTCTGCATGCGTTCGAACTAGGGACCTCAGTTTATAGTCTCATCCGAAGGTCTTTTAGGGAAGTGGAGTCTGCACTGATGTTAAATCCACGGGAAAATTCCCCCTTGAACGGGAATCGAACCCGGGTCGTCAGATTGTGCGCGCAATGTTCTGACCACTTGACTATCCCGTCCCCCTGAAAAAGAGAGAGAGCAGGAATGGAGACAGACAGACGGACAAACAAACGGAAAGAAAAAGAAAGAAAGAAAGAAAGAAAGAAAGAAAGAAAGAAAGAAAGAAAGAAAGAAAGAAGGGAAGGAGAAAGAAAGAAAGAAAGGAAGAAAGAAAGAATAAAAAGAAAGAAAGAAAGGAAGGAAGAAAGAAAGAATAAAAAGAAAGAAAAAGAAAGAAAGAAAAGAAAGAAAGAAAGAAAGAAAGAAAGAAAGAAAGGAAAGAAAGAAAGAAAGAAAAAAAAAAAGACAAGAAAGTATATAAGAAAGAAATACCAAAAAAAAGAAAGAAAAGGAAGAAAAAGAAAATCAAGACGCGAGACGTTCTCCTCACAGAAATGAGTTTTACAACAACATAAAGTGCATGAACTGACCACCAAAAAATAACACAAAGTAAAATAAAGGAAACACAAGTAGCCTTCACTGTAAACGTGGCACCCTTTCTAAACTTTGCTAATGTTGTAACAACTCAGGAAATTGACCAAAGCAAGAGAAAAAAGGAAAAAAAAAAAAAGAACCAGACAACAGCAACAGCACCAAAAAAATGGATGGAAATTGAAGAAAGCTCATGAATGCCAGGAGATGAAAACACGCGCGCGTGCGGGCGTGCGCGCGTGCGCGCGCGCGCGCACACACACACATACATACACACATACACACACACACACACACATACACACACATACACACACACACACAAACCACTCCTACACACACATACACACATACACACACTCATACACATACACACACACTCATAACACACACACACTCCTACACACATGCACACACACGCGCGCGCGCGCGTGCGCGCACACTCATACACACACTTATACACACTTATACACACTTATACACACACACACACATACAAGAGAGAGAGAGAGAGAGAGAGAGAGAGAGACAGACAGACAGACAGACAGACAGACAGACAGACAGACAGACAGACAGACAGACAGACAGAGAAGAAGAAGAACAACAACAAGAACAAGAAGAACAAGAAGAACAAGAAGAACAAGAACAAGAACAAGAACAAGAACAAGAAGAACAAGAAGAAAAGAAAAATAAGAAGACAGAAAAAGAAGAAAATAAGCTGATTTTCTCCTCTCACTCTCTTTTCTCTTCCTTCACTCTCTGAGGTGCGGTAATAGGAATGTGTTCAGGTCCTGTCCTTTTTGGGGGAGTTTAACCTGGTGAAGTTTATCCATCCCTGTCTGTGTACTGGGTACAAGCTTCAATCTTTCTTTTTTCTTTCGTTCGTTCCCCATCTACGTCTCTTATTTATTCATACCACTTTGTATGTCACAGCAGATTTCTCTGCGTGAATTTTGGGATGTTCTCCCACAGGGAGAGCACGTCGCCACAAGTGCAGCGCCATCCATTTTTTCTGTTTTTCCTGTCTGTATCTATATTTGTTTCCCTCTCAGAGTTGCTTTTTTTCTACAGAATTTTGCCAGGGACAACCCTCTTGTTGCCGTGGGTTCTTTTACTTTCGCTAAATTAATGATGTGTAACACACGGGACCTCGGTTTATCTTCTCATTCGGAAGACTAGCACCCAAACCACCACTCATGGTCGAATGGATGGGGGAAAAGTTTTGAGCCCAAACGGGATTCGAACTACCGCACACTCCGACCCGGACTTTTCGCTTTCTAGGGAGGCGCGTTACCACTAGACCACCGATCCACCAATCTCTGAGATTGATCAATGGTGAGATATTTTGCGTATGCGACGGTTTCTATTTCACCCACCAAGAAGATAGCCGTATTTTGACTATGTGGCTGTATGTATGCTGTGTATGTTCGTATTTCCTGTAACCCACCGAAGTGAATCTAAGATGATATTCGAGAGCTTTAACCTACGTTGTTGTTCTTCTGCATATGTATGCATGTAGGCCCCACTCAAAACGACTTAAGGCACCAGCAGGTCTGCACTTGAAGTTGACAAGAATGATCGTTAGAAACCCATCCTAAATTCACCAGACGCTGCCGAGATTTAAACTCTTGATTTCTTTGTCCCAAAGGATTGAAGTCAAACGGTCTTACCCACTCGGCTATAGCATCCGTCAGATATTGCTGACATGAACCCTGGTATCTTTAACATACGTATTTGAGAGATTATAAGAGTTTGATCTTATAATTTTAAGACGCTAGAGTGAAGATTCGAGCCTATGACTCCATAGACTCAGAGAGATGGAAGTAAAGTACTCTTAACCCAGTCAGTAACAGGGGTCTGTTCTGATTATTTTAGTCCACCTCCACCATCCCTCAAATAAAAATATTAGTAACAGTAGTAGAAGTGGCAGAAGTAGTAGTAGTAGTAGTAGTAGTAGTAGTAGTAGTAGTAGTAGTAGTAGTAGTAGTAGTAGTAGTAGTATAGTAGTAGTAGTAGTAGTAGTACGAGGAGGAGGAGGAGGAGGAGGAGAAGAAGAAGAAGAAGAAGAAGAAGAAGAAGAAGAAGAAGAAGAAGAAGAAGAACAAGAACAAGAACAAGAACAAGAAGAACAAGAAGAAGAAGAAGAAGAAGAAGAACAACAACAACAACAAGAAAAAGAACAACAACATGAACAACAACAAGAACAACAGCAAGAACAAGAACAAGAAGAACAAACATCAAGAAGAAAAAAATAATGTTTTATGCCTAAAATACCAAGATTGCAAGATACACCTCAACGTCACTTAGCCTTACAGCACCAACCCGCCTAGGGGACAAAATAAGATTAATGACAGAGGCATAAGGAAAGTGATCATGTAATTGAAAGAAGAAAAAAAAACTTGTATAACAGAAAGATAAAAGCGCGCCTTTTAAGTGCTGACCCTGTGTGAATATTGAAAGACATCCAAATGGATGAGAAAAATCTCATCCAAACCAGGAAGAAGCAAACGAAAGATTAAAATAAATCGATCTGAAATGGAAACTTCTAGACACAACAAAGCAAACGTTCTTACAGCAAATTAACAAAGGCCAAAAACAAAAATCCTAGAAACAAAGAAAGATAACAAAAAGCTGACAAATTGAACCAAGAGACACTTTTATAAAGAAGGAAGATATTTGTTTTTAAAAAGAAAACCGACAGTTGATGGACAGTTTAAAAGAAAAATGAGGAAAAAGTGTAAGCAGCCACATAAGGAAAACATTCGTGTTATACGTATTCTTTTTAATGATACCTCTCTCTCTCTCTGTCTCTCTGTCTCTCTCTGTCTCTCTCTGTGTCTCTGTCTGTCTGTCTGTCTGTCTGTCTGTCTGTCTGTCTGTCTGTCTGTCTGTCTGTCTGTCTGTCTGTCTGTCTGTCTGTCTTCTCTCTCTCTCTCTCTCTCTCTCTCTCTCTCTCTCTCTCTCTCTCTCTCTCTCTCTCTCTCTCTCTCTCTCCTCTCTCTCTCTGGAGTTAACATCAGTGCTGACTCCACTCTCCCCAAAAGTCATTCGGATGAGACTTTAAACCGAGGCCCCGTGTGCGAACGCACGCAGAACATCTTGCGCACACGTTAAATCCTGTTCCGCTTTTCGTAAGAGTAGGCCATCGTGTGCCGGTGGGAACAGATGACAATATTTACAAAACTGCATACACACGGGGACCGGATGAAAAAAAGCACATGATTGCTTATTCTGTTATCCTCGATATAAAAGAATAAATGAATAAATAAATAAATGAATAAATCTCTCTCTCTCTCTCTCTCTCTCTCTCTCTCTCTCTCTCTCCTCTCTCTCTCTCTCTCTCTCTCTCTCTCTCTCTCTCTCTCTCTCTCTCTCTCAGTTATTTTTTCCCCTTTTATCCAAATGTATGATTTATATGACTTGAATAACTTTAGACAGATGGTGGTAGATTGATGTTTTCAGTTGTTTATTCATAATGTTCTCCTGTTTGCTCTTTATCTATTAGCGTGTTTTTGTTTGTTTGTTTGTTTGTTTTGTTCTGTTTTTTTTTCTTTTTCTTCTTCTTTAATAATCAATATTATTTTATTGTGACTTCTAATTTTCGTCTTCTGATTGAGTGCATTTTTCTTACCTTATCATATGTAGTGTACTGTCGCATTTCTCTTACCTTATTATATGTATTGTACTTATTTCTTGTATGTTGTTTGGTACTGCGTATAGTTTTATTGTTTAGTATCTTCTTATCTTGATGTTATCCCTGAAAATGGCGGGGACTGGATGTAAAAAAGCACATGAGTGCTTATCTATTATCCTCGAATAAAAAAATTTGCCTTGCCTTGCCTTGCCTTGCCTTGCCTTGCCTTCTTCTCTCTCTCTCTCCTCTCTCTCTCTCTCTCTCTCTCTCTCTCTCTCTCTCTCTCTCTCTCTCTCTCTCTCTCTCTCTCTCTCTCCTCTCCTCTCTCTCCCTCCCTCCCTCCCCCCTCTCTCTCTCCTTCTTTCTCTCTCTCTGTGTAAACCAAACATGACCCCTCCCCCAAAAAAAAAAGACAAAAAATCCAGAGGAAACAGACTATTCCCATGTGGGCAGGAAACCAATACAGACGTTGGACACACACACAGGGCAGAGGACTGCAGTGACAAAGTTCTTCTGTACGTGACCAGACACATGAAAAACATGGAGGGCACCACTTGAGATTGCTTTGAAATTCAGCTCTTGTTGGATTCAGTGTATTGGCAAAGTTTTTACTTTGTCCGGTTTCTTTTTTTTTGTCCAAAATAAAAACTATGTTGTTCTATGCTACACTTTTTTTTTATCTGCCAGGATGTCGACATAACACACTCTGGAGTAGTTGCATAGCTTAAGGCGGTCGTGAAGTGTTGTGTACGATTTGGATAGGAATATGTATTCGTGTTTCGAGAATGTTACCAAACATTGACACAAAATCAACAACGCACACACACAAGTGCGCACGCACGCACACACACACATATGCATACACATATCTATCTATCTATCTATCTATCTATCTATCTATCTATCTATCTATCTATCTATCTATCTATCTATCTATCTATCTATCTATCTATCTATCTATCTATCTATCTATCTATCTGCATGTCTGTCTATCTGTCTATCATCTACCTATCTATCTATCTATCTATCTATCTATCTATCTATCTATCTATCTATCTATCTATCTATCTATCTATCTATCTATCGAAATATGTGTAATATATATTGTAGTAGATAGATAGATAGATAGATAGATAGATAGATAGATAGATAGATAGATAGATAGATAGATAGATAGATAGATAGATAGATAGATAGATAGATAGGTTAAATTGTCCTCTACACCTGACATAGCGTAATGATATATATATATATATATATATATATATATATATATATATATATATATATATATATATATATATATATATTGTTGTCTCTCTGGCTCAAGTTTGGACTCATTAGTCTTGTTTGGAAAAGGTGTTTAGAATGGCTCAACAGACTATCCTTGCATGGCACTCTCCACCACAGCTGCTGTAGGTAAAACTGGACACCAGGTTGATGTCCTGCTTTTGCCGTCTCCGCTTTCTGCTGCTTCTTCTGCCTTTCAATCTATGAAGTCTTTTTTTAATTCTCCTTTGTGGTTTCCCTCACATAACCCTCTCTTTCATCCGTTGCAACTTTTTTTTTTGCAGCACCAGTGGTAGAAAAGGTTTAAAGGGTTTTATCATGTGTGTATCTTATGCTACAATAAACACACAGACACTGACGCAGACACCCACATCAAAACACACACACACACACACAAACACACACACACACACTCTCTCTCTCCTCTCTCTCTCTCTCTCTCTCTCCTCTCTCTCTCTCTCTCTCTCTCTCTCTCTCTCTCTCTCTCTGTCTGTCTGTCTGTCTGTCTCTCTACACACACACACACACACACACACACACACACAATCACACCCTTTACAACACTACGCTGATGATAACATGAGCGAGAAGATAAAAAGCTGTCATATACGCCTGACATAGCAGGATGCTAGTTCATTTCTGCACAGTGTCTGCCTGCAAGGAGTCATTCCTTCAGCCTGTGGAGAAGTGACAACTTACAGTGACGTGAACAATCTGACAAGACTTCAGGGGTGTGAATAGACCTTGTCATGGACAGGAGGTGGCACAGACGGTTACTTTAATTGGACAGACACCCACCACGTCACTCTCTGTGTCTGTCGTCTGACATGGTGCTAGTTTTTCGTTTCTTTTTTTTTTTTTTTTGATTGTCTGCTAGTTTCTTTTCATAACCGTCTCACTCTTTTCAGTTGTTGTTGTTGTTGTTTTTTTACAATGTTCTGTTTTTCTTTTTCCTTCTACCTTCATTTTGTTCTTGATTTTGTTTTCCAGTTTTGTTTTGTTTTTTCTACTTTCATTTTTTTGCGGAGGGTGGAGTTGGGAGTAATTATTCTGGCCTTTTGTGTAGTTTACCTCCCTTTTCATTATCTTGTTTTGTTGTGGATTTTGTTGTGGGGTTTTTTTTAGGGGGGGGGGGGTTGTGTTTTCTTTTTGTTTGAACTTGTTAAGGTTATTTCATCTTTTCTTTAAAGATGTTTGTGTTTAAATAACATTGTATTACTCTGGATTGTTCAGGAAGAGACAAGTCCGGCAGCTGTGTGGGGTTATTTTATATATATATTTTTTATATGTTCAGCTGCTTAATTTTCGTTTCCGGAGACAGGCCAGGGAAAAAAGTGCATGCATGTTTATGGATCGATTACAGCAGTGTTTTTTGTTAGTGTGCAAACTAATAGTACATCGAGGCGGTGATGTAGTGCTCGATGTTGGTGCGCATACTAGTACACTGCACTGGTGGCCTTGTTGTACAGCTCTTTGATGACTCTAATCAGGTTTGCATTGATGCTGTACAAATTCATGGTTGCCCACAAAGCGGCATGCCACACCCTGTCGAACGCCTTCTTCAAATCAATAAATACGTGGTAGATGTCTTTTTGGTGTTGACGCTACCGCTCACATAGTATTCTAAGGCAGAATATCTGTTCAGTTGTGCTCGGCCATCAGCCAATGGACAGGCCTAGAACTCAACACAATTTTGAGAAAAGGCAGATCAGAGAGAGGAATGTAGAAAACTGGTTGTCAAGTCTTCTGGGGTGGCCCCGCGCTCGCCAGACTAAGGGAGAGATAGAGAGATAGAGATAGAGTGCATACTAGTAGTATACTACAGCGGTGTTGTAGTGTTTGCTGGTGGTGTGAGAGACTGACACTTTACAGTAGTGTTGTAGTGTTGTTGTTAGTGTGCAGACTAGTAGTGCAATGCAGCATTTTTGTAGTGTTTGTTGTAGAGCAGACTGGAATTTTGCACAAGTTTTTTCTTAAACCTTGGCGATTTGATCTCAAAGCCATCTTTTGTGGTTTCTCCTTATCTATCTCTTCGTCTGGTCAGTTGTAATGGAAAGTGGCGGTCAATGTATAATTCTTTTGTGCCTAAAGGATGAAACATGAATTGATTTGAGGTCGTGTGTGTGTGCGTGTTTATCTTATTTGTTTATTCTTTTGTTATTTTATTTCGAGGGGAATGAAATATGCACTTATGTGGTTTGTTTGTTTGTTTTTTACATTCAGCTGCCGTGTGTCTGCTGTTTATGAGTTTCGCCATGCGTTCCCAAAGGCACACGATGGCATATTCTTCTGAAAAACGGGATAGGTTTTAACGTGCGTTTGCACACTGGACCTCGCTTTACAGTCACATAGTAGGACTTTTAGGGGGAATGGAGTCAGCACTTCAGTGGAAAAGCTCCCTTGAGCGGGGTTCGACCTCAGGTCAGCAGATCGCGAGCACAATGCGCAACACTCTAACCACCAGACTATCCCGTCCCCAGGCTATCCCGCGTGTGTGTGTGTGTGTGTGTGTGGTGTGTGTGTGTGTGTGTGTGTGTGTGTGTGTGTGTCGTGCGTGCGTGCGTGCGTGCGCGGTGCGTGCGTGCGTGCGTGCGTGCGTGCACGCGTGTAGACAGGTGTTCTTTCCTTGCTTGTACTCTGTTCACCCCATGTACCCTTTCAGTGCTAAGCACCTAAATAGTGCCAATACCACACATCACAACAACCCTTCTCCTCTAATGCACTCATCAACACCCTCATCGTTTCTCAGCCAACGCCCTCTAAACTATGGGGAATCTAAAAGGGAACAACAACCTATCTTCTCACAGTTTCCCCTGTATAAAAAAAAATCCCCAACTTTGTATAGTGTTCTCTAAGAGTATCAGCTTCTTCCGCTACCATCTCTGTCCACTTAGACGTCTGCTTGATATCCTCCAAACAGGACTATTAGTGCCAGACATCACTGTAGGATGGTGGCTCAGAAAAAAACACCTTTTTGTTCATGAATCAAGATACAGCAGATCTTGGATAGACTTCCTGGTCAAACTGAGTAGGAAAGTAACTATGAACTGAATGTAATAGAGCAGTAACACCCTAATTTGGGGTTGCTGGGTGCTGTCTCTGTTGAATTTAGTGTCATTTTGCAGTTTTTAGAATCGTCCGCCAAAAGTTTTGCAAAGAAGTGTCGAAAAATGGGGTGAATATCTTGTGTCCTATTCACACCTGTAATGCTTATTGGTCTGCTGAGATTTTTTTTTAGTGACTCAGCTGGGGGAAAAGGGGGGAAGTTTGTTGTAAATTGCCAGTATGTGGATGAGAAGGGGTCAGCAATGAAGACATTATTTCATGGGAACAATGGTCGATTTGTGCGCTGTATTACGTGTTTGATATGTCTGAATGATTGCCAGGCTCGTGGTGCTACCTGTTTGGCACGCACAATATTTCTATTTTCATACGACTTCCTACATGTGCAGTACATTACAGTTCATTATAGTACAGCACACTAGAGTACAGTATAGTACACTATTGTACAGTACAGTGCAGTACAGTACAGTAAACTACAGTACACTACAGTACAGTACAGTACACTACACTACACTACACTACACTACAATACACTACAATACAATACAATACAATACAATACAATACAATACACTTCATAGAAGTCTACAGTCTGTCTGGGAATATTCCACACTTCTTCATTTGTTATGTGGTCCCGAAAAAAGCTGCCAAGATATGTCCAATATCATCGTGTTACCACTGCTTGAATTCGTCTCTGTAGGTCTACTGTTACAGTCCAAGGTATGCATGCCTACATGGAAATGGACAGAACCAATGCTCACTGTAATTTTCGTTTTTCCTTCATTCTGCTGGTTTATCTTTCCAGACCGTATTGAACCTTGCTATAGTTGATTATTTCTCTGCTGCTTTTGAATTTTTTTTTAATGACTGCAGAGATGATGGAACCTAGGTACTTGGATTCGATCACTTTCTGTGGTTCTTGTCTACTGACTGTGATTTTGGTCCAGATTTGCCTTGTGCTGCTGGTCATCGACTGGTGTTTTTTTTTTTTCAAAACCGATCTCCATGCTAAACATTTCTGACAGTTTACCAAGGCTAACTACCAAGGCAGCAAGCTCCGCCTCCTTTCCTACAAGTTCATGAGTGTCATCTATAAACCGAAGGTTATGATGGTTCTCCCTCACGTGCTTACTAATCCCCTATGATCTTCAAAGACATTGCTTAAGATGCATTCAAAAAAAAAAATTTGAAAAGTGTGGGGGAAAATAAGTTAGCCTTAACATACACCAAACAAAGTATGGAATCCCTCTCCCTCGAAAACCTGTACAAGAACTAGTGCTAAAAGCTTTGGTGATAGGTTTTTTGGATGGTGTCAATGATTTTCTGGCCCAGGTTGTACTTTATTTTTCATAGTTGACCAGAGCACGTCATTCAACACTCTGTTGAATGCTTTCTTGAAATCAATGAATACGTGATAAATGGGTTGTTATTTCTCGCATAAAAATCTTAGGTTGAAAAAAAAATGTTCTGTGGTGCTTCTTCCAATACAATATCCACATCTTTGGGCTTCCTTGTTTGGATGATAGCTAACTACATACAGTCGCATCTTTGCCTTGAACGAGCGAAACACATTTCTAGATGATCCATTATGAAAAGTGGTAGTTTCTCCACTGTTTTATAATCCTGAAACTTAAGTTAGTCGTTGGTATCATCGTTATTGTCCGCGTCTGTGATGTTTTCATTGCTGTAACAGCACACATTCGAAATAACTCCTCATCCAAAACATATTGCACTCAGTACACAGTCTTGAGAAACGACACTTGATAAAATACAAATCAAAGCAAAACAATCAGCACAAACACTCTAAAACGAAACGTTTGAAAAACACAGGGTGTTTTTAGAAGACATTTCACTCAAGTAACACTGTGAATTTTAATGAACGTGAAAAGAAAAAAGTCTAGACAGGCCAAATAATGGACTACTCCAGACAGACAAACTGATGGGAAAAAAACTTTTTAAAAAAGCCGGATTTGGGAAAATGTTCTATCCTCTTAAAATTGGGTTAGGTGTGACGTCACATGCAAAATCCATATTCTTCCCCTCCCTTCCCCGCCCCCTTAAAAAAATACTGTCCACCTCTTACGTAAAAAGTAAAATACCGTTCCCGTGTGTCAGCTCTCTCAATTGAAGGAGAAAATCTGTATAATATTGTTATGGACCAAAAAGTGTGGACATTTCCGTTGACGTCACACCGAAGCCGACATCAGGGGATTGGACATATGCACCGGAAGCCAGGCAGACAGATGGAGGAGAGATAAAGAACCCACGAAATTGAAGACTTGGGTCTGAGCAAGGTCTAGAAAGAGACTAGATTAGAGAAAATGAGCTGAAAACTAGATTCAAAATGACAGGCTTAGACATAGTAGTTAAAATAAATGCGAACATCGGCAAAAAACATGTTGGTCAAGAACAGAACGGCTTTCATTGTGAACTTTGTATTTCTATGTGTTTGTTCAACTGTGTACATGTTCTCTCTCTGTCTGTATCTTTCTCCCTATGTTTTACATCTCATCTCTCTCTCTCTCTCTCTCCTCTCTCTCTCTCTCTCTCTCTCTCTCTCTCTCTCTCTCGCTCTCGCTCTCGCTCTGTTTTTGTCTTGTCTTTGTGCATTTGTCTCCCTGTTTTTGTCTGTCACACACATTGATTGTGTGAGTGTATGCGTAATTGTGTGTGTGTGTGTGTGTGTGTGTGTGTGTGTGTATGTGTATGTGTACGTGTGTTTGTGTGTGAGAGTGTGTGTTTATTTATTTATTTGTTTATTTAATCTTACTCCGATGATAATGGAAGTGTGTGTATGTGTGTATATGTGTGTTTGTGTGTGTATGAGTGTGTGCGTGTGCGTGCGTGTGTGTGCATGTGTGTGTATATGTGTGTGGTCTTTTCTTTGTGTCCAGTATTCTAATCCATATAAGATGATGGGCCGTACTAAACATTTCTCTTTTTCATTTTTAGCTGGTGAGAAATGCTGCAATTTTTCAAGATGTTATTTAGATGGATCATTCTGTTTTCATCCATGCCTACTCTTGTTTTAATGTCCTTGGTTCGTGATGCATTATTTGTTTTGATTGAGCCGAGGTGCTTAACTTCTTTTAAAGAAGTTGTATCTATCTTTATTTCACGCTTTATCTGGCAAATGGTTCTGACAACATGCAGCACTTTTTTTCTTTTCGGCATTGAGCTTCAGATCGGTTTTTCTTCCTGTTACATTTTGCTCTGTGTAATACCCTCTTCATGCTGGTGATGCTTTCAGCTAGCAGCGCCGTATCATCAGTGTAGCGTAGATACATATTTTTGCTTCTACCACCTATCTTGAGACCTATGTTTTTAACAGCAGACTCTCTCATGACTTGCTCTGTGTATGTACTGAAAACATAAAGTGTGAAGATTTATTTTCTTCGTTGCTTGAGCACCAAACACTAATTTTCCATGGACTGATGCCTTTCTTCTACAGAATTGTTGCATGCGATCTAAGATGTTTTATCTGTTTGCTTGTTTGTTCGTTTGTTTGTTTAATTTTTGTTCTCAGCTAAGAGTTCTGAAGTTCACCAATGGTGAGATTTTGCGTAGGTAAACGTTTTATACCCTGCATTAAAGATGGTTCCATCTTGACTTTGGGAATATTGTCCAAACACGACTTCAGTGTGCACCCGTTATTAAAAAAAACCCATTGTCATCCATTCCTATCAGCACGAATTCCCTACTCTTCAAAACTGTAAAACACATTTTAAAGCGTCCACAAGATGTTCTGCATATGTTTGCACACGGGGACTTAAGGTTTACAGTTTCATCCAAAAAACTTTTGGAGAAATGCAGTCAGTACTGATACTAACTTTAGTAGGGAAAAAATCCCTTTGATGGTGACTCAAACCGGTTTCAGACTCTAATGTAAGATCCCGAGCCATCAAATTCCGAGCACAACGCTCTAACCACTAGGGCTATCCCGCCCCTCCACCCCCCCCCCCCCCACCCCCACCCCCCACCCCTTAACCAAAACAAAGGCCACCACCAGGTGGGAAAGATGGAGATGGAGGAGGATGCAGAAGCGGTATCGTGTCACAGTGTCCTCAGGCTACTACTGTACACACAGACTGGAGGGAGACCTCTCAGCTTAGCATGTGGCGGTGTGGTGGTGTGGTGGTGTGTGGTGCAGACAGAGTGACGGATATACCCCTGCACTGACTGGGTGGCCTGGGGCTGATCGAGCAGATGGGTAGCCTAACTGGGAAGCAGATTAGTGGAGAAATTGGATAGTTGCTTGCTACTGTCCCCTAGGGGCTCTGTCTGCTTTACTGTGCTTGCTGATGGGGGAGGTTTGGGAAGAATCTTGCTCTGTTTTGTTTTTCTGTGTGTCTGTGTGTCTTGTCTGTCTCTTCTTATTTTCATTCTTTCTGTCTGGGTAGCTCTCTTTCTATCTGTTTTTTTTTCTGTGTTTCTCTGTGTGACTGTCTATTTATCTGTTTATCTGTGTGTCTGTGTGTCTGTGTGTCTGTCTGTATCTCTCTCTCTCTCCTCTCTCTCTCTCTCTCTCTCTCTCTCTCTCTCTCTCTCTCTCTCTCTCTCTCTCTCTCTCTCTCTCTCTCTCTCTCTCTCTCTCTCTCTCTCTGTGCAGTGAGTAAATTCGTTTGTGTCATCTAGCCTGGTCTTGTGTATGTGTGTGATTGTGTGCATGAGCATGTGTATGCATACACGTATGTATACATGATCAAGTTCATGCGCACATGCGGGTGTATGTGTATATGCGCCTCTCTGTGTGTGCGTCTCTCTCTACGTATGCGTGCGCATACATACACGCGCACGTACGTACACACACGCAAAATGTCTATTTTAGCATTCAAAACAGTTTCAACGACTTCTTCTACGTCTAGTTACAAAGTTAACAAAACCAAAACTTACTTCCTAACTGCAACAACTTTGGGAAATAAATGGCAATTTCTTCACTTTTTTTCGACAAACTTATTCCACCTCCAGTTGGAAGGAGAAAAGGAATATATGAGAACCTCGGCCTCTACTGCACTGTATATAACTTCAGCTGTATTCGATATCAGGTGTGTCTAGTTCGATTCTCCTCTCGGGACAGTCTGGGTACTTTTTTGTGGGGGCTCATTTTCTTCACTGAAATTTGGTGGGGGGTTTCTTGGCCGTCTTCTGTTTCTTGTTCTACGAAGATTGCATGAAAGTCGTTAGGTGTTTGTTGTGTTAAGATGTTCTGGACTTTTCTCTGTCTGTGTCTCTGTCTCGGTTGCTCTCTCTCTCTCTCTCTCTCTCTCTCTCTCTCTCTCTCTCTCTCTCTCTCTCTCTCTCTCTCTCTCTCTCTCTCTCTCTCTCTCTCTCTCTCTCCATACATATAAATATATATATGTATAAATATATATATATATATATATATCTTTTCTCCCTCTCTTCCCCCTCCTCTCTCTCTCTCTCTCTCTCTCTCTCTCTCTCTCTCTTCTCTCTTTCTCTCTCTCTCTTCTCTCCTCTCTCTCTCTCTCTCTCTCTCTCTCTCTCTCTCTCTCTCTCTCTCTCTCTCTCTCTGGGGGGGACGAAAAAACATGGCGTCCTGGCGGCAGTGCCTATGAAGTGTGGCGTTAAACTGTGTGTGCAACAAGGTTTCTAAGGATTGTTTCAAACTGCTACTTGTGCTGCGATTTATTAAAAAACATTAGTGCACAAAACTACATCAAAATGGTGGACTTGGTGATGTGGAGGGCTGCAATAGGTGTGTTTTCTGCAAGGTGTCAACGAGTGTCACGCTGCAAGAAAAAGATGTCTCCTGACTCGGCACGATTGAGTGGCAATAGGGTCACGGTGACACACCTGACATCGGCAGACATCGTGGTGGGTTTTGGATGCTGTGCTATGCTGACTTTGTTGGTCAACTGTCTCGCAAGGAACTTTCATGAATTTGTGCTATCTGATTGTGCCTGGCTAAATTCAAATATGATCTCAAAAAGGACAACATGGCATGAGATGACAGAGGTGTATGACAGTGACAGTGGGCCAGTCTGTCAGTCAGGATTGCACGTGCCCGTGCTTCTCGTGGCCTTTTGCGTGCAGCACGCTGCCTTCTCTCTACGCAGGCTGTTGCTAAGCGGCGACGTAGAAACCAACCCAGGGCCAAATACTGATGGGCAGAAGGATGCAAAAGACAGAACAGAAACAGATCCAGTTACGAACACACCAACTGATGTAAACGAGCTAATGAACACCATAATGCAAAATATACAGCAGCAGTTTTCGGAACAAACCAACGTCATCAGAAATGATCTAGGCGAGATTAAGAACGATCTTCGACAAGTAAAGCAACAATGTGAGGAAATCAACTTAAGATGTGACAGGCTTGAAAGAGATCAAAGAGAGTTGACAGGGACAGTCACAGAAATGACAGAAGACATATATCAGCTGTTTGAGGAAAGAAAGGAAAACAGAGAAGATATGTGACGCTCCACCACGAAATGAGTCGCTTAGCACATTACCCAATTTTGCGCTAGGAGCCTTTAAAGGCAGGTGGGGGTCAAGTTGTCAATTTTGTTTTTTTGATTGATTATTAAAGTAGATCTGTTTATTTATCTTATAATGTAATATCAAGGTATAATTTTTATTCCTTTTGCTTTTAAATGTGTTTTGAAAATACCAAAACACTCATTCTGACAACCTGTTGCTAAAATAAACTTGCCTGTTTCTCATTTTGTCACATCCTGCAGTCTATCATTTCAATTTGTAATAATGTTGCACAGAATTGTCCGATTTTCAATCTGTTTTTTGTATTTGATAGCCACTTTATTGCACATTAATAACATGTCAATAACTACAAATTGACCTCATGTGCACTCCGTCTCATTATGTGGTGGAGCGTCACATATGCAGGAACTGAATGATACTATCAAAGATCTGAAGTCAGAAATTGAACAATTAAAAACAGACACAGACAAACTGGAAAGTTTCTCAAGAAGAGACAACTTGCGGTTATTTGGCGTTCCTCAACAAACTGTCAGAGAGTCTCACGACTCCTGTGCTCAGTCTGTCATCAACGTGTTGAACAGTGTGGATGAGCACAAGACCTGGACTATGGACGACATAGCCCGAGCACACCGAACAGGGCAGGCACGAGATGGACAGCCCAGGCCTATGATCGCCAAATTCAGTCGATGGAAGGATAAAATGAACATTCTCACCAGCAAAGACCTGAGGCAGAAATTGCAAGATGAAGGTGTCAGGGTGGCTAACGATCTGACCAGGGCACAGGCGCAGATGGTGGCTGCAGCACGCAGGGACGGGAAGAGGGCATACTTCCACAGGGGGCGCATGGTGATCGGGCCCAGCCTTCCAGACCCCCGGTCCTACGCAGAGGTGGTTGAGAGTAGGGGTGCACAGCAGTCCTGTGCACCTGTCCCCTCTGCACAGCCCAGTCAACAAGGGGGTTCCCCTTTCCTCACCGGCAGAGGGGGTGTGACGTCAGAGGGACGCACCACACCTGGCAGCGGACAGACGACCACGTGCGGCAGGCCCCGTTCTCCCTCCTCTTCGCCTTCTGGGGCACGTGCAACACGGCAACAGCGCAGGAGTGACGTCACTGGAGGCAGTGCAGGCGGGCGTTACCATGGTAACCACGGGGCGACTCCGCAGGGTGAACGTCACAGCTCGGCAGTTGGCGGGGGTTCCCTTCGCTATGACGTGGCGCATCCTACAGCTAGTGACGAGCGTGCTGCACGTGACGGGCGGCTGTCCTACCAGCAGACGGGTATGCGGGACTTCCTGCCTAACCCGCCGAGCAAGTCGTCTGCTCGCGGCAAAGCAGCCAGTGACAACAAGAACAGTCGCAGGAGTCAGCGCCCGAGCAGCTTGAGAAAGAGATAGGACAGGCCCGGCCATCCAAGTCAACTGTCATTGTTAAACTATAACGTGGAAAATCTGTACAGTAAATTAAAAGATGTATCCTTTATAAACTATGTCAATAAGTTTGATTTTGTTTGTCTCACAGAAACTTTTCTTGATTCTAGTTTTGACTTCAGTGGTGTTTTTCTTGATTATGTTAAATTTCATGTGCCTGCACAAAAACTCTCACATCATGGAAGGAATTCTGGGGGAGTACTTTTATTAGTAAGAAAGTCTTTAGAAAATTATGTAGCAGAAATTAAAATAGAGTGTGACAACACTATTGCTATTAGAATAAACAAAAGCCTTTTCAATTTAGAGAAAGATGTTATTTTGATAGCGTGCTATATTGTGCCTGAAGGTGGCCCTATTTACAATGACAAACTAATTAAGGACGGTGTTATTTTATTAGAGGAAGCCTTATTACAGTATTTTCAAAAAGATGCTTTTCATTTCATGATTATAGGAGACTTGAATGCCAGGACAGGTCAAGAACAAGCCGACCTTGAAGTGATGTCAAATTATTTGGATGATGTTGAGTATGAGGGTATGAATGATGATCCATGTGTGCGTGCCTCTAAGGATGACACAATGAACAATTTTGGCAGATCTTTGTTAGATTTATGTTTTATGTTTGACATGGGGATTCTGAATGGTTGTTGTGAAGGGGATAGGGAGGGGAGTATACCTTTGTGTCTCCTAATGGATGTAGTGTTATTGATTATTTTCTTGTTCCTAGTCAAATATTAACATGTTTTGATTTGTGTATTGGGGATTGCGTTTATTCATGGCACCTCCCTGTTGAAATAACATGGAAAATAGATAATGAATGTATTGATAGTGAAAGTAGAGAACAAGAGAGTGTGGAAAAAAATCATATGGTCAGAACACTTGGTTGATGTATATAAACACGAGCTTGACAGTTCAGAATTTCAAGAAAGCATAGATGCAGCTTCCCAACTATTAAACACAAATATAAATGACAGCTTAGATCAGTTTGTTAAAGCATTATGTGGGGCTGCTGCATGCATGGTTAGATCAGTTAGGAAAGGTAGAAAAAGAATTAACGACTGGTTTGATGCTGAATGTGAACATAAGAAACAAGAAGTTAAGAGATTGCTAAAAAGATTCCAACGTTGCAAAACTAATGATGATAAAGCTGAAAAAAGACTAATGTATACGACCGCACGAAAAGAATACATTAATTTAAGAAAAACAAAAGAAAGAGATTTTGACGAAAAGAGATTAGAGAAACTTAAAGATTCTTCTAAGGACTCCAAAACATTCTGGTCTGTTATCAGATCTGTTAACCGTAAGTCATTAGTATATAACGATATAACTATTCAACAATGGTATGA
>CM060327.1:17133282-17163282 GCA_030674155.1 Stramonita haemastoma | reverse complement strand
AGTCTTGAAAGATGTCTTGTAGATATCCCTGAAGGTTACCAAAAGCACCATGGCAAGTTTCAAGGACAAATTCTAGTTACGATGAGTCCATGAAATGTTGTAGTAATCTTTGCATGCATGCATGCATGCATGCATGCATGCATGCATACATACATACATATATACATACATACATACATACATACATACATACATACATACATACATACATACATACATACATACATACATACATACATACATATATACATATATACATACATACATACATACATACATACATACATACATACATACATACATACATACATACATACATATATATATATATATATATATATATATATTTATATATATATTTATATATATTTATATATATATATACATATATTCAATGTGTGTGTGTTTGTGTGTGTGTGTGTGTGTGTGTGTGTGTGTGTGTGTGTGTGTGTGTGTGTGTGTGTGTGTGTGTGTGTGTGTGTGTGTGTGTGTGTGTGTGTGTGTGTGATAGAAGCAAAACTGTCCAAGAGACGCATCTACCTACCTCATGAATGCGAAGTGCTTTTTCTACGAAACTTAATAATATATTATGATATTAATTCAAAAGCCAGAAGTTGGTTGTTGGCACACAAGGCACCATGCTTTCTCTGTATCTTTTTTCTGGTGGCATGATGTTCAGTGGTATACATCATTTATGAGCAATTACAACTGTAAATTCGTGTTTTTCCCCTTGAGCCGTTGACAAAGTTTAGACCGAGTTTACGAGCATTTTTCAGAGGCTTTTTAATACTCTGTTTTTCTTCAGCCGTTGGCAAAGTTTTAAAAAGTTTATATGTGTGTGTGTTACAGTTTTCTGAGTTAAGATGTTTTATTCATCTCATTCGGTTATGGGGTTTAAAAGGAAAAAGGTCCCAGTTGGCTCGTTTCATATCAAACACTTGGACAAAGTTTCGTGCTCTACTTTAACTTGTGACAGGAGGAATGAAAAATGGTCACTTGCATAATAAAAGCCATAAGCCATCCTTCACTTTCCAGCTAAGCCCAGGACTGATGTTGGATCAGACGGTGACCAATGTGACTGTGACAGTACCATTTTGCTAAGTACCAGTAAGCTGGAGATTTGTCCGTCAAGATGCACAAATGTAAGCTATGAAGGAAAATGCCTCCCAAAAGAAGATTCTTGTGATATAAAGGGGAGAACCTACAAAGACCGCGACCCACATTTTTAATATCTTACTTTCGTGCACTTTTAAATTTTACATCACTTTAAGTCACGGCTACGTGAAATTTGGGCTGCTCTCCCCGGGGAGAGCTCGTCGCCACAAGAGCAGCGCAACCAATTATATTTTCTTTTCCTGTCTGCAACTGTATGTTTCCTACCAGTGTGGCTTTTTTCTATAGAATTGTGCCAAGGGCAACTCTCTTGTTGCCGTGAGTTCTTTTTATGTGCGCTAAATTATGATGTGTAACACACGAGACCCCCGTTTGTCGACTCTTCCGAAAAACTAGCACCCAGCCCACCACTCATGGTCTAATGAATGGAGGAAACGTTTTAGGCCCAAACGGGGTTCGAATCACCGCACACTTCTGAACCGGACTTTTCGCTTTCTAGGCAGGCGCGTTACCTCTAGACCACCGATTCACCACTGATGCACTTGATAAAGGTAACTGCTCTCCTGCAGATACTTTAAACAAATTGTATATGCTGAAGACTGTGTATGTCAATAAAGAGAAGAATGTTTGTACAATGTCAAATATGAACGTACCTGTGGAAGTGCTGTTACCTTTCTCGAGTTAACGAACGTAAAAATGAATAAATAAATGTGCACGTCATGATCTTTGGCTTCTCTTCTTCCATTCATATCATAGGAATCATTAGGAAGGGCTGTTTCTATGATTTTCCCAGTCATATTGACTGTGTGTCAAAGCCTGGGTCTCTTTTTCCCAGTCTGTTCCACAATCCAGGTTGACTACACTTGTTCTTATTACCTCTTCTTCTTTTCTGCACAGATAAAAAAAACAATCCAAGAGCAGCCTCACCTTCTATAAAATGAAAACAATCATTAAATCAATGGCCCAACATACAGTAGAGAAGGACAACTACTACCATCTCAAAATAGACAAGTCATCATTCTAGAGAATGGGCACAGCAGCTAAATCCCCACATGTCTACAAAACTGAAGATTGCTTCTCCTCCGTGTGCTTGTGGTTAAACAAAACAACAACAAAAATACCCAGAATGGCGAACACATCCTTCAAAGAGGCACGCTATACAGCAACCTGAAGAAGAGTGACTAGACGACGGAGATAACCCTGCAAACCAAACCGTACAGCCCACGAGAGGAGCTGGAAAGGACATACCATTACTTTTTCCTGGAACATCGGACGGTGTCAAGTGAAAGAGAGAAAGGAAAACTACCTCTCGATCTTCCTTATTTAAGATTTTCTTGGAAAAAATTTCAACTCTCCTGTAATCTAAGCTAGCATTTGGTGGGTTTGCGGAACCAGAAAAATGTATAATCACTACGCTTCTACGGCTTTACTGCAGCATCCCAGTGGTGCGGCTGGACGAGCATCCACCAGCTGAATTTCTTTCATTCAACTTGCAGGGAAGCATCCTTGGCAAAGTTTCCAAGCCAGAGGATTCTACTTCAGTCCCTAACAAACACCCAGGATGGCCAGTGCTTGTGAAAGGAAAGAAGCAGAATGCAGGTTGCTGTTTTTTTGTTGGTGTTGTCTCACTTCAGTTGCAGCTGTTTGGTTTGTTGTGTGAATAGAGGTGCAGAAGAAGAATTGTTTTTACTATTTCTTTTTGTTTTGTTCTTTTCTTTTGTTTTCGTTGTTTCATTGGCTCCTTCGTTTGTCCGTTTGTTGTTCTTTCAATTCGTTCTTGATTTCATTTATTCTTTCTTTCTTTTGTTTGTTCTTGATTTTATCATTCCTTCCTTTCTTGATTTCGTTCTTTCTTTTTTCGTTCTTCGCTCCTTCTCACTTTCTTTTCCTTTCTTAATTTCTGTCTTTCTGTATTGTTTTTTTTTTTGTTCTGTTCTGTTCTTTTCTGCTAATTCTCTCTTTCTTTCTTTCTCTTCGTTCTCTCATTCTTTTTGCATGTTCTGTTGTGTGGCTTTGTGTGTATGTGTGTGTATACGCATATATATTTACATACATATATGTCTATAGATACATGTATACACATATATATAATATATGTGTATGTATAGATATATAGATATATAGATATATAGATATAGATATAGATATAGATAGATATATATATATATATATATATATATATATACAGAGAAGGGGCAAGAGAGAAAGAGACAGTGAGAGAGACAGGGACAGAGACAGAGACAGGCAGACAGACAGACAGAGACAGAGACAGAGATGAGAGAAAGAGGGATAGAGAGGGTCTATGTATATGTGCCTAGTGTTGTTGTTTCTGCCTTCCTTCATGTTTCTTTTCTCTCGTTCTTCCTTTGTACAAGAATGCATTTTGTTGTCATTGTTCTGGCTGCCGTTGTTCTCGTTGCTTGGTGGCAATAGTAACGACAGCATCATCATCAGCAGCAGCAACAGCAGCAGCAGCAGCAGCAATAACAACAACAACAACAACTGCAGCAGCATCAAGAACAGCAACAGCAGCAACAGCAGCAGCAGTAGCGGCGACAACATCATCAGCAGCAGCATCAAGAACAGCAGCAACAATATCAACAACAGCAGCACCAGCAGCAACAACAACAACAACAACAAAAACAACAGCAACAACAGCAGGAGAAGCAACAGCACGCACTAGTAGCATCAGCAACAGCAAATAAAATAAATTGCCGTTGACAGGGGTATTAGGTTGAGAGTAGATGATGTAAGACAGGGAGTGGCGCTGCATCCCAAGAGAATCAATAACCTCAGATCCTAGTCCGCTCCATCATGTGTGAGAGAAGGAGGTGTGAACCCTTGGAACGCTGGCTTTCTACACTTCTAAACTTTTTCAAAGATTTTTTTTTAAATGTTGTGTGACTGATTTCTTTCTTAGCTTGCTCGCTTAACGTTAACAAATTCTATGTACGGTCCATTGAAAGTTTGTTGAAGCTATTTGACTCTTTTAACACTTTAATGTTTTGAAAAATAGTGAAAGAAGAGGCAGGAGGAGAAGTTGGAGGGTGGTGTGAATGAAAAGATAGAAGTGTGTGTTTTCTAAGAAAGTTAAATCCTTCAAGGTATTGACCAAAAGATTTTAAACACCTAGAAACCAAACATAACAATACTGGTATTTGTGTTCTTGAAAAAGTTTCAAATACCAGAAGCCAAACATAACAAGACAGGTATTTGCGTTCTTAAATAACGAAAAGATTTCAAATACCAGAAACCAAACATAACAAGACTGATATTCGTGTTCATTAAAGTAACATTTTTTGTTCTTTGTTACGTGTACCAAATATAGCCATACATTTTGTTACTGGAACATAAGGGCCAGTGCTTTTGCTGCTTAGGTAAACAGACACAACATAATTGTATATCTCTAGAAAAAAAACATCTACGGTATTTGTGTATCATTGTACAGAACTGGCACTCTTATTGCTGCAGGCATACAGGATTGGTACCTCAGCTTTGTGTTTTTTTCACCTAAGTTTGCCGTGCGTAATGTGTACTTTTTCACCTTAGTCGTCATCAAACGCTCAGACAGCAGCTACCGCTGTCTTTTATATAGGCAAAAAAATGCGTTGTGCTGCTGTTAAGTACCTGACAGGTCAAGCCCAGCGTGCCCTACTTCGGCGTGGGAGAGAATTGTATTTTATGCTTCTCTGGGGGAAAAAGGCGGTGAGTAGACCCAAAAAGCAGACAATAAACAAGACGGAGGTGACAGGAAGAAAAGGAATAAGGCAGACAGAGAGATATGGATAGAAAAGAAGGAATATCAAATATTCCTTTGAATGCAATTGACACTTTTAAATTCTGAAAAGTGTCTTGCTGTAAGGCACCACAGCAGGTGGAGTTTCAATCACCGCCGGGACATCTGTTGAGGGCTCATCCAGGAGCCGAAACTCGAGTCAGGTCAGGCCAAAGGCATGATTCTTACTCAGAAATGCCTACAATGCTGCCACTGAAAGACATTATTTCCTAGAATTTATTTTCATTTCAATTTTTTTTTAATCTTTGAAAAGTCATTTTCAAAATGATTGAGAAGTTGGTACCTGCACTTGTCTTTCCTCACTACTTTTTCCTCAATAAGAAGGATTTTTTACAGAAAATTTCCAGAAGGTGGGGATGCTACTTATACAAACAGCCCTCCTACGAGGGGAGTTAAGTTGTTTTGTTTTTTTAATTGCCTTCTGCAATTTAAACTGTCCTACTCTTTTTTTCTATCACCATTAGTTACAGCTCAGAACCGTGAATAAGGCTTCTGATCAGTACTATCGAGACAAATAGTGGCCTACGTGTGCTGCCTCAGCAAGGCTACATCTGCTAGTTTTCTAGAGCTATGTTCATAATTTGAAAGTAAAGGTATGTTCTGAATATTGCTGTGGTCGCAAACTTTCCCAATGTTTTGTTTTATTGTATTGTGTACCCCTTTAAGTCAAGGCAGATTTCTCTGCGTGAAATCTAGGATGCTCTCCCCGGTGAGAGCGTGTCGCCACAAGAGCAGTGTCAACCAGTACATTTTTCTTTTCCTGTCTGCAACTCACGTACAATTCATTATACATGTGTAACATTGCCTTTTTGCTCATTGCAAAATCTGTCGAGATTCCCCACAGGAAAAATAATGCTACAGTGTAACCTAGCTTGATTCTGCACTGTAGGCATCTAACCAGATAGGAAACATTATTGTGCCGTCCTTTTGAACTTCCCAAACGTTTTCTCCTTTGCTATAAAAAAAAAATTTCCCCAATCAAAATGTCTTCAAAGTGACCTTTCACGACATTGCGTTATGTTAACAAACTGTTAAGAGCACCAGGTTTCAAAGGTCACAACAAAGTCTGTTTTCAAAAGTGTGTTGTTGTTGTTGTTGTGTTGTTGTTGTTCTTTGAAACTGACCAGCTGCAGAAAACAGGTGGAAAGGTGACTCATAGAATCAGACAGGATAATACATGGAAAAAACACAAACAAACTGGGAGGAGGAAGAAGAGACATGAACAATGAGGTTTTTAGTACAAAAACATTCCCTGATGCAGACAAGTGGGTGGATGGCTAGATTCAAGTTTGCAAAGTGCAAGCTGAAGTTAAGTCTAACAACATGCGTCGTATACATCGTATCGCTCTGACCACTCCAATAGAGAGCTGCGTCTGTGTTGGGTTATAAATGACATGGCCGATGGAAGAAGGGGGTGGACGAGAGGGGAAATTGCCTTTTAGGTCTATTGTCTTGCAGCTGTTAGTTGATTTGCCTCTTCGTTCTTTTTTTTCTCTTTGTATATCTCTCTCTGTCTGTTTTTGTCTGTCTGTGTTTTTTTGGTGTCTTTTCGTCTACTTTTATTTGTCTCTATCTTTTCTCTTTTGTCTTTGTCTGTCTCGGTATTCTGGCTGGCTGTTGTTGTCTGTCTGTCTGTCTGTCTGTCTGTCTCTCTCCTCCTCTCTCTCTCTCTCCTCTCCTCCTCTCTCTCTCTCTCTCTCTCTCTCTCTCTCTCTCTCTCTCGTCCTTCAGATGAGACTATAAACCCCACCAAGGTCCTGTGGGCGAATGCACGCAGAACATCTTGCGCACACTTTAAATACCGTTCCGCTTTTCGGAAGTGTAACCTATTGTGTGCCGGTGGAACGGATGACAACATTTAAATCGCATACACACAAGGAATGAATGTAGAAACAAAAAAAGCACACAAGTACTTATTCCATTATCCTCAAAATTAAAGAGTGAATAAATGAATAGAAATATAATTATCTGACTTGCAGGGACATGTTCGTTTTGATATTATCGAGTCTGTAAACTTGTTTGGATGTCAATGATTCCTCACTAAAACGTCTTTGTTTGAAAATTATGGACTCAGTTTCGCTTGTTTCCATGTAAAAAAAAACCCAAAAACTTCTTATTATATGGTTTTTTTTTAATAAGTTTAATATAATGAGGTATGGTTACAGTTGTAGATATCCTCGTTATGTTGATAGTTCAATTAGCGCACTACTTAACTGGTTTGAATAAACTGAGAGATGTCTAACTGGGAGTATGACTGATGATATCAAAGCCCAAAATCACCTAGAAATCTGGGTAGCTGCTGTTCAACAATGTTTAAATATTTATGGATTCTCCAAAGTTTGAAGAAAGGGTGGTGTTGAAGTTGAGAAAAAAATCATATATATTTATTATTTATTCATTCGTTTATACCGAGGATAATGGAATAAGCATTCATGTGCTTTTTTACATCCAGTCCCCTATATAAAGATTTCTAGCAACGTATGATCAAATGTATTGGAATTGAGTAAGACAACTTAATGGCAGTGATCGATACAAAAATTATATAGATTTTTTTTCTTATCTTTACTACCCCCTAAAAATATTTTTCAAATATACAACCAGTACATGCAGATCAGCGTTCGTGTAGTTTTATTTTGGTATAAATGAACTAAGAATCGATCTGTATTATACAGCTCTAAGATGTTGTTTTTTTAAATGGCAACTTTTTGTAACACATTGGAAGATGAAGGGACGGGATAGCCTAGCGGTCAAAACATTGCGCTTGCAATTTGACAAACAGATGACATTTGCAAAACTGCATGCACATGGGGACTCGATGTAAAAAGCACAAGAGTGCTTATCCCATTATCCTCGAAATAAAAGAATTACATAAATAAAAATCAATTAAAAAAAAAACGACCCGGGTTTGATTCCGCTTTTCGTAAGAGTAAGCCATTGTGTGTCGTGGGAACAGATGGCAAGATTTACAAAACTGCATACACACGGGCACTGGATGTAAAAATAAAAAAAAAGCACATGAGTGCTTATTGTAGTATCCTCGATATAAAAAGAATACATAAATATA
Source organism: Stramonita haemastoma (assembly GCA_030674155.1). Taxonomy (NCBI): domain Eukaryota; kingdom Metazoa; phylum Mollusca; class Gastropoda; order Neogastropoda; family Muricidae; genus Stramonita; species Stramonita haemastoma. Next base: position 17,155,309 of record CM060327.1, on the reverse strand, counting down.
AAAGGACAAATCAAAAAATAAAAAGATTAAGTGCGTGTATTGATAGTTTCACGAGTACGTGAGGCTTTTAGACAGAAATATGTGTCACGTATAGGAAATATAACGCAATACCAGTATTAGAATCTTTGTTACAAAACAGATAGTTGTGCAACTAGTAGAGACATTACTACGCTTATTTCTTATGCTCTACGACAAAGAGAACAAATACCACCAGTTACAGCAAAGAGATACAAACAAATATAGGTTAATGTCGTAAAGTACTGGTTTTCTTTTGTTCAGCTTTTGTTCTTGTGCATTATGATTCTTGTATTTGTCATGCTCTATTTGGGGGGGTTGCATTCGAGTCCCTTTTTATATATATATATAAATAGGCCGGTACACTGACTTTATTTACAGTTCGTTGAGTCATTGCTGTTCTGTGTTGTCTTTCGTTCTGTTTTCTCTCTTCTTTCCTTCTCTCGATCACCTCATCTCTCCTCTCTCTCTTCTCTCTCTCTCTCTCTCTCTCTCTCTCTCTCTCTCTCTCTCTCTCTCTCTCTCTCCTCTCTCTCTCTCTCTCTCTTCTCAATGACAAAAGTTTATTGTTATAAGCAGGATGCCCATTAACAACGGACAGTGGGAGGGGGGCTGGGCACAACAACACAAAATGTCATGTACTGAGAGCTTCTTAATTACAACCCAAAGGTTTTGTCATTGTCATTCTCTCTCTCTCTCTCTCTCTCTCTCTCTCTCTCTCTCTCTCTCCCCTCTCTCTCTCTCTCTCTCTCTCTCTCTCTCTCTTCTCCCTCGTCTCTCTCTCTGTTCTCTCTCTCTCTTCTCTCTCCTCTTCTCTCTGTTGTTGTCTGTCTGTCTGCTGTCTGTCTCTGTCTCTGTCTTCTGTCTTGTCTCTGTCTCTTGTCTCGTCCTTCTCCGTCCTGTCTGTCTGTCTCTCTCTCTCTCTCTCTCTCTCTCTCTCTCTCTCTCTCTCTCTCTCCTCCTCTCCTCCTCTCTCTCCTCTCTCTCTCTCTCTGTCTCTTCTCTTCTCTCATGTCTGTCTTGTTATCCTGTCTGTCCTTCATCTGTCTGTCTCTGTCTGGTCTCTGCATCCTGTCTGTCTGGAGTCTATTGTCTGTCTGCCTCTTTTCTCTGTCTCTTCTCTCTATCTCTGTCTCTCTCTCACTGTTATGTCTCTTCTCTTCTTTGTATCGTCTCTGTCTCGCTGTTTGTCTCTTAGTCGGTCTATCTCTCTCTCTCTCTCTCTCTCTCTCTCTCTCTCTCCTCTCTCCTCTCTCTCTCTCTCTCTCTCGTCTGTCTCGTCGTCTCGTCTTCTGCTCTGTCTCTGCTCCTGTTCTGTCTCTCTGTCTGTCCTCTCCCGTCTGTTCTGTCTCTGTCTGTCTGTCTGTCTGTCTGTCTTCTCTGTCTCTCTCTCTCTCTCTCTCTCTCTCTCTCTCCCTCTCTCTCTCTCTCTCTCTCTTCTGTTTTTTCTCGTCTGTCTTTCTTCTGTCTCCTCTCTGTCTCTGTCTTCTCTGTCTGCTCTGTCTCTTCTGTCTCTCTGTCTCTCTCATCATCTGCTGTCTCTCTCTCTCTCTCTCGATCTCTCTTGTCTTCTGTCACGCTGTTGTCTGTCTTTATGTCGTCTATTGCTCTCTCCTCTCTCTCTTCTCTTCTCTCTCTCTCTCTTCTCTCTCTCTCTCTCTTCTCTCTCTCTCTCTCTCTCTCTCTCTTCTCCTCTCTCTTCTCTTCTTCTCTTCTCGTGTGTGCTCACTCCGATTCCCGCTCACTGCTTTCCAGCACTCTGTACCCTCTCCCGTCTGTGTGTTAAATTCACTCAGATTTCAATATGGGCTCAATTTGTTGTTGTACTCTCCCTCAACCGTCTGCTTAACCGGATAAAGCATCATGCTTGACTTATCAGTTGTGCACACTCCTCCTCCGCATCGAACGCTTAAACAGCAACTCTTGGTGTTTGTCATAGGAGAGAAACTGCGTTGCGCTGCCGCTAAGCTCCTGACAAGTCAGTCCCAGCGCATCCGACTTCGGCACCGGAGAGAAATGTTATCTTTTAAGTCTTTTTTCGGGAAACAAAGGATAGGGGAGTGGACCAGGATAACAGAAACTAGACAAGAAGAAGAAGAAGAAGAAGAAGAAGAAGAAGAAGAAGAAGAAGAAGAAGAAGAAGAAGAATGCAAAGAAGAAGAAGAAGAATGCAAAGAAGAAGAAGGAGAAGAAGAAGAAGGAGACGAAGAAGAAAAGAAGAAGAAAAGAAGAAGAAGAAGAAAGAAGAAGAAGAAGAACAACAACAACAACAACAACAACAACAACAACAACAACAACAAGAAGCAAAAACAACCTAGAACTTTGTGGACCAACAAGATTGAAGTCAAACGGTCTTATTTTAATCACTCAGCTATAGCGTTCGCAATATTGGTAATTTATGATCTTAGAGGGAAATGCCAAGAAGTTTGCAATAATGTTTCTTCTCTATGGTCTGTCTTCTCTTCTCTGAATCCTTTGTCAAGGTCCTAACATAATGATAAAAGAAATCATCTGAGTGTGTGTTTTTTTCCATGACTCACTAAACTCATTATTAATTTTTTGCTCCGAGGATCTTCGATGATGAGATTTTGCTTATGCCAACAGTTTTTAACCAGCCATGAAGGTAGCGGTATTACGACTTTATGACTTTATGGATGGTGTCTAAATACGACACCCCTGTGCATGCGTTTTTTTAAAATTTTGACAAGCCCCGTGTAAGAAATCTTGTGCTGTATTCACTCCGCTACTGCTACGGCCGTTTTCATCCGGAATATCAAGTGATGGACACTGTCTGCGCCCAAAGCTATATTATATGTTATTTGATGGCTTCTGTTTAGTAGAGGGTCAGTGTGTGACGAACGAGACAGTGACTTAGAGATGGAAAGAGAGAGGAGGGAAATGGGAGAGAGGGAAGAGAGGGGGAGTGATGAGAGACAGACAGACAGACAGACAGACAGACAGACAGACAGACAGACAGACAGACAGACAGGCAGACAAAGAAAGAAAGAAAGAAAGATAGATAGATAGATAGATAGATAGATAGATAGATAGATAGATAGATAGATAGATAGATAGATAGATAGATACATACATACATACATACATACATACATACATACATACATACATACATACATAGATACATAGATACATAGATACATAGATACACAGAGACAGAGAGACAGAGACAGAGATAGTGTGATACAGACATAGAGACAGAGAGAGAGATACAGAGAAAAAGACACAGAGAGAGAGACAGGGGGTACTTTCTATTGACTGGCCTCTCTCTGAACTCTTTCCAGTGTTCGGTTCATTAAACCTGTCTTGCCAGCCAGCTCTTGTTAGTTCACTCCATTTTGTTTCCGCTTCCTTCCTTCATATTATTCCATCTTTCTGTCTGTCTGTCTGTCTGTCTCTGTCTGTCTGATTCTGTCTGTCTGCCTGCCTGTCTGTCTGCCTGTCTGCCTTCCTGCCTGACTGTCTGTCTGTCTGCCTGCCTGCCTGCCTGCCTGCCTGCCTGTCTGTCTGTCTGTCTGTCTGTCTGTCTGTCTGTCTCTCTCTCTCTCTCTCTCTCTCTCTCTCTCTCTCTCTCTCCTCTCTCTCTCTCTCTCTCTCTCTCTCTCTCTCTCTCTCTCCTCTCTCTCTCTCTCTCTCTCTCTCTCTCTCTCTCTCTCTCTCTCTCTCTCTCTCTCTCTCTCTCCACACACACACACATACACACATACACACACATACACACACAAAGAGACATACACGCATACGCACACACATACACACACTTACACAGACATACACACACATATACATACACATGTACACGCACGTGCACACGCCTCCACCCCCCATTCACCCACCCACCCACTCCCTCCCTTCCTCCTCCCCTCCACACACACACACACACACACACACACACACACACACACACACACACACACACACACACACACTTGATGATCTTTCTTCTGTATTATTTTCTTTTTGTCATTTGACATTCAATGTTATGAACAACATCATTATTATAAGTCCTTCTGGGCCAATGTCTGTATGGAAAACTCTATGTTATTACCTAATCTCCATAACCGCATTGATATGCCAGTTTATTACGTCGTATTCCATTATGTCTCTTGTATGTCCAATCCTGCAGTCTGATGGGATGGCTGGCTGGCTGGCTGGCTGGCTGGCTGGCAAGCTAGTTGAAATATTAACTGGTTTTCTCAGTGGCTATTCATCTGATTGTCTGGCTGCCTGGCTGACATAATTTAACGTGTGCGCCAGATGTTCTGCATGCGTTCGCACTCGGGGCCTGGGTTTATAGTCTCTTCCTAATGACTTCTGGAGAGAGTGGAGTCAGCACTGATGTTAACTCCAGGGGGAAAATCCCCTCGAAGGGGAATCGACCTCGGGTCATCAAATTGCAAGTGCAATGGTCTGACCACTAGGCTATCCTGTCCCGGCTGTAGCAATCTACGTGGTAGGGTGTAGGGGCATCACATCTCTTGTTGTTGTCGTTGTTGTTGTTGTTGTTGTTGTTGTTGTTGTTGTTGTTGTTGTTGTTGTTGTTATTATTATTATTATTATTATTATTATTATTATTATTATTATTATTATTATTATTATTATTATCCAGCAAACCCTGTACCCCTTTTAGTCTTTTGGCTCTGGTCTGCCAGCTTCCTCACCACCATTTCAAATTTGTGAAAAATCACACGAGTTTTAATTCAGATGCTTGTCTTGTACAAAAAGTGGGTGAGTTTTTTTTTTTTTCTGTGGATGCCTTAGTAGTATGGTATGAAAGCAAGAGTAATTATAGGAAAACAGCAAGAAAAGTGGCAACAAATAAAGGTGAAGTGTAGCCTTAGAGACGTGTAGACACTGGGAAATCCCCCCCCCCCCCTTCAGTCAGTGGTAGCACACATAGCAGCAGTGTACAGAACCCATATAGATCTAGATAGCAGGGCAAAAAGGCACAGGATTCCCCTTATCTCTCAGTCCAGACGGTCAAGGCCAAGGAGCAAGAATCGCACGTGTAACACAACGAGGAATGCAGAAGTGACGCCTACACCTAAACTGTCAAGGCCACGGAGCACGAATCGCACGTGTAACACAACGAGGAATGCAAAAGCGGCGCCTACACCTAGACGATCAAGGCCACAGAGCACGAATTGCACGTGCAACACAACGAAGAATGCAGACATGGTGAAACTGACAACCCACCCACGCCCAAACGGTCAAGGTTACAGAGTTGGGATCGGATTGCACGTGAATTTAGGAATGCCGACACGGCGACAGCAGCCACGGTGCAGATTGCACGTGAACTGATGATGTTGGAATGCGGAAACAGGGAAATTTGGGGGTGTGGGGGAGGAAGGGGGGATTCAGAACGAAGTAAACAGACCAGTGTAGGTCAAGGACACTATTTTTGCTATGGCGCACTCTCTCTCTCTCTCTCTTTTCTCTCTTCCCCCCACCATTATGTTTGTCTCTTATGTAAAGCGTTTCTACTTCACTGAACTGTCTAGGTGCACATTATATTTCAGATTTATGATGAAACTTTTGTATAATCTTGGGTATGTTATGATTTTGCTCACTTGACTTAAGTAGGTAGTAACTTGTATAATTGTAGTTCTTATTGTTTCCCTGATCCTTTTTTTTTTTTTTTTTTTTTTCTCTCTCTCCTCTTCCCCCTCCTCTTGCTCCTCCTCTCCCTCTTTCCCTCTATTCTATTTTTCTCTTTTCTTTGTCCATTTCTTCTTACCCTCTTCAGGAGCTGAAAAAGATAATAACAGCCCGCACCTTATTCCTCTCACTCCCTCCCTCTCTCTCTTTTCAAATGTTATAGCTTTATGCTCAAATCTTACGATTGGTTGATTTATTCACCAAATTTTGATTTTCATAGCTTTATACTTGAATTATGCATTTGGATTGATTGGTTGATCGATTCACTTTTTTTTTTTTTTTTTTCTAAAAGAGGGCTGGATGAAAACAAGCCACCATTGTGCTTAATCTTTTCCCTCAATAAAAAATGTTCATTCAAAAATGTTCATTCATTCATTCTCTCTCTCTCTCTCTCTTGTTTGTATATCAGTCTGTCTCTCTGTCTATCTGTCTGTCTGTCTCAGTGTCAGTCTCTGTCTCTGTCTGTCTCTATCTGTCTGTCTGTCTGTCTGTCTGTCTGTCTCTCTCTCTCTCTCTCTCTCTCTCTCTCTCTCTCTCTCTCTCTCTCTCTCTCTCTCTCTCTCTCTCTCTCTCTCTTTTTCATAAACATGTTCAAAATCTGTGTGTCTGGAATGAAGGTATCTGATCTATCATCATGGCTCTTGTCCCTTCCTGTTATGTTTAAAATAAAATGTGTAGTTGTTCATGTTGGCATGAACAGCTGTAAATCTGGTGCTATTTCAGAAAAAGAATGGTCTGACCTTGTGAAACAATGCTTCTCCTCCTTCCCCAAATCCACATTCAGTATGAGTTCTATTATCCCAGCTAGAGGCCAACACCATCTAAACACGATCATAAGTCCCTCCAATAGAAACCTTCAGACAGTTTGTCATCATACAAACATCACTTTCATTGACCACACAAGCACCTTTACTACCAGTTCTGGATCTCCTCGTCTAGCTCTCTACTCCAATCTTACCCATCCTAGTGAAAGAGGCACTTCCAGAATAGCAAACAGTATTCGGTTTACCTGGAATAAAATTGAACACCACAACTCTGAGAAACAAGACCAAATTCAAACCAATTCTTCCTCAGTAAGCAGAGTATATAGGCCACCTACTTATCACAACAGACAAGCAGGGCATGGTGTTTCCTCACTTCCAAATAGTTCATCCACAGATTCCAGAAATCCTGAGACTTTTTTCAACAACTATAGTTCACAACAAAGCAGGACAAATAGAGGCCCCAGGACCTATCCTCAACAAAGTTTCCCCCCTTCTCAGATTCATCATTTTACAGAAACTTTGTCTCAATCTCATGCCAGTCATCATGATCAGCATGCATACAATGACAATCCAGCATGTCCTCCTCCTCCCTCCTCACTTTTACACTACCCACCTCTCAGATCAAGGCCACATGAAAACACAACTAATACTTCATTCCCAGTATCTTCTGTTCAACATCCCTCTATGTATTCAAACTACACGAATTTTGGAAGAAGTTCCTTGCATTCTTTTCCACCTCCTCTGTCATCACAAGAAGCACATAGCTTACACCTCCCCTTAGAACAAAATGCTTCTGTGACATCCGAGCAGTTTCCTAGAAACCTCCCTCCTTTAAGAGGACATATTCATCCGTATGCACTAGACTTGCTTTCTATGGCCTCTCAGATTATGGCAAATCAAGTTAGAACCCCATACCCAATGCATGTATAAAAACTGGATTATGGATATTGGTGTGTTTACTTTTTGTCCAGGATTTTCACCTGAATTTTGATGTGTGATTGTGTTTGAATGTTGTAGTTTCAGATGCTCCAGTGGCAGTGTGATTGACCTGAAGAAATATTTGTTTGAGATTGGAAACGGAAACAAGGCTTTGGCGTTTTCGAGGTCTCCTTTTGCATTTTTGACCCTTTGCTTATAGAAATTCTTTTACAGTTTTTTGGTTTGTTTTTTGGTGGTAAAATTACACTAAACATTGTTTCCTTTGGTGAACTGACATTTCATTGAGAGTTGGTTCATACTTTCATGTGTATATATTTTTTGTGCTTTGTGATTTTTTTCTCTTCATAAATAGTTTACTTGATCTTACTTTACTTTCCCTATTGTTATATTTTTCCATTATATTTAAGTGTTATTTGATTACTTTACTTTGATTTTGTGAGAAACAACTGTTGGAATTAGTGATCAGATGTGCATAATATAAACAACTTATATTGATTATGGATCATCAAAAGAATCCTTGGTTAACTAAAGATGGTCTTCGAATTGGTCATCTCAACATCAATCATGCAATACATAAAATGACTGAAATATCTTCGATTTTGTCAAATTCAGGGAAAAATTTCCATGTATTTGGTTTCACAGAAACCCATTTCTCCTCCCATATTTCAGACAATGACATCTCAGTTCCAGGCTACAATACTATCCGTAGAGACTCCCTTATTCATAAAGAAACTGGTATAGTTGTTTATGTCCATAAATCAGTTCAGTTCAAAAGAGTTACAAGTTTAGAGCAACTTCATATAGAAACAATTTGGATTGAAATTAAACTAAAAAATTCCAGACCAATTCTCTTATGCTTTCTATATAGAAATCCTAAGGAAAAAACAGAATGGATTGATCACTATATTTCAATGATGGATAGCATAGATAAAGATTATGATGACATTATTATACTAGGTGATTTCAATATTGATTTATTAAAACCAAATAACCAGTGGATACAGACGTTTGAATCTTTCAACTTGAAACAATTGATAACTTTACCAACTCGTGTTACAAGTATTTCAAAAACTTTGATTGATCATATATATGTTGTTAATAAAGAAACTATTGTAGAGGTGAACGTTCCACTTTCTGGCTGCAGTGATCATTTTCCTGTATGCATAACATGGTCCAAAAAAGGAGTAAAAATTCCGAAAGTTAGCCATAAAACTATAACTTATAGAAATTTCTCTAACTTTAATAGTAATGCCTTTCTACAGGACCTCCTAAATTCACGTTTGAATGATGTTTATCAAATTACTGACCCCAATTTAGCTACTGAATATTGGTATTCTATCTTTTATAATGTTTACAATAAACATGCTCCATTACAAATTAAGAGAGTTAAATACAAAACAAAACCACCTTGGCTTACTGGCCAAATACAGGAACAAATATATCATAGGGATTGTTTATTAAAGAAGGGTTTAAGAGAAGATTATAAAAAACAAAGAAATTATGTAACTTCACTTTTACGAGCTGAGAAAAAAAAGTATTTTGAGGCACTTCTAAACAACAACAGGACAATAGATGTATCTGGAAAGCTATTAACCAGCTCACCAAAAAAAGTTTTCATAAAAACTCAGATATTTCCTGTGATATATCTGCTGACAAATTAAATCTTCATTTCTCATCTGTTGCCAACCAGTTAATCGTTAAGGATAAATCAGAAGACAATGACTTAAAAAAATTGAAAACCTTTTGCGACAGTAAAAATATTCAATCTAAAATTGAGATAGAACTTATTACAGTTAATGAGGTGTTTACTGCCTTACGTCAACTAAAACAATCATCAACACGTGGTCTTGATGGATTAGATGGGAAAATTCTAAAACTCTCCGCATCAACTATAGCAGAAACACTTACATATGTCTACAATCTTTGCATAAGCAAAAACACATTTCCTAAGGTCTTAAAACAGGCAAAAATTATTCCTTTACATAAATCAGGAAATACCTCTGACCCATCAAATTACAGACCAATATCAATATTGTCCACTCTTTCAAAACCATTAGAGCAGCACATTCATAAAAGTTTACTAGCCCACTTAAACAAATATAATCTGTTACACCCAAATCAATCTGGATTTAGAGCAAACCATTCCTGCCATACTACCCTTGTAAAAATGACAGATAGATGGTTACTTAATATGAATAGAAAAGAATTCACAGGTATACTCTTTATTGATTTTGCTAAAGCTTTCGATGTTATTGACCACAAACTTTTACTAAGAAAGCTTGCAATCTACAAACTATCTTCCAGTACCCTCAAACTGATTTCATCTTTCCTATCTGAGCGACAGCAAAAAGTATATCTAAACAACACTTCTTCAACTTTTCTTCTAAATAACTTTGGTGTACCACAAGGATCTGTGCTTGGTCCCCTATTGTTTCTTCTGTATATAAATGACCTGCCATTGAATATAGAAGTACAAAACGAATTATTTGCAGATGATACAACTCTTCATACCAGCCACAAAAACCCTCTCCAAGTAAGTCAAAGTTTACAAGAGCATATAAATATCATTATTGAATGGACACAAATGAACCATATGGCCCTTAATCCAGGTAAAACAAAATTCATGCTATTATCAACAAGACAAAAACGTCAAAATCTAAACACGAACTTACCTTCTATTTATGTCAACAACTTCAAAATTGAAGAAGTTTCTAGCCACAAAATTTTGGGAGTAACCATCGATAATAGTTTGTCTTGGTCTGTACACATACGTAATCTAACAAAGAAAATTGCCTCCAAAACCTACCAATTAAATAAGATCAAACACCTTCTTAATCTGAATGCAAGGAAAATATTTTTTCATTCATTTATTCAGTCTATTTTGGATTATGCGTCTACACTATGGGACTTAGCAAGTAATAACCTATTCAAACCATTAATCAGTATTCATAAACGAGCTATCAAAATAATAGTAGATAAGTCATCTTCATTGACATTTTCAGATTACAAAAATGTAAATATTCTTCCTCTCAAAACAAGATTGCTCTTTAATAAAGGTGTACTAATGCACAAAATTCTTTATGGTAATGTCCCATCTTCCTTAAGCAGCATGTTCAGCGTAAACAACTGTCGGCATTCACATAAAATAAACCTTCCTTTACCAGCCATTACTCTATTTAAATCAAGTCTAACATACTCTGGGAGCTGGTTTTGGAATAGACTCCCTACTGTTCTGAAAGATGAAACAAAATTTTCAAGATTTAAGATTCTGTTGTATGATTTTCTGATGACTCATGAAAATGTCACATTGCTTTCACCACAAATGTTTTGATCAAACCACAAGAAATCTCAATTTCATAAACATTCTACTCGGAGGGTACAGTTAGTTTCTGTTGCATTCCTAATTATTTCTTTTTCACCATTTCCACATATATTTAATCTCTCTCTCTCTCTCTCTCTCTCTCTCTCTCTCTCTCTCTCTCTCTCTCTCTCTCTCTCTCTCTCTCTCTCTCGCTCTCTCTCTCTCGCTCTCTCTCTCTCTATCTCATTTTTCTTTTTCTTTCTAGGTTTTTCCTTTTGATGTGTGTGTATGCGTGTGCCTGTTTGTGTGTGTGTGTGTTTTATGTGTGTGTGTGTGTGCGTGTGTGCGCGCGCGCGCGCATGTGTGTGTATTGCTTTCCATGCATTTCTATGTCATTATGTATATTTTTCCTTTCATTGTTGCTATTGGACTGTAGTTTATTTATTTTCTTTTCTTTTCTTTTCTTTCGAGGGCTGGATGTAAAAAAGCTTGTAACGCTTAATCTATTACCCTCTGAAAAATAAAATTTGTTCAAAAAAAAAATAAAATAAAATTTGTTCTCTCTCTCTCTCTCTCTCTCTCTCTCTTGTTTGCATATCAGTTATTTAGTCTGCCAGTCTGTCTGTATGTCTGCCTCTGTCTCTCTGTCTCTCTGTCTCTGTCTCTCTGTTTCTGTCTCTCTGTCTCTCTCTTGAGTGCAAGGCACTCAATGTACCATCTGGAAATAAATAAAATGTTGATTTGATCTCTCTCCTCTCTCTCTCTCTCTCTCTCTCTCTCTCTCTCTCTCTCTCCTCTCTCTCTCTCTCTCTCTCTCTCTCTCTCTCTCTCAATCTAGGTATCTAGATAGATAGATAGATAGAAAGAGAAATGTGTGTTATGTGCATGTGTGCATACTCTCGCACGCGTGAGTGCATGCGAGTGTGTACACGTATCATGTGAATTAGACTTAACCAATCGTCTTCAGAGGACTGTCTTAAACGTAAAAAGGGTTAAAATGTTTGAGACAAACATACACTGAAAATTGCACACAAGATCAGTAAAGCACTGATTAAAAAAATACAACCCAAATTACCACCCAAATCATTTAGCTTTCTAAGAAACTGCACCGTTAACAAGACGGGCTGAGGGGAAAGGGGCAGGGGGACTCAGGTGGTTAAATTGCTCTCCCCTCTTCAACTCTGTCCTTGACGTTCTAATGATTACATTTTTAACTGCAAGCCTTGTTAATTGTGGTAATGACCGCAGGTTAGGTAAAGGGCCTGATGATTCTGTTAACGAAGACAATTTAGCTAAGGGACATGGGAGGGAGGAAGGGGTAACCATTCCAATGGTTGTATTCTAGCCATAGGGGCGAAACATCACAAACTAGAATGCTGTCCACGTTTTCTCCTGAACTTTGTCTGACGAACCAGGGCAAGTTCATTGGTCGAAGAACTGTAGTATCTGGTTTCTCCTCGTTTCTTGTGCACTGTCCCCGCTGGCAAGCCAAGACTTCTTGCCCAAGACATTGACCTTCGGGTCTTGGTCATTAACTTGATTAATAAGACAGCTAGCTCTGAGCTAGTGAAGATGTTTCATATTTTGTCTTCTCTCTCTCTCTCTCTTGAGGGACAGGAATAGCTCAGTGGTAAGAATACTCACTCCCCCCCCCCCCCCAGCCAATGTTAAGCAGCATCGAGCGTGGTTACCAAGTGGATGGGTGACCGTTTTACGCGCCTTGGCATCTGTGCAATCAGTCTCCCAGTTCACCCAGCTGTAAATGGGTTCCTGCTCTCTTTAGGGTCATGGAAGGTAAAGCAGCGAGGGAGAGGAGATGGGCGCCGCTCTCAATATGCTGGCCCCCGGAGAAGCTGAGGTTTCTGATGCTCTCCCCTACGACCAGATAGGTTATGGGACACAATTACTCTTTTTTTTTTACCTCTCTTTCAACCATAGTGTTATTTCTCTCAGTTATTTTTGTAATGTTTCCGTTTGGGTTTCTTCAGTAATTTCCATGTTAAGTGTTATTGCAAGATAGTAAAAATTAGATTTACCAACCGAAATACAACCGCTAAAGAAGTGTGCCAAACCATCAGATAGGAGAGCGGTCCACACGTAGATCTGCTGACTTCAGCGTGTAGATAAAAAAAAAACTACCGTGTTATGGCGCGTTACAATATCCAGAGACTTCACTTAAACTGTGTGTGCAAACGCACGCAGAACATCTCGCGCACACATTAAAAACCTGTTCCGCCTTTCGGAAAAGTAGGCCATTTCGTGTCGGTTCGAACAAATGACAAAGTAAAAAAAAAAATGCTTGCACAAAGGTGTCATGTTTAGACTCAATTCCCGAAGTCGAAATGAGGCTATCTTAATGGTCGGTAAAAACGGTTGCATACTAAAAACATCTCCCCATTGGTGAACCGAACCTTGGAGATCTAGCCGAGGAATGAAAATCAAAGCAAAAATAATTGTTATGTGAGGAGCTGTTAAGGAAGACAGACAAAGAAATAGACCCATGGGGTTCTGCTTGTATTTATTTGTTACTTTTTTCAATCTTTTAATACAGTTATCACGGTTTTCCCCATTTCTTTACCTGAATGTTTTGTATTTATGTGCATTTGCAGCAGATATCGTTATGTTCAAAGTAAGTGGCTGTATGCCAGCTTCCAAACGAAATTTGTAATGTTTTGCCTTCGGATCACACTGTAAGTCGTTGGATTGTTGTTACTCATAATGAATGCGTGTATAGTAACCTTGCTTTTGTGAATAAACTTTTTTTTTTAACCAAATTTACCGAGAAAACTGTGGACTGACATTACATAAGTAACAAGGAAAGCATTATGAAAAGGTTCAGGCTTTGGCACATCAACGGCATAAATCCAGGAAGTTGGCATACATTTTTTTCAGGGCAGTACCACGATGACTACCAACAGAGTTAATGAAGATGACGACGACAACGATGACGACTGAGAAGAAGAAGAAGAGAGGGGAGGAAGAGAAGAAGAAGAAGAAGAAGAAGAAGAAGAAGAAGAAGAAGAAGAAGAAGAAGAAGATCACCATCACCAAGCAATTACTACTACTAACTACTACTACTACTACTACTACTACTACTACTACTACTACTACTACTACTACTACTACTACTACTACTACAAGAAAGTTGAAAGGACTATTTTTGGTTTAGTTTTCTGTACTTTCGTGATTAAACTCACAGTGCGTTATGGTGAAACCAGTCTGACTGTGTGAAAACTTTCAGATGTAATGTGTAAATCAGAGTCCAGCACTTTCATTACCTGATTCGTTTAAAACACTAAGAAGCTTCACGTCATAACCAAGCAAACTCCACTTGACTATTTCCATATTCTAGCAACAAGAGTATCGACACGACTAGAGAACTATTTTCCATCCAGTCTCTCCGGACATAACACCCCGACGTTTTGCAATCTAAATCCCCAGAATAAAGACAAAAAAACCCCAAAAAAACCTCAGACGGTAACACAGTTCCTGTGAACTCTGTCAACATTTGCAGAGAAGGAAGTGTAGACTACTTCAGCTTGATTTCTGATCCTATAATTGTCATTTACCGACAGTAATGCGAGTCTGCAGTGATGACAAATAGAGGGTGCTGCTTGTTTTAGTATTAATTAATTAATTAATTAATTAATTAATTAATTAATTAATTCTTTTATATCCAGGATAATGGAATGAGCACTCATGTGTTTTTTTTACATCCAGTCCCTGTGTGTATGCAGTTTTGTATATCATGTCATCTGTTCCCCACCGGCACACAATGGCCTACTCTTACGAAAAGCGGAACAGGATTTAACGTTTGCGCAAGATGTTCTGTGTGAGTTCGCACACGGGACCTCGGTTTATAGTCTCACCCGAAGAACTTTTAGGGAGAGTGGAGTCAGCACTGATGTAAACTCCAGGAGAAAAATCCCCTCGAACGAGAATTGAACCCGGGTGGTCAAATTGAAAGCGCAATGTTCTGACCACTAGGCTATCCCGTCCCCCCTCTTGCTTGAAGGAATAATGAAACTTTACTCCCTAAATTAGTGAGCGTTGATGAATGTTTGGTGATTGGTGCCGAGATGTGAGATATTGACGTGTTTATCCAGCTGTGCCCTGTACTGCTAGAGAGAGAGAGAGAGAGAGAGAGAGAGAGAGAGAGAGAGAGAGAGAGAGAGAGAGAGAGAGAGAGAGAGAGAGAGAGACAGAGACAGACAGACAGACAGACAGACAGACAGACAGACAGACAGACACAGAGACAGACAGACAGAGACAGACAGAGACGGAGACAGAGAGACAGAGAGAGACAGAGACACACACACACACACACACACACACACACACACACACACACACACACACACACACACACACACACACACACACACACACACACACACACACGCACAGAGTACGTGCTCCTGATCATGTACATAGTCCCTAGAGGAGTATTGTTGTTGGGGTTTTTTGTCCCTGAGTTTTGCATCGATCAACACCATGATTATCTGGTGTCCTTTTTTCTTTCTTTCTTTTTTTCACACCTGTGTCTGTGACGCAGCTGGTTCATTAACCGTCTGATAGTTTAGATAGACAAAAGCTAGTGAGATCAGCAAGTTATAGTTTTATATAGGTGGGTTTATTTTAGCTTCAACCAGTAGTAGTAGTAGTATATGTGGCATGTTTGGACTAGGAGGGGGGTGTGTGTGTGTGTGTGTGTGTGTGAGAGAGAGAGAGAGAGAGAGAGAGAGAGAGAGAGAGAGAGAGAGAGAGAGAGAGAGAGAGAGAGAGAGAGAGAGAGAGAGAGAGAGAGAGAGAGAGAGAGAGAGAGAGAGAGAGAGAGAGAGAGAGAGAGAGAGAGAAGGCAAAATTCTTTTATTCGAGGATAATAGATAAGCACTCATGTGCTTTTTTACATCCAGTCCCCGCCCTTTTCAGGGGAAAAACATCAAGATAAAAAGATACTAAACAGTAAACTATATGCAGTACCAAACAACATAAAGGAATAAGGACATTATACATAATAAGATAATAAAAATGAGAGAGAGAGAGAGAGAGAGAGAGAGAGAGAGAGAGAGAGAGAGAGAGAGAGAGAGAGAGAGAGAGAGAGAGAGAGAGAGAGAGAGAGAGAGAACACTGAACACTGAACACTGAACACTGAAAAGTTTTATTGTACATTGGCCTTAGGCCATTATACAAAACATGTTTGAGGCAGGGGGAAGGTAAACATCATAGTAGAAAACAATTCCATCCATTCATCATTTCCAGTTCTGCAAGTACATGAGTCACATTCAATGCCCTCTATTTAACATCAACCCCATCATCATTTTTATCAAGTATATAATCACTGCCATCAGCATCGTCATTATCCATATCTACAGCTGCAGCAAGTATATCAATATCGCCATCATTACTGTCATCATCTACGTCATCATTGTCAAAATCATTCTCTTCGTCATCTGCACTAACATCCTCCTCTTCAACCTATATAATTATCATCGTCACGGTTATCATCTTCAGTGTCTACACAATAGTCACGATCATAATCCTCGTCTTCTTCATCACTGTTTCCATCGTCATCTTTAACTTCTTCATCACAGTCACCATTACCACAGTCACTTTCCACACCTACACCATCGTTACCATCGTCACCTTTAGTAACCACATCATCATACCATCATCACCATTAGTGATCACATCATCATTACTATCATCATCATCATCAGTATTCATATCCTGATAACCATCAGCACCTCCTTCAACGGTTCTACTATCTACATCCTCCTCTATAATCACCATCTTCCGCACTTACATCACCATCAGTATCATCTTCAGAATTAACATCACCATCATCTCCAACAATTACATTAACATCTTCTTCAGCATTTACATCACCATCGTTTCCAACATTTACGTCACCATCACCAATCTCTTCAACATTTAAATCACCATCATCTTCGGCATTTACATCACCATCACCTTTATCCCCCACATTTACATCACCATCATCTTCAGCATTTTCACCACCATCACCATCCTCTTCAACATTTACATCACCATAATCGTCATCTTCAGCATTTCCATCACCATCATCTTCAGCATTTCCATCACCATCATCTTCAGCATTTCCATCACCATCAACTTCAGCATTTACATCACCATTATTTTCAACGTTTACATCACCATCATCTTCAGCATTTACATCACCATCATCTTCAGCATTTACATCACTCTCATCTTCAGCTTTTACATCACCATCATCTTCAGTATTTACATCACCATCATCTTCAGTATTTACATCACCATCATCTTCAGCATTTACAACACCAGCACCATCATCTTCAGCATTTACATCACCAGCATCTTCAGCATTTACATCACAAGCACCATTATCTTCAGCATTTACATCACCATCATCTTCAGCATTTACATCACCAGCATCTTCAGCATTTACATCACCAGCATCTTCAGCATTTTCATCTTCATCATCTTCAGCATTTACATCACCATCATCTTCAGCATTTACATCACCATCATCTTCAGCATTTACATCACCATCATCTTCAGTATTTACATCACCATCATCTTCAGCATTTTCATCACCATCATCTTCAGCATTTGCATCAACACCATCTTCAGCATTTACAACACCATCATCTTCAGCATTTACATCATCATCATCTTCAGCATTTACATCACCATCATCTTCAGCATTCACATCACTAGCATCTTCAGCATTTACCTCACCATCATCTTCAGCATTTACATCACCAGCATCTTCAGCATTTATATCACCAGCATCTTCAGCATTTACATCACAATCACCATCATCTTCAGCATTTACATCACAATCACCATCATCTTCAACATTTACACCACCAGCACTATCATCTTCAACATTAACATCACAATCACCATCATCTTCAACATTTACATCACCATCGTCTTCAGCATTTACATCACCAGCATCTTCAGCATTTACAACACCAGCACCATCATCTTCAGCATTTACATCACCAGCATCTTCAACATTTACATCACCAGCATCTTCAACATTAACATCACCAGCATCTTCAACATTTACATCATCAGCATCTTCAGCATTTACATCACCATCACCAGCATCTTCAACATTTACATCACCAGCATCTTCAGCACTTACATCTCTAGCATCATCAGCATTTGCCTCACCATCATCTTTAGCATTTACATCACAATCACCATCATCTTCAACATTTACATCACCAGCACCATCCTCTTCAACATTTACATCACCATCACCATCATCTTCAACATTTACATCACCATCATCTTCAGCATTCACATCACCAGCACTATCATCTTAAACATTCACACCACCTTCATCTTCAACATTTACATCACCAGCACCATCATCTTCAACATTTACGTCATCATCACCATCACCATCATTTTTAACATTCACATCACCATCACCTTCAACATTTATATCACCAGCACCATCATCTTCAGCATTTATAACACCATCATCTTCAACATTTGCACCACCAGCACCATCATCTTCAACGTTTACATCACCAACACCATCATCTTTACCATTTACACCACCAGCATCATAAATATGTCCACCACTATGCCCACCATCATCACCTGGTTACTATTATCAGAGAGAGAGAGAGAGAGAGAGAGAGAGAGAGAGAGAGAGAGAGAGAGAGAGAGAGAGAGAGAGAGAGAGAGAGAAGAGAGAGAGAGAGAGAGAGAGACAGACAGACAGAGAGAGAGAGAGAAACTCGAAACTCGAAACTCGAAACTCGAAACTCGAATATTTTAATGAGGGTAGTTGGATAAGCCACAAGCTTCTTTACACCAGGCCCTCAGAAAAAACAACAACCCCCCCCCAAAAAAAAAAAAGAGAGAGAGAGAGAGAGAGAGAGAGAGAGAGAGAGAGAGAGAGAGAGAGAGAGAGAGAGAGAGAGAGAGAGAGAGAGAGAGAGAGAGAGAGAGAGAGAGAGAGAGAGAGAGAGAGAGGAAGGAAAACAGACAGACAGACAGACAGAGACAGAAACATAGAGGGAAAATATGATAATGAGGATGATGAAGAGGATGAGGAGCTGTGATGAGAACGTTCTTTTTTAAAATGCGTACAGTTTGTATTAATATGATATGTTGTTTTAGGATTGAAATAATTATATACGTTCAAAGTTATTGTTTCTTGCAACATAATAGCTATTCTAATCATGCCTACTCATAACAGCTATCTAGAATTCTATTATTCCTTTGTGTGTGTGCGCGCGTGCGTGCGAGGTTGTGTGTGTGTATGTGCGTGCGTGCATGCGTGGGTGCGTGGGTGTGTGCATGTGTGCGTGCGTGTGCATGCGCGTGTGTGTGTGCGTGCGTGTGCGCGCATGTACACACGGGCACGCAAACGTGAATATTGTACAGCCCTGTACTTGTTGCTTGTATAGAGGACCAAATGCATAGATTTTGTAGGGCGCTGTAAGCTATGTAGTGGTATGTTTGCTATTCATTCTTTTGTTCTTTTGAGTTCTGCTGTTTGGTTCGTAACGTACATGATATTCTCTTGTTTCAGAAAATAAAGCAATCGTATGATCACCACTATCTGCTTCAAATGGGGACGGGATAGTCTAGTGGTCAGAACATTGCGCTCGCAATTTGACAACCCGGGTTCGATTCCCGTTCGAGGAGATTTTTTTCCTGGAGTTAACATCAGTGATGACTCCACTCTCCCCAAAAAGTCCTTCGGATGAGACTATAAACCGAGGCCCCGTGTGTGAACGCACGCAGAACATCTTGCGCACACGTTAAATCCTTTTCCGCTTTTCGTAAGAGTAGGCCATCGTGTGCCGGTGGAACAGATGACATTTACAAAACTGTATACACACGGGGACTGAATGTAAAAAAGCACAAGAGTGCTTATCCCATTATCCTCGATATAAAAGAATAGAATAAACGCCAAACAAGCTCGCACAGAATCTGGCGAACTGCTCATCTTGATAAGAGATATGCACATTTCAGCACACAGAGAATGGCATTACCCCACCGCCCAAGGCTTTCTTTCTGGATAACTGTCCACACGGTATCTTCCAGGTAGGTGGGGCAGACGTGCCAAACATAGCGGAGGAGAACATATAGTGTCCACTATGGGTTAGAGTGCATTTGGAAATCATTGACCACTATAGGCAGAGCGCATGAGGGAATTGGTGTCGTCTGAGTCAGGTGTCTACTATCGGTCAGATGTCCACTGTCAAGAGTGCATGTGGAAATTAGTGCCCACTATCGGTCAGGTGTCCACTGTCCGTCAGAAAGCATGTAGAAATCAGGGTCCACTCTCGTTTAGAGCGCTTATGGAAATTAGTGTCCATTGTCGGTCAGAGAATATGTGGAAAATACCACGGGGCCATTGGTCAGTCAGAAACACTGGTCATTAATCATACATATGGAACCATGGGCGATTTCGGTAAGACAGCGATTGCTTTGTTTACTTTGTCTCTCTGTCTAGTTCACTCTGTCTCTGTCTGTTTCTCTCTGGCTGTATGGTTCTCTGTCTCTGCAATGATAGAGGCACTTTAAAGAGCAATGTATTCTCCAGTAAGCAGATTGAAAAAAGGTTGATATCTATCATGTGTAGTTTGGATGGTCGATTCGAAAATTGTTAGTGCATTTTTGTTTGATTTTTTTCTTTTCTTTTTTGAATGTACTATGTAATTTGTAGCTGTACAGACAACAGTGTTATCATCAGTTTGTTATAAGTAGACGGATCCTTTCTTTTTGCCAAACTTAATTATACTGATCACGTTTTTCACTTTTTGTTTACCATTTAACAAAAATATTTTAGTTACCTCATTTTCTAAAAAGACCTAGTTGGGCGATGACAATACATTTTTAGAGCGTTAACTCTCTCTCTCTCTCTCCCTCTCTCTCTCTCTCTCTCTCCTCTCTCTCTCTCTCTCTCTCTCTCTCTCTCTCTCTGTCTCTGTCTCTGGGGAGTAAATCGCTTAGAACATGTAGAAAAAATACATTTGATGGCTTGTAAACGTTTTCTGGGAGTTCCTGTTAAAACACCAAATAAAATGGTTTATGGGGAAGTTGCCAGATATCCTTTCTTCATAAACTCATATATTTGTGCAGTTAGATATTGGTTAAAATTACTACAAATGAGTAATCAGAGGTTGCCAAGACAGGCCTACGAAATGCAATTAATTCTAGATCAGAAAGGTAAAAAATGTTGGGTAACAAGTGTAAGGGAATTGTTGTGCAATTCAGGGTTTAATATTGTTTGGCTACAACAGGGTGTTGGTGATATTCAGGGATTCCTTAGTGCATTCAAGCAAAGATTAATTGATATGTTTATTCAGGAGTGGTCAGGTGTCATGAGAGAGAGTAATAGGTATGCAACATATAGATCTTTTAAGACTGTTTTTGAAAAAGAATTGTATCTTCATAGTATTGATATCTATTGTTTCAGAGTTGCACTGTCACAGGCCAGAATGAATGTTCTTCCTTTAAATAATAATCTCAACCGATACAGCAACAACAATCAAGATAAAAACTGTTCTTTGTGCAAAAACGTTATTGAAGATGAATACTATCTAATATATATTTGTCCATTATATACAGATTTACGAACCAGTTACCTGAAAGATCTTCTTCATGTGCCTATGCCTTTTCTTCTTCAGGCACGTAGTAGATGTCGTTCAGTGCAGCTAGCAACATTTTTATTCCGTGCTATTCGAAGAAGACAGACAGTGGCAGAACTTATGTAAAGTAAGTAGATCTAGATCTAATAGTGAAAAAGATGCGTTGTGTCAAGTGTGTGCCGTTGCTTTATGATGAGACTTTGAACAAATTCGTTAGATGCACATACATCCACTCCCCCATCTCCCACTTCGTTTTGAATTGTGGCCCAAGGCTGATGTTCAATAAAAACATTTTCATTTTCTTTTTTTTTCTCTGTCTGTCTATCTGTCTGTCTGTCTGTCTGTCTACCTGTCTGTCTATCTGTCTGTCTGTCTGTCTGTATCTCTCTCTCTCTTTCTCTGTCTGTCTGTCTGCCTGTCTATCTGTCTGTCTGTCTGTCTCTCTCTCTCTCTCTCTCTCTTCTCTCTCTCTCTCTCTCTCTCTCTCTCTCTCTCTCTCTCTCTCTCTCTCTCTCTCTCTCTCTCTCCCCCCCCCCCCTTCTGTCTCTCTGTTGAAGGTACAGCTTGGTGGTTAGAGCGTTCTAATCGCAATCTGACGCCTGTAATATTTTTTGCCCTGGAGTTTACATCAGTGTCGACTCCACTCCCCCGAGAGATCTTCAGATGAGACTATAAACCATGGCCCCGTGTGCAAACGCAAG
>CM060327.1:17115782-17128282 GCA_030674155.1 Stramonita haemastoma | reverse complement strand
CAAGAAATATTTTCAAGGTTTGTTCTTTTTGTTTGTGGAAGGCATACAATACGTCAATTTAGCATTGATTTAATACGACGACACATCACGACATTGAGATAAAACATTTCAATGCTGCAATCAGAGGCACCTTGTTTTGCCAAAGAATCAACCAGCTGATTCCCAAAAAACTTTCAGTGAGAAGTGCGTGTGCGTGAGTGTGTGTGGGGGTGGGGGTGGAGTGTGTGTGTGTGTGTGTGTGTGTGTGTGTGTGTGTGTGTGTTGTGTGTGTGTGTGTGTGTGTGTGTGTGTGTGTGTGTGAGAGAGAGAGAGAGAGAGAGAGAGAGAGAGAGAGAGAGAGAGAGAGAGAGAGAGAGAGAGAGAGAGAGAGAGAGAGAGAAGAGAGAGAGAGAGAGAGAGAGAGAGAGAGAGAGAAGGAGAGGAGGCATTTTTTGTTGGGAATGAAAATCTGGGAAATTCTGAATTCATTTAAAATTTGGGGTATGGATTTTAGTAAATGTGTGGTGTGTGTGTGTGTGTGTGTGTGTGTGTGTGTGTGTGTTGTGGTGTGTGTGTGTGTGTGTGTGTAAGGGGTGGGGTGGATATGTGTGTGTGCGCGCACACGCGCGCGTGTGTGTGTGTGTGTGCGCGCACGCGTGCGTGCGCGTATGTGCCGGAGTGCATGTACATATGTGCATTGGTTAACAATAAATACATGGATGTGCTTTAGCAAGCATGAAAGTGCGAGTACACGCAAACGTCTCCTTTATTATACTTACTTCACACTCTAGACAGTCTGATCCGCTCTGGTTCCAGTTTTTCTATTTCCGAGTTGTGTAAACAGTAAGGAGTTGAACGGACTTTTTTTCCCCACTGAGATTTGGTTTACAGTCCATTCATTGAAGGATGTGTGAAAATAGAAACAGAGAGACAGGTAGACAGGGAGGAGACAGCAGTGGGTGTGACAGAAGATGGAGGGAGATGGGGGGTGAGGGTGGGGGAATGAGAAATGTCATGAGAGTGGAGAGGGACTCAAAGAGGAAAGAAAGAAAACAAAATGTGTGGTGTGGTAATTTATAAGAAAACAAGGTCACTGTGCCGTTTGCAAATTCAAGGCTATGATGTGTGTGTGTGTGGTGTGTGTGTGGTGTGTGTGTGTGTGTGTGTGTGTGTGGTGTGTGTGTGTGTGTGTGTGTTTGTGTGTGTGTGTGGTGTGTGTGTGTGTGTGTTTGTGGTGTGTGTGTGTGTGTGTGTGTGTGTGTGTGTGTGTGTGTGTGTGTGTGTGTGTGTGTGTGTGTGTGTGTGTGTGGCGGGGGGGGGGATGCGTTTGTGTGTGTGTGTGTGTGTGTTGTGTGTGTTGTGTGTGTGTGTGTGTGTGTGTGTGCTGAAGATGCGTGTGCCCTCGCGTTAGTGTGTGTGTGTGTGATGTGTGTATGTGTGTGTGTTTGTGTGTGTATGTATGTGAAGATGTGCGCGTGTATTGTGTATGTGTGTAATTATGTATATATTCACAACCATGCTGTGATTATAAGTACGTATACTATCTGCCTGTCTGTATGCTTGCCTGCTTGCCTGTTTGTCTGCCTGTCCGGCTGCCTATCTATCTGCCTACCTGTCTCTTTCTCTATATAAAATAGTGTTTTTGTCCTTTTTTATATTTTCCTAGAGAACAGTCTAGCCTGTTCACTCTATTATCTCTTCCAGTGATTCATATCTAATTGTTATTTGGTGGCCATTTTTCTCTTTTGGGACTCATGTTTCAAGAAGTAATCAGGAAAATGATACTGTGGGGAGATACACACAAGGAGTAGGAAGAGAGAGAGACAGAGAGACAGAGGGACAGACAGAATTATCCGCAGAGACAGAGAGAGTGAAAGAGAGACAGAGAGAGAGAGAGAGAGAGAGAGAGAGAGAGAGAGAGAGAGAGAGAGAGAGAGAGAGAGAGAGAGAGAGAGAGAGAGAGAGAGAGAGAGAGAGAGAAGAGAGAGAGAAAGACAGACAGACAGACAGACAGACAGACAAGATAGAGAGAGACAGAGACAGAGAGACAGAGACACAGAGACAGAAAGAGAGAGTGAAAGAGAGAGAGACAGAGAGAGAGAAAGAAAGAGATCTGATTTGATTTGATTTGATTTGATTTATTCTTTTATATCGAGGATAATGGGATAAGCACTCATGTGCTTTTTTACATCCAGTCCCCGTGTGTATGCAGTTTTGTAAATGTCATCTGAGAGAGAGAGAAAAGAGAGAGAGAGAGAGAGAAGAGAGAGAGAGAGAGAGAGAGAGAGAGAGAGAGAGAGAGAGAGAGAGAGAGAGAGAGAGAGAGACAGACAGACAGACAGACAGACAGACAGACAGACAGACAGACAGACAGACAGACAGACAGACAGAGACAGAGACAGAGACAGGGAGACTGAGACAGAGACAGAAAGTCAGAGAGACAAAGAGAGAGACAGAGAGAGACAGAGACAGAAGCAAAAACAGAGACAGAGAGAGAGAGAGATAGTGGCGAGATAAAATCAGGAAGATAGACAGAAATGCAGACAAAACATTTACAGACAGACAGAGATACAGATACAGAGAAGCAGACACAAGTAGACAAACAAAGTTTGCTGACCATGTGAGATAGAAAGGCTGGAAGGAATAGAGAAAAAAAAAAACTCGTCAACATAAGAAAGGGAAAAGAAGATCTCTCTCTCTCTCTCCTCTCTCTCCTCTCTCTCTCTCTCTCTCTCTCTCTCTCTCTCTTCTCTCTCTCTCTCTCTCTCCTCCTCTCTCTCTCCTCTCTCTCTCTCTCTCTCTCTCTCTCTCTCTCTCCTCTCTCTCTCTCTCTCTCTCTCTCTCTCTCTCTCTCTCTCTCTCTCCTCTCTCTCTCTCTCTCTCTCCTCTCCCCCTCTCCCCCCCCTCCTCCCCCCCCTTCCCCCTCCTCCCCCTCTCCCCCCCTCCCACCTCTCCCCCCCCTCCTCCCCCCTCCCCTTCCTCCCCCCCCTCCACCTCCCCCCCCCCTCTCCCCCCTCCCCCTCCACCTCCCCCCCCCTCACCTCCCCCACCTCTCCCCTCCCCCCCTCCCCCTCCCCTTCCCCCTCCCCCTCCTCCCCACTCCCCCCCTCCCCCCCCCCCTCCTCCCTCCCCCCCCTCCCTCCCCCCCCTCTCTCCTCCCCCCACCCTCCCTCCCCCCTCCCCCCCCTCCCCCCTTCTCTCCCCCCCTCCTCCCCCTCCCCTCCTCCCTCTCCTCCCCTCCTCCCCCCCCCCCCCTCTCTCCCCCCCCTCCCTCCCTCCTCTCCCCTTCCTCCTCCCCCCTCCCCCCTCCTCCCTCCCTCCCCCCTCCCTCCCCCCTCCCCCCCCCCCCCTCTCCTCCCCCTCCACTCCTCCCCTCCCCCCCCCTCCCCACTCCTCCCCCCCCCCTCCCTCCCCCCTCCCTCTCCCCCCCTCCCCCCTCCCTCCTCCCCCCCCCACCTCCTCCCCCCCTCTCCTCCCCCTCCACCTCCCCACTCTCTCCCCCCCCTCCTCCCCCCTCCCCCCTCCTCCCCCCCCCCCTCCCCCCCCCCCCCTCCCCCCCTTCCCTCCACCCCCTCCTCCCCCCCCTCCCCCTCTCCTCCCACTCCCCTCTCTCCCCCCCCCTCTCCCCTCCCCTCCCTCCCCTCCCCTCCCCACCCCCCCCTACCCCCTCCTCCCCCCCCTCCTCCCCCCTCCCCCTCTCTCCCCCTCCCTCCCCTCCCCCCCCTCCCCCTCCCCTCCCTCCCCCCCCCCCCCCTCCACCTCCCCCCTCCCCCCCCCCCCCCACTCCCCCTCCCTCCCCCCCTCCCTCCCCCCTCTCCCCCCTCTCCCCTCCCCCTCCCCCCTCCCCCTCTCCCCCCCCTCCCCTCCCCCTCCCCCTCCCCCCTCCCCCCCCTCCCTCCCCTCCCTCCCCCCTCCCCCCTCCCCCCCCCCCCCCTCCCTCCCCCCTCCCTCCTCCCTCCCCCCCCCCCTCCCCCCCCCCCCCTCCCCCCTCCCCCCCCCCCCCCCCCTCCCCCCCCCCTCCCCCCCCCCCCCCCCCCCTCCCCTCCCCCCCCCCCTCCCCCCCCCCCCCCCCCCCCCCTCCCCCCCCCCCCCCCCCCCTCCCCCCCCCCCCTCCCCCCCCCCCCCCCCCCCCCCCTCCCCCCCCCCTCCCCTCCCCCCCCCCCCCCCCCCCCCCCTCCCCCTCCCCCCTCCCCCCCCCCCCCCTCCTCCCCTCCCCCCCTCCCTCCCCCCCCCCCCCCCCCCCCCTCCCCCCTCTCCCCCCCCCCCTCCCCCCCCCCCCCCCCTCCTCCCCCCCCCCCCCCCCCCCCCCCCCCCCCCCCCCCCCCCCCCCCCCCTCCCCCCCCCCCCCCCTCCCCCCCCCCCCCTCCCCCCCCCCCCCCCCCCCCCCCTCCTCCCCCCCCCCTCCCCCCCCCCCCCCCCCTCCCCCCCCTCCCCCCTCCCCCCCCCCCCCTCCCCCCCCCCCCCTCCCCCCTCCCCCCCCCCCCCTCCCCCCCCCCCCCCCCTCCCTCCTCCCCCCCCCCCTCCCTCCCCCCCCCCCCCCCCCCCCTCCCCCCCCCCCCCCCCTCCCCCCCTCCCCTCCCACCCTCCCCTCCCCCCCCCCCTCCCCCCTCTCCCCTCCCCCCCCCTCCCCTCCTCCCCCCCCCCCCCCCCCCTCCCTCCCCTCCCCCCCCTCCCCTCCCCTCCCCCCCTCCCCCTCCCCCTCCCCCCCTTCCCCTCCCCCCTCCTCCCCTCCCCCCTCCTCCCCCTCCCTCCCCCCCCCCCCCCCCCCCCTCCCCCCCCCCCCCCCCCCCCTCCCCCTCCCCCCCCCCCCTTCCCCCCCCCCCTCCCTCCCCCTCCCCTCTCCCCCCCCTCCCTCCCCTCTCCCCCTCCCTCCCCCTCCTCCCCCTCCCCCCCTCCTCCCCCCTCCCCCTCCCCCCCCCTCCCCCCCTCCCCTCCCACCCCCCCCCCCCTCCCCCCATCAGGGGCAAGGGATGGATGAAAACAAGTATGTAAATACTTAATGTTACCCTTGAAAAATAAAGATTATTCATTCATTCATTCATTCATTCATTCATTCATTCATTCATTCATTCATTCATTCATTCATTCTCTCTCTGTGTCTGAGTCTCTGTCTCTCTCTCTGTCACACACACACACACACACACACACACACACACACACACACACACACACACACACACACATAGACAGAGAACACACCCACACACACACATACACACACACACACACACACACACACGCGCACACACACACACACACACACACACACACACACACACACACACACACACACACACACACACACACACACATGGCATCGCCAGCCCAGGCCAGAGGAGAGAGGACAGTGATATATGACTGGAGAGGAAGCAATCTTTGAGAAAGTATTGCTGAGACTGGCCAACAGATGACATTGAACTGCCCTTGCCGCCCCCTCCCCTCCTTCGTTTTA
Organism: Stramonita haemastoma; assembly: GCA_030674155.1. Lineage (NCBI taxonomy): Eukaryota > Metazoa > Mollusca > Gastropoda > Neogastropoda > Muricidae > Stramonita > Stramonita haemastoma. Next base: position 17,122,851 of record CM060327.1, on the reverse strand, counting down.
CTCTATTGTTCTTTTTTTCTTCTGTCTCTGTTTCCCTGTATCTCTGTCTCTGTATTGTCTCTATATGTCTGTCTGTCTGTCTGTCCTATGCATGCTTGGAGCAGCCCGAATATCTTGCACAGAAATCTGCTGCGAAATAAAGTGGTGTAATTTTTTTTTTTAATTGATAAAGTACAAGGCCCGTGGGAACTTGACTTTATTCTTATAGAGATGCATACCCCTGTCCTGCAAAACGTGTGTCACAGAGTAAAACCATAAACATGGGTTTCTTATGTTATAGATATTGTACATGAATATTGTAGCTATCATCACTTATTACCAAACCCCAAATTTCAACTGAACAAGCAGAGAGGTAGAGCTGATGTCACATAACACAAACCCTAAAGAAGGGGCTTATTTCTTTTCTTTACTTAGTTAAATAAACCACGCCTACGCCTGCCTCATGGGACTCAGTCCTGGGGGATTGAAAGCTTCAGCTGTAACACTGTGAAACAGGGAGAAAAGGGGGGAAGCAGGTAAAAAAAAAAGAAACCAAAAAAGTGCAGGCAATGTTGTTCCACGTCAGTATCCTTCTAAACATTAAACCACCATGTCTCAGACCCTAAATCGGAAACCTCCGCTGGGACATGAATTCAATCACAACAACAACAACACAAGTCGGGTGTATTTTCTAGGAGGAGGCAGACCCTCTCAGTGGTGTGCTGAGAGCTATGTACCCAGGATTATCTTGATCATCTTTCTCCTGCCTACCGCCCCTCTTGAATTCGAAACTCAGAACCACGAGTTTTCTTTCTTTCCTATATCCCACCCTCCCCCACAGACAACCCACTTGTAATGGTTATTTATTTATTTATTTATTTATTTTATTTATTTATTTATTTATTCATTTTATGTATAGGGGAAAGGGCGTTGGAAGCATCAAGATAAATAAAATAAATAGAATGAATTAGAAAGTATAATAAAAAATAAATAAGATAAAATAAAATAATAAAATAAAGTTTCTGGCTTTCCTATTATCCCACCTCCACAGACAACCCACTTGTTATGCTTAAGAACAAAAATCACAAGATTCAAGATTCAAGATTTAATTCGCCTTTGACCCCTCTTGGGGCATGGAGGATTTTCAAACAAAATCAACTGTAACATATATAGTTTGCATTAATAGAATACAAAAAATACAAATTGTCTGGTACGAAAATTTCATTTTTCACACATTAACAATACACCTTATCAACAAAGATAGAAGTCTCTACATTAATAGGACAGCCATTAATTGCCATGTACAAAATACGTCAAACTTTCCTGTCAGAGCTATGCAGATCAGCTGAGACAAACAGGGTGCAGGAATCAATCCCTTTCCAGGAATCCCTAACTCAAGAAAACTGCTGATGAAACCTTGACCTTGGACAGGCTCAAAAAGCTATATTTTCAGTGTCCATAATGTCATGGGATGGTCACGAGACATTTTGGGTTTTTCCTCATGAATTTTTCTTAGCTATGCGTATCTTACATGCCAAAAACTCATCACTGCTACGGTGTCCGAATGTGTGGCTTAAGAATGAAAAAGGCTTAAGGCTGTGTGAAAAAGGCTTAAGGCTGTGTGAAAAAGGCTTTAAGTCTCTGTGAAAAAGGCTTTAAGTCTCTGTGAAAAAGGCTTAAGGCTCTGTGAAAAAGTTTTTAGGCTCTGTAAAAAAGGCTTTAGGCTCTGTGAAAAAGGCTGTAGGCTCTGTAAAAAAAAGGCTTAAGGCTCTGTGAAAAAGGCTGTAGGCTCTGTGAAAAAGGCTTTAGGCTGTGTAAAAAAGACGTAAGGCTCTGTGAAAAAAACGCTTTAGGCTCTGTGGAAAAAGGCTTTGGGCTCTGTGAAAAAGGCTTTGGGCTCTGTGAAAAAGGCTTTGGGCTCTGTGAACAAGGCTTAAGGCTCTGTGAAAAAGGCTTTGGGCTCTGTGAAAAAGGCTTTAGGTTCTGTGAAAAAGGCTTTGGGCTCTGTGAAAAAGGCTTACGGCTCTGTGAAAAGGGCTTACGGCTCTGTGAATAAGGCTTTAGGCTCTGTGAAACAGACGTAAGGCTGTGTGAAAAAAGGCTTACGGCTCTGTGAAAAAGGCTTTAGGCTGTGTGAAAAAGGCTTTAGTCTGTGCGAAAAAGGCTTAAGGCTCTGTGAAAAAGGCTTTAGGCTCTGTGAAAAAGGCTTTAGGCTCTGTGAAAAAGACGTAAGTTTCTGTGAAAAAAGGCTTAAGGCTCTGTGAAAAAGGCTTTGGGCTCTGTGAAAAAGGCTTAAGGCTCTGTGAAAAGGCTGTAGGCTCTGTGAAAAAGGCTTTGGGCTCTGTGAAAAAGGCTTTAGGTTCTGTGGAAAAGGCTTTGGGCTCTGTGAAAAAGGCTTACGGCTCTGTGAAAAGGGCTTACGGCTCTGTGAATAAGGCTTTAGGCTCTGTGAAACAGACGTAAGGCTGTGTGAAAAAGGCTTTAGGCTGTGTGAAAAAGGCTTTAGGCTGTGTGAAAAAGGCTTTAGTCTGTGTGAAAAAGGCTTAAGGCTCTGTGAAAAAGGCTTTAGGCTCTGTGAAAAAGGCTTTAGGCTCTGTGAAAAAGACGTATAGTTTCTGTGAAAAAGGCTGTAGGCTCTGTGAAAAAGGCTTTGGGCTCTGTGAAAAAGGCTTTAAGGCTCTGTGAAAAAGGCTGTAGGCTCTGTGAAAAAGGCTTTGGGCTCTGTGAAAAAAGGCTTTAGGTTCTGTGAAAAAGGCTTTGGGCTCTGTGAAAAAGGCTTACGGCTCTGTGAAAAGGGCTTACGGCTCTGTGAATAAGGCTTTAGGCTCTGTGAAACAGACGTAAGGCTGTGTGAAAAAGGCTTTAGGCTGTGTGAAAAAGGCTTTAGGCTGTGTGAAAAAGGCTTTAGGCTCTGTGAAAAAGAGTAAGGCTGTGTGAAAAAGGCTTTAGACTGTGTGAAAAAGACGTAAGGCTCTGTGAAAAAGGCTTTAGGCTCTGTGAAAAAGGCTGTAGGCTCTGTGAAAAAGGCTTCAGGCTCTGTAGCGAACTCAGTTTTATAACTGCCACCAAATAGCATTATCCATGAGGACCGAAAAGGAGAAATGGGAGAAAGAAAAGAAGTAAAAGCGGCATTATCTGACAGTGTAGGTCCTACTGGTGACAGACCTTCAGCATAGAGCTGTGAGTTATCTCCCTGTGTTGTCTATTTCAGGGCCTTGGCAAGAGAAGAGGAGATAACTCCTCAAGGGGGAGGGCATTGTACTGTCTGTCTGTGAAGGGAGAGAGAGAGGGAGGGGGAGAGGGCGTTTGGAAGCATCAGGACTCGAGAAAAGATTAAGATGTGGGTATTTACTTTTTCTTTGGTTTGTTCTAGGAGTCCTCTGTCTGCCTCTTTTATCTCTAGGATCTTTTTGTTTCTGTCTTTGTCTTTGCTTCTGTCTCTCTCTCTGTCTGTGTCTTTGTGTGTGTCTCTGTGTCTCTCTGTCTGTGTCTCTTTGTGTCTGTGTCTGTGCCTGTGTCTGTGTCTGTCTGTCTGTCTGTCTGTCTGTCTATCTGTCTGTCTGTCTGTCTGTCTGTCTGTCTGTCTGTCTGTCTGTCTGTCTCTCTCTCTCTCTCTCTCTCTCTCTCTCTCTCTCTCTCTCTCTCTCTCTCTCTCTCTCTCTCCTCTCTCTCTCTCTCTCTCTCTCCTCTAATTTTATATATTATGTGTGTGTGTACATGTGTGCGTGTGTGAGCTTGCGTGAGTGTGCACGACTGTGTGCATGCGCGCACGCACGTTGTGTGCATGCGTGCATGCGCGTGTGTGTATATTCAAAGCACATCTGCCCAGGTGCGTGTGTGTTTTATTTATTTATTTGTTCGTTTGTTTATTTTGTATTCTGTCATTTATTCATTCTTTTCTTTATTATTTATTGTTTTATTTCGAGGAAAATGGAATAAGCACTCATGCACTTGTGCGTGTGTGTGTGTACATGTGTGTGCATGCGCACGTGCAGTGTGCGTGGGTACACGCGCGCACATGGGTTTAACAAAGATTATTCGTCCCATACCACTTATCCATAGAAACAGTCTGATCCGTTCTTTCTGGCAATTTCCTTCTTAAAAGTTGCGTGAACTGTCGAAGTTTGGACAAACTTTACTTTTAGAATTTGTTTAGACGTTACACGTTTGCGTACAACCAAAATAAAGAAACAGACGACGGACAGACAGACAGACAGACAGACAAACAGACAGACAGACAGACAGACAGACGGATGGGAAAAGTGAATGTGAAGAAAATCAGGAAAGACCAAAGACCACACCAGCAATACACCACACCAGCAATACACCACGCCAGCAATTAACACCTACACCAGCAATACACCACGCCAGCAATACACCACGCCAGCAATACACCACGCCAGCAATACACCACACCAGCAATACACCACCCAGCAATACACCACAACACACAATACACCACACCAGCAATACACCACACCACCAATACGCCACACCACCAATACACCACACCACCGATACACCACACCACCGATACACACACACCACCGATACACCACACCACCGATACACCACACTACCAATACACCACACTACCAATACCCACACTACCAATACCACCACACTACCATCACCACACCACCGATACACCACACCACCGATACACCACACCACCGATACGCCACACACTACCAATACACCACATACCAATACACCACACCCACCAATGCACCACACCACCAATCTCCCACACCACCAATCTACCACACCACTAATACACCCCCACCACCAATGCACCACATCACCAATGCACCACACCACCAATACACAACTATACCTGAAAACCAGAAAACCACTCTACCACACCACCAATACATTCAACCACCAATACATTAGACCACCAATACACCACACCACCAATACACCACACCACCAATACACCACACTACCAATACACCACACCACCAATACACCACACTCCTAATACATCAATACACTAATACACTATACCTGACAGCCAGACCACCAATCCACCAATTTACAAGACCACCAATCCACCAAAACACCAGACCACCAATGCACCAATTCATCACACTACCAATCCACCAGACCACCAATCCACCAGATCACCAATCCACCAGACTACCAATCCACCAGACCACCAATCCACCAGACTACCAATCCACCAGACCACCAATCCACCAGACCACCAATCCACCAGACCACCAATCCACCAGACCACCAATCCACCAGACTATCAATCCACCAGACCACCAATCCACCAGACTACCAATCCACCAGACCACCAATCCACCAGACCATCAATCCACCAGACCATCAATCCACCAGACTACCAATCCACCAATCCACCAGACCACCAATCCACCAGACCACCAATCCACCAGACTACCAATCCACCAATCCACCAGACTACCAATCCACCAGACTACCAATCCACCAGACTACCAATCCACCAATCCACCAGACCACAAGTCCAGTAGGAGAGACAGACAGGAAAGGATCCCTAAACCAGTGTTGTCTGACAGAGTCAGCGCAGCCCCCTGTAGAGACTGTTCTCATAAATACTCCTCACCAAAGCTGCTCTGGTGCCACACCAGTGATGGATGCCGGTCCTTGGGGAAATACTGCTGTCTGGGTGGGTTTTGCTGGATGTCTGGCTGTGTGCTCTTTGTTCTTACCTTTTTTTGGCGCAGAGGTGGTGAAAGTATTCGTTAGTATGCAGTCTGTATGAAAAAAGTGATTTCTGTGTGTAGAAGCTGATGCCTCGTTAGAGTTGAAGAATGAGGATTGTCTGAGTTTTGTTTTGTGTTGCTGTATTGCAAGAACTGTATTGTAGCGCATATTATCAAATTGTATTGTTTTCTATTATATCGTATTGTTTTGCATTATATTGTGCTGTCATGTACTACCCTGTAGTGTTTTGTCTCGATTTGGATTGGATTGGATTGTCGTAGCAGATTTGTATACATGAAATTTAGGTAGCTCTCTCCAAGAAGCGCACATTGCCAAAAGAGCACCTTCAAACTTTTTTTCATATTTTCCTGTGTATCTATTTTCCTATCAGAGTGCAGTTTCTACAGAATTTTACCAGGGACAGCTTTTTCCATGTGTCCTTATGCATACACAACTCGTGTATCATACACACGACTTGGAGGATAGAGTGATGCGCATTGCGCTCGTTATCTGCTGAGCTGGGTTTGAATCTCATTCAACAGAATTTTTCCTCTGATGTTAAGATCAGTGCCGACTCCACTCCCCCCAAAGATCCTTCAGATGAGACTACAAACCGAGGTCCCATGTGCGAGCGCACACAAAACATCTTGTGCCCACGTTAAAACCCATTCCGCTATTTGGAAGAGTAGGCCTTTGTGTGTGGAGGGAACAGGTGACAAAATTGACAAAACTGCATACACATGGGGACTGGTTGTAAAAGAAAAGATCATGATTGCTGATTCCGTTATCCTTGAAATTTCTATTTATCTATTTATCTATCCCTTAGTCTGGCGACCGTGGGGATACCCCTGAAAACTTGGCAACCCGTTCCCTCCATTCCTCTCTCTGTTCTGCCTTCCTCAAAGTTTTGTTGAGTTCAAGGCCCGTCCATTCGCTGATGTTGTCCTCCCATCTTTTCCTTGGTCTGCCACTTTTTCTTCCTCCTTGGAAAGTACCTTGCAGTATTGTTTTTTTTTGCAATTCCTTTTGTTCTTGTTACATGCACGTACCGTTTCACCTCGAAATAAAAGAAATAAAAATATTTTAAAGGGTTATTTTTTTGCCCCACTCAAAAGATTAGCACCCATACCACCACTCAATATCTAGTGGAAAGGGTGAAAATTTAGAATTCAAACGGGAATCAAAGCCACGGCACTTCTCATATTCCAGGTAGGTGTGTTACCTCTAAACCACCTATCCACCAGACCACAGCTCCAGCATCAGGGACAGGAAGTGATCCTTAAACCAGTGTTGTCTGACAGAGTCAGCGCAGCCCCCTGTAAGACTGTTCTCATAAATACTCATCACCAAAGCTGCTCTGGTGCCACACCAGTGAGGGATGCCGGTCTTTGGGGAA
>CM060327.1:17103282-17110782 GCA_030674155.1 Stramonita haemastoma | reverse complement strand
AGGGGGTACTATCTATCTATCTATCTATCTATCTATCTATCTATCTATCTATCTATCTATCTATCTATCTATCTATCTATCTATCTATCTATCTATCTATCTATCTATCTATCCATCCATCCCTTAGTCTGGCAACCGTTGGGCACCCCTGAAGACTTGACAACCAGTTCCCTCCATTCCTCTCTATGTTCTGCCTTTCTCAAAATTTCGTTTGCAAGAAAAAGACAACAAATTGTCAAACTACCACATTTGTGCAAAATGACATGAGTTTGCAGTAAGAGGCTAGTCTTTCACATAAAACATATTAGTTTCTTTTTAATTGCTGTGGATGCCTTAGCTTAGTATGTGTGGTATGAATGCAAAAAGTAAGTAATATTATAGGAAAACAGAAGGAAAAGTGGCAAAAAGTAACGGTGGTGTGTAGCCTTAGGCACTAGCAAACAGAAGGGGATGGAGTTGGGATGGTTAGGAGATGGGGAGATTGAGAGATTGGGAGGCGGGAGAGAGAGAGAGAGAGAGAGAGAAGAGAGAGAGAGAGAGAGAGAGAGAGAGAGAGAGAGAGAGAGAGAGAGAGAGAGAGAGAGAGAGAGAGAGAGAGAGAGAGAGAGGAGAGTGGGGGGAGCGTCAATGTTCGACAGCACAAAGACAGAGATGGGAAGAGAATGGGATAGGGGGCATTCTAGTCGGATTTTGTCTGGCGTGATAGCTACATCTGTGTTGGCTAGTTTTGTAGGATTTCTGTCTCTTGTCAGCGTAGATTGTTTGTGTCTGTGTGCATGCCTGTCTTTTGTATACACAGGTCTAGTTGTGTGTTGTGATTTGTCTGTCTTTTGTCGCTGTGCTGGTTGTTAATCGTCTGTTATCTCTGTTTTTGTCCATTTTTGTGTGTGTTTTTTTTTGCATGATTCCTTGTGTCTGTCTGTCATCTGTCTGTCTGCCTCTGCCTCTCTCTCTCATCACAACACAGCACAGCACAGCACACCCCACACGCATACGCACATACACACTTACATCACCATCACCACCACCACCACGCAACGCATTTCAACGCAACGCAACGCAACGCAGCGCAACACAACACAACACAACACAACACAACACAACACAACAAACGCACACACACACACGTACACGTACACGTACACACACACACACACACACACACACACACACACACACACACACACACACACACACACACACACACACACACACACACACACACACACAACATAGTCACACAGTAAATAAATAAATAAATAAATAGATAAATAAATAATACTATATTCCATCATAACCTCCGGTCCTACTCACACCAAAAGAAAGAACCACTAGGTGATATTGGAAAAGAGCAAAACGAATGATGGAATCGTGTCCTTTGCTCTGTGGTACTGATTGAATTACGTTCCCTAGGCACTGCCAAGACGCAGAATTGACCTTGGAGACAGCAAGAGAACAGAGGCAGGGGAGAAATTGGATAGCAGATGAATCGGTCTCACCCCTCCCCCTTCACCACGCGTTATTATAATGTGTCCTGCTCAAAATCTAATTCTTAGAACATTGCGCTCGCAATTTGACGACCCAGGTTCGAATCCTGTTCAAGGGGATAACTTGCGCTAGAGTTAACATCAGTGCAAACTCCACTGTCCCCGAAAGTCCTTCGGATGAGACTATGAACCGAGGCACCGTGTGTGAACGTATGTTGAATATCTTGCGCGCATGTTAAAACCTGTTTCGCTTTTCGAAAAAGTAGGCTAGTTTGTGCTGGTGAGAACAAGGACAACATTTGTAAACCGCAAGCACATGGGAACTGGATGTAAAAAGGACATGATTGCTTATTCCATTATCCTCGATATAAAAGCATGAATAAATGAATGAATGAATGAATGAATGAATGAATGAATGAATGAATGATTGATTGATTGAATGAATGAATGAATGAATGAGTAACTAAATAAGTAAATAAATAAATAAACAACTAAATGAATGTCCTGCCCCAATAAAATTGTTACACATAGCTTTGTGATTGGTTTATTAGCATCAGATTTTTATTTCTCTCTCTGTCTCTTTTCTCTCTCTCTGTCTTTCTCTCTCTCTGTCTCTGTCTCTCTCTCTCTGTCTGTCTGTCTGTCTGTCTGTCTGTCTGTCTGTCTGTCTGTCTCTCTCTCTCTCGCCCTCTCTCTCTCTCTCTCTCTCTCTCTCTCTCTTCTCTCTCTCCTCTCTCTCTCTCTCTCTCTCTCTCTCTCTCTCTCTCTCTCTCTCTCTCTCTCTCTCTCTCTCTCTCTCTCTCTCTCTCTCTCTCCACAGACAAACAAGAGACGAAAAAGCCAGGGCGAGTTGCAAAGATAATAGGATGGAGTGACCCATCTCTGAAACACTCAGTGAGACGGTAACACAGACATAAATAGAACTGAAAATCGTGTGGTGCTGAAATGGAAAATGACAGAAACATAGACACAGAGACATACAGACCCATTGAGATACAGAGAGACAGAGACAGAGAGACAGACAAAGAGAGACGGACAGTCAGACAGAGACACAAAGAGACTGACAGAGACAGAGAGAAAGAGAGACAGAGAAAGACAGAGACAGAGAAAGACAGAGACAGAGAAAGAGAGAGAGAGAGAGAGAGAGAGAGAAGAGAGAGAGAGAGAGAGAGAGAGAGAGAGAGAGAGAGAGAGGAGGGGGGGGAAGGAGGGAGAGAGAGAGGGGGGAGCATCTTCAAAACTTTGATTCGAACTCTCAGGATATGATGAACTCGGTTTATTTTTTTTGTTTTACCTTAAACATCACTTGCCGTATATAAAGCTTCAACAAGAGATGTTTATTATCAAGTAAAAGGTATACACTATAAAAAGAACGTGGTGATAGTGGTAAATAACCATCATTGATAAATAATGACCGAAAAAGTAGTGGTGGTGGTAGAGGTAATGTCTTGAAAAGTAAACATCCTTAGAGAAAAGGGGGGGGGGGGAGGGGGGGACTTGTCAGAAAAAATAGTATCCCCACCCGGAAGAAATTCTGTGCCAGCAACTCCCTCTTTTCTATCCCTCACTCTTGTTCCTTTTCTTCCTGTCGCCTTCTTATCAATTTTCTGTTTTCTTTGCCCAGTCTCCTGCCTTTTTTTTCAAGAAAGACTTCAAAGATACGAATCCTCTCCCTCGCCGAAGTCAGATAGGTTAGGCCTGACTTATGAGGTGCTTAACAGCAGTTGCAACGCATTTTTTTGCTCAGCATGGTAGACAACAGAGCGTTCAACGAAGAAGAAGAAAAGTCAATTAACCCTACGGCTTTCTAGCATGTTCCTGTAGCAACCAGGTTGGATGCAGCTGTAGGAGCGCTAATAGGCTGTTGAGTCACAACTTCTAAATTAAGCGTCCTCTTGTGCATGCATACACGCGCGCTCGTGTGTGTGTGGTGGGTGGGGGGAAGGTTGTTGTGTGTGTGTTGTGTGTGTGTGTGGTGTGTGTGTGTGTGTGTGTGTGTGTGTGTGTGTGTGTGTGTGTGTGTGTGTGTGTGTGTAGTGTGTGTGTGTATGTGTGTGTGTTTGTGTGGTGTGTGTGGTGTGTGTGTGTGTGTGTGTGTGTGGGTGTGGGTGTGGTGTGGTGTGTGTTTGTGTGTGTGTTGTGTGTGTGTGTGTGTGTGTGTGTGTGTTGTGTGGTGTGTGTGTGTGTGCGGTGTGTGCGTGTGTTGAAGTTTAAAAAAGGATATTTTGAGTGCAAAGACATAGGGCAGCTCTTTTGTTGTTTTTGTTTTTCTTGGGATTTTGTTTCGTTGTGGGGTTTTCTCAACAAAGTTCAGACGTAATATATTTGTTATGTACTACATGAACGTATTGCGCACCTTGTAATAGCTACACTATAACTAGCTATGCAACCGGTTATCTATATAGTATATCAAAGCATTGTTCACATCATTTGAAGAAAGTCAAGTTCTCTACTCCCTATTTCTTACGGGATTTCTAAAATGTCTGGATGATAAAACCTAGCCTTCTTTATTAAGATTGTCAATAAAATCCCAAGGAACAAACAAAACATAGTGTGTTGTTCTTGTTGTCAGTAATAGACTTTTACTATTATTGGCTAAAATCAGAAATATAAGTAGAAAAAGGGGAGGACACTGAGACGATAACTTCTGGGTAGAGTACAGGGCAAAACAGTTTTGCAACTTTTCCCCCACCCCACTCACTGATTCAGCCATTCTGCTGTTACTTGACTTTTTCTGTAAAACATGTTACCCCCCACTAAACGATTTTCTTCATTTACCAGCTTTGTGCTTTCTCTTGTCACCGCCACCCAGACTTCCCGTAATCTTAACGTTTTCCCCACACTAAATGTGATCTTCCAGACGAATACAATTTCCCCCCAAGTTTACCACACACTTGCTGATTCTACCATAAACAGTAGTCTTCTTCCATCTGCAGGATCATTTCTATGATCTTCACATCTTCATCATTTAACTGCTGAAGCTTGCCCACGCCGCTGCAGGTCTTACTGGTTTGACCAGCCAGCGCCAAAGTGGCACTGTCTGAATCAGAGACGTGACCAGCTGTATTCGATGATGGCAGCACTGGTCCAGAACTGATGCCACAGGCATCGGCAGCAGGAAAATCTGGAGCAGCCCTGCTGGTCATGAGGCTGGTCATCTCTGCAGCAGGACCTTTAGCTGGGTTGAAGTCTTCCTGCATTGGCACTGTACGAGTAGACTGGTCATTTCTTTTTCTTCCAGCCACTGTGATCACAGAGGAAGGTGACTGGGTCTGATTTCCTGAAGGAAAACTGTAACCAGGCTCCTCCCTTTGTGGTCTCAGCAGCTCTACACATCGATGTGGTTGTTCCCTGGATTCTTGGGGATCCTCTGCATTGTTGTGGTTTTGGGTACACGGTTGTTGAATGGCTGATTGATGAGATCGATCGTTATGGTGTTGTTCAGTCCACGAGTGTTTATTGGCTGATTGGTGAGGACCACAGTTACTGTTTTGTAGGGTTATGGTTCGATTAATCGCCCCTTGGTAGGGACCAACATTACGGTGTCGTTGGTTCCACAGTTGACGAGCATTGAAAGGGTGTTGGTTCGTGTACTCACCAGCTTTTCTGTGTTGTTGGTTCCAGGATTGTTGAATGGCTTCTTGCTGAAGACCAGCATGACGGTATTGTGGAGCCCATGATTGCTTCAAGACCTGTGGGCCGAAACCAGTCTCACCATGTTGCTGCATCCATAGTCGTCGCATCGCCTCTAGATAAAGGTCAGCATTACGCTGATGATGTAGGCTCCAGAAGTTTTGCATGGCTTCTCGAGAATGACCAGCGTTACGATGGTGTGCGGTCCAGGATTGCAGAATGTCCACTTGCTGAGTACCTCTATAACGTTGCTGGCTCCGTGCCTGTTCATCTGCCTTTTGAGAATAGCCAACCGTACGGTGTTGTTGATGCCATGATGGATGTTTAATGGCGTCTCGGTGAGGACCAGTGTAATGGCGTTGCTCCCAAAGTTTTCGTATGGCCTCTCGGTGATGATCCAAATTATGATGTTGCTGGGTCTGGGAGAGATTAAAGGCTTCTTGGTCAGGACCAGAACGAGGGTGCTGTTGATTCCACGATCGGTATCCAACCTCTTGGTGAGGAACAACCTTCCAGTGTTGTCGGAACCATGCCTGCTGTATGTCCGCCTGGTGATCACCATCATAGCGATGTTGTTGGGTCCACGTTTGGCTACCGACCCCTTGGTAATCACCAGCCTCAGGGTGCTGTTTGCTGCTCGATTCTTGTTGTGCTTCTTGGTGAATACTCGCCTGACAATATTTGGGAGTCCATGAACGTCTTGCAGAACTTGTAAAGTCTTTATTGTTCTCAGTATTTTCATGTCCTGGGAGAATCGATCTGTTCCTGAGTTCAGCAAGTTCTGCATCTTCAGAGTGAGGTGAACTTACGTCTTCCACCACGATAACATCTTCTTGTTTCTGCCGTTTAGCCTCCCTCTCTGTTGGAAAAGGCGGTTTGGTTTGGTTACTGAAGAGCAAATTACTGTGTGGTCTAGTCTGCTGCCATGAGGGGTCTTCTTGCAGAGGCGATTGGTCTGGGGTCTCTGGGTAGTTGTACTTCATGCTTGAATTTGATTTTATCCAAATGCCACCATTGTTTCATTTCTTGTTCCTGTGCTCTAAAATGCAAAAGGAAAACACAATATCAGCTAGTAGTAGTGGTAAATGGTAATAGTAGTAGTAGTAGTAGTAGTAGTAGTAGTAGTAGTAGTAGTAGTAGTAGTAGTAGTAGTAGTAGTAGTAGTAGTAGCGTTAGTAGTAGTAGTAGTAGTAGTAGTAGTAGCAGTAGTAGTAGTAGTAGTAGTAGTAGTAGTAGTAGTAGTAGTAGTAGTAGTAGTAGTAGTAGTAGTAGTAGTAGTAGTAGTAGTAGCTGTTGTTGTCGTAGTTGTAGTGGTATGATTTCTGGTAATAACATTGTCATTTCTATCATAAATTGTACTTGGATTATGATTAGTTTTACATACTAATCATATTTAAAGATAAGGGGAAAATGTAAGAATATGATAGAGAGGAAACAAATATCCAAACACAATAAAAAGAACGATAGACAAAATGAAGAGAGACAAAACTTAATCATAATAAGTCTACCTTAATCAAAAGATCAAAAAAAACACCACGAATGGATAGGAAAACTTACACGGAAGTAAAAGTTCAAAGAAATGCAGCAAATGGACAGATGAAGAATAACAAACAAAAATCAACCACCCCCAAATATCTATCCCAAAATAACAACAGCAGCAGTAGCGGCAGCAGCAGCAGCAGCAAACAGCAGCAGCAACATATCTTAAGCCATTTTCAGCATCTTCATCTTGATCAACCTCACACTTCCCCCTCCCCTAATAGTGTTTTTCTGGGGGTTTTCTCTGCTGAATATCTTGTTGTCACCCTAAATGACAATGCCTCGCTGGCTGGCAAATGTCATCACTTTGCACCATTCTGGCTGATGCACGGAACAACAGTATAAACTGGTTGTCTTTCACCCTCACCCTTCACCTATCCTGTAATCTAGGAGACCGTATGGCACCACTGAAGATTTTGCAACCAGCTTCCTCCACTCCTTGCAGTTTTCAACTTTCCACTCAAGGCCAGTATCTCTCTGATGTTGCCTTCCCCTATCGTTCTCTCTGGTTGTCCACGAACTCTCAATTCAACAGATATATTTCCTATCCTTTCTCTTCGTATTCTTCCCGATATTAGCATGCGAAGAAGACAAAGTGGATTGGTGGTCTAGAGGTAACACACCTGCCTTAAAAGCAGAAATGTTGCTTCGATCTCTGTTACAGCCCGAAACTTGTCCCCCCCTATCCACAAGACTTAAGAGTGATGGACTGGGTGCTAGTCTTTCGGATGAGATAACAATTAAAGGTATCGTATGAAGCACGCATTCAGCGCAGGAAAAAGGACTCACGGCAACAACACAGTTATTTTTGGCAAAATGTTGATGAAATAATTTTATTTTT
>CM060327.1:17097598-17100682 GCA_030674155.1 Stramonita haemastoma | reverse complement strand
ATGTATGTATGTATGTATGTATGTATGTATGTATGTATGTATGTATGTATGTATGTATGTATGTATGTATGTAATGCAGGGATATGCTGTACAGTCAGTCAGCAGCCAAAAAGGACAGCCATCACTTGCTTTACCCCATAACAGCACTGGCAGTGGCTGGTATGGGGGGCACTGTAGGTCAGCTGTATATACTGCCCACATGTATTCCTGACACGTGCAATAGCCAGGGTAACAAAAAAAGTGATTGGTCTGGTTGTAAAGAGTCTGACAAAACTCTTTTCTCTGTGTGTATGTGGGGGGGGGGGGGGCGGTGTGTCCGTGGGGGGGTGTCCGTGTGTGTGTGTGTGTGTGTGTGTGTGTGTGTGTGTGTGTGTGTGTGTGTGTGTGTGTGTGTTGTGTTTGTCTCTCTCTCTTCTCTCTCTCTCTCTCTCTCTCTCTCTCTCTCTCTCTCCTCTCTTCTCTCTCTCTCTCTCTCTCTCTCTCTCTCTCTCTCTCTCTCTCTCTCTCTCTCTCTCTCCACCTCTCTACCATAAGATACAGTCCTCTGTGATTAGTGCACAGCTGACTATCTTGTAGATAACGATGCGCTATATATCCGGATACAAATGCAGAGTGGAAACATGGGGGTGACATCACTAATTGAAAACACCTGAGAAGACGCAGGTTCTGCTTTGGCTTCATTTATATTTGTTTTTTTTTGTTTTGGTGATCTAAGACTTGAACAGCAAGAACTGAAATGAAGTAAAAACAAGCTAAATACTCAAAGCGCGCATGATCTTTATAATGCTACACCTGTACTGTTGTAAGTCTCTGAAAGTTTTTTGCAAAGAGGAAGTCAGGATACATCTTGTCACCAGCTAATTGGTGTTTGACTTTTTGAAAACCGCTTCCCGTTCACGATCTGATTCTAACTGGTCCCTACAAACTGACATTTCCTGATCAATAAACACTCATTAATTCCTAAATGTGGAAAAGTGTGGGTAGAAAACTTTTTCTCCAGTGGTTGGTAATGTTTCTCACAGGGGTTTGTATATTTTTTTCCCGAGCTGACAAACTGCAGATGCCCCAAGACAGCTAACACTCTAAGATTAAGCTCTTAGAAATTTATGAGCGTTATACAAGCGATTCATGAGGGAAGTTAAGAGCTACAGAATCCAAGGTAGTTTTGAATGCACTGTTTGTTCGTAAAACAAGCTTTTCGGACACTCATCCTGACCATGTCAGCTACACACAATGTTGTCAAGTGGATGTGCAAAGTATCTTTTAACAACGTGGGCATGAGCGTGACGTGTTGTGTGTGGATCAGTGGTTTGGCTGTCATGCATCGCTTTAGTAAAGTGAGTTTACTGGTTTTATCTCATCTGTGAGTTGCGTATAATACCATACTACATATACCATACCTACCATACCATCCATACCATACCATACCATACCATACTCATACCATACATACCATACCATTCCATACCACACCACACCACACCACACCACACCACACCATAGCATACCATAGCATACCATACCATACCATACCATACCATACCATACCATACCATACCATACCATACCATACCATACCATACCAACACACCATCCCATACCACACCATCCCATACCCTGCCCTGCCCTACCCTACCCTACCCTACCCTACCCTACCCTACCCTACCCTACCATACAATACCATAGTCATACCATACCATACCATACCATACCACACCATACCATACCATACCATACCATACCATGCCAACTCATACAAACAATACAATGATAATGCAATCGAAAACAACATCCAGGCTGGCTGGGTCAGAACAGGTTTTAACTTTGATTTCAATTTTGTTTAATATTTCACCTGTGTGTATACACTTTAAGCACAGATCCTGTCTGCAGGCAAGTAAGCCTTCGTTAAAAGTATTAGTGGGTGTATAATGGGGTCACAAACCCCAGACACAAAACCTTGCATTACTCCTTAAGAAACAGATGAACAAAAACAAAACCATAAAATTGTTCTTTACACCAGCAGCAGCTGCAACAACAACAACAAAAACAACAACAACAAAACCTTGTTAAATATTCAACACTTAGCATCCATTTACACAAAGTACATTGTCACACCCACATGTTTGCATCTGCAATACATGTTATGCTAGCCTAGAGAGAGCAACAAAAAGCGAATATGGATGTAACTGTGTGCAGCAAATTGAACCAGCATGAGCCACTTGGGAAAAGTGCCCTTTGCCCATGCGCTGAAAGGCTACAACCCACCTTTAGCGTCCGGGCCGTGCAGTATCTTCTATACAGCTCTAGTCTAAAAAAAATCCCCCCAAAAATCTGATTTTCACAATTTTTTTAAAGCATGAAAAATACACTGTGTATGTGTATTGGGAAACTGAGGACATACAGCAATACCAAGTAGGCAGGAGAAAGTTCAAATTGGACATCAAATGAGGGTACCTTATGTTCCTACAGTGTTGGCCCAGCACATGCATGTTACGGTTAGGAAGCTAGCAGACGACAAAAGACTGAGAAAGTATATACAGTGTTTGATGAAAAATAAAAACAAATTCAAATCTACCAAATTTATGCAAAATCACATGAGTTGTGAGCCAGAGGCTTGTCTTTCACAAAAAAGTGATTTTTGAGAAAAAGGCAATGGAGGAAAACAAGTGGGTTTTTTTTTTCTCGAAAATAGCAGCTCGGGAAAAAATAAGTGCAGGAAAACACTTACAAATTCTCAATCATCTGGATTTTTTTTTTATAAAAGATTCAATGGAAAAAAAACTTTAGAAAACTAAATCTTTCAACGAGAGCATTTTAGGCAATTTTGAGTAAGTGCCAAATGCCTTGGCCTGCCCTGACTCAAGTTTTGGCTCTTGGATGAGCCTTCGTCAGAGGTCCCGGCAGTGATATAAGCTTCACCCGCTGTAGTACCTTACAGTGAGACACTCATGTTTCAGAATTTAGAAGTGTCAATCGCATTCACAAGAATATAATTAATATGTTCATTTATCAGTGGTTTTGTTCTTTTGTTTGTTTGTTTGTTTTTATTTCTGTGGATGCCTTATAGTAAGTGCAGTATGAATG
>CM060327.1:17085098-17092598 GCA_030674155.1 Stramonita haemastoma | reverse complement strand
CTTGCTGTTCAATTATTTTATCTTCTTCCATAGCCCATCTAGAAAGCCTTTTGGTTAAAATATCTGTATATATCTTGCTAACCACACTAGTTAAAGCTATTCCACGATAATTACCTGGTTGGTCTATATCCCCTTTCTTATAGATGGGTACAATCATAGATTTTGACCATTCCACAGGAAAAAGGCCAAAATCAAAGAGTTTATTGAAATAGGCAACAAGAAAATCAATGACCTCATTACCAGCATGTTTCAACATTTCGCTGACAATCTTGTCAGGACCTGCACTCTTTCCACACTTGAGTTTACCAATGCTGGCTACAACCTCTTGTCTAGAAATTGGCTCATTACAGGTTGCCATAGAAATATCTGATAAGTCACCCTCTTCAATTTCAACACTTTCTTCTTGCTGTGGTACATCATCTTCACCATTGAACAGTGCAAGGAAATGGTCGTACCACTGATTAATGCTAATGTTATTGTAAATTACTCTTTTTCTGTTAACTGACCTAATAATTTGCCAAAACAATTTTGCATCATGAATTGATTCTTTAAGCTTTTTTAATCTTGATTCATCAAATTCAGTTTTCTTCCTTTTTAACAAAAGCTTATATTGATTTCTTTCTGTTACATATGCTATCCTCTTTTCATCACACAATCTTTTTGATCGTTTAAATTTTCTTAATAATCCTCTCACTGTTTTTTTCTTTCGTTTACATTCTTCATCAAACCAGTCATTTGTTCTTTTCCTATTACCTGTCGTTCTTACCATGCAAGCAGCTGCACTGTACAGTGATTCCATGAATATGTTCAAAGAGCTGTCAATATCAGCATTGATAGATATGACAGCCTGCTCTATCTTCTGTTTGAAGACTGTGGATTTTTGTTCCTCTACATAAGTGTGTAGACAGTCTTCAAACCAGATAAAACGATCCTCAGTGCCTGCATTGTCTACTTTCTGTGGACTGATGTCTTCCTCTGTTTTTTTCCATATGAATTCAACTGGCAGGTGCCAAGAATCAATATGGTCACTGACATTAAGTTCACAGCAGTTAAGAGAAAGCATATCTTTTGACAAAATAACATAATCAATTACACTGCATCCATGTGGTGAAACATATGTGAAATCTCCATTAGAGACACTATCACAACAACCATTCAGTATGACACAATCAAACATGAAACATAAGTTTAACAGGGACTGGCCAAAGTTATTTACAGTGCTATCCTTTGAACTTCGCTGTAAAACATCGTTACCTAAAAAGTCATCAATATTATCATCATTATCGAAGCAAGATGCAAAGTTAACTACATCTTCCTGACATGGCTGTGTGCTCCCAGTTCTTGCATTCAGATCACCAAGGATCAGTACATGCATGCTGTTGTTTTGAAGAACTTGCAGGAGGCTTTCTTCTAAGTTTATTATACCATCTTTAATCGCCATTGTGTCATACAACGGACCATTTTCTGGTACAACGTAACATGCCACCATCAGTACATCCTTGTCACAGTTAAACACAGATTTCTTAACCTTAACAGCTACAGTATTTTCACAAACAATATTAACTACTGAGATATAAGCTGACAAGGATTTCCGAATTAGCAAAAGAACACCACCTGAATTCCTGCCTAAACGAGACAACCTTTTAGCAGGAGCAGCAACTTTAACAAAATCATGAAAAATTCCACTATAATCAAATGAATCATCAATGAATGTTTCTGTCAAACAAACAACATCAAAAGTAGAAACATAATCAATGAAAGCGGTATTATTTAATTTACTGTACAAATTTTCAACATTGTAAATAAGGAATTTCAAAGTCCCAAGATGGTCCGGCCTGTCCTATGGTGCGTTACGTGTTGACCGTCTGGGTCGCGTATTGTTGGCTGGGCACTTGTTGACAGGAGGGGAAGAACGAGGGGACCAGGAGTGGTGCAAACCCGTACTGGACTGACTGCCACGTGCAGAATTCCGTCTTACGCCCCGTTGACCACGTGCAGTTGGTGCCGTGACACTCTGACTGACCTCATTCAAGGGAAGGGAGGAATCCCCCTCCCCTCTTCTGCTTTCCTCGTTCCGGCCACGTGCTTTACCTGCTCTGTGGCTGTGGCTGCCCAGCTTGGAACCAAGAGGGGAATCACCTCTTCCCCTCCATCCTGCTGACCACGTGCGCTGCTGTTGTGATTGCTGTCACTGAAGCGATGTGGGGAATCCCTGCTGTGGTGTCCACGTACCTCTGGCTGTTCTGGAGTCCTAGCTTTCCCAGCTTTTGCAGAGGCACTGGTATTCATAGATGTCCTTGCAGTAGCTGCAGCTTCAGCGTAGGTTTGTGGGCCAGGTTGTCTGGGCTCTACCACAAGCCTGCCTTTCTTAAAGTAGGCAACCTTGCCCTCCTTTCTCGCCTCTGACACTAAGCTTGCTTGCTTCTTCGTCAAGTCATTAGCAACCCTGACACCGCTCTCTTTAAGCCTCCCCCTGAAGTCACGATTGGTGATGACAGCCATTTTGTCCTTCCATCGTTGGAATTTGATAATCAGAGGCTGTGGTTGTCCATCTCTACTTACACCTACTCTATGTGCTCTGGATATATCATCAGGAGTCCAGTGTCTTGGTCCTGCTCTGTTGAGGGTATCAGCTACCAGTCTGGCACAGGTGTCATAGCTCTCGAACTTCTGTGTCTGAGGGACACCAAACATTTTTAGATTGTCTCTTCTGGAGAAACTTTCTAGTTTTTCGTAAGTGTCTTCTAGTGTTTCCACTTTACTTTTCATTTTTTCAAAAGAGGAGGATAGATTCTGGATATCGGTCTTGTTTTCTGAGTAGCCACTGAAGAGAGTTTCGACGTCTTCTTGGGTTTCAATCAATGATGAGGTAAGAAGCTGGGTTTCTTTTTCTAAGTTTTCACACCTCTGACCTATTTTATCACATTTGGCTTTCACCTGCCCTATGTCGTTTCTGATGTTTGCCATGTCGTTCGCCATGGTGGACATGTTCTTTTCTATTGACTGCATCCTCCCTCCCAGAGACCTCAGCACCTCCAGGATCTGGGCACTGACATCTGCTGTCACTCCAGGGACAGCAGAGTCAGCTGGAGCCTGAGAGGGGGGACACAAGGTAGGGCTACACCCATCAACCACATCTGTGCTGCTTGTTGATTGGGTATTGTTGTTTGTCTTTCCCTCCTTCCTAAGCTGACTGCTGTCTGTTGGGCCGGGGTTCAATTCCACATCTCCACAGCAGAGCAGGAAAGCAGCAACAAACACAATGATGGCAACGTCCACTCTGTTTCTTACAGTCACAAGTCTTGTACGCATTTTAAGTACAAATAAGACTCGCTTGGCCATAAAGTTCAGGTAAACTCCAAGGAAAAGGCCACACCTGACACGAAAACACACACTGCTCAGCGGCATGGTTACTGACACTGACAGTCACACAACACTTATGGCACCGTAATAAGCACACTGTCAGTCAGCACACTGTGTATGTAGCTACTATCAAGAAGTTTGATTGCACTCTTAATTAAGGTAAAATGCAAAAATATCAGACAGCTTTAAAAGATGCATTTTGCTGTTACAATGAGATCATTTCACCCCCCATTTAGGCAGGAGGGGGGGGGGGGGGGGGGGGGAGGTAGTTCTAGTAGTTGAAGGCAGTCCAAGAGTTTTAGCTCTTTTAATGACGTAGAAATAATGTGACGTTATAATTAAGAAACCAAAACTGTCGTCATAACTTTATAGATTACTAAACACTGACTTAGGTGGAATCACTACGCATACGTGAACCTTTAGTACAGATCAGAAAAAAATTAAGCAGCTGGAAGAACACCACAAAAAGATTATCAGCGAAGTATAGAGTGATACAAATAAAAATAAAACTTTTTTGGAAGAAAGGCTCTGGTAGCCAAGGCCACTGGAAAAGAGCAGTTCCTCAGTTCACACAACGTAGACAATAAAAGTAGAAAACTTCAGTACTTTACCAATAAGAAAGAAACATGAAAACGAAGCTTGAGTCGAAAACACTGTCACTGTTATAAAATTCAGCTGATCACAAACTTTTAACAACTATAAAACTAAAATTTAACACAGAGCTTGTGAAGCTGTTGCAGCACTTATTAAAGGCCGATCACTCCCCCCCGAGAGAGAGAGAGAGAGAGAGAGAGAGAGAGGAGAGAGAGAGAGAGAGAGAGAGAGAGAGAGAATTCATCCAACTTTTCTTTTTTTTTTAAATCTCTTTACCCATTGCGTCATTTTTAAGATTGCGTCACAGACAAGGTCGTTTTGTAACATTATGAATTAAGTCACAGAAATCACATTTCAGTGTTCGCTGACCCCAAAATGTTACCGTTAAAAAAGAAAGAAACAGGTAGCCGACAGAAAACATGATAGATTGCTTATATGAAAATACGTAGGAGGCTGTGAAAGTGATCACAATCGCACGCAGACATGTTACGTTTTTGTTATGAATATTCAGTTCCTTGTTATATGTTCACGCCCACACTCTGTTGTTTCTCTAATAAATGGGCTTGAACATTCGATAGTGCTGTTGTTCTATTTCTTCCTGTATGTTTCAGGCGTAGCTCTGCAGGCAGTCTGTTGGGGTTTTTTGCTATCTGGCCGTTGTGATACAAGCTGTGGTTATCGTGACTATAAAAAAAACCCACAAAAGGTGCATACAAACATTAAAAAAAAAAAAAAAAAGAAACTGCACGTGGTGGAGATTTAACGCGTTCATTGTTGTTTTTATGTGTTTTGGGGGGTTGTTGTGTTTTTGATGTTTGTTTTTGTTTTTTTTAATTTTGCAACAGTTTGAATGTTCATTCGTGATATTTTATTATCAAAATATTGCAAAGGCTGTTTTAGTTTAGACAGCATTACTTAACCATTTATGCAAATCGTCGATTGTGCTTTGGATAATGTATCATATCTAACTTGCATTTCTGATGACAACTACATTTTTACAGTTAGGTTTAGCAACTAAATAATTGTCTTTGTATGGGAATAGGATGACCTGATGGTTAGAGCGTTGAGTTCGTGAGCTGATCGTGTGCCGGTGGGAACAGATGACAATATTTACAAAAACTGCATACACAAGGGGACCGGATGAAAAAAGCACATGATTACTTATTCTGTTATCCTCGATATAAAAGAATGTTTTTTTAAAAAGAAAAAAAAAAGCTGACAGTCTGGGTTTGAGCTACCACCGAGATGCTCCTTCATGTAGACTCTGTTTTCCCCTGGAGTTAACATCATTGCCGACTCCACTCCCCCAAGATCCTTCAGTTGAGACAATAAACTGTATGCGAACGCGCGCAGAACATCTGGCGCGCACGTTAAAACCAATCCCGCCCTTTTAGAAGTGTAGGCCCTAAATTCACACATTCACAAAACCGGATGCGCACAGGTGTCGTGTTCATATACTATCCCGGAGACGGAATGCGGCTACCTTAATAATGAGTTAAATGGGCGCTAGTCAGAATCTCACCAACTGGTGAGTCTCGGAGCTCTAGCCAAGGAACGATAAAACAAAACGTGAAACAGTCTGACAGACCCAGTGGTGGTCAATTATAGTGTCCGTCTTTTCTATCAAGATTGCTCGGATGGTTCTTGACAGAGAAAACAGACTCCAGATAGGAAAAGCTTGACGGTAGATGGGCTGCGGAGAGAGAAACCCCCCCCTGTATTCTTGCGTTTCTGACCTTTATTCCTATTTTCTAGGGAAGTTGGGGATCGAGACGGGTTTTGATAGTTGTGGTGCTTATTTGCCGAGTAAGGAACACTGACCATAGTTATTGTGATCACTTTACTGTACTGTCTGTCCCAATTTATCAGACATGTTATTAGTGATTTCTTCTTCTTCTTCTTCTTCTTCTTCTTCTTCTTCTTCTTCTTCTTCTTCTTCTTCTTCTTCTTCGTCTTCTTCTTCTTCTTCTTCTTCTTCTTCTTCTTCTTCTTCTTCTTCTTCTTCTTCTTCTTCTTCTTCTTCTCCTGCAAATTCTTCTGCAAATCTTCTTCTTCTTCTTCTTCTTCTTCTTCTTCTTCTTCTTCTTCTTCTTCTTCTTCTTCTTCTTCTTCTTCTTCTTCTTCTTCAAATTCTTCTTCAAATTCTTCTTCAAATTCTTCTTCAAATTCTTCTTTTTCTTCAAATTCTTCTTCTTCTTCAAATTCTTCAAATTCTTCTTCTTCCTCCTCTGCAAACTCTTTCTTATCTTCTTCTTCTTCTTCTTCTTCTTCTTCTTCTTCTTCTTCTTCTTCTTCTTCTTCTTCTTCTTCTTCTTCTTCTTCTTCTTCTTCTTCAAATTCTTCAAATTCTTCTTCTTCTTCTTCTTCAAACTCTTCTTCAAATTCTTCAAATCTTCCAATTCTTCTTCTTCAAATTCTTCCTCTTCCTCCTCCTCCTCTTCTTCTTCTTCTGGAAAGTCTTTCCTATCTTCTTTTTCTTTGCATTCTTCTTCTTTGCACTCCTCTTCGTCTTCTTATGCTTCTGCTTCTTCTTCTTCCTCTTCCTCCTCTTGTTCTTCTACTTCGTGGAGCGCTCAGACCGCAGCTATTGTTGTCTGTCATAAAAGCGAAAAAAAGTGTTGGGCTACCGTCAAGTGCCTGACTAGTCAGTCCCATCACATCCAACTTCTGTCTTGTTAATGGTTTCTGTTCCAGACAGAGGTGTGGATTGCCATAAAAGCCGCGCTAAAACAGCTTGAAGATTGTAGCAATCCTCCAGTTTGCTGTCTGTAGCAATCTTCCAGTTTGCTGTCTGTAGCAATCTTCCAGTTTGCTGTCTGTAGCAATCTTCCAGTTTGCTGTCTGCTCTTAATTCCTTTCTCCATTTCTCAAGCTCTTTTTTTGTCATTATCAGTTTCGGTGTTCGTAATGAGTTTTTTTTTCTGCACACTCACACAAATAAGGATTAGTATGTCTAAATTTTGAGTTCATATATTTGGACTGTAATGTCAAAAAATGCGAAAGAAATGTTAACTGACTTTCGCAAGACCAGAGGTGTGTACCAAATTTTTACACTGATGGTAAGAATGTAGAACGTGTGAATGACTATCAATATTTTAGGTATCAATTTTATGATGTCCAACAGAACTTTACTCCTAATAGTGATCTCATAGATAGAAAATGCCAACCTCGTATCTTGTGAACCCATCACGAAAATGTTAAAGTTTCACACAGTGTCTATCACTGCTTCTTTGAGTTTGTCATTTCTTTTTGTTTAATATGCTGGTAAAAAAAAAACCCTCTATGTTACAACACAATGTATTGAACAAAATGGTAACAGATTGTAGTAAAATTGTGAGCTGTTTGCAAATGAAACTGAATGATTTGTATAAATGATGTGTGAGAGATAGAGCCAAACAAATCGCAAGTGGTTGTAGGAATATTCTAGCTCAATATTTTGATTTTCTTTTTTCATAAACGATATCAAAGTACCTAAAGTGAAAAAACGACGAAATAAAGACAGGTTTATTCCTACCTCAGTTCTGCTTCTCAACAACAAAATAG
>CM060327.1:17072598-17077598 GCA_030674155.1 Stramonita haemastoma | reverse complement strand
AGGTAGTATACAATACAATTTAATACAATGCATTACATTGCAGCACAGCACAGCACGATACAATACAATACAGTACAGTACAATACAATGTAATACAGTACAATATAATATAATACAATTTACTTCTATACAATACGATCGAATTCAATGCAATACAATACAATACAATGCAATATAATAGAATACAATAATTATGATCCAATATAAAATCCAATTCATCCCCTGGAGGTCCCATTCAGAAGTTTTACAGCTATCAAGATTTAAAATTAAAGATCTAACTCGTTTTTGACCCATCTTGGGGCATGGAGGTTTTCAGTAAACAAAAGCAGCTGTAACATTATAATCTGCATTAACAAAAACATTAAAACATTGCACGCAACAGAAATAGAAATGTAGTCAACCGTTTAGCACCTCACAAAAAACCCTAAGCAAAACCAAATACACATATATGAAATATGTATGTAATATAATATAAAAAATATATAACAATTACAAAAATACATAAAAATTGCATACAAAGCGAACAAAAATAAGGGTTAACTCACCCAAAGCACAGATATTGGGAGAAAAAATAAAAGCTGCATAATTACAAGGTCCCAAGGGAACATTTTTTTTAACAAAACAGAAAAAAAACTGGATTGATAACAAGATGGAAATAATCACAAGAAGATTATGAGGGGCAGAGAAAAATCCGAAATGTCAAACAAAGACCAGTGAAAATGTAAGAGTTTTGCATCTGATTTTACAAGAGGAAATTGGAGAGAAGGAGCCCCCGGCATCTGCATAAGGAATACTCATTTTTCTGGAGAGAGAAAAGAAAGAGAAAGAAAAAAGGGGTAGAGGGGTTAGAAAGATTGAACAAAAACATGAGCGAGAGAGATTTATTTATTTATTTATTTATTTATTTATTTATTTATGTATGTATTTATTTATTTATTTATTTATCTATTTATTATTTTATATCGAGGATAATGGAATAAGCACTCGTGTGCTTTTTTTACATCTAGTCCCCGTGTGTATGCAGTTTTGTAAATCTTGTCATCTGTTCCCACCGGCACACAATGGCCTACTCTTACGAAAAGCGGAACGGGATTAAACGTGTGCGCAAGATGTTCTGCGTGCGTTGGCACACAGGGCCTCGGTTTATAGTCTCATCCGAAGGATGGTGCTATTCCTGTGACTGAAGCAGAGAGAGAGAGAGAGAGAGAGAGAGAGAGAGAGAGAGAGAGAGAGAGAGAGAGAGAGAGAGAGAGAGAGAGAGAGAGAGAGAGAGAGAGAGAGAGAAGAGAGAGAGAGAGAGAGAGAGAGAGAGAGAGAGAGAGAGAGAGAGATTATGGTTTTATTCGAGAGCTGATCATTGATGCGCGTACATAAACACCTCTGTCTCTGTCTCTGTCTCTGTCTCTGTCTCTCTCTCTTTGATCCAGTCACAGGAATAGCACCAGGAAAAGTCAAACCTACAGTGCCCATATGTCTCCACCCCTGGATTTGCTGGACGTCTTTTTTTGTCTCATTGTTTCTTTTTCTTTTCTGCGTTTTTCTTTAGACAGGCTTTGTAGCATTTCTTCGGTTTTCTGTTTCAATACGAACACACAAAGTTTTGGTAGGCTTAAGGTAAAGGTAAAGGTGTCCCATAACCGATGTTGTCGTAGTTGAGCGAGGCATCAGAGACCTCAGCTTCTCTAGGAGCCAGCGTATTGAGGGCGGCGCCCATCTCCTCTCCTTCGCTGATTTGCTTTCCCTGACCCTAAAGAGGGTGTATATATATATATATATATATATATATATATATATATATATATATATATATATATATATATATATATATATATACTGATATACACTGATTTAGGGCAAAATCGGGGGTGGGCGTTTGCTAGGTATAGACCCCTTTGCACAAAATAATTTTTGTGCTCAACCATGTAATTGAGTTAATACAAACCCCGAAAGCATGTAAGTTAGGTCTTTTGTGAGTAGAAGTGAGGGAAAATAGAAAAAAAAGGGACTTTGAGGCAAAGAAGGCCAACGAGTTCCATCGCTTTCCGTTGTAGGTCCTTATTTCGCAATACCCTGCCTTCAGATCTTTCATCTTCCAGATAATGCAGCACACCTTGGTCGACATGTTCAGATCTAACTGCTGGTCCTTTTGACAGTTTCCGTTTTTGTTTGTCTTTTCCGTACTGCTGTTCAAGTCTATCTCTGTTTTCACTCCATTCCCTGATCCTCTTCCTATCCACAGAAAATTCACGGGCACACTCCGAAACATTCCCACATGCTTCGTTATCCAGATACTGGAGGGCTTCCAGTTTGAAAGAAACGTAAGACTGTCGCGGGAGTGAGGAGAGGGGACAAAGAATAAGAAAAAAGGAAAGAAACACGAAAAGGTAAAGAAGGGGGAAAAGATGACTTTTAGAACAGTCTGCACAAATCCTAGTGAAAGTGAGCATAGTCTCTTTGAAAACAGCAGGGTGGGCGTTTGCTAGGTAGTTACCCCTGTGCACAACTTTTGGCCCAAAGTGGGGGGTGGGCGTTTGCTAGATGGTGGGCTTATGCTAGGGATTTTACGGTATATATATATATATATATATATATATATATATATATATATATATAATATATATATATATATATATACATATACATATATATATATATATATATATATATATATATATATATATATATATATATATATATATATATATATATATATGTAGTAGTAGTAGGCCTCCGTCAGTCGGTGTCGACTATGGAATTCGCGCCGAAAGAAAGATCATTTGTTCAGCGACAGCGCCGGCTGTGGCTGGTCAGTCCGATGCGGGAGTGGCAGTCTCTGTTGCATCTGATGCAGATGTGGCTTGTTGAGGTGGCTGGAGCACATGCCTTCCGCTTGGCTCTCTTTTCGTTTGCTGCGGTGTGGATCTTTTCTTCACCACACTACACTGCGCCATTTGCTGCGGTCAGCTGCTACCTCCTCCCAGTTCTCTAGGTTGATGTCCAGGGCTTTCATGTCACGCTTACAGACGTCTTTGTAGCGCAGTTGGGGGCGGCCAATGCTTCTCTTGCCGGAGGCAAGTTCACCATAGAGGAGATCTTTAGGAATGCGTCCACCCTCCATCCTTCGCACGTGACCGAGCCATCTGAGTCTGCGTTGTCTGAGGAGTGTGTACATGGTGGGAAGACCTGCAACCTCGAGGACCTGAGCGTTGGTAACTTTGTCACTCCAGTGGATGCCGAGGATGCGACGGAGAGAGCGCAGGTGGAAGCTGTTCAGTTTGCGCTCCTGTTTGGAGTATGCTGTCCATGTTTCACTGCTATATAGGAGAGTGCTGACGATGCAGGCGTTGTACACTGCCATCTTGGTGGAAATTGTCAGCTTTGGGTTATATATATCAACCCATACATGCCCTGGCTCTGTTGAACTCAATGACTCTATGAGACCTCTCAAGCTGTCTCTCTTTCTCTAGGTGACAGTCTGTCTTCCTGCCAGAAAGCCTACCTCTCTGTCTGTCTATCTGTCTATCTGTCTGTCTCTCTGTCTCTCTGTCACTCTCTCTCTCTCTCTGTCTCTCTCTGTCTCTGTCTCTCTCTCTGTCTCTCTCTGTCTCTCTCTGTCTCTCTCTGTCTCTCTCTCTCTCTCTCTCTCTCTCTCTCTCTCTCTCTCTCTCTCTCTCTCTCTCTCTCTCTCTCTTTCTTTCTTTCTTTCTTTCTTTCTTTCTGTGTTAACAAAACCGTTTATATATTTTGTATTTCGTATAACTATGTAACAAAAGAAAATGAATTTTTTTTAAAATTAGAAAAAAAGAAGAATATTAACAACATGACTAGACTGGATTGGTTAGCTAGGTGACTGGAAATAAACATGACGAGATTGGATTGATTAGATGATTGAAAGCAACCACATATGTAAACATCTCATCCGTAAGGTGATTCATTACACTCTGACAGTGATCCCCAAGTGTGAGGCTGGAGATAGAGTGCATAGTTTAGGGGATACCTAAACCGCCTACGTTTACGAAATGCCCAACACCAACAAGATGATAGAAGATTTATGTCTTTGTCGTGCGCAATCGCGCGCGAACGTACACATACATACACAACAGTGCGCGTGCACACGCACACACACATACACACACATACACACACACACACACACACACACACACACACACACACACACACACACACACACACACACACACACACACAGAGAGAGATACATATGCACACACACCACGTTCACCACACACAAAACTCTCTCTCTCTTCTCTCTCTCTCTCTCTCTCTCTCTCTCTCTCTCTCTCTCTCTCTCTCTCTCTCTCTCTCTCTCTCTCTCCTCTCTCTCTTTTGCATCAAAGACGTTCAATATGCCAGTGACAGGACTGCCTTGGCGCTTGGAGTGTGTTCTGAACACCTTTTTGCAGGAAATGTCCTTAACATCGTTTAAGATAGACAGTAAGGACGATCAAACAGTTATTGTGTTGCGTCTGACACCAACCGGCCAACCTGTTGCACACACTGCAACTGACAGTGCTGTGTATCATCGAAAGTGTCCAGCTCATGTTGCTAGAGACAGAAGGAGAGCGGAGGCACACAGGACATTAAGGGCTCAGCAACAAATGCAGGCAAGTTATTCTTCACCTCCCTCGGGTCTTTTTCTCCCTACGCCGCCAAGTCTTTTCTACACGACACAGAATGGCACTGCACATGACACTTTCTATGCCACAGACACACACAACACGGCTCCATGTGTGGCTGAATGTGCACGTGCAGCACAGCAGGCCAACCAGTCCCGTGATACAGTGCATGAGGCGGAAAATTCCCGACCAGTGAAAACACAATACACGGAGGTGAATGTAAATGATTGTGATGATGGGGAGAAGTGTGATGACTGGAGTGTAGAAACAGAAGAGTTTTCTGATGAGACGATGACAATGTCACAGACACTGACAGAACACACAGCAGAGGAAGCTATGGCTGAAGTTAACGAGCCAGCGACA
>CM060327.1:17065098-17067598 GCA_030674155.1 Stramonita haemastoma | reverse complement strand
CGGGTCGGCAGATCACGAGCGCAAAGCGCATCACTCTAACCACCAGGCTATCCCATCCCTCATCAGTGATTGAGCCATCTGAGCACACTAATATTGCTGTGGTGAGATTGATAACTAAGCAAAGTCCTGACGTTCCATACCATTGCCACTCAGCTACCCCAGCTGTGCAAAAACAACAACAACAACAAAACAAAGAAAACAAAAAAACTTGCATTCCGACTAGATGTTAGTTTGGATGAGTACAACCATGTAACATCATACAATCTCGTCATTAAGATCTCTGAAGATTCACTCTGATTTACATCATCTGTCAAAATCCACGCGCTTAGCACTAATTTACGTCATTAGACAACACACGCGCTCCGCCCTAATTTACGTCATCAGACAACTCCACGCGCTCAGCGCTAATTTACGTCATCAGATAACTCCACACACTTAGCACTAATTTACGTCATCAGACATCTCCACGTGCTCAGCACTTCTTTACGTCACCAGACAAATCCACCTGCTCTGCAGTAATGTTATATCGCCAGAGAGATCTGCTTGGCCTGCTAATTCAGATCCTCAAACGTGCATGAACTTCAAGCAGCATCAAGACGGATAGTCTACAGACAGCCGCGCACGTTTAAGGAAGCAGGAAGTGGCAGATTAGATGCCTCTTTGCACCCCAGTTACTCCCCCCCCCCCCCCCTCCTTCTTTCCCATTCACTAGATTTAGTGTCAGGGTTTGAAAGCTAGTCTTTCAGATTAGTCGAGATACCGCAGATTCTGTGTGCAATACACGTAAAAGAACCCACATTAACAAGAGAGTTGTTCTCTTCGTGAAACTCACGCTGCTCTCTCCTGGAAAGACCGTGTCGCCACTAAAGTAGCGCTACCTGGGTTTTTTGTAAAGAAATCTGGTTGGTATGTGTATTTCCTAGGTACAAAAAAAATTAATACAGTTACTGTGCTTTAATGTTTGCATTATTATCAAACACATCTACCTGTCGTATATCAAATTGGAAGGGGGGGGGGGGTTGTACCATCATCAACCGAAGAAAAAAAAACTATAATCATACCATGCCAAAGAAACACGCACAGCCTGAAAACTTGAATGCTGTGCCCCCAGTTTATTTCATTAACTTATTTATTTATTCTTTTATATCGAAGATAATGAAATAAGCACTCATATGCTTTTTTGCATCCAGACCCCGTGTGTATGCAGTTTTGTGAATCTTGTCATCTGTTCCCACCGGCACACAATGGGCTACTCTTCCGAAAAGCGGAACACGATTTAACATGTGCGCAAGATGTTCTGCGTACGTTCGCCCACGGGCCCTCGGTTTACAGTCTCATCCGAAGGACTTTTGGAGAAAGTGGAGTCAGCACTGACGTTAACACCAGAGGAAAAATCCCCTCAATTGGGAATCGAACCCGTGTCGTCAAATTGCTAGCGCAATGTTCTGACCACTAGGCCATCCCGTCCCCAAGATCTCTGCAAGAAGGTACAGGATAGAAAAGAAGACATCATTTACACACGGACTTTAAACGCATTTTTTTCCGCCAGCAGTTCAATCCTACCTGAAATGATTTTGTTTTATCAGGGCTCCTAGGTTCACCAATGGTGAGAGTTTTGCGCATGCAACCGTTTTTTTTTTGTTTTTTTTTTTACAAATTAAGAAGGTATCTGCTTTCCGAGTTCCGGATGTGCCTGAAATAAATGTTCTATAGGCGACCTCTCTAATCCAGGTATTTGTTCATTTGTGTGTTTATTGTTGCTATTTTTTTGCATACAGTCTGGCCAGTTCATCGTGGCAAAGTACATCTGACCGCTAAAAAGCATACGGAACTCAGTATCGGGGGAAAGGGAAGGGGGGGGGGGGGGGGGGGGGGGGAGGAGGAAGATAATAATGGACTGGGGGATAGGTTGAGAAAAGAAGGTTATGGTTCAACATACAGACCAATATAGCTTAATGACGTTGAGTGCTCTCTGATTACGTCACTACTGGTCCTGTTTTGTGCTGGAGAAGAAGAAAAAGAGAGGGATGGGTGAAACGGATGGAACTTAAAAAAAAAAGATGTTTTTGCACAGGAGGAAGATATAAAAGAAAATGACTTTGAATGAGCGAGTGTGTGTAATGGGGGAGAGAGAGAGAGAGAGAGAGAGAGAGAGAGAGAGAGAGAGAGAGAGAGAGAGAGAGGAGAGAGAGAGAGACACACACACACACACACACACAACCACACACACACACACACACACACACACACACACACACACACACACACACAGATGAGACTATAAACCGAGGCCCCGTGTGCCAACGCACGCAGAACATCTTGCGCACACGTTAAATCCTGTTCCGCTTTTCGAAAGAGTAGGCCATTGTGTGCCGGTGGGAACAGATGACAATATTTACAAAACTGCATACACACGGGGACCAGATGAAAAAAAGCACATGATTGCTTATTCTGTTATCCTCGATATAAAAGAATAAATATAAAAGAATAAATAAAAAAA
>CM060327.1:17058992-17064998 GCA_030674155.1 Stramonita haemastoma | reverse complement strand
TCCTCTTTTCGTAAGAGTAGGCCATCACGTGCCAGTGGGAACAGTATGACAAGAGTTACCAAAAAATGCATACACACGGGGACTGGATGTAAAAAAGCACACGAGTGTTTCATTATCATCGATTTAAAAGACTAAATAAAGGAGTAAAACACTCACACACACCTCATTAATTTTTACTCCGCCAACCATTTTTTACAGTTTCATTAATTTTTCTCTGTACGTTTTTTTTTTAGCATGAGGGTGTGTCTCTTGCTTTTGATATTTTGTTTTTGTTTGATGTTTTTTTTGTGTTTTTTCCTTCTTGAACGAAAAGTCGAACCTTTTTGTATTAATTCTCCTTTTGTTTTTACTCCTTTGTTCTATCAGCACATTTTCCAGCTTATTTTATTCTTGGAGATTTGTTTTCCTTACCGGATGATTTTCAGGGCATCTGTTGTTTAGCTGTGGTGGTGAGGGACTTACTTGTTTATTTGAAATTTTTGTTCCAAGGTTCTCATGTTTTACTGATTCGTAGTCTAAAATTTCTTATATCATTTTTTTGGTGAAAACGTTGTTTTGGGGGGTTATATTTTGCAAGGCCTCGTTGTCTTGGACACTTTCCTATGATTTTGTATTCCTTCTTTTTCTGTCTAGCTTTTTGGTCCACCTGTTTATCATCCAGATCTTGTTTCATTACAGTTTTACTACTATTGTATTGTGACATAGCTCTAAGCCTATACATATTTCGTTCACCGACTTAGGTTTCTCTTCTCTCCACATAGCCACACCTTTGCTAATAGCATGTCTTTCAAGGGAAATCATATCTCAAAGCTATTTCCAAGGTGTCCATGGCATTTTTCCGTTCACTTTCCGAGTCACGCAATATGGGATACCACTGTTAATGGGCTTTTCTATCTTTCTCTTTAACGTTACCATGGTCTATACTCAACCCCATTGAAGTCCGGCTAAGTATCTTTATTTTTATTTATTTATTTTTTTTTTTTAAACATTTTTATTCAGTTTTGCATGCTTTATATTAAAGAAATAAAATGACATGGTACATGAAATAATATGTAGGATATTATTGGATAACCACAATACAACAGAACATAATTATTATCTTGCAAAAATTATATCACTATCAATCAAAAAAGAAAAGGAACAGTATCAATTATATTATTCAAAATAGAGTAAGGACATTGATAGATAAACATTTGAATCCCGCACACAGACATTAATGTAAAAAAAATACTAAATAAAATAATAATAAATAAATAATTTTAAAAAAAATAAAAATAATGAATAAAGAAAAGTCAGAATACTAAATAAAAACTAAGGGGAAAAAATAGAAAAGAAAAGTAGAATGCTAATAGCAAACAAACTTAACGTGCAAGTGATGTTATAAAGTCCAGATAAACTTGTGTAGAGTGTCTCTCAAGGCAAGTGATTTTTTTCCCCCTATTCTTCCAAGGGGATGTCTCCTATCATATTGTGTCATCATTAACAGCTGCTCCGACAACTCTGTAAGTTGTAATTTTAATCTGTTTCAATGAAATTTTTATAAGAATGCCATGCTGTGTGGAATTTTGCGGATTTTAGGTTAATAAACGCGATATATTTTTCGATTTCATATTATTATTTTTATTTATTTGTTATTCTGTAATTTTTAGGATCGTGGAAAAAGCTCTCATGTGCCTTTCTTTTTTCTTACACCGTGTGTATGCAATTTGTATATTTTGTCATCCTACCCACCGGCACATATTGTCCTTCTCTTCTTAATGCTTGGAAACCACTTAGGTATGACGTCATCAGCATCTTTTCTTTTTTTTCAATCCAAAGAAAATGCTGATCATTGCTGACGGAAATGTAGATTTCGTATATGTAAGCTTTTTTAAAAAACAAAACAATAACGACAAAAAACTTTTTTTAGTAGAAATGGAACATGTATGGCAGATTTCTCGTGACAAAAGACGCGCTTTTCCTGACTCCTAAAGAACTGAATATACGCCTTTGAACAATACAATGCACCTGCGTGACTGACCAGCTTATGGTGATGTCAAGGGTGCGAGAGACCTGCTAGGAGTAGTTAACCCCAAAAAGGAAGATGAAAGACAGAGGAGGGGAAAAAGATTTGACAGGCATTGTGTGCCCCTGACACTCATTGTGTATGCTTCTTAAACATTGCTGCCCATTTTCTTCTTTTTTTTTCTTCCTTAAACATTGATTCCCGTTCTTTTCTTCTTCTTCTTCTTCTTCTTCTTCTTCTTCTTCTTCTTCTTCTTCTTCTTCTTCTTCTTCTTCTTCTTCTTCTTCTTCTTCTTTTCCAATTTTAATTTGCTGCATCATCTTCTCATACGCTCTTCTCCCCCTGCTCCTCCGCCATTCATGTTAATCTCCCAGCCACAGTCATACACCGTGTTTGTTATGTCTCATCCTCAGAATCGGAAGTCCACAGGGAGCCCATCAATATCAGGCTGCCGTGGGGCTACTAGCCAAAAGGGCCCTGCACTGCTGCTGGGTCACTTTGTTGGTGTTTCTTGGTGCCTGTTCTGAGCTAACACACTCAGGGCATCACCTACTTATCCCCTCACTGACAGTATTAGCTCAGTCGCGGAGTCAGATTGAGTGAGTTGCTCACCCGAGGTGGCGACCACCACAATGGCCCTCCAACGACCGTTACCCATGAACCTCCTACCCCAAAGGCTTTGACACAAACTCACCACAGGCACAGAGGTGTAAGGGAAAACTGAATCTGAGGTCACTCTGAAACCAAAGGAACTGGGACTACCGAATTAAAGACATTTTTTTTTAATTACATGATGATCAGTGGCAATGTGGATGATAGAATGCTGCTGCTATGGAAGTGCATGTACTTTGAGACTACATGACAGGGTTGTACTCTACGCTCACTATCACATAAATACACGATTCCATCAAACGGGCCCGAGAGATGCAGACACCTGCAGTGCTGCTCAAGTAATTTGAGCAACTCTCTCAAACTCGCATCCGTAAAGTGGATGAAGCTCGACTCTGTGGTACCAGTCTTCCCAATGAACTCACAGCACATTTACTCTAGGTAGGAGCCGACGGGAAACCAAAAAATCCCTCTGATTCTTGTGGGATTCAAGCCCGCGACCCCCCCATCCCTCTCTGTCTGTCTGTCTGCCTGTCTGTCTGTCTGTCTCTGTGTCTCTCTCTGCCTCTCTCTCTCTCCATCTGTCTGTCTGTCTCTCTATGTGTCTCTGTGTCTCTGTCTCTCTGTCTCTCTCTCTCTCTCCATCTGTCTGTCTGTCTGTCTGTCTGTCTGTCTGTCTCTGTCTCTGTCTCTGTCTCTGTCTCTCTCTCTCTCTCTCTCTCTCTCTCCTCTCTCTCTCTCTCTCTCTCTCTCTCTCTCTCTCTCTCTCTCTCTCTCTCTCTCCCTCTCTCTAAACATGGTTGGGTTATTTTTTATTTTTTATCTCTTTTTCTCTCTGCAATGCCTGTTCGAGCAAAATGTATGGCAATTAATGACAGGAATACAGGAAACGATACATTATGTTCTCTCTTGGTTTTCTTTCCTCGTCTCTCCTTGTGTAAGTTTTCTCCTCGTCTCTTATTTATTAGTTGTTGTTGTTGTTTTTTTCTTTTCTTTGTCCCTGACCTGTTGCACTTAGCTACGTTTTGGTTTATTTTGTTTCTGTATCGTCATGTCCTGTGTTGCACTGAGTGCAAGAGGTTTGTTCAAGTGGAGGAGACAAGATTTGCAAAGAAAGTTTTTTCTCTTTTTTTGTTGTGTGTGTGTGTGTGTTTGTTTGTTTAAGCTTAGGTTTGAATTTGTTTAGTGTGGTTTGGTTTGGTTTGGTTTGGTTTGGTTTGGTTTTTGGTTTGGTTTGGTTTGGTTTGGTTTGGTTTGGTTTGGTTTGGTTTGGCTTGGTTTGGCTTGGTTGCCTGGTTGGTTGGTTGGTTGGTTGGTTGGTTCTGTATATATATATATATATATATATATATATATATATATATATATATATATATATATATAATATTCCCTCTCCTTCTCTCTCTCTCTTTCTCTTTCTCTTTCTCTTTGTCTCTCTCTCTCTATCTGTCTCTCTCTGGAGACACAGACACTGTTACACACAACACCTTCCTGCTTCTTTTTGTGCTTTCTGAACCCCACAGATCTCAGCGAATTTGGGAGAATATATTTTTCCTGTAGTACTGGACTTGCTGCCACGATCCACTGCAGGATTCATCATATTGGTTGACACTGCTGTGTCCATTGGCTTCAGTGGCAAGACATAAACCACTTTGCCCCCCTCTCCTGCCACTTTCAATCAGGACACTGCGTAGTCAGTCAGCAGGGTGCATAAGACCTGTCATTTGCACAGCCACTGGAAGTGCAGTAACTGTGTCTTTAGTGCCTTCTGTCTGCCTGACAGTGGTGTGGAACAGCTGAGTGCAGCATGTGCAGATACATATAGAGGAGACATGCCAACAGTATACACGTACACAGGATAGCAACACAAAAACATCAATTGTGACGCTCCACCACGAAATGAGTCGCTTAGCACATTACTCATTTTTGCGCTAGGAGCCATTAAAGGCAGGTGAGGGTCAAGTTGTCAATTTTCAGATTTTGATAGATTATTAAACTACATCCGATATTCTACCTTGTAATGAAATATCAAGGCATAATTTTTATTCCTTTTGCCTTTAAATATGTTTTGAAAATACCCAAGCCCTCATTCTGACAACCTCTTACAAAAATAAACTTGCCCGTTTCTCATTTTGTCACTTCCTGCAGTCTATCATTTCAATTTGTAATAACTTTCCATAGATTTGTCCGATTTTTAATGTTTTTTGTATTGGATAGCCTTTTTATTGCAAATTAATAATTTGTCAATAACTTAAAATTGACCTCAGGTGCAATGCGACTCCTTATGTGCTGGAGCGTCACAATTGTGTTGCCATCATCGGTTGACTTAGAACCCCCCTGTATGTCTGATTGCAGTGCTGATGTGTGTGTGTATTCTACAGCCTGAGGTGGATTACCAACCCAGGATTGATAATATTGTTGGTACATTCCCCACAGGGAATGACACACAGTACGTAGCTACTCTGACTGATAGATATGTACAGAAAAGACTGGGAGACAGTTAAAGACATATACACTTCAGAAAAAGTGTCCTACGTCATTCAGATGGTAAAGATAATTATAGTGACCAGTAAGTTTAACAACATTGTGATCAATCAGCATGTCAGTTAGACACTGAGTCCGCATGTGTGTACTGATTTGTCAAACAGCAAGACAAAAAACATGTTAAAAGAGGAACGAGTCAAACTCGTTAGAGTACGGAATATGAAACAAATCCAGGACACACTACACAGGAAGACCCTATTGCATGCTTCAAGGGACTTAACGACCTTTTCCAGACCTCCTCCAGTTTTATACTGGCTGGCAGTATGTGACAGAGACTTGAGCAATAAAGGTTCCAACAAATCTGGACAGCAAAGAGTTTCGTGTTTGGCTGTACATTTTGAAAATCAATCCCTTGGTTTCCATGTCATGTAAAGGTGTCGCGCTGCGACCTTCCCTTGCTGTATGTGCTTATCAGCTTCAAGCAATAAAATTTGATTATAATTTCTCTCTGTCTCTCTGTCTCTGTCTCTGTCTCTCTCTGTCTGTCTCTGTCTCTGTCTCTGTCTGTCGTCTGTCTGTCTGTCTGTCTGTCTGTCTGTCTGTCTGTCTGTCTCTCTCTCTCTCTCTCTCTCTCTCTCTCTCTCTCTCTCTCTCTCTCTCTCTCTCTCTCTCTCTCTCTCTCTCTCTCTCTCTGTCTCTCTCTCTGTTTGCAGGCGCCCGTGTGTGTGTGTGTGTGTGTTCTGTTTTTTGTGTTTGGTTCAGGTTTGTTTGTGTTTTGTGTTGTTGTTGTTTTTTGGGGGGGCATTTTCTTACTTTTTTTTTGTTGGGTTGGAAGAGCTTTCCTTTTTGTTCTGTCTTTATTTTAGTTGTTCTTGCTTTTATCTCCTTCTGGTCAGTGCATACATACC
>CM060327.1:17046492-17051492 GCA_030674155.1 Stramonita haemastoma | reverse complement strand
GTGGCGGTCAATATATAATTCTCTGTGCCTAAAGGATGAAACAGGTATTGATTTGAGGTCGTGTTTGTGTGCGTGTTTATTTTATTTGTTTATTCTTTTGTTCTTTTATTTCCAAGAGAATGGAATAAGCACATAGGTTGTTTTATTTTTACATTCAGCTGCCGTGTGTCTGCAGTTTGTGAGTTTTGTCATCCGTTCCCAAAGGCACACAATGGCCTATTCTTCCGGAAAACAGAATAGGTTTTAACGTGCGTTTGCACACTGGACCTCGCTTTACAGTCACATAGTAGGACTTTTAGGGGGAATGGAGTCAGCACTTCAGTGGAAAAGCTCCCTTGAGCGGGGTTCGACCTCAAATCAGCAGATCACGAGCACGATGCACAACACTCTAACCACCAGACTATCCCGTCCCCAAGATATGCCGTGTGCGTGCGTGCGTGCGTGCGTGCGTGTGTGTGTGTGTGTGTGCATGCGTGCGTGCGTGCGTGCGTGCGTGCGTGCACGCGTGTACACAGGTGTTCTTTCCTTGCTTGTACTCTGTTCACCCCATGTACCCTTTCAGTGCTAAGCACCTAAATAGTGCCAATACCACACATCACAACAACCCTTCTCCTCTAATGCACTCATCAACACCCTCATCATTTCTCAGCCAACGCCCTCTAAACTATGGGGAATCTAAAAGGGTACAACAACCTATCTTCTCACATTTTCCCCTGTATAAAAAAAATCCCCAACTTTGTATAGTGTTCTCTAAGAGTATCAGCTTCTTCCGCTACCATCTCTGTCCATTTAGAAGTCTGCTTGATATCCTCCAAACAGGACTATTAGTGCCAGACATCATTGTAAGGTGCTGGCTCAGAAAAAAACAAAAACATTTTGTACATGAATCAAGATACAGCAGATCTTGGATAGACTTCCTGGTCAAACTGAGTAGGAAAGTAACTATGAACTGAATGTAATAGAGCAGTAACACCTTAATTTGGGGTTGCTGGGTGCTGTCTCTGCTGAATTTAGTGTAATTTTGCAGTTTTTAGAATCGTCCGCCAAAAGTTTTGCAAAGAAGTGTCAAAAAAATGGGGCTGAATATCTTGTATTCTATTCACACCTGTAATGCTTATTGGTCTGCTGAGGTTTTTTTTAGTGACTCAGCTGGGGGGAAAGAGGAAAGTTTGTTGTAAATTGCTAGTGTGTGGATGAAAAGGGGACAGCAATGAAGACATTATTTCATGGGAACAATGGTTGATTTGTGCGCTGTATTACGTGTTTGATATGTCTGAATGATTGCCAGGCTCGTGGTGCTACCTGTTTGGCACGTACAATATATTCTATTTTCATACGACTTCCTACATGTACAGTACATTACAGTGCATTATAGTACAGCACACTAGAGTACAGTATAGTACACTATAGTACAGTACAGTACAGTAAACTACAGTACACTACTGTACACTCCACTCCACTCCACTCCACTCCACTCCACTTCACTCCACTCCACTCCACTCCACTCCACTCCACTCCACTACACTACACTACAATACAATACAATACAATACAATACAATACAATACAGTACAATACACTTCATAGAAGTCTACAGTCTGTCTGGGAATATTCCACACTTCATTTGTTATGTGGTCCCGAAAAAAGCTGCCAAGATATGTCCAATATCATCGTGTTACCACTGCTTGAATTCGTCTCTGTAGGTCTACTGTTACAGTCCAAGGTACGCATGCCTACATGGAATTGGACAGAACCAATGCTCACTGTAATTTTCGTTTTTCCTTCATTCTGCTGGTTTATCTTTCCAGACCGTATTGAACCTTGCTATAGTTGATTATTTCTCTGCTGCTTTTGAATTTATTTTTTAATGACTGCAGAGATGATGGAACCTAGGTACTTAGATTCGATCACTTTCTGTGGTTCTTGTCTACTGACTGTGATTTTGGTCCAGATTTGCCTTGTGCTGCTGGTCATGCTAAATATTTCTGACAGTTTACCAAGGCTAAATACCAAGGCAGCAAGCTCCGCCTCCTTTCCTACAAGTTCATGAGTGTCATCTATAAACCGAAGGTTATGATGGTTCTCCCTCACGTGCTTACTAATCCCCTATGATCTTCAAAGACATTGCTTAAGATGCATTCCCA
Source organism: Stramonita haemastoma (assembly GCA_030674155.1). Classification (NCBI taxonomy): domain Eukaryota; kingdom Metazoa; phylum Mollusca; class Gastropoda; order Neogastropoda; family Muricidae; genus Stramonita; species Stramonita haemastoma. Next base: position 17,049,348 of record CM060327.1, on the reverse strand, counting down.
AAAAAAATTTGAAAAGTGTGGGGGAAAATAAGTTAGCCTTAACATACACCAAACAAAGTATGGAATCCCTCTCCTCGAAAACCTGTACAAGAACTACTGCTAAAAGCTTTGGTGATAGGTTTTTGGATGGTGTCAATGATTTTCTGGCCCAGGTTGTACTTTATTTTTCATAGTTGACCAGAGCACGTCATTCAACACTCTGTTGAATGCTTTCTTGAAATCAATGAATACGTGATAAATGGGTTGTTATTTCTCGCATAAAAATCTTAGGTTGAAAAAAGTGTTCTGTGGTGCTTCTTCCAATACAATATCCACATCTTTGGGCTTCCTTGTTTGGATGATAGCTAACTACATACAGTCGCATCTTTGCCTTGAACGAGCGAAACACATTTCTAGATGATCCATTATGAAAAGTGGTAGTTTCTCCACTGTTTTATAATCCTGAAACTTAAGTTAGTCGTTGGTATCATCGTTATTGTCCGCGTCTGTGATGTTTTCATTGCTGTAACAGCACACATTCGAAAGAACTCCTCATCCAAAACATATTGCACTCAGTACAGTCTTGAGAAACGACACGTGATACAACGCAAATCAAAGCAACACAATCAGCACAAACACTCTAAAATGAAACGTTTGAAAAACACAGGGTGTTTTTAGAAGATATTTCACTTAAGTAACACTGTGAATTTTAATGAACGTGAAAAGAAAAAAGTCTAGACAGGCCAAATAATGGACTGCTCCAGACAGACAAACTGATGGGGGAAAAAAACACTTAAAAAAAAAAAAAGCCGGATTTTCACAAATGTTCTATTCTCTTAAAATTGGGTTAGGTGTGACGTCACATTCAAAATCCACATTCTCCCCCCCCCCCCCCCCCCCCCCCTCTTAAAAAATACTGGCCACCACTTACGTAAAAAATGAAATACCGTTCCCGTGTGTCAGCTCTCTCAAATGAAGGAGAAAATCTGCATAATATTGTTATGGACCAAAATGTGGACATTTCCGTTGACGTTACACCAAAGCCGACATCAGGGGGATTGGACATATGCACCGGAAGCCAGGCAGACAGATGGAGGAGAGATAAAGAACCCACGAAATTGAAGACTTGGGTCTGAGCAAGGTCTCGAAAGAGACTAGATTAGAGAAAATGAGCTGAAAACTAGATTCAAAAGGACAGGCTTAGACATAGTAGTTAAAATAAATGCGAACATCGGCAAAAAACATGTTGGTCAAGAACAGAACGGCTTTCACTGTGAACACTGTATTTCTATGTGTTTGTTCAACTGTGTACACGTTCTGTCTCTGTCTGTATCTTTCTCCCTATGTTTTACATCTCTCTCTCTCTCTCTCTCTCTCTCTCTCTCTCTCTCTCTCTCTCTCTCTCTCTCTCTCTCTCTCTCTCTCTCTCTCTCTCTCTCTCTCTCTCTCTCTCTCTCTCTCTCTCTGTTTTTGTCTTGTCTTTGTGCATTTGTCTCTCTGTTTTTGTCTGTCACACACATTGTGCATGAGAGTGTGTGTGTGTACGTGTATTTGTGTGTGTGTGTGTGTGTGTGTGTGTGTGTGTGTGTGTGTGCGTTCGTGCGTGTAGTTGTGTGTGTATACGTGTATTTGTGTGTGTATGTGTGTGTGTGTGGTGTGTGTGTAGGTGTGTTTGTGTGTGTGAGTGTGTTTATCTATTTATGTCTTTATTTATTATTCATTTGTTTATTTATTATTCATTCTTTATTCCGAGGATAAAGGGATGTGTATGTGTGTGCATGTGTGTATATGTGGTCTTTTCTTTATGTCCAAGATTTACACTAATATAACATGACAGGCCGTACTAAACATTTCATTCTTTTCATTTTTAGCTGGTGAGAAATGCTGCAATTTTTCAAGATGTTATTTAGATGGATCATTCTGTTTTCATCCATGCCTACTCTTGTTTTAATGTCCTTGGTTCGTGATGCATTATTTGTTTTGATTGAGCCGAGGTGCTTAACTTCTTTTCAAGATGTTGTATCTATCTTTATTTCACGCTTCATCTGGCAAATGGTTCTGACAACATGCAGCACTTGTTTTTTTCTTTTTGGCATTGAGCTTCAGATCGGTTTTTCTTCCTGTTAAATTTTGCTCTGTGTAATACCCTCTTCATGCTGGTGATGCTTTCAGCTAGCAGCGCCGTATCATCAGTGTAGCGTAGATACATATTTTTGCTTCTGCCACCTCTCCTGAGACCTATGTTTTTAATAGCAGACTGTCTCATGTTTTGCTCTGTGTATGTACTGAACAAATGAAGTGTGAAGATGTATTTTATTTGTTGCTTGAGCACCAAACACTAATGTTCCATGGACTGATGCCTTTCTTCTACAGAATTGTTGCATGTTATCTAAGATGATTTTATATGTCTCTTTGTTTGTTTGCTTGGTTGTTTGTTTGTTTTGTTTAATTCTTGTTCTCAGCTAGGGCTCTGAGGTTTACCAACGGTGAGATTTTGCGTATGTAAACGTTTATATCCACCATTAAAGATAGCCGCATAGTGAATTTGGGAATATGGTCTAGACACGACTTCAGTGTGCATACATTCTTTTTAAAAAAAATCACCCATTCCTACCAACACGGATTGTCCTACACTTCAAAAAGGCAGAACACGTTTTATAGTGTGCACAAGATGTTCTGCATACGGGGACCTCAGGTTCACAGTTTCATCCAAAAAAACTTTTGGAGAAATGCAGTCAGTACTGATACTAACTTTAGTAGGGAAAAAATCCCTTTGATGGTGACTCAAACCGGTTTCAGACTCTACGTAAGATCCCGAGCAATAAAATTCTTAGCACAACGCTCTAACCACTGGAGCCATCCTGCCCCTCCAACCCC
>CM060327.1:17036492-17041492 GCA_030674155.1 Stramonita haemastoma | reverse complement strand
ATATATATATATATATATATATATATATATATATATATATATATATTATATTATATATTATATATATATTATACATATATTCAATGTTGTGTGTTGTGTGTTGTGTGTGTGTGTGTGTGTGTGTGTGTGTGTGTGTGTGTGTGTGTGTGTGTGTGTGTGTGTGTGTGTGTGTGTGTGTGTGTGTGTGTGTGTGTGATAGAAGCAAAACTGTCCAAGAGACGCATCTACCTACCTCATGAATGCGAAGTGCTTTTTCTACGAAACTTAATAATATATTATGATATTAATTCAAAAGCCAGAAGTTGGTTGTTGGCACACAAGGCACCATGCTTTCTCTGTATCTTTTTTCTGGTGGCATGATGTTCAGTGGTATACATCATTTATGAGCAATTACAACTGTAAATTCGTGTTTTCCCCTTGAGCCGTTGACAAAGTTCAGACCGAGTTTACGAGCATTTTTCAGAGGCTTTTTAATACTCTGTTTTTCTTCAGCCGTTGGCAAAGTTTTAAAAAGTTTATATGTGTGTGTGTTACAGTTTTCTGAGTTAAGATGTTTTATTCATCTCATTGGGTTATGGGGTTTAAAAGGAAAAAGGTCCCAGTTGGCTCGTTTCATATCAAACACTTGGACAGAGTTTCGTGCTCTACTTTAACTTGTGACAGGAGGAATGAAAAATGGTCACATCCATAATATAGGCCATGCTTCACTTTCCAGCTAAGCCCAGGACTGATGTTGGATCAGACGGTGACCAATGTGACTGTGACAGTACCATTTTGCTAAGTACCAGTAAGCTGGAGATTTGTCCGTCAAGATGCACAAATGTAAGTTCTGAAGGAAAATGCCTTCCAAAAGAAGATTCTTGTGATATAAAGGGGAGAACCTACAAAGACCGCGACCCACATTTTTAATATCTTACTTTCATGCACTTTTAAATTTTACATCACTTTAAGTCACGGCTACGTGAAATTCGGGCTGCTCTCCCCGGGGAGAGCTCGTCGCCACAAGAGCAGCGCAACCAATTATATTTTCTTTTCCTGTCTGCAACTGTATGTTTCCTACCAGTGTGGCTTTTTTCTATAGAATTGTGCCAAGGGCAACTCTCTTGTTGCCGTGAGTTCTTTTTATGTGCGCTAGATTATGATGTGTAACACACGAGACACCCGTTTGTCGACGCTTCCGAAAAACTAGCACCCAGCCCACCACTCATGGTCTAATGAATGGAGGAAAAGTTTTAGGCCCAAACGGGGTTCGAATCACCGCACACTTCTGAAACGGACTTTTCGCTTTCTAGGCAGGCACGTTACCTCTAAACCACCGATTCACCACTGATCCACATGATAAAGATAACTGCTCTCCTGGAGATACTTCTAGCAATTGTACAAACTGCACATGCTGAAAACTTACATCATTAAAGGGAAGAATGTTTTACAGCCAAGACAGTGCCTTAGATTTCTGATATTTTTTTTTGTCTTCAAGGTTTGAATCTTGGTTGGATTGATTGAATAAGGGGGGGAAATGTTTTTACAATGTCAAAAATGAACGTACATGCTGAAGTAACTGTTACCTTTTCGAGTGCACGAATGTAAAAAAAATGAATGTGCACGTCACGGTCTTTGGCTTTATTCTTCCCTTCATATCATAGCAATCCCTTAGGAAGGGCTGTTTTTATGAATTTTTTTTTTTTGTCTTTTTGGCTGTGTGTCAAAGCCTTTGGATCTCATTTTCCCCGGTCTGTTCCACAATCCGGGGTTGATTACATTGTTTTTTCCCTCCTCCCCTTTTTTTCTGCAAAATAAAAAAAAACCAATGCAAAAAGGCATCCTAAATTCTATGAACCGAAAAAATTTCATAAAATTTCCAATGGAAAAACCCCTTGAGTATAGAAGGACAACTTCTACCAATCTAAAAAGTGAAGGAACAGCCTTCATTCTACTTTTCCGCTCGGGGCAAAAAAGGGCAAAAATCACCAAAAAGTTTACAAAGCTAAAACTCGTTTCTTCTCCTCCGTGTGCCTGTGTTTAAACAAAACAACAAAAAAATTAAGACTGGCGAAAACATCCTTCACATATGCCCCCGGGTACAGCAACCCAAAAAAGACGGGTTTTGGACGACAGAGGAAACCCTGCAAACCAACTGCAAAAAACCCACGAGAGGAGCGGGGAAAAGGACATCCCATTATTTTTTTCCTGGAAAAAATCGGACGTGTCAATGAAAGAGAGAAAGGAAAATTACCTCTCGATTTTCCTTAAATTTAAGATTTTCTTGGAAAAAATTTAAACTCTCCTGAAATTCAAAAGCTGGGCATTTGGTGGGTTTGTGGAACCGAAAAATTCATAATTGGGGCACCTTCCACGGCTTCTTTTAAGCACCCCGGGTGGTGCGGCTGGACGAGCATTTTCCCCCAGCTGAATGTCTTTCTTCAAACCCCCAAAGAACACCTTTTCAAAGTTCAAAACCCGAGGATTTACTTCATTCCCCCTAACAAACACCCCGGTGGCCCGTGCTTGTGAAAGGGAAAAGGAAAAGGGAAGCAGGGTTTTCTGTTTTTTGTTGGTTGTTGTCTCATTTTAGTTGCAAACTGTTTTTTTTGTTTTTGTGAAGAGGAAATGCGGGGAGGGAAAATCCTTTTTTTTCTATTCTTTTTTTTCTTTTCTTTTCTTTTTTTATTCATTGTTTTAATTTGGGTCCTTCGTTTGTCCCCTTTGTTGTTCTTTCAATTCGTTTTTTGATTTATTTTTTCTTTCTTTCTTTTGTTTAATTTTTGATTTTGTCATTTCTTTCTTTCTTTTTTTTTTTTTTTTCCTTTTTTTTTTTTTTTTTAAAACCCTTTTTTTTTTTTTGGCCTTTTTTTAAAAATTTTTTTTTTTTTTTTTTTTCCCTTTTTTTTTTTTCCTTTTTTTTTTTTTTTTTTTAAAAAAAAAAAAAATTTTTTTTGGGGGTTTTTTTTGGGGTTTTTAAAATTTTTAATTAAAAATTTTTTTTTAAAAAAAACCAAAAAAAAACAAAAAAAAAATTTTTTTTTTTTTTAAAAAAAAAATAATAAATATAAAAAAAAAAAATAAAAAAATTTTTTTTTTTTTAAAAAAGTAAAAAAAATTTTTAAACAAAAAAGGGGGGGGAAAAAAAAAAAAAAAGGGGGGGTTTTTTTTTTTTTTTAAAACCCCCCCTTTTTTTTTTTTTTCCCCCAAAAAAAAAAATTTTTTTAAAAAAAAAAGGGGGTTTCCTTTTTTGGTTTTGAAAAGATTTTTTTGGGGGGTTTTTTCCCCAAAAAAAAAAAACCCCAAAAAAAAAATTTTTTTTTCCCCAAATTAAAAAAAAAAGGGGAAAAAAAAAAAAGGGGGGGGAAAAAAAAAGGGGGGAAAAGGGGGGGAAAAAAAAAAAAAAAAAAAAAAAAAAAAAAAAAAAAAAAACCCCTTTAAAAAACCCCAAACCTTTAAATTTTTTTTTTTTGGGTTAAAAAAAAAACCCCCCCCCCCCCCCCCAAAAAAAATTTTTTTTTCCCCCCCCTTTTTTTTTTAAACCTTTTCCCCCCTTTTTTTCCCCCCCCTTTTTTTCCCCCCTTTTTTTTTTTTTCCTTTTTTTTTCCCCCTTTTTGGCCCTTTTTTCCCTTTTTTTCCCCCTTTAAATTTTTTTTTGTTTTTTTTGGAACGATGCAAATTTACAAATCAAACACCGGTGAATGTAAAAAAAAAAAACAAATGCTTATTTTTATCCTCAAAAAAAAATAATAAATATAAAGGGGAAAAATTAAAAAAAATTTAATGGTTAATGTAGTTCCGGTATAAGGTTTAAAACAAAATATGTTCCACGTTAGGAAAAAACCAAACCAAAGTTTTTTTTAAAATTGGGGAAAAAATTATTTTTTTCCCTTTTCCGGCCCCCGGGGTCAAATTTTAAAAAGTGGGGTTTTTGGGGTTGGGGGGGGGGTTTTTAAATCTCTCCAAACCGGGAAGGGGAGACGAAGTTAAATAAAAAAAAATTGAAGGGGAAGCCCTGGGCAAAAAAGGGGGGCCCCCTTGGCAGTGGGGGTTTTTGAAAGTGGGGATAAAACCCACCAACCCCTCTTTTGGCCCGGGGGGGGGGGGGGGGGGGGGTTTTTTTTTTGGGTTTAAGTTTTGTTTTTTTTTTTTGGTTTTTTTTTTTTTTTTTTTTTTTTTTTTTTTTTTTTTTTTTTTTTTTTTTTTTTTTTTTTATTTTTTTTTTTTTTCCCGGCCCCCCCCCTTTTTTTTTGGGGGTCTGCGTTTTTCCCCCTTTTCTTTTGCCCAAAAATTTTTTTTTTTCTCCCTTTTTTTCTTTTTTTTTTTTTTTCCCTTTCTTTGGGGTAAAAAAAAATTTTTGGGGAAGAAAAAGGGGAACCCAAAAAAAAAAGGTGCCTTTGAATGTAACCGGGGGGAAAAAAACCCCCCCCCCCCCCCCTTTCACCCCCCATTTTTTTCCAATTAAAAAAAAATTTAGAAAATTTGGGAAAAGGACAGGTTCCCCTTTTTTTCAGCCCAACGTAAGGAAAGGGGCCCAAAAAGGTAAAAACAAATAGGTACCCTACCCCTCCCTTAAACCAAAACCCAAATAGAAAAAACCAAAAGGGGGGGGCCCCCCCCCTTTTGGAAAAAACCCCCTTGCAACCAAAAAAAAATCAACTGGTGAAACGAAAACCCCCCCAGCCCAAAAACGGCAATTGGGAGTTGGTCATTATAATTGGGAAAATGAAAAGGGGGAAAGAAATCAATTATAATGAATTTGGGGGGGAAAAAAATTTTGGGGTTTTTTTAAAGGGGTTTAAAAAAAAACAGAAGTGTGGTCGGGGGGAAATTTTTGCCCAACCCCCCCTTTTTTTTTTTCCCCCCCAAATTTTCCTTTTAAACCCTTTTTCTTTTTTTTGGGTTTTTACTTTTTTTAAGTTTTTGGGTTTTAAACTTTTTGTTTTTTGGGGTTTTTTTTTTTTTTTTTTTTTTTTTTTTTTTTTTTTTTTTAAAAAAAAAAAAAAAAAAAAAAAAAAAAA
>CM060327.1:17030860-17036392 GCA_030674155.1 Stramonita haemastoma | reverse complement strand
CTTTTTCACAGACCCTAAAGCCTTTTTTCACAGAGCCCAAAGCCTTTTTCACAGAGCCTACAGCCCTTTTCACCCAGCCTAAAGCCTTTTTCACAGAGTCTTAAGCCTTTTTCACAGAGTCTTAAGCCTTTTTCACAGAGCCTAAAGCCTTTTTCACAGAACCTAAAGCCTTTTTCACAGAGCCTTAAGCCTTTTTCACAGAGCCTTAAGCCTTTTTTTTACAGAGCCTAAAGCCTTTTTCACAGAGCCTAAAGCCTTTTTCACAGAGCCTAAAGCCTTTTTCACAGAGCCTAAAGCCTTTTTCACAGAGCCTAAAGCCTTTTTCATTCTTAAGCCACACAGTCGGACGCCGTAGCAGTAATGCGTTTCTGGCATGTAAGATATGCATAGCCGAGAACATTTAATGAAATAAAAAAGTCTCGTGACCATCCCATGACCTTATGAACACTGAAAAAAATAGCTTTTTGAGCCTGTCTAAGTTCAAGGTTTCATGCATCAGCAGTTTTCGTGTGTTAGGGATTCCTGGAATGGGATTGATCCCTGCACCTTGTTTGACTCAGCTGATCTGCATAGCTCTGACAGGAAAGTTTGACGTATTTTGTACATGGCAATTAATGGCTGTTCAATTACTGTAAAGGCTTCAATCTCTTTGATATCGTGTATCGTTAAAGTGTGAAAAATGAAATTTTCGTACCAGACAATTTGTATTTTTTGTGTTTTTGTTCTTAAGCAGAACAAAAGGGTTGTCTGTGGAGGTGGGATAATAGGAAAGCGAGAAACTTTATTTTATTTATTTTATTTTATTTATTTTTTATTATACTTTTTAATTTATTCTATTTATTTTATTTATCTTGATGCTTCCAACGCCCTTTCCCCTATACATAAAATAAATAAAGAAAGAAATAAATAAATAACCATTACAAGTGGGTTGTCTGTGGAGGGTGGGATATAGGAAAGAAAGAAAACTCGTGGTTCTGAGTTTTGAATTCAAGAGGGGCGGTAGGCAGGAGAAAGATGATCAAGATAATCCTGGGTACATAGCTCTCAGCACACCACTGAGAGGGTCTGCCTCCTCCTAGAAAATACACCCGACTTGTGTTGTTGTTGTTGTGATTGAATTCATGTCCCAGCGGAGGTTTCCGATTTAGGGGCTGAGAGATGGTGGCTTAGTGTTTAGAAGGATACTGACGTGGAACAACATTGCCTGCACTTTTTTGGTTTCTTTTTTTTTTACCTGCTTCCCCCCTTTTCTCCCTGTTTCACAGTGTTACAGCTAAAACTTCCAATCCCCAGGATTGAATCCCATGTGGCGAGCGTAGGCGTGGTTTTATTTAACTAAGTAAAGAAAAGAAATAAGCCCCTTCTTTAGGGTTTGTGTTATGTGACATCAGCTCTACCTCTCTGCTTGTTCTGTTCAAAATTTGTGGTTTGGTAATAAGTGATGACAGCCACAATATTCATGTACAATATCTATAACATAAGAAACCCATGTTTATGGTTTTACTCTGTGACACACGTTTTTGCAAGACAGGGTATGCATCTCTATAAGCAGTAAGTCAAGTTCCCACGGGCCTTGTACTTTATCAATCAAAAAAAAATTATACCACTTTATTTCGCAGCAAATTTCTGTGCAAGAAATTCGGGCTGCTCATAACAGACAGACATATAAAGACAGTACAAAGACAGAGATACAGAGAAACAGAGACAGAAGAAAAAAAAAGAACAATAGAATAAAACGAAGGAGGGGAGGGGGCGGTAAGGGCAGTTCAATGTCATCTGTTGGCCAGTCTCAGCAATACTTTCTCAAAGATTGCTTCCTCTCCAGTCATATATCACTGTCCTCTCTCCTCTGGCCTGGGCTGGCGATGCCATGTGTGTGTGTGTGTGTGTGTGTGGTGTGTGTGTGTGTGTGTGTATGTGTATGTTGTGTGTGTGTGTGTGTGTGTGTGTGTGTGTGTGTGTGTGTGTGTGTGTGTGTGTGTGTGTCTCTCTCTCTCTGTGTCTATGTGTGTGTGTGTGTGTGTGTGTGTGTGTGTGTGTGTGTGTGTGTGTGTGTGTGTGTGTGTGTGTGTGTGTGTGTGACACAGAGACAGAGACACAGACACGGACACAGACACAGAGAAAGAATGAATGAATGAATGAATGAATGAATGAACGAATGAATAATCTTTATTTTTCAAGGGAAACAGATTAAGTATTTACATACTTGTTTTCATCCATCCCTTGCCCTCATTAGAGAGAGAGAGAGAGAGAGAGAGAGAGAGAGAGAGAGAGAGAGAGAGAGAGAGAGAAGAGAGAGAGAGAGAGAGAGAGAGAGAGAGAGAGAGAGAGAGAGAGAGAGAGAGAGAGAGAGAGAGAGAGAGAGAGAGAGAGAGAGAGGAGAGAGAGAGAGGAGAGAGAGAGAGAGAGATTTTCTTCTTTTCCGTTTCTTATGTTGACGAGTATTTTTTTTCTCTTTTCCTTCCAGCCTTTCTATCTCACATGGTCAGCAAACTTATGTTTGTCTACTTGTGTCTGCTTGCCGCCGCTGTGGCCTAGTGGTTAGGGCGTTGTACTCGTAATCTAAAGGTTGCGGGTTCGATCCCAGCTATTCCGCTATGGCGTTGTGCCCTTGGAAAAGGCACTTTACGGCTATTTTCTCACCCCACCCAGGTGTAAAAGGGGTACCAACCTTGTGTTGGGGGTTAACCCTGCGATAGACTGGCGTCCTATCCAGGGGGGAGTCTATGACTCTCAGTCGCTTAACGCCACAGAAACCGGGATAAGCACCGGCCTGATGAGCCTTATGGCTCGGGACAGACTTTAACTTTAACTTAAACTAACTTGTGTCTGCTTCTCTGTATCTGTATCTCTGTCTGTCTGTAACTGTTTTGTCTGCATTTCTGTCTATCTTCCTGATTTTATCTCGCCACTATCTCTGTCTCTCTCTGTCTCTGTTTTTGCTTCTGTCTCTGTCTCTCTCTGTCTGTCTCTGTCTTCTCTCTTTGTCTCTCTGACTTTCTGTCTCTGTCTCTGTCTCTGTCTGTCTCTGTCTCCGTCTCTCTCTCTCTCTCTCTTTGTCTCTCTCTCAGATGACATTTACAAAACTGCATACACACGGGGACTGGATGTAAAAAGCACATGAGTGCTTATCCCATTATCCTCGATATAAAAGAATAAATCAAATCAAATCAAATCAGATCTCTTTCTTTCTCTCTCTCTGTCTCTCTCTTTCACTCTCTCTTTCTGTCTCTATGTCTCTGTCTCTCTGTCTCTGTCTGTCTGTCTGTCTGTCTGTCTGTCTGTCTGTCTGTCTGTCTGTCTGTCTGTCTGTCTGTCTGTCTGTCTGTCTGTCTGTCTCTCTCTCTCTCTCTCTCTCTTCCTCTCTCTCTCTCTCTCTCTCTCTCTCTGTGTCTCTGTGTCTCTGTGTCTCTGTGTCTCTGTGTCTCTGCAGATAATTCGGTCTGTCCCTCTGTCTCTCTTACTCTCTCCTCCTGCTCCCTGTATGTTTCTCCCCGCAGTATCATTTTCCTGATTACTTCTTGAAACATGAGTCCCAAGGGAGAAAAATGGCCACCAAATAACAATTAGATATGAATCACTGGAAGAGATAATAAAGTGAGCAGGCTAGACTGTTCTCTAGGAAAATATAAAAAAAGGACAAAAGCACTATTTTATAGAGAAAGAGACAGGTAGGCAGATAAATAGGCAGCCAGACAGACAAACAGGCGGGCAGGCAGACAGGCTGACAAGAGATAGTATACGTACTTATAAATCACAGACGTGGTAGTGAATATATACATAATTACACACATACACATACACGCGCACATCTTTACACATACTCACACACACCACACACACACACACACACACACACACACACACACACACACACACACACACACACACACACACACACACACACACACTCACACACATACACACACACACACACACACTAACGCAAGCGCACACGCATCTTCACGCACACCACACACACACACACACACACACACACACACACACACACACACACCACACACACACACACCACACACACACACTCACACACACACACACACACACACACACACACACACACACACACCCCACACACACACACATACACGCACCCCCCCCCTCACCACACACACACACACACACACACACACACACACACACACACACACTCATAGCCTTGAATTTGCAAACGGCACAGTGACCTTGTTTTCTTATGAATTACCACAATTCACATTTTGTTTTCTTTCTTTCCTCTTTGAGTCCCTCTCCACTCTCATGACATTTCTCACTAACCCCCCCCCCCCCCGCCCATCTCCATATCCCTCCATCTTCTGTCACACCCACTGCTGTCTCCTCCCTCCCTGTCTACCTGTCTCTCTGTTTCTATTTTCACACATCCTTCAATGAATGGACTGTAAACCAAATCTCAGTGGGGAAAAAAAGTCCGTTCAACTCCTTACTGTTTACACAACTCGGAAATAGAAAAACTGGAACCAGAGCGGATCAGACTGTCTACAGTGTGAAGTAAGTATAATAAAGGAGACGTTTGCGTGTACTCGCACTTTCATGCTTGCTAAAGCACATCCATGTATTTATTGTTAACCAATGCACATATGTACATGCACTCCGGCACATACGCGCACGCACGCGTGCGCACACACACACACACACACGCGCGCGTGTGCGCGCACACACACATATCCACCCCACCCCTTACACACACACACACACACACACACACACACACACACACACACACACACACAACACACACACACACACACACACACACACACACATTTACTAAAATCCATACCCCAAATTTTAAATGAATTCAGAATTTCCCAGATTTTCATTCCCAACAAAAAATGTTTCTCACACACACACCACACACACACACACACACACACACAACACACACAACCACACACACACACACCACACACACACACACACACACACACTCCGACCCTCCACACCCCCCTCCGACCCCCTTACACTTCTCACTGAAAGTTTTTGGAATAAGCTGGTTGATTCTTTGGCAAAACAAGGTGCCTCTGATTGCAGCATTGAAATGTTTCATCTCAATGTCGTGATGTGTCGTCGTATTAAATCAATGCTAAATTGACGTATTGTATGCCTTCCACAAACAAAAAGAACAAACCTTGAAAATTATTTCTTGTTCACGGAAACAATACATTTTACTTTATCAGCTGAGGCTAAGTGCTTGGAATATCAAATATTCTAAAAATGTGACACGTTGCCGTTCTCAACCCCTTTCGACCCACCATTTTTTGTTTGATTGCCTTGTTTTAAAGGAGAGGACTAGATATTCATAAAAATATGCCACTGCTCAAGAAGTTTGATATGACTCTCAGCAGTTTATACAATCACTTGCTGAGGTTTCTTTATTCCTTTTCAGTAAGATCTCTACTGTGGTTAGATGTGAGTAAGATAAACAAATTAAAAAAAAAATGCTCACTGCTGATACACTTGGTGATAATATAGACACACCTGCATTCAAACCAA
>CM060327.1:17015860-17025860 GCA_030674155.1 Stramonita haemastoma | reverse complement strand
TGACCACCAAGCTATACCTTCCAGAGAGAGAGAGAGAGAGGGGGGGGGCGGAGAGAGAGAGAGAGAGAGAGAGAGAGAGAGAGAGAGAGAGAGAGAGAGAGAGAAGAGGAGAGAGAGAGAGAGAGAGACAGACAGACAGACAGACAGACAGACAGACAGACAGACAGACAGACAGATAGACAGGCAGACAGACAGAGAGAGAAAGAGAGAGAGATATACAGACAGACAGACAGACAGACAGATAGACAGATATTTGAAATTGTTATATAATGAAATGCACCAAAACAATGAAAAAGATCACTGGATTTATATAATCAAAACAATTATTCATAAGATTGGATTCAAGCATGTGTGGAATAATCATAGTACATTAAATATGAAAAGATTATGCTATGCTATAAAAACAAAACTTGAAGAATTATACAGACTGTTTTGGAATCAACAAAAAAAGTTATTTTCTAAGCTGAATTTTTACAACTCTGTTTCACATGTGTACAGATTGGAGCCGTATCTTTTGATATGCAGGAATGAAAATTATAGGCGCCTATTCAGCAGATTTCGCACCAGCTCCCATGATTTAATGATAGAGCAAGGGAGATATATGAATATACCAAAAGAAGAAAGAAAATGCAAATGGTGTAACAAAATAGACGACGAGTATCACTTACTTGATGTTTGTACATTATATGATGATTTAAGAAAAAAATTTCTATCTAATGTCAATATTAAGGAAATGAATAATATGAATAACTACAAGAATCTGAGTAAGTTTTTCAACAACGAGGACTGTCTGCTTGATATGATCAAATATGTGCATGATTCTTTTTCCAGAAGAGCAAGAACATAGATACATTACATATGTAAGAATCTACATCTTTTAAGAATGTTAAATACGTTTACGTTTGGTGTCAAATAAGTCTCGTTCTGACTTAATGGCAATAAAGTTTTCTGATTCTGATTCTGATTCTGATTCAGATAGACAGACAGGTAGACAGACAGACAGACAGACAGACAGAGAGAGAGAGAGAGAGAGAGGGAGAGAGGAGAGAGAGAGAGAGAGAGAGAGAGGAGAGAGAGAGAGATGAGAGAGAGAGAGAGAGAGAGAGAGAGAGAGAGAGTTAACGCTCTAAAAATGTATTGTCATCGCCCAACTAGGTCTTTTTAGAAAATGAGGTAACTAAAATATTTTTGTTAAATGGTAAACAAAAAGTGAAAAACGTGATCAGTATAATTAAGTTTGGCAAAAAGAAAGGATCCGTCTACTTATAACAAACTGATAATAACACTGTTGTCTGTACAGCTACAAATTACATAGTACATTCAAAAAAGAAAAGAAAAAAATCAAACAAAAATGCACTAACAATTTTCGAATCGACCATCCAAACTACACGTGATAGATATCAACCTTTTTTCAATCTGCTTACTGGAGAATACATTGCTCTCAAATGTGTCTCTATCATTGCAGAGACAGAGAACCATACAGACAGAGAGAAACAGACAGAGACAGAGTGAACTAGACAGAGAGACAAAGTAAACAATGCAATCGCTGTCATACCGAAATCGCTCATGGTTCCATATAATTATATGATTGATGACCATCGTGTCTGACTGACCAATGCCCCCGTGGTGTTTTCGACATGTTCTCTGACCGACAATGGACACTAATTTCCATAAGCGCTCTAAACGAGAGTGGACACTGATTTCTACATGCTTTCTGACAGTGGACATCTAACCGATAGTAGACACCTGACCGACAGACGACATCAATTTCCTCATGCACTCTGCCTATAGTGGTCACTGATTTCCACATACACTCTAACCCACAGTGGACACTATATGTTCTCCTCCGCTATGTTTGGCACTTCTGCCTCAACCTACCTGGAAGATATCGTGTAGGCAGTTATCCAGAAAGAAAGCCTTGGGCGGTGGGGTAATGCCATTCTTTGTGTGCTGAAATAAGCATATCTCTTATCAAGATGAACAGTTCGCCAGATTCTGTGCGAGCTTGTTTGGCGTTTTTTCTACTCTTTTATATCGAGAATAATGGGATAAGCACTCTTGTGCTTTTTTACATTCAGTCCCCGTGTGTATACAGTTTTGTAAAAGTCATCTGTTCCCACCGGCACACGATGGCCTACTCTTACGAAAAGCGGAAAAGGATTTAACGTTGTGCGCAAGATGTTCTGCGTGCGTTCACACACGGGGCCTCGGTTTATAGTCTCATCCGAAGGACTTTTTGGGGAGAGTGGAGTCATCACTGATGTTAACTCAGGAAAAAAATCTCATCGAACGGGAATCGAACCCGGGTTGTCAAATTGCGAGCGCAATGTTCTGACCACTAGACTATCCCGTCCCCATTTGAAGCAGATAGTGGTGATCATACGATTGCTTTATTTTCTGAAACAAGAGAATATCATGTACGTTACGAACCAAACAGTAGAACTCAAAAGGACAAAAGAATGAATAGCAAACATACCACTACATAGCTTACAGCGCCCTACAAAATGTATGGATTTGGTCCTCTATGCAGGCAACAATTACGCGACTGTACAAGATTCACGTTTGCGTGCCCCTGTGTACATGCGCGCACACGCACGCGCGCACGCACGCACGCACGCACACACACGCGCACGCACGCACACCTGCACACACACACACACACACACACACACACACACACAACCACGCACGCACGCACGCGCGCGCACACACACAGAGGGTAATAGAATTCTAAATTGCTGTTATGATTAGGCATGATTAGAATAGCCATTATGTTGCAAGAAAACAATAACTTTGAACGTCTATAATTATTTCAATCCTAAAACAACATATCATTATGAATACAAACTGTACGCATTTTAAAAAAGAACGTTCTCATCACAGCTCCTCATCCTCTTCATCATCATCATTATCATATTTTCCCTCTATGTTTCTGTCTCTGTCTGTCTGTCTGTCTGTTTTCCTTCCTCCCCCCCCTCTCTCTCTCTCTCTCTCTCTCTCTCTCTCTCTCTCTCACACACACACACACACACACACACACACACACACACACACACACACACACACACACACACACACACACACTACACACACCCCTCTAGTCCAAACATGCCAAATAATTATACTACTCCTGATTGAAGCTAAAATAAACCCACCTATATAAAACTATAACTTGCTGATCTCACTAGCTTTTGTCTATCTAAACTATCAGACGGTTAATGAACCAGCTGCGTCACAGACACAGGTGTGAAAAAAAGAAGAAAGAAAAAAGGACACCAGATAATCATGGTGTTGATCGATGCAAAACTCAGGGACAAAAAAAACCCAACAACAATAGTCCTCTAGGGACTATGTACATGATCAGGAGCACGTACTCTGTGTGTGTGTGTGTGTGTGTGTGTGTGTGTGTGTGTGTGTGTGTGTGTGTGTGTGTGTGTGTGTGTGTGTCTGTCTGTCTGTCTGTCTGTCTGTCTGTCTGTCTGTCTGTCTGTCTCCGTCTCTGTCTGTCTGTCTATCTGTCTGTCTGTCTGTCTGTCTGTCTGTCTGTCTGTCTCTCTCTCTCTCTCTCTCTTCTCTCTCTCTCTCTCTCTCTCTCTCTCTCTCTCTCTCTCTCTCTCTCTCTCTCTCTCTCTCTCTCTCGCAGTACAGGGCACAGCTGGATAAACACGGCAATATCTCATGTCTCGGCACCAATCACCAAACATTCATCAACGCTCACTAATTTAGGGAGTAGAGTTTAATTATTCCATCAAGCAAGAGGGGGGACGGGATAGCCTAGTGGTCAGAACGTTGCGCTCGCAATTTGATGACCCGGGTTCAATTCTTGTTCGAGGGGATTTTTCTCCTGGAGTTTACATCAGTGCTGACTCCACTCTCCCTAAAAGTTCTTCGGGTGAGACTATAAACCGAGGCACCGTGAGCGAACGCACGCGTTAAATCCTGCTCTGCTTTTTGTAAGAGTAGGCCATTGTGTGCCTGTGGGGAACAGATGACAAGATTGACAAAACTGCATACACAGGGGGACTGGATGTAAAAAAGCACATGAATGCTTATTCCAGTATCCTGGATGTAAAAGAAAATGAATAAATAGATAGATAGATAAATAAATGAATTAATAGTAAAACAAGCAGCATCCTTTATTTGTCATCACTGCAGAATCGCATTACTGTCGGTAAATGACAATTACAGGATCAGAAATCAAGCTGAAGTAGTCTGCACTTCGTTCTCTGTAAATGTTGACAGAGTTCACAGGAACTGTGTACCGTCTTAGGGTTTTTTTGTTTTTTGTTTTTATGTTCTGGGGATTTAGATTGCAAAATGTCGGGGTGTTATGTCTGGAGAGACTGGATGGAAAATAGTTCTCTAGTCGAGTCGATACTGTTGTTGCTAGAATATGGAAAGAGTCAAGTGGAGTTTGCTTGGTTATGACGTGAAGCTTCTTAGTGTTTTAAACGAATCAGGTAATGAAAGTGCTGGACTCTGATTTACACATTACATCTGAAAGTTTTCATACAGTCAGACTGGTTTCACCATAACGCACTGTGAGTTTAATCACGAAAGTACAGAAAACTAAACCAAAAATAGTCCTTTCAACTTTCTTGTAGTAGTAGTAGTAGTAGTAGTAGTAGTAGTAGTAGTAGTAGATAGTAGTAGTAGTAGTAGTAGTAGTAGTAGTAGTCATTGCTGTTGTTGTTGTTGGTGGTGTGGTGGTGATCTTGTTGTTGTCGTTGTTGTTGTTGTTGTTGTTGTTGTTGTTGTTGTTGTTTTCTTCTTCTTCTTCTTCTTCTTCTTCTTCTTCTTCTTCTTCTTCTTCTTCGTCTTTCTTCTTCTTCTTCTTCTTCTTCTTCTTCTTCTTCTTCTTCTTCTTCTTCTTCTTCATCCTCTTCCTCCCCCTCTCTTCTTCTTCTTCTCAGTCGTCATCGTTGTCGTCGTCATCTTCATTAACTCTGTTGGGAGTCATCGTGGGACTGCCCTGAAAAAAAATGTATGCCAACTTCATGGATTTATGCCGTTGATGTGCCAAAGCCTGAACCTTTGCATAATGCTTTTCTTGTTACTTATGTAATGTTAGTCCACAGTTTCCTCGGTCAATTTGGTTTTTAAAAAAAGTTTATTCACAAAAGCAAGGTTAGTATACACGCATTCATTATGAGTAACAACAATCCAACGACTTACAGTGTGATCCGAAGGCAAAACATTACAAATTTTGTTTGGAAGCTGGCATACAGCCACTTACTTTGAACATACCGATATCTGCTGCAAATGCACATAAATACAAAACATTCAGGTAAAGAAATGGGGAAAACCGTGATAACTGTATTAAAAGATTGAAAAAAGTAACAAATAAATACAAGCAGAACCCCATGGGTCTATTTCTTTGTCTGTCTTCCTTAACAGCTCCTCACATAACAATTATTTTTGCTTTGATTTTCATTCCTCGGCTAGACCTCCAAGGTTCGGTTCACCAATGGGGAGATGTTTTTAGTATGCAACCGTTTTTACCGACCATTAAGATAGCCTCATTTCGACTTCGGGAATTGAGTCTAAACATGACACCTTTGTGCAAGCATTTTTTTTTTTACTTTGTCATTTGTTCGAACCGACACGAAATGGCCTACTTTTCCGAAAGGCGGAACAGGTTTTTAATGTGTGCGCGAGATGTTCTGCGTGCGTTTGCACACACAGTTTAAGTGAAGTCTCTGGATATTGTAACGCGCCATAACACGGTAGTTTTTTTTTTTTTATCTACACGCTGAAGTCAGCAGATCTACGTGTGGACCGCTCTCCTATCTGATGGTTTGGCACACTTCTTTAGCGGTTGTATTTCGGTTGGTAAATCTAATTTTTACTATCCTACAATAACACTTAACATGGAAATTACTGAAGAAACCCAAACGGAAACATTACAAAAAAACTGAGAGAAATAACACTATGGTTGAAAGAGAGGTAAAAAAAAAAGAGTAAATGTGTCCCATAACCTATCTGGTCGTAGGGGAGAGCATCAGAAACCTCAGCTTCTCCAGGGGACAGCATATTGAGGGCGGCGCCCATCTCCTCTCCCTCGCTGCTTTACTTTCCGTGACCCTAAAGAGAACAGGTACCCATTTATAGCTTGGAGAACTGGGAGACTGACTGCACTGAAGCCAAGGCGCGTAAAATGGTCTCCCATCTACTTGCTAACCACGCTCAATGCTGCTTAACACTGGCTGGGGGGGAAAGTGAGTATTCTGACCACTGAGCTATTCCTGTCCCTCAAGAGAGAGAGAGAGAGACAAGACAAAATATGAAACATCTTCAGTAGCTCAGAGCTAGCTGTCTTATTAATTAAGTTAATGACCAAGACCCGAAGGTCAATGTCTTGGGCAAGAAGTCTTGGCTTGCCAGCGGGGACAGTGCACAAGAAACGAGGAGAAACCAGATACTACAGTTCTTCGACCAATGAACTTGCCCTGGTTCGTCAGACAAAGTTCAGGAGAAAACGTGGACAGCATTCTAGTTTGTGATGTTTCGCCCCTATGGCTAGAATACAATCATTAGAATGGTTACCCCTTCCTCCCTCCCATGTCCCTCAGCTAAATTGTCATCGTTAACAGAATCATCAGGCCCTTTACCTAAACTGCGGTCATTACCACAATTAACAAGGCTTGCAGTTAAAAATGTAATCATTAGAACGTCAAGGACAGAGTTGAAGAGGGGAGAGCAATTTAACCACCTGAGTCCCCTGCCCCTTTCCCCTCAGCCCCTCTTGTTAACGGTGCATTTTCTTAGAAAGCTAAATGATTTGGGTGGTAATTTAGGTTGTATTTTTTAAATCAGTGCTTTACTGATCTTGTGTGCAATTTTCAGTGTATGTTTGTCTCAAACATTTTAACCCATTTTACGTTTAAGACAGTCCTCTGAAGACAATTGTTTAAGTCTTATTCACATGATACGGGCACGTTTTCATGCACGCACGCTGGAGGAGTATGCACACATACACATAACACACATTCTTTATCTATCTAGCTAGATACTAGATAGATAGAAAGAGAGAGAGAGAGAGAGAGAGAGAGAGAGAGAGAGAGAGAGAGAGAGAGAGAGAGAGAGAGAGAGAGAGAGAGAGAGAGAGAGATCAAATCAACATTTTATTTATTTCCAGATGGTACATTGAGTGCCTTGCACTCAAGAGAGAGACAGAGAGAAAGAAACAGAGAGACAGAGACAAGAGACAGGACAGAGAGACAGAGACAGAGAGACAGACAGACAGACTGGCAGACAGACAGACGGAGACTGAATAAATGAATGAAACAAGAGAGAGAGATGAGAGAGAGAGAGGATGAGAGAGAGAGAGAGAGAAAGAGAGAGAGAGAGAGAGAGAGAGAAAGACAGACAGACAGACAGACAGACAGACGACAGACAACAGACAGACAGACAGACAGAGACAGAGACAGACAGACAAACAGATAGACAGATAGACAGAGAGACAGACTGATATACAAACAAGAGAGAGAGAGAGGAGAGAGAGGAGAGAGAGAGAGAGAGAGAGAGAGAGAGAGAGATGCGCCCTAGCAAAAATAGTGTCCTTGACCTACACTGGTCTGTTTACTTCCTTCTGAATCCCCCCTCCCTCCCCCACACCCCCAAATTTCCCCATTTCCGCATTCCAACATCATCATATCACGTGCAATCTGCACCATGGCTGCTTTCACTGTGTCGTCATTCCTAAATTCACGTGCAATCCGATCCGAACTCTGTGACCTTGACCGTTTGGGCGTGGGTGGGTTGTCAGTTTCACCATGTCTGCATTCTTCGTTGTGTTGCACGTGCAATTCGTGCTCTGTGGCCTTGATCGTCTAGGTGTAGGCGCCGCTTTTGCATTCCTCGTTGTGTTGCACGTGCGATTCGTGCTCCTTGGCCTTGACAGGTTAGGTGTAGGCGTCACCTGCATTCCTCGTTGTGTTACACGTGCGATTCGTGCTCCTTGGCCTTGACCGTCTGGACTGAGAGATGAGGGAAATCCTGTGCCTTTTTGCCCTGCTATCTAGATCTATATGGGTTCTATACACTGCTGCTATGTGTGCTACCACTGACTGAAGGGGGGGGGGGGGGGGTTCCCCAGTGTCTACACATCTCTAAGGCTACACTTCACCTTTATTTGTTGCCACTTTTCCTGCTGTTTTCCTATAATTACTCTTGCTTTCATACCATGCTACTAAGGCATCCACAGAGAAAAAACAACACACCCACTTTTTGTACAAGACAAGCATCTGAATTAAAACTCATGTGATTTTTCACAAATTTGAAATGGTGGTGAGGAAGCTTGCAGACCAGAGCCAAAAGACTAAAAGGGGTACAGGGTTTGCTGTTTAATAATAATAATAATAATAATAATAATAATAATAACAACAACAACAACAACAACAACAACAACAACAACAACAACAACAATAATAAAGATGATACAATAAAATAGGCCCCGAGTTCCAGGGAACATCATCACCCTTGGCAACCAGTAACCTGCATCATGGAAGTTATATACATCCAGTGATGCCGTGTTAACATCACCCTCTAACCTGGTTTAGCTGAGGCGAGCTCCCCTGAAGGGGTGTGGCGCTTGGAGCCAGCACATGAGAGATTTAGGAGATGGCTGAGGCCAAGTGATGCCCCTACATCCTACCACGTAGATTGCTACAGCCGGGGACAGGATAGCCTAGTGGTCAGACCATTGCACTTGCAATTTGATGACCTGAGGTCGATTCCCCTTCGAGGGGATTTTTCCCCTGGAGTTAACATCAGTGCTGACTCCACTCTCTCCAGAAGTCATTAGGACGAGACTAATAAACCCAGGCCCTGTGTGCGAACGCACGCGGAACATCTGGCGCACACTTTAAATTATGTCAGCCAGGCAGCCAGACAATCAGATGAATAGCCACTGAGAAAACCAGTTAATATTCCAACTAGCTTGCCAGCCAGCCAGCCAGCCAGCCAGCCATCCCATCAGACTGCAGGATTGGACATACAAGAGACATAATGGAAAACGACGTAATAAACTGGCATATCAATGCGGTTATGGAGATTAGGTACTAACATAGAGTTTTCCATACAGACATTGGCCCAGAAGGACTTATAATAATGATGTTGTTCATAACATTGGATGTCAAATGACAAAAAGAAAATAATACAGAAGACAGATCATCAAGTGTGTGTGTGTGTGTGTGTGTGTGTGTGTGTGTGTGTGTGTGTGTGTGTGTGTGTGTGTGTGTGTGTGTGTGTGTGTGTGTGGAGGGAGGAGGAAGGGAGGGAGTGGGTGGGTGGTTGAATGGGGGGTGGAGGCGTGTGCACGTGCGTGTACATGCGTATGTATATGTGTGTGTGTGTATGTCTGTGTAAGTGTGTGTATGTGTGTGCGTATGCGTGTATGTCACTTTGTGTGTGTGTATGTGTGTGTTTGTGTGTGTGTGTGTGTGTGTGTGTGTGTGTGTGTGGAGAGAGAGAGAGAGAGAGAGAGAGAGAGAGAGAGAGAGAGAGGAGAGAGAGAGAGAGAGAGACAGACAGACAGACAGACAGACAGACAGACAGACAGACAGACAGACAGACAGACAGACAGACAGGCAGGCAGGGAGGCAGGCAGGCAGACAGACAGACAGGCATGCAGACAGGCAGGCAGGCAGGCAGGCAGGCAGGCAGACAGACAGAATCAGACAGACAGAAACAGACAGACAGACAGACAGAAAGATGGAATAATATGAAGGAAGGAAGCGGTAACAAAATGGAGTGAACTAACAAGAGCTGGCTGGCAAGACAGGTTTAATGAAACCGAACACTGGAAAGAGTTCAGAGAGAGGCCAGTCAATAGAAAGTACCCCCTGTCTCTCTCTCTGTGTCTTTTTCTCTGTATCTCTCTCTCTGTCTCTATGTCTGCATCACACTATCTCTGTCTCTCTGTCTCTGTGTATCTATGTATCTATGTATCTATGTATGTATGTATGTATGTATGTATGTATGTATGTATGTATGTATG
>CM060327.1:17008360-17010860 GCA_030674155.1 Stramonita haemastoma | reverse complement strand
GGTTTGCTCTTAAAGTTTTTTTAACAAACGCAATTTTTGTGAAAGGTCATTTTGAAGACTTTTTGATTGGGGAATTTTTTTTTTTAAAAAGGGAAAAAAAACTTTTTGGGAAGTTAAAAAAGGACGGACAATAATGTTTCCTATTGGTTAGATCCCCTCCCGTGCAAAATCAAGTGGTTCCCTTTTAGCATTATTTTTCCTGGGGGAATCTCGACAGATTTTGAAATGAGCAAAAAAAAAATGTTAACATGTAAAATGAATTGTCGGGGGTTGCAGACAGGAAAAGAAAAATGTGGGGGGGGGGTTGACACTGTCTTGTGGCGACACGTCCTCCCCCGGGGGGGGAGCTTTCCTGATTTCCGCAGGAAACCCCCCCTTTTGTTTAAAAGGGGGGTACACAATACAATAAAAAAAAACCCGGGGAAAAGTTTGCGACCCAGAAATTTTCAAAACATACCTTTATTTTAAAAATTTATGAAAAATAGCTCTAGAAAATAGCAGATGAGCCTTGCTGAGGCGCACAGTAGGCCACTATTTGTCTCGATAAATACTTTATCAAAAGCCTTTTCACGGGTTCCCAGTTTTAAACCCAATGGTGTTTTAAAAAAAAAAGTAGGACAGTTTAAATTGCAGAAAAGGGGGTTAAAAAAACAAAACCCAAATTTAAAAACCCCCCCTGGGGGGCTGTTTGTATAAGTGCTTTTTCCCCCTTTTGGGAAAAATTTTTTTTAAAAAATCCTTCTTATTGGGAAAAAAAAAAATGAGGAAAGACAAGTTTCAGGTCCCCAAAAACTCAATCATTTTGAAATGACTTTTCAAAAATTAAAAAAAAATTGAAATGAAAAAAAAATTTTTGGGGGTTTAAGTCTTTCAGTGGCGCATTGTGGGATTTCTGAGTAAGAATCTGCCTTTGGCTGACCTGACTCGAGTTTCGGGTCCCCGGATGGCCCTCAACGAGGGCCCCCGGGGGTGATTTTTAAATCACCTGCTGTGGTTTCCCCTTTCAGCAAGACACTTTTTAGATTTAAAAGTGTCAATTGATTCAAAGGAATTTTTGATTTCCTTCTTTTCCCATCCATTTTTTCTTGTCTTCCCCCTTTTTTTCCCTTTTTTCCGGGGGCCCCCCCTTTTTTGTTTTTTGTCTGCTTTTTGGGTTACTCCCCCTTTTTTTCCCCCCCCGAGAGGCATAAAATAAAAATTTCTCCCCCCCCCCGGGAAATAGGGCACGTGGGCTTGGCCCCGTCAGGTACTTAACGCACACAACGTTTTTTTTTGCCTATATAAAAAACAGCGGTAGCTGCTGTTGAGCGTTTTGAGGACTAAGGGGGAAAAAAATAAACATTTCGACGGAAATTTAAGGGGAAAAAAAAAACCAAAAGCTGAGGTACCAATCTTTTTCCCGAGAAAAAAGAGTGCCGTTCTGTACAATGTAAAAAATACCCTAGATGGGTTTTTTTTTTAAAATATAAATTTGTTTTGGGTTTTTTCCCAAAACAGCAAAAGCACTGGGGCCCCTTTTGTTCCGTAACAAAATGTATGGTTATTTTTTTTTCACCCAAACCAAAAGGGGAAAAAAAATTTTTTTTTAAAAGAACAAAAATATAGTTTTTTTTTGTTTGGTTTTTTGGTTTTTTAAACTTTTTTTTTAAAAAAACCCAAAAACCGTTTTTTATGTTTGGTTTCTGGTTTTTAAAACTTTTTTCAAAGAAAACCCAAAAAAACCCCACTTCTATCTTTTCATTCCCCCCACCCTCCAAAATTCTCCTCCTGCCCCCTTTTTTCACTTTTTCAAAAAATTTTAAAAAATTAAAAGAGTCAAATAGCTTAAAAAAAATTTCAATGGACCGTACATAGAAAATTTTTTTAAAGTTAAGCGGCAAGCTAAGAAAGAAATCGTACACAACATTTAAAAAAATCTTTGAAAAAAAATTGAAGGGGTAGAAAGGAAAACGTTTTCCCAAGGGGGCACACCTCCCCCCCCTCCAATGATGGAGGGACTAGGATCTGAGGTTATTGATTCTCTTGGGGTGCGCGCCCTCCCGTCCCTTTCCCTCATCTACTCTCAACTAAAACCCCCCGTCAAAGGCAATTTATTTTTTTTTGCTGTTGCTGTGCTACTAGTGCTTTCTGTTTTCTTTTCCCGTTGTTTTTTGTTTTTTTTTTGTTGTTGTTGTTGTGTTGTTTTGTTGTGTTTTTTTGCTGTTTTTGATGCTTCTGATTGTTGTTTTTGGGTTTGTTTTTGTTTTTGTTTGGGGGGTTTTTGTTTTTTGATGGTGCTCGTTGTTGTTTTGTTTTTATTGGTGGTGTTTTTGTTGCTGCCCCTTTTTTTTGGGGGGATGCGTCGTTTTTTCCCATTGGGGCCCCCAAAAAACAAAAACAACGGCCCAAAAAATCAAAAAAAGCTTCTTTTAAAAGGAAGAACGAGAAAAAGAAAATGAAGGAAAAACAGAAAAAAAACAAAAAACACATATACATAGACCCCCTTTTTTTCCCTTTTTTT
>CM060327.1:17003589-17008260 GCA_030674155.1 Stramonita haemastoma | reverse complement strand
GGGAGGGAGAGAACAGGGGGGGGGGGAAAAAGAGGGAGGGAGAGAGACAGAACAAGAGAAAAGAAAACAGACAGAGAACGAGAAGAAGTAATAATAAAAATAAATCTTAGATGAAAAAAAATTAAGGATCAAAAAAGGTTTTTTAGGGACAAAAACACTATGAAGGCAAAAGAATTATAAGGCAGGAAAAGGGAAAAAGGGGAGCAGTTTTTGGTCTTTTTCTTTCTGTTTGTTTCATTTCTAAGGATATGTCACAAAGTTAACGTTTTAAAAAAAAAAAAAAAACCCTTTGAGAAGATTGTATAAACATCATTGTGATGGTTTCTTCAAAATTGTTTTGGATATTCCAGATAAACTACCCAAAGTAAAATTATTTTTAAATAAATGTTGCCACAGAAAAAATTGAAGGAAGAAGTGTTTTCAAAAATAAAATAGATGTGTAAAAAAAAATCCTTGAAATGTTAGCAAAAAGACTTCAAGACATTCGATTTGTTTTTTTTTAAATTTTTTATTTTTCTTTCCTTTTTTTTGAAAATTTTCTTTCCTTTTTTAAATTTGGGAAAAATACTCTTGAGGTGATTTTTTTATAGAGTTTTTTTTGCCTTAAAAAATTTCTATATGTTAAAAACAGGACACGCCAGTGGATTTTTTAAAAAATTTTTTTAAACCATAATTTTTTTAACATCTTTTGCACAAAAACATCTCTCGAGTTAGGATTCGCCGGTAGTAGCACACAACAAATATAAAAAACACATGCATGGTCCCACACTACCCTACACACCCACCCACCACACACAAACCATGCCAGTCATACACACACACACACACCAAAAAACCCAACACACACACACACACACACACCACACGCCCCACACACACACACAACACCCCAAAATACACAAACACTATAGTGTGCAACAAAACTACTTTATTGAAAAAAAAAAAAACGAATCTGACATAAAGCTGCCTTTACAGTGCCTAAAATGGTTTCCAAAACGGATCTGACATTTCCACTTCAAGACATTTCCAAATCTGTGACACTAGTATTGATCACAGATTTTGTTCTGAGCAGCATCGTGCATATGTGACGTTCCACCACATAAGGAGTCGCATTGCACCAAGAGGTCAAGTTTTAGTTATTAACTTTTTTGTTAACCTACAATAAAATGGCTGTACAATAACAAAAAATATATTGAAAATCGGACAATTCTATGAAAAGTTATCCCAAATTGAAATGATAGACTGCAGGAAATGTCAAAATGAGAAATTGACAAGTTAAGCATCATAATAGGTGGTCAGAATAAGGGCTTTGCTATTTTCAAAGCACCCTTAAAGACAAAGGAAACAAAATTATGTCTTTATTTTTTCACTACAAGGTAAAAATTTAAGTGCTATAGTTTTTAAAAATCCATCAAAATCTCAAAATCGAAAAGCTCACCCCCCCCTGCCTTTTAATGGCTCCTAGCCGAAAAGTGGAATATATGCTAAGCGACTCATTTCGTTGTGGAGCGTCACATATACGCTAGACGGATGCCAAACCCAGTGGTTAAAACTTTCGGCATCAATCCCATAGGGTCCATGAAGTCGTGGGCTCGAATCTCGTAGGTGTATGGAAATGAGAGGTGGGGGGGGGAGGGGAGGGTGACGATTTCTCAGGTCAGCTTCAAATATAAAACTGCCAGTGTTTTAATTCTCGTAGTGTATATACACATGTAGAAGATTAAATATGCATTTTAAATACCCAGTAATTCATATCAGCGTTCGGTGGGTTACGAAACTCGAACATACATAGCATAGTGCCGACTAAATTCCCCCCCAAAGTCCTTCGGATGAGACTATAAACCGAGATCCGCGTGCGAATACACGCACAGCATCTCGCGCACACGTTAAAACCTGTACCACTTTTTCCGGAGAGTAGGCCATTGTGTGCCGTAGTAACGAATAACATTTACTAAACTGCATACACACGGGAACTGGATATAAAAAAACACACAAGTGCTTGTTCCATTATCATCAATTAAAAAAAAAGAATTTTTAATAGTAAAATGCATCCCCGAAGTCGAAGTGCGGCTACCTTCATGTTGGGCAGAAAAACGGTTACAGAAGCAAAATGTCACCATTGGTGAACCTCGGAGCACTTTCAGAGGAACAAAAAAAGATACATGCGCATGTGTTGGACTTTAAGCGGATTGGTTTTCTCTCTTCGAAAATTTTTCCAAGGTTTGATATTGTTGTCAACCACAGTATATGGTATACACAGCATTTTTTAGATTATCTCCATTAGACTTCTTATACCTCAAAGTTTGCTGCAATCTCGCCAGTGAAATCACCTGTTAGTATCTTTCATTTTGAAAAAGGTCACATTGTTCCAGATATATGGCTGAAGCAGGTTTTATTTTTATGTAGCATCTACATGAAGAATTCAGGATTCCCTGATCATCATTCTGGAACTTTTTTGGTTACATTTTTTTGGTCAAAGAGTTTCCCTTTATACTTTTCTTACCAAGACAGAAAGAGCCACTGAACAGATTTTTTAAAAACTTGCTTTAATATTTTTCGTAACCTGTACTTGATAGTCTTAGTTTTTGCTAAATGTATGTATGTTATGTATGTATGTATGTATGTATGTATGTTTTGTATGTATGTATGTATGTATGTATGTATGTATGTTTTGTATGTATTGTATGTTGTGTATGTATTTTTGTATGTATGTATGTATGTATGTATCTATCTTTTCAATCTATATATCTATATATATCTATATACATATATATTATATATATATATCTATATATTTATCTATTTTATATATCTATATATATATTATTATATATATATTATAATATATATGTGTGTGGTGTGGGGGGGGGGGGTCTGTGTGTCCTGTGTGTGGGGGGGGTTTTGTGTGTCTGTGTGTGTCTGTGTCTGTGGTGTGTCTGTATGTGTATGTGTGTATGTGTGTTTGCCCGCACGTTTTGTGTGCGAGTGTGTCTGTGTGTGTGTGTGTGTGTGAGTGTGTGTGTGACTTTATTTTCGCGTTGTTAATAGCCCTGCCGACCATAAACAGGGCTGTAGCATTAATCAATTTTAGCAACTCTGATAATTCACTTCAAGTTCCACATCAAAACCATCCCCAAACTCTTCAAACATCCAACCCAGTCCGTCTTGAAACAAAACCATTAACCAACAAAAATATCCTCTTGTAATTTGTTGTTTCTTTTGTGATAATTATGTTCATAGTCTTTAAACATTTAGCTATCTTATCGTGTCTTATCGTTCATTATTTGCTGCAAATTTTCTTCAGCTGCGGCCCATTCTTACATATAATATATAGATGGTAGAGTAGCCATAAGCATTGCTTTGTTGTACTCATTTCATGTATTGGTGCTACGTTGTTTCTGAACTAATAAATTTGTTTAAACCAAAACATCTTCGTTATTTCATTCACTAAGGCACATAAGGGGGGAGGATAGCTCCGTGGTCAAGAGCTCTCACTTTCCTTAAGTCGAGTAGACAGCGTACTGTTTGCGCGCCTTGGCTTCAGTACAGTCCCACCAGTTCACCCAGCTGTAAATGGATACCTGCCCTCTGTAAGGTCAGAAAAGGGAAAGCAGCGAAGGAGAGGAGATGGGCGCCGCCCTCAATATGCTGGCCCCTAGAGAAACTGTGGTCTCTGATGCCTCGCTCCCTACGACCACAAAGGATATGGGACACCTTTACCCTTTTTTTACCCATAGGCTAATAAAACCTGGTCACACTGAGGGCACCAGCCATTCTACTTGATTCACCTTCCCCAGGATTTAGAAATGGGTTAAGAGCATAATAAAAATTTTCAATATACAAAAAACAAAGCATACGAAAAATGTCATATGGGAAAATTACGCTGCAGAATGGACATACTGTGGCTAGTACAGTGTTTACAATTTCACTTCCTGGTCACCAGAACAAAGTAATGCAGGCAAAATGCCATAGAGTGAAAGCATGAGAGCAACTATTTGAAAATCTACGTGAAACAAGACAAACAAATGGACGGGAAAGACAAAACAATAAGCAAAAGAAAAATGATGTGACACAAAATTTCAGGGAAAATAAGGAACAAAGAGAGCGATCGAAAAGGGATATTTTTCGAACGTAGTTTCCATGAGGTGGGGATGCGATTAATACTGGAAAAAAAACCCTCGGCATCCCCACGCATGTGTGAGTGTGTGTGTTTAATATTTATTTATTCTTTAATATCGAGGATAATGGAATAAGCACTCGTGTGCTTTTTTACATCCAGTCCTCGTGTGTATGCAGTTTTGTAAAACTTGTCATCTGTTCTCACAAGCACACAATAGCCTACTCGAATAAAAAGCGCAACAGGATTTAACGTGTGCACAAGCTTTTGCTTACGGGGCCTCGGTTTATAGTCTCATCCGAAGGACTTGTGGGGAGAGTGGAGGCAGCACTGATGATGATGATGATGATGATGATGATGATGATGATGATGATGATGATGATGATGATGGTGATGATGGTGATGATGATAATGATGCTGCTGTGTGTGTGTTTGTGTGTGTGTGTGTGTATGTGTGTGTGTGTGTTTGTGTGTGTGTATGTACATCCGTGCGTACGTGCGTGTGTGTATGTGTGTGTGTGAGAGAATATAATTATACTAGAGAGAGAATTAAA
>CM060327.1:16996089-16998589 GCA_030674155.1 Stramonita haemastoma | reverse complement strand
GAAGTGACCCTACAGCAGTGGCTAATCTCTTCAATTGAACCCTTTTCTCCACAGATAATGTCTGTTCTGTGTTTCATTTCCTTCTCTGCAATAGAAAAGGTGATGACTTGCATCTTACAGCTCTCTGACAGCAGCAGACTCTGGCTTGCTAATACCATGGAGAGAGAGAGAGAGAGAGAGAGAGAGAGAGAGAGAGAGAGAGAGAGAGAGAGAGAGAGAGAGAGAGAGAGAGAGAGAGAGGAGAGAGAGAGAGAGAGAGATTTCGTTTCCTTTGGGTGTCACACACCTCTCTCCCTTTGCCTCTGGCCTGAGCAGTGAGAAAAGGAAGGAAAGAAGGAAGGAAGAAAGAAGAAAAAACATGTGTTTTCTGTTGTTTAATTTAGTGTGTGTCCTTTTTCGCCTTGCAAGCCACAAAGGTCATACCAACACCGTTACAAACTTTTGTTATGCATGACTTAGAAAAGTCTTAGAGAAGGCTTCCAATTAATTTTCATTTAATTCCTTAAAGAAACACACATATTCACACACACATATTCGCTCACTCTCTCTCTCTCATATACATACACAAGCATACACGCACGCACGCACGCACGCATGCACGCACCCCCCCCCCACACACACACATACACACACACATACACACACACATACACACACACATACACACACACATACACACACACACACACACACACACACACACACACACACACACACACACACACACACACACACACACAACGTGTGTGTGCAAGTATATACATATATTGGCACTATCGTAAATTCACCTTATGCAAGTATACATATAATTTTCCTTTTATTCGTAAGTTCACCGTTTGTGTGTGTGTGTGTGTGGTGTGTGTGTGTGTGTGTGGTGGTGGGGGTGGGGGTATGTGTGTGTGTGTGTGAGTGCGTGCGCGCGTGTGTGTGTGAGTGAGTGAGTGCGCGCGTCTGTGCGTGTGTGCGCGTGTGTGTGTATGTGTGTGCGTGCATGTATGTGTATGCATTCAGGATATACAGCATACCCAGCTCATGAGAATTTTGTGGCAGATCATTCTCCTTCACTATCCCATCCTTTGCTTCTGTTTTTGTCCTACCTGCTTGTCTATTCCCTCTTTCTCCCTTTCTCTCGCTTATTTTCTGATCTGTCAGTTCATTTTCTCATCTGTTGTGGAAAAAGCCTAAACTCTGACGTTACTGTTTTTAACGGATTATCAGAAATTTTATTTTGACTGATTTTCGATCTTCTGAAGGCCATGTACGAGAAATTGTGACCTTTGTTGTTGGTGGAGCAATAAACCGCTTACAATGAAGTAAAAGGAGATGAAAGACCACTTCTTCCCTCTTGCATTCTGGAATGACTTCATTTATCATTGCCCTGTGGGGTGGAGGGGGTGTGGGAATTGATGCTGTTCTCTATTGCATGCAGAGATGTGTCACAAACAGGTCATCCCCCCCCCTTTTGTTCTAAAGTGTAGCACTTTAGGTTTTTTCCCCTTCCCCTTTGTCTTCCAATGGTAATAGGTTTTTTCTCCCAGAAAATCCGCCATCATCATCATCGTCATCGTCATCGTCATCGTCATCATCATCATCATCATCATCATCATCATCATCATTAATATTATTATTATTATTAATGTATTTACTGATTGTGTCTGCATTTTGATTTTTACTCTCTTTCTGCTGTGTGAGTTAGTTGAAACTCGTGATTTGCGAATCAGAATGTTGTGTTTTGTTATCCGTCTGTCTTGTTTAAGTTTGACAAATGTAAAAGATGCAAAAAGATGAGCCGGTAGCCTGTTTCACATTTCTTCTTGAAAACTTGATCATTATAATGTGTTTTACCCTGCAACCCATCAAAACACGGATCCAATTCCAGGGGCTTGAAAGACAATGGCCTTAGGGATTCAGAAATTATTCATCAAATAGGGAGAGGGATAACCTAGTGGTTACAACAACTGCGCTCGCGATTCGACACGCAAGGATTGAATCCTGGTTTGAGCCACAACTGATTCGCCTATTCAAGAGGATTTTTTTTTTTTTCTTGGAATGATTAATATTAGTGGTGACTTCACTCTCCAGAAAGTCCTTTGGATGAAACTATAAACCAAACGCCCTGTGTGCAAACGAATGCAGAACATCTAGCGCACATGTTAAAATTCGTTCTGCCTTTTAGAAGAGTAGGCCATTTGTGCCAGTATAAAAGGATGATAATATCATATAAAAGTCGGAATGCGGCTATGTTTAACGGTTGGCAAAAATGGTCACATACACAGAAATCTAACCAATGGTAAACCTTGGAGTTCTAGCCGAGGAACGAAAAACCTGATCAGATTATTCATTTATTCAATCGTTTATTATTTAGTATTTACTTTCATTCATCTATACTTCCTGCTCTTGGCCTTTGAGCCTGAAGAGCTGAAAAAACGTCTTCTTTTCCTTCGTCAAACGCTCAGACATCAGTTATGATAATTGTCAATTAATCAGCGAAAAATTGTTT
>CM060327.1:16985582-16995989 GCA_030674155.1 Stramonita haemastoma | reverse complement strand
CAACAAAATAAAGTCAACCATATCTTTATGCATCAATGCACGCAGGCAGCATAGCATCACAAACCCATTATAACCTCTTTGATCTTTAGGGGGGGGGGGATTATTTCATACCCTGAGTCATTCAGAGATATCAATACCGTCAGATTAATTTTTATGCTGATTGAATTATTATCCATAATTGTTGCATGAGTGATTGTGTGAAGTAGCTCAAAAGAAAGGTTGCAGAGCTGTGGGGTTTCTTTTTTCTTATTTTGTTTTCTTTTTATGGTGTTGGGTTGGGTTTTTTTTAGCTTGGTGGAGGTGGTGGCGGTGGTGGTGGTGGTGGTGGTGGTGGTGGTGGTGGTGGTGGTGGTGGTGGTGGTGGTGGTGGTGGTGGTGGTGGTGCGTGTATGTGTGTGTGCATGTGTGTGTGTATGTGTGTGTGTATGTGTGTGTGAGTGTGTGTATGTGTATGTGTGTGAGTGTGTGTGTTTGTGTGTTTGTGTGTGTTTGTGTGTGTGAGAGTGTGCAGTGTGCAGTGTGTGTGTGCGTTTGTGTGTGAGTGCGCAGTGTGTGTGTTTGTGTGTATGTGTGTATGCGCACGAGTGCTCTAGTGCTATTTTTGTGTGTGCTGTGTCTGTATTTGTTTGTGTCTGTGTGCGCGCGTGCGTTTGTGCGTGTGTGTGTCTGTGTGTGTGCCTTTATTAACATCACATGTGCTTTGAAGAAAGCCAAAGCCTTAATATGCATTTCAGATTTTAGAACCACTGTTTTTGAAGAGGAGTTGGCTTGGAACATGAGCAACAAAAAAATAAAAAGAGAAAAAATTCGAAGGAAAATTGAAAACCCAAAAACACGACGAAAGAAGAAAATCCCCCCCCCCTAAAAGAAGACAAAAAACCACACAAAAAAACCCCAGCAAGCCCGGTGACATGCGCTGAGTGCAGAATTAGCCATCAAACCAATTCTCCATTTCCTGTATTGATCCGGGTCTTTTTTAGGCCTGCGACCTCTATTCAGTGCGGGTCTTATTCCTGAAAGATTGGCGTAATAAATGTTTAAATGTCGCTGTAAAGATAAAGAATTGAATTATAAAAAAACAAAATGGGGATCCTCTTTTTCCTTTCCTCGGTGGATTCAATTGATATTCTTACATTGCCATTCATGTGAACTGAAGTCTCTCTTTTTTTTTTTAGACATTTCTTCTGACATTACCTTGGGCATGTAAAACTTTGTATCGTTGTAAAATTAAAAAAAGAAAATGTGAACCAAAAA
Organism: Stramonita haemastoma; assembly: GCA_030674155.1. Taxonomy (NCBI): domain Eukaryota; kingdom Metazoa; phylum Mollusca; class Gastropoda; order Neogastropoda; family Muricidae; genus Stramonita; species Stramonita haemastoma. Next base: position 16,994,735 of record CM060327.1, on the reverse strand, counting down.
CAAAAACGAAAAAAAGAAAGATAAGCGCGTGGTGGAAAAAAAATGAAGAAAAGAAAGAAGAGAAAGAAAGAAAAGAGAGAGAGAGAGAGAGAGAGAGAGAGAGAGAGAGAGAGAGAAAAGAGAGAGAGAGAGAGAGAGAGAGAGAGAGAGAGGAGAGAGGGAGAGAGAGAGAGAGAGAGAGAGAGAGAGAAGGGGGGGGATTTGTGTGTTTTAAAGATCTCTCTCTCTCTCCCCCCCCCCCCTCTCTCTCTCCCCCCCCCCCCTCTCTCTCTCTCTCTCTGGCTTTAACTAACACAAAACAAAGAAGCAAAACTAATTGGCATTTACCCAGAGCGCCACACTGCATGGTTTTTGTTGATGTTTTGTTTGTTGAGCCCATCCATTGTTAAGCTTTACTTTTATGATCTTGTTATGAGAGTAAACAAATAATGATCATTAGAACTGCGTTCTTTTATAGCTTCGTAATAACTATTGAATATGAACGAGACTGTTTTATGTTATACATGTAGACGTCTAGTGTTTGTATTAATACATCCTCATTGTTGTCAAGCATGCAAGATTCGGTTGTTGTTTTTTCTCTTAGTCTGATATGTTATTTTTTGTTTCAGTGACAGCATTCTTCAGCCCAGTCTGGTCCAACTATACTGTTTTAAGCCTTGCCGACCACAAAGGCCATATTTCTTCTTTTTTTCGTTCGTCGGCTGGATCTTCAAGGCTCACCTATGGTGGAATTTTGTGTAGGCAACCTTTTTTTAAGCCACTATCAAAGTAGCCACACCCTTATTTCGGGAATGGTGTCTAGATACGACACATGTATGCATGCAGTTATATTTCAATTTTGTCGTCGGTTCCTACTTGCACGAAATGGCCTACTCTTCCCAAATGCGGAACTGGTTTTTAGCGTCGTGAGTACACGATGTTCTACGTGTGTTTTATTCTTTTTATTTCGAGGATAATGGAATAAGCACTCATATGCTTTTTTTCCATCCAGTCCCCGTGTGTTTACAGTTTTGTAAATCTTGTCATTTGTTCCCACCGGCACACAATGGCCTACACTTACGAAAAGCGGAACAGGATTTAACGTGTGCGCAAGATATTCTGCATGCGTTCGCACACGAGGCCTCGGTTTACAGTCTCATACGAAAGACTTTTGGGGAGAGTAGAGTCAGCACTGATGTTAACTCCAGGGGTAAAAGCCCCTCGAACGATCGTCAAATTGCGTGCGCAATATTCTGACCGCTAGGCTATCCTGTCCCCTTTTTAACGTGTGTGCAAGATTTTCTACATGTGTTCGCACACGGGACCTCGGTTTATGGTCTCATCCTAAGGACTCACGGAGCAGTTGAGTCAGTTAACACCAGGGGAAATCCCTTTAAACAGGCGTCTTGGTGCTGGCTCAAACAGTTTGATCCCGGGATGCCAAATTGCAAAGGCAACGCTCTGACCACTAGGCTATGTTTTTCCTTGTGGCCCATTCCCCCGCAAGGCAGAACAGGTTTTAACGTGTCTGCAAGATGTTCTGCCTGCGTTTTGCATACTGTACCTGGGTTTATAGTCTCATCTGAAGGTGAACGAAGTTGCCACCGATGTTAATTCAAACTGATTGAGTTATACCTTAAAATGTTATATTATGTGCCAGGAGGGGGGGGGGGGGGTATTTATGTGTTTATATAATGGTCTTTAAGTTAACGTTTATTAACGAAAAATAAACTGGTGTGTGTGTGTATGTGTGTGTGTGTGTGTGTGTGTCTGTGTGTATGTGTGTGTATGTGTGTGTGTGTGTGTGTGTGTGTGTGTGTGTGTGTGTGTGTGTGTGTGTGTGTGTGTGTGTGTGTGTGGTGAAACTTTGTGTGTATGTGTGTGTGTTTTCTTTTCTTTTCTTTTCTTTATTTTTTATAGCGAGGATATTGATATAAGCATTCATGTGCTTTTTTTACATCTAGTCCCCGTGTGTGTGCAGTTTTGAAATTCTTGTCATATGTTCCCACTGGCACAGAATGGCATACTCTTACGAAAAGTGGAACAAGATTTAATGTGTGCGCAAAATGTTCTGCGTGCGTTCGCGCACGGGGCCTCGGTTTATAGTCTCATCCGAAGGATTTTTTGGGAAGAGTGAAGTCAGCACTGATGTTAATTCCAGAGGGAAAATCCCCTCGAACTCTGTGTGTGTGTGTGTGTGTGTGTGTGTGTGTGTGTGTGTGTGTGTGTGTGTGTGTGTGTGTGTGTGTGTGTGTGTATGTGTGTGTATGTATGTGTGTGTGTGTGTGTGTGCGCGCGCGCGTGCGTGCGTGTGTGTGTGTGCACCCGCACGCGCGTAAGTGCACGCGCGTGTTTGTGCATGCGCGCGTCTAGTTCCATGTATGACTTGCATTAGATCAGTGGTGCCTTTTGTTCTGATTTTTGTTTTTCTTAGTTTTTGATTGTGTCAATTTCGTGCCACATCAGACACAGTGGAGCCGTTTCCGACATGTCACATTCAAATAATTCATAGAACGCGGAAACAACCTGCAATATTCTGTGCATCCCTATATGCCATTACTGTCACATCAAAAACCTTTAACAGCTCTTTTTATCTTATCAGATTGTTTTGTTATATATTCATGCCAGTCACAGCTACAAAATATCAGTTACTGTAGCTTTCGTGCTGAGGTATACTTTAATAAAGGTTACTTGGGTGTATTGTTTTGTTTGTTTTCTTGATATGTGTGGGGGGGGGTATGTGTGTGTGTGGTGTTTGTGTGTGTGTATGTGTGTAGGGTTTGTGTGTGTGTGTGTGTGTGTGTGTGTGTGTGTGCGTATTGTGTCTTTAATATTTACGACAATATTTTGTTCTTCAGCATTTTCTTCAACCCATGTTCAGTTATAATGTTTGTAGGTTAATAAAAAGGTAAATCTCGAGAAGTTCTCCTGTCTCTCTCAACAAAATTCATAAGATTTGCAGATATTTCTTGAAGTTTCATTTTTTGTCGTCATTCACATGTGTACTTTGTGTAGTTAAAAAATTGATATACTTAAAATAATGTTTTGAGGTTTTAATGCTGCTTGTTATTTTGCGATGATCTCTTGCTATTCAGATTAGTTTGTATTTATGTCATTTTGGGGTGTATTGCTGTTATGTTTATTCTCCTGTTTCATTTGTTTGTAGTCCCCCATACCCTAAAAGTGGTGGAAGGAATTAAATATTGAATTTTTAATCGTGTGTGTGTGTATATGTGTGTGTGTGTGTTTGTGTGTGTGCGTGTGTGTGTGTGTGCGTATGTGTGTGTGTGTGTGTGTGTGTGCGTGTGAGTGTGAGTGTGTTAGTGTGTGTGTGCGAGTCGCAGTCTATGATTGCGTACACGAGTTAGTGCATGTTTCTTTGCATGCGTGCACATGTGTGTGCGCGCATGTGTGTATGTGTGCATGTATATGGAGGTGCATATTGAAATGTCAGTACGAGCGGTGTGTGTGTGTGAGTTTGTGTGTGCGTGTTTGCATGCATGCCCGCACATGTTTGTTAGTTCGTATAATTATGTGTGTATGTGTGCGTGCGTGCGCGCGCGCGTGTGTGTGTGTTTATTTTAATTAATTAATTTATTTAACCTTTTATATCGAGGATAATGGAATAAACACTCACGTGCTTTTTTACATCCAGTTCTCGTGTATATGCAGTTTTGTAAATCTTCTCATCTGTTCCCACGGCCACACAATGGCCTACTCTTACGAAAAGTAGAACATGATTTAACGTGTGTGCAAGATGTTATACGTGCGTTAGCACACGGAGCCTCGGGTTATAGTCTCATCCGCAGAACATTTTGGGGAGAGTGAGTGGAGTCAGCACTGATGTTAACTCTAGGGGGAAAAAATCCCCCCGAAAAGGAATCGAACCCAGGTCGTCAAATTGCGAACGTAATGTTCTAACCACTAGGCTATCCGGTTCGTTAGCGTCACCTCGCAAGCTAGTAAATAATTCCAGGCAACTCCTTCTCACCTTTAAGAGAATATAAAAAGGAAAGAAAGAAGAAAACTCCCATAAAAACAGAATCCCAATTGGGCCTTGATGTTTGTTGATTAATATCGTAAAAATGTTTAAGAAATAGTTTGTGATGATTATAGCTTGACGGTTGTTTTGGCTTGGTTTTTGTATTGCTTTCATTTTCTGTCTGTGTTTGTGTGTCTGTGTGAGTGTGTGTCCGTGTGTCTGACTGTCTGTGTATTTGTGTGTGTGTGTCTGTCTGTCTCTGTCTGTGTGTCTGTGTGTCTGTGTGTGTGTGTTCTCTCTCTCTCTCTCTCTCTCTCTCTCTCTCTCTCTCTCTCTCTCTCTCTCTCTCTCTCTCTCTCTCTCTTCTCTCTCTCTCTCTCTCTCTCTCTCTCTCTCTCTCTCTCTCTCTCTCTCTCTCTCTCTCTCTCTTTGTGTGTGTGTGTGTGCGCGGGCGCTTGCGTGTGTTTATGTATCTGTGTGTGTATGCGTGTGTGCACGCCCGCCCGTGCGTGCATATGTGCGTGTGTGTGTGTCTGTCTGTACTTCACTCTCTCTCCAAAAATGCGTGTTAAAATAAATTTGATATATCTATTTTGTAGTAATTCAAAATGTCTCTTTTGTGTCGTGTTCTTCTGTTGTTAAGAAATTGAATACCATCTTATTAAGCCTGGCATACTGGTCAATCAACCTAAAACAAAGATTACGCCTTTCTGACGAAAAAAATAACAGACACACAACATTAAATCACAAATTTTGCGATACATAATGCACACAAATGATGAAATTGTATCATACACTTTAATCAGATTATATCCTCAGAAAGAGTTTCCTGTTTGCAGCATTATGTTGTACAAGATTATACTCACACTAAACTTTTTCTGCATGAAGTTGGGAATAGTTTTTTTTTTTTTTTTTTTTTTTTTTTTTTTAACCACTTTATGTCACAGCAGATTTCTCTGCGTGAAATTCGGGCTGCTCTCCCCGGGGAGAGTGCGTCGCCACAAGTGCAGCGCCTACCCATTATTTTTTCCCCCTCAGGGATGGTGTCTAAACACGACACCTGTGTGCATGCTGGTTTTTTTTTATTTTGTCATCCGTTCCTACCGGCACACGATGGCCTGCTCTTCCGAAAGGCGGAACGGGATTTTAACGTGTGCGCAAGATGTTCTGCGTGCGTTCGCACACGGGACCTCGGTTTATAGTCTCATCCGAATGACTTTGACATTCAATTCGATTTTTTCGTCGAACTGGGAAGAAAGGGCGAGCTGGGTACGAACCCAGAAACTCGCGGTTTACATATTGGCAGGCGAACGTCTTAACCATCCTGCCACCGTCCTTCCTAGTTCGTATGGGGAAAAGCTGCATCGCCATAGTTTGGAGTTGCGGGTGTTGATTTTTTTTCACTGTTTACATGCATGTATTTGGTTTGAATAAGGTGTAATCATTGCTTTAATCATAGAACAAATATAACATGAAGAACATCACGAGCATAGCAACAACAAATGTGTAGCTTATACTGTGCTCTTTACTATGTGGCAACAGCATTAACATGGTGGATCAAATGATTTCTATAACGACCAAAGAAGACGCCTGGAAAAGTGACTGAACATTCTTAGAAATTGAAATGATTGACTTTTTTTTTTTTTTAGAAAAGGGCATTTCTTTTGATCAAATCAGTAAACATTTCATGATGACAAAATAAAAAGCCTGCAACGTTCTGGCAGCTCCTGCGACGGCACTGGAACCATTTGTATTGGTAACTGCCTTTTCAATGGATTATTTAAGCGACGTGAAGAGGGGGGGGGGTCTGCTGCATGGGTAACAGCTTGCCCTGCATACTTACTTACCCAGGCTTTGTGCTCTAGTGCCTAAAGCGCAACTCCAAAGTATTCCGAGATGCGTACTATTAATAATAAAATACTTATATATTCGCTCTTTTCCCCAACCAAAAACTTCAGAAAAAAAGCAACAAAAAAAAGTAAAGGAACAAGAAAAAAAAGAGAAGAAAATGCAAAAACAGACATACTTTACAAACACACAACATGTAACAAAATGAAATGAGCAGATCATCTTCAGAGGAGAGGAGAAAAAATACATGTTTGTATGTTTAAAAAAAACAAAACTGTCAAAGCAATTACATGCATCGAAACCTCAGAAAACTTTCTAACATAGAAAGACAAAGAGTGGAAAATGGAAATTAAAAAAAAAAAAGATAAACGAGTAGATAGAAACAGAGAAGAAACTAAAGAAAGAAATTTCGAAGAGGACATCAATGAGAGACAACACAGCGGCATGAGATAAATTCAAATGCGGCAAGGACACAGACACTCTGCATTTCCTGCATCGATTCCCATCGCTGTCCAGAGTGCAAACTCCATTCACTGTGGTTCTGATCTCCAAAAAGAGAATGACATACTTGATTAAAAGAAAAACAATCAAACTGAAAGTTTCTTTAAATTCTTTTTCTTTTCATTTCTTTTTGTTGAGATATCCTTTGTTGTTGCTTATTTTTGTGTTGAGATGTCTTTGTTCATGTGCTTTAGATTTTCATTCATGTGAACGGAAATTTTCACACACACACACGCACGCACGCATGCACTCGCGCGCGCGCGTGCACACACACACACACACACCACACACACACACACACACATATATATACAGGGGAACTGTAAATAATATGTTATATTTGTAAATAAATCCTTTATTGTCGTTTGATAATTGCATTGTAAACCTCGGTTTTTAAACTTCTCTCCGATATGATTTTTAACATGTAATAATATATCCATGACCTTTTTCTTTAATCTCTAGATGAACATTCTCTATTTTTATGGGTTTTGAAACATCACATGTAGCGGAAGAAAATGAGGGAACAAACGGGGGGGGGGGAGAGATAAATAGAGCAGGAAGACAGGAGGAGGAGGAGGAGGAGGGGAGGTGCGGCAGAGATCAAGCCATAAAATAAATTCTTCATTTATCAGGAGAATATGAATCGTGATCCCCTAAAAGGATTGTACATGAGAAACTGTTCCCATGAGAGCAAGCAAACTCATTTTTTCGGTCAGCATCGAATTGTCTTTTGCTGATTTCATAGGAGATGATGTTTTGATCCACTGTAATAAAGTACACATGCTTATTTAGTCTATTTCACGGTGTATTGTTATATAGGTTACATCTCTGAAGCATTGTAAAGAGAGACGTAGAGTGCATGATTATTAGGGCTGACATTTTTTTCGGTGTTTACTAGTAGTGGTAGTAGTAGAGGCAGCAGCAGCAGCAGCAGTAGCAGCAGTAGTGGTATTGTTGTTGTTGTTGTTGTTGTTGTTGTTGTTGTTGTTGTTGTTGTTGTTGTTGTTGTTGTGTAGTAGTAGTAGTTAGTAGTAGTAGTAGTAGTAGTAGTAGTAGTAGTAGTAGTAGTAGTAGTAGTAGTAGTAGTAGTAGTAGTAGTAGTAATTTATTTCGAGGATAATCGAGTAAGCACGCTAATGCTTTTTCATTAATACATATATATACATATATACATACATGTATACATATATAAATGGGGTGGGGGTGTGATAGTTGATACTGTACCCCCTGTGGCAGGGTTGAGATCTGGTGCTACAACGTCCCGCTCTCCTAAGGAAAGTGACTGCCCAAAACGATGAATGTTCATATATATATATATATGTGTGTGTGTGTGTGTGTGTGTGTGTGTGTGTGTGTGTGTGTGTGTGTGTGTGTGTGTGTGTGTGTGTGTGTGTGTGTGCTTTTGCAGTGCATACATACATACACACACACATATCAAGGGTTACCTGCCTGAAGCGGCTATCGTGGTTCGACGTAGTTTCGAAAAAATGGCGTTTGAAAGTTTCGCATCGCTGCGGGCTTTGTGCCTTTTATGCTGCATTCTTTAGCCTGTGAGAATTATTTTGTCACATATATTTGCCTTTCATATCTGAAGTTTCGATGGCAACAAGTATTGTTTTTATTGAATAACACCTTCTTGTTCAACCACAGTAGGAGCTAGCCAAGTTGCAAAGATGATAAGTGAAACGAAACTAGCCCGCCCTGATTGCCGAACCTGCTAAGGGCGGCACAGGCATTGCGCTGTGGCGGGAAAGTAAAATTAACTAAGGATGCCTGAAGGGGCCGTCTACTTGAAGTGTGTTTGACAAGCCTCCAGCCTGCCAGCTGCTGTACCGCTGGAAGCGGCGACTTGGCGTCGGGCAATTACCGTAGGGAGGGTTGGACAGCTCTGGGACCATGAAATGTGGATTAAATCTTTGTTACCATCGTTTTACATAACTGACTGTACAAATTAGGGACCGCGAGAAGCGGCTATTTCAGAAAATATTTAAACAAAATTTGCTCTCAGATAACACAGGAGATCAAGAAGCAGTATCTATGAACCCCAAAACGCATACAAAAGCCTATCACTTTATATTTCCGATTTTTTTAACTCTGAGAAAGGTTGACACTCACTCTCTCTCTCTCTCTCTCTCTCTCTCTCTCTCTCTCTCTCTCTCTCTCTCTCTCTCTCTCTCTCTCTCTGAAAAAAAGCACATGGTTGCTTATTCTGTTATCCTCGATATAAAAGAATAAAATAAAATAAATAAATAAATAATAAATCTCTCTCTCTCTCTCTCTCTCTCTCTCTCTCTCTCTCTCTCTCTCTCTCTCTCTCTCTCTCTCCTCTCCCATCTCTCCCAATTTTATGTTTATTTATCAAATCTGTCATGCAAATATTTGTAAGTTCATAATTTTGTTTGATGTCATGTTTTCTGTCTTATGTGTTTGCTGTTATATCAGTTTTTCTATTGCCTTGATTTCGTTTATTCCGATTTAAATCGAAGATGTAATTATTCTATTGTTTCCATCGGTGATATCTCTTACTACATACTCACAAACACAAACACATACACACACACTCGCTCACACACACACACACGCACACACACACACGCACACACACACACGCACACACACTTACAAACACAAACCATACACAAACATACACATATGCACACAGAAATTCGATTTGATTTGATTTGACACACACATACGGTCGAAAGGTATAGAAACAGAAAAAAGCGATCACAAAACAGATTTCTTTTTCAAATGTAGTGCTTTTGTTTACTCAAATGCGCTTTGTCCTTTCAACAAATAAAGAAACAACCGCCATCATTACTCACACACATTAACAGTCTGGC
>CM060327.1:16964938-16985482 GCA_030674155.1 Stramonita haemastoma | reverse complement strand
GAAAAAGGAAAGGGATCTTTCTCAGCGCTCCCTGGCCAGAAAATAAATCTGTCGCAGTCACCCCGCCCGGTCCCTACAGTTTTTCCTGCAGCCCTACTGGGCTGGGCCATGTATGGTGTCTCAGACTGTTGTAGGTAGGGAAAGACTTCGGGGTGTGAGAGGGATTATACAATGGCATTGATGAGCGCAGGATATTTTCAGAAGATGGAGATGGGATAGGAGCTGGCAGTGTCTTGTTGACAGCCTGAAGATAACAACTTGAGCAGTTCAGTCTAGCTCAAGAATGCCGTCCTTTTCTTTCATCTCCTGGGCAGATGTCCAGCTGCTGGCGCCATGCTTGTCTAATGCTGTTTCTCAGGATCGTACTTGCTTTGGTGTGGAATACTAGTTGAAATGGCTGGTCCAAGCTGCTGCCTGTCTTGGATAGGCAGTCCGGGATAGCTCAGTTGTCAGAGCACTCGCTTTCCCAAGTTAAGAGTATAAACAGCATCAAGCGTGGTAACTAATTGGATGGGTGACCGTTTGCGCGCCCTGGCTTCAGTAAAGTCCCTACAGTCCTCCAAGCCGTAAATGGGTACCTGCCCTCTTGAGGGTCAGGGAAGGTAAAGCACCGAGGGAGAGGAGATGGGCTCCGCCCTCAATATGCTGGCCCGTGGAGGAGTTGAGGTCTCTGATGCCTCGCTCCGCTACGACCACTTAGAGTTTGGGACACCTTTACCTTAACCTTTTTTTTACCTCTTCGTTGCCCCCTATGCTATAATGAAAAGGGGTCAATCGCAGCACCATGACAGTTCTTTGTCTACAGAGGCTTAGCCCTTGTCTGGTATCTCTTAGGATCTGCTCTCCCTCTGGCATCCAGAGACTCTGCAGGGTAGACTTGCAGTCAGTCAGAAACACTGTTTTGGTTGGTAGTGTGACCTCCTGGTTGAAAGTCTGGGCCACAAATAGCAGAGTACAGTAACTGGTGGAAAGAGGCCTGTGGCAAAACATTTCTTGATGGTTCTGCAATTCTAATGGTTCTGTCATAAGGGAATCTGATATTTCAATCTGTTCTTTTTATGAAAGAGCTTTTGAATTGCAGACTTATGATAAAAACCCAAAATGGATCTCCGTTACAATGTGATTCATTCTGTGGTGGGCGGGGGGGGGGGGGGGGGGGGCGACATATATGAGAAAAAGATGGTGAGATTGTAGATTGGAATGCGTAGGAGGATGGATGGTATCAGGGGAAAAGCGCGGGTGGTGAGAAGGTACTTACAGCTGAAGGAGGTCAGACAGATAAGACAAAGCAAGCCCTCAGACACTTAGCACCTCCCCCCCCTCCCCGCCTCCTCCTTTCCTGCACCCCTATTCTTTTTCCTCAGTTCATAAGATATCGACCACCCTGTCCAAAACGAAATAGTGTCTTGTGTCAGCTTTCTACGTGTCTGGCAATATTAAGTTTATATCTATAATATACCTTTCTTTGGTCCTAGGCTACAGCTTCAACTTCCATCAATTGTGAGATTTTTGCGTTTGCAACCGTTCTTTCCCCCCATAAGATTATTATGTAACTGCATTCCGACTTCGGGGATGATACTGAAACACAGCACCAGCGGTTATATGTGGCAAGAGTTCCCAGCAGGGAAAAAACAGGGACACGGAAATGCCGATTACGCTATTATTGCAGGACACAAATATGTATTCTTTAAAAAAAAAAAAAAAGCTCTAACATTTGGAGAAAACTTTTCAGGCTGAAGCATCTCTATAATTTTCTATGGCTCTCCTTCACACCTCCGCTCTGTGTCTTTGTATACTGGTAGGCTTGAAAGGCTTTACGTGAGTGGGAAGGGGCAGGCAGGATGGAACTGTATGTAGGCTCTTACAATCTGATCAGGATGATGTGTTGCAGAATAATAGCCTAGTGCTGGCAGTAGCAGCAGGGCAGTTAGTAGTAAATACACATTATTTTGGTTCCATGGCCAGAGGTCTGAGGTTCGCCAATGGTGAGATTTTGAGTATCCAACGGTTTTTTTTGCCCAGCATTGAGGTAGCCGCGCTTCGGCTTCGAGGATGGTGTTTACAAAATGACACTAGTACGCATGCAGTTTTTGTTGTTGTTATGCTTTTAAAAATATTTTTATTTGGCATACATATGTATTTTAAAAGAAACAAATGGACTTTTACAATCAGACCGTTCTCCATGTCCAGTGAAGAGACTGACAAGGCTGCTTGTTAAACACAGTGCACCAAACCCAGTCATTTTTGTTGGCAAGACAAGTTCTATAAACTACGAATTAAATTTTACTAACATTTTGAAATGGTACTTAAATTTTTTTTTTTACTAAGTTTATGTACTGAAATCAGGTAATTTTCCGAAATTCAGTAATTTGCATTTGTTTGCACTGCTCCAGATTTTCCATTTCATATCTGCATTTTAGTTCATTCCGAAAATAACCGAAGTTAGGTTTTCTTTTACCAATCCAACATTTGTAAATAGAAAATTTTACTAACAGTATTATTAAGTCAAACACGTCTTCAGTTCTTCTAACTGCATCAGTGCCAGATAGCACTATTTCCACATCAAGGTGCAGTCTCTCACAATGATAGCAGTTGTGTTTTAAAATCACTTCAAGTTCTTTCCAGAAACTATGTACAAACTGACACTCCCATTAATAATGGTTTATACTGTCTTTTTCCTTGTCATAAAAAATGCTGTTGACATTATCTGTAAATTTAATTTACCTCAATATTTTGTTTGTAAATAACATTCTATAACAAACCTTTATTTGAAACAATTACAGGTTAATTGATTTTTTTTTCAAATTTTCCCCTTAATTTTGTGTTCTAGTCCTACCACCACGCAATGGCCTACTCTTCTGAAAAGTAAAAAGGGTTCTAAAGAGTGAGCAATTTTCTGTGAGCGTTCGCATCATACATAACCTTAGTTTAAAGTCTCATTTGAAGGACTTTTGAGGGAGTGAAGTCGGTACTGGTATGAATTCTAGGGGAAAACCTGAACGGGTGCTTCGATGGTGGCTTGACCCCGTGCCATTAGATCACGAGAACAACACACTAACCACTAGGCTACACCACTCCCCCTCCTCCTTCCTGGTAGTATCTATCTATCTATCTATCTATCTATCTATCTATCTATCTATCTATCTATCTATCTATCTATCTATCTATCTATCTATCTATCTATCTATCTATCTATCTATCTATCTATCTATCTATCTATCTATCTATATGTGTGTGTATGTATGTATATATATATATATATATATATATATATATATATATATATATATATATATATATGTGTATATATATGTGTGTATATATATATATGTACATGTGTGTTTATATATTATATATATATATATATATATATACATATATATATGTGTGTGTGTATAAATATGCGTGTATATATATGTGTGTGTATATAATATATATATATATATATATATATATATATTTTATATATATATATATATATATATATATATATATATATATATATATATATGTATATTATAAAAACTGTACATCAGCACTCACTACAGAAAATACGGAAAGGGAAGGAGAAAATTACACCCAGCATGGTTCCACACATTTTTTACTCCATCCCAGTTCCTCAACCCGACGAAAGAAACTCATATTATGTTCCGTTCCATATTTTTAAAGGAAAAAAATGGGAAAAAAATACTTAATTTGATTTAAAAAATACAACTTTTTAGTTTTGAAAAAAAAATGTGGGGGGTGGGGGTAGGTGGTGAAGAAGCCTGGTGTGATTTTTCTGCAGCCATGTCCGACATGCATTTCATGCGTGTTTCAATGTCAGAGGTAACAGACCTTCCATATCCGCTGTATGCTCGCCATCTTGGATCTAGTCCCCCCCCTCTCCCCCCCCCCAACCCCCCCCCCTCCATCCCACGATTTCTATCCTCCCACTTTCTTCACCAGTTCTCCCAATTTTCCAATATCCTGCCATTTATGATTTTGAATGATTCAATAATGACCTGAACATGACTTCCATGAAAAGTGAGGTTTGGAGGAGGGAGAGGGACAGAGGGAGAGAGGAGAGAGAGAGAGAGAGAGAGAGAGAGAGAGAGAGAGAGAGAGAGAGAGAGAGAGAGAGAGAGAGAGAGAGAGAGAGAGAGAAGAGAACTCAGAACTCAGAACTCAGAATTTTAATGTACATCGGCCTTGGGCCACAATACATATGGTTGGTGTGGGAATGTTGACAAGTGTCCCGCAATGGGCAAAACTCAAAAATACATCATAATTATCATGTTCAATTCCTTTGAAAAATCGTAAAGCCAAAGCACATATTATACATAAAAGGGCATTTGTATCAAACACAATCACAATTTTATCTAGATATACCTTTCGTATGTCTGTGAAGAAAAAAGAAAAAAGACATGGCTTCTTAAATCATAACCAAATGGGAACCATTATCTTTGTTAATGCATATGCTACATATATTTATCACAAGGTGGTAGCTGTTATCTTCCTTTGTAAGTTAACTATCCTAATACAGTGATTTCTTTCTCTTATTGATGGCGTGAAAAATAAATCTAGACAAACTGTAATTTCTGTTGGTGTTTTCTGCTTTAAGAAGATCGTGTAAAGGTGTGTCCACACAATTACTTAAAAATTTGACTCTTAAATCACTATACATGAAACATTCATAAAGGAAATGGTGTTCATCTTCAACTTTTGGTTTACAAAATGGACATTCTTTAGTTTGGTTCCGTTCACTATATCGATGTACATTGTTATTAAGTGGCAAAGCATTACATCTCACCTGTGACACAGCAACTCTAAAGCAGTAACTATCTAACTGTAGAATATATTCTTCTTTACCAAATGTTGTTTTGAAACTCCTGTAGCTGTCATACCTGTCTCGGTCCCTAACTGTGCTATACCATTCTTGGATAAATAAATCAATCAGTCTCTGTTTAAATAAACGTAAGAAAGCTTTAACATCACCTACTCCCTGTTGAAGCCAAACAAAGCTGAATCCTGTATCACAAAGAATTTGTCTTATCTTAGTAACCCAGCAGTTCTTTCCAGATTTATCCATGTCAAGCAACATTTGATAAGCATTATAAGGTAATCTGTCGGGATTCATTTGTAAAAGTTTAAACCAATATCTAAGAGCATTTCTATAGGAGTTGATATAGAGAGGGTATCTTCCAAGCTCGCCATATATCATTTTATTTGGAGTTTTCAATGGTACACCCAAAAATCTCTTACAGGCAATCATGTGAACTTTCTCTATATGTTCCAATTTATGTAACCCCATATTTCAGATGAGTATAGTAGAATTGGCTGTATTTTGATATCAAAGATCTTGAAAAATGTTTCAGCATTAATTTCTTTATATTTATTGAAAACCCTATTTAGTTCTACAACAGCTTTCTTTCCCTTTGTCACAAGGTGATCTGTGCCTAGCTTAGCACTAAGTTTTGTTGTAAAATTAAACCCCAAATAGCAATATTTGTTCACCACTTCTAATTTGAAATTATCGAAAACCCATTGTTCTTTTTTTCCAAGAAAACCCCCTTTTCTAAAGACCATTACTTTACTTTTTTCAGAATTAACATTTAATTGCAAATCATCACAACAAGATTTCAATACATTCAATTGGTTTTGTAAACCTCCAGGAGTACTTGAAATAAGAACCACATCATCTGCAAAAAGTAAAATGAAGACTTCCATAATGTCAGGTACTAGCTGTATTCCATGTTTACCTTTCTTATTTATAGACTCAGATAAATGGTTAATAAATATCGAAAAAAGAGTAGGGCTTAACACACATCCTTGTCTCACACCAATGGGGCATTCAAAATATTCAGACAATTCACCGTTTGCACGTATACATGAAAATAATGTTTGATACATAGCTGACATTGCTGCAAGAAACTTTCCCTTTACTCCCTGATTTTGGATGCACTCTATAAGTAAATTATGTTTAACAGAATCAAACGCTTTTTTGAAGTCTATAAATGCAACATATAATTTTCGACCTTTCTTATTCATGTACTTCTGAACAAATGCATGCAGGTTAAAGATCTGATCAATAGTGGAGTACTTTTTTCTGAAGCCTGCCTGATTTTCAGATATCATTTCGTTATTTTCAAGCCAAGAATACAGCCTATTGTTTAATATTGAAGTAAAACACTTGGATAAGATACTCAACAAAGAAATTCCCCTATAATTGTCCACGTTATTAGGATCCCCCTTCTTAAAAATGGGAACTATGATAGCCTTAGCCCAGGCTTGTGGGTAAATACCTTTGTCAAAAATAGTATTGAATAAATTTATAAGAAAACCATGTACCTCTTGGCCTCCATTCTTCAACATTTCAGCAGTTATTTCATCAAGGCCACTTGCCTTGCCACATTTCAATTTGTCTATTGCTCTTTTCAGCTCTTCTTCTGAAATTTTTTGGTTAAGTTCATGGTCTGTTTCTTCTAATAGGTCTATATCACTGTGACAGTGATTAAAGCTAGAACTTCTGTTGCTTTGAAAAACAAACTTGAAATGGTTGACCCAATCAGCTGTTTCTATATTGTTCTTGAAAAGAGTTCTATTGCCACACCCCATGTTTTTTAACTCTCTCCAAAAATTTGGAGAATCAGAAATATTGTTAACTAAGCTTTCAGCCTTTAATTTTCTGAAGTTTTGTCTTTTTGTCTTCAGTAGCTTTTTGTACATTTTCCTTGCCTGCACATAACCAATTCTATCGTCTTCCTGCCTAGTCCTTCTAAATTGCCTTAAAGTGCTTCTTACTGTCTTTTTTGCTTCCCTACAGTCTCTATCAAACCATTCAGATCTCTTTCTCTGCCCTTTGCGAAATTTAACATACATACACTTGCTGGCTTCAGTTAAACATTCTACAAATATCGACAAAGCTCTATCAACATCAAAGTGTAACAAATTCAGAGCATCTGCTATTCTATTTTTGCTGTCGTCACTTCTTAATACACTAATAAAATTGTCATTTTTTGTATCATCCCATCTAAGTTTTTCTACAATAGATGTACTTTCTTCTATGTCCCTGGTTCTATTATAATCATCAATTATGTTATTCTTCTGTTTCATTTTCATAACAACAGGCAAATGATCCGATTCTGATATGTTTTTTACATCAACAGCAGTAATATCAATCAATGCAAGCAGTTCACAAGACATAACAAAATAGTCTACGGTACTTGCCCCAGAACCTGCAATATAAGTATAACTACCATCAAAATCATATTTACATAAACCATTCAAAATTACACAATCAAACATATTACAAACCTCAAGTAACTGGTTTCCAAAAGTATTTGTGAGAAGGTCATCTGACTGTCTAGAAAATTCATAAACAGAGCTAGTAATATCAGGTTTGTGAAAGTTGAAATCATCAACATCAAAAGAATAGTTATAACTGGCTGTCCTTGCATTAAGGTCACCTGTAAGTAGAATATGAAAACTGCCATAAAACTCCTGCATATCTAATATAGTCTGTTCCAGTACTTCTAAACCAAATCCATTATGCTCATCTCTCCAGTGAACAGAGTCGTGAGGTGGAATGTATGTACAGATAAACATGATGTGGTGGTCAGTGGAAAACATGTCTTTGTGAACTTTAATAATAACTGCATGTTCATTTTTATCTGCAATCTGCTCAATGTATGTTTCAAACTTTTTTCTAACCATAACAATAATTCCTCCTGAATATCTTCCATGGTGTGATAACTTCCTAGCCTTTAGTGTAAAAATGACATAATCATCAAATAACGGTGAAGAAAAATCAGTAGCAATGAAAGTCTCCGTTAAACAAATGAAGTCATGTAACAAAAGAAAGTCAATGAAATCATCATTTTCCAGTTTGTCGAGCAAACCATTGACATTATAATTCAAAAACTCAAATTGGGGATTATTTACAGTATGTACATCCAAAGCTGTTCCTCTATTAAAGGCATTTTGCTGAGGAATCCTTGCTGACCTGCAAGGTGAGTTGTCTCTGCTGATATTACGAGACACAGTGACCCGGCCGAATCCCTATTTTTTGTTTTGTGGCCCAGTGTTTGGCTTTTTTATCATTTTTGTGTTTATTCCCTGAGCACCCTTCCTTCTCTTTGGAGCCATCAGATGATGCTGCTCTCCTTAGGGAATCCAGAATACTACTCTGGCTACCTGCCCTGTTGGTCATGGCAGTTTTTTGCTGTTGACCTGACTGCTTGAGATATGCAGTACGCCTTTTAGGCCTGTCCTGCATAGTTGCCCTAGTGGGTGTGATTTTCTGGGTGTCATTACCTTTACATCTTTCAGGCTGCCTATCTTCTACTGTGGCTTGTTGTTGTAAACTATCCTGTGTCTCTGCATGAGCAGTACAACCATGGCCACCAGGAGTGACCAGATTTTCAATGTTGTCATTATCATAGGCGCTGCTATGTTCTAATACAGGGTTGTCTGTTTTGTCTTGATCTGGATATTGAATCTCTATTTCAGGTTGTTGGGCACTGTTGAAAGCCCTGTCAATGTCATCGTCTTTCCTACTATCTGACTCATTGTTTGTCATTTGTTTGTCAGAATCATCTAAAGCCAGATTGAGAGCATGCGTGTTACTGCTGTCACTTGTTATGTCATCAATGTTGTCGTCTTGGTCAGTCTTGTTGTGCACAAAGTCAACATTTAAAACAGCATGATCATATATGTCAGCAGCTTTGCCTTTTCCTGTTTGTCCTCTAACATCACTATGCTTTTGTGCTTTACTGACATAGTTTTTAACATGCAAGTGCTGGACACTCTGTCTCTGACCAATGCCTGGGGAGTGTCTGAGACTTGTCTTCTTGTTGGGCTGACTCCCTTTGTCCAGCTTATCAGAGGACACATTACTGTCTTTGTTTTCTGGTCTTCCTTGTTTAGTCACTTCACAGTATAATCGAGTACCTGGGACTGCAGGTCTTTGGTTGCATTGCTGTCCTGGGGGATATTCCTGTCTTCCCCATGCACCATCTGTACTTTCCACTTGAGGCATGTTGATGCTAGCTTCATTACAGTCTTTTGAATGGTGTCGTAGGTTGCCATTCGGTGGATGACCAGGGTCCCTCTGCTCCACTTCACGAACTGATGGGGCATCAGTTCTTCCTGGCTGCCCTTGGTAGCTGCGACTGGCACCTCCTCTGTTGGTGGACCAACTCCTGCCTCCGAAGTTCTGTCTGCTCGGAAAGTAGTGTTGATCCTCCCTGCTGAAAGCTCTGTCATCAGGGTGAAGCATGTGGGGAGGATGGACTTGATGTCTATCCTTGATCTGCAGTTTGCCGTTATAGATGTAGGCAATCTTGCCTTGATTACGGTGGAAATTCACCATTTCCCTTTGATGGTAAGTGAGATCAGAGGCCACTTTGATCCCATCCTGCCTGAGATTGTCTCTAAGCTGTCTGTTGCTAAGCACCGCCATTTTGTCTGCCCAATGACAGAATTTCACAAGAATTGGTCTAGGGGAGTTTCCCTGGGGACGAGGCTTACCTAGCCGGAAGGCCTTCACAAAATCTTCCTGTCGCCATGTGTTCACAGAGTCAAAAAAATTCAGCATATCAGTAATAATGTCTACTGTTGTACTGCTGTCTTCTCTTTTGTTTTCTTCTATGTTTATAAATAAAAGGTTGCATGCTTTGGAATCTTGCTCCATCTGTTCTTGATTGTGTTCCATTTTCTGAACCC
This sequence comes from Stramonita haemastoma, assembly GCA_030674155.1. Lineage (NCBI taxonomy): Eukaryota > Metazoa > Mollusca > Gastropoda > Neogastropoda > Muricidae > Stramonita > Stramonita haemastoma. The sequence continues at coordinate 16,975,777 of CM060327.1, read as the reverse complement.
TGTCCATCAGCATCTGTTTTTCTTCTTTCAAATCTTCTATTTCTTCCCTGTTTTCTTCTACACATTTTTTCACATTACCTAACTCTTCTAATACACGTTTGAAATTACTGTCAAGCTGCACAAACTTTTCATCAATGGTGGTTTTTATGTATGACGACTGAAGCTGTAGTTCTTGGTGAATTTGCTTAAAGCGCCAGTCAAAAAAATACATTAAGTTGGGTTGTTGATCTTGTTCCATCATTTTCAAATTCAAGTACCTGTAGTTGTGTAGTTTGAAAAGAAATTCAAGGGCCTGTTGTCTTTTTAAAAAAAAAAAAAAAAAAAAAAAAAAAAAAAAAAAAAAAAAAAAAAAAAAAAAAACCCAACTCAGGCTACTCTGCTTTGGCCTACATGTTCCCAGATCGTAGCCTTGCACTTTCACACGCAAGTTGCACGTGCAATGATTTTTTTTTAAAGATGCTTTCGGAACAGCTGACGTCTGTTTACATGTATATCACAGATCCTCTTCAGTATCCTTACTAATTCTTCAGTCACTCGAATTGACCTACCAGTTTATAGCTGGAACTAAACGTTGGCACCAACAGAAACAGATATCCACAAACAGTAACCACACCAAAATTCACGACAATACATGTCCTCCAAACATAATAATTTCCTTATTAAAGCAGAGAGCAGCCTGCACACGTCAGCCACCTGTCAACAACCCATTGCCAACCCCGAGAGAGAGAGAGAGAGAGGAGAGAGAGAGAGAGAGAGAGAGAGGGAGAGAGAGGGAGAGAGAGAGTAGAGAGAGAGAGAAAGAAAGAGACAGACAGACACAGAGACAGAGAGATTGAGAGAGAGAGAGAGAGAGAGAGAGAGAGAGAGAGAGAGAGAGAGAGAGAGAGAGAGAGAGAGAGAGGAGAGAGAGAGAGAGAGAGAGAGAGAGAGAGGAAAGGAGGGAAGGAGGGAAGGAGGGAGATAGAGAGTGAGAGAGAGAGTGAGAGAAAGAAAGAAAGAGAGAGACAGACAGACTGAAAGAGACAGAGACAGCGAGACATAGAGACAAAGAGAGACAGAGAGACAGAAAGAGATTGAAGATGGGACTGGCAGGCGGGCAGACAGACAGATAGAAAACCCAGAAGAAACAAAGTGTTGCAGACTCGAACGCAGAAAGCATAGTGCAAAACTAAAAATTTAATATAGAGAACAATGCAGAGATTGACCAAAAAAAGTGTCAACATAAATAATTGTGCTACGCCTACTCAAGTTTCATGCGAACTCTTTTTTTGTTTTGTTTTTTTTGGCGGGGGAGGGGGGGTGTTGTGTGCTAATTTAATTCGGTTATTCTAGTTTTAGGCTTTGTTGTGTCAATTCATTGTCTTGGTTATAAAAAAAAATCTGTGTTAATCAAATTTCGACCTAATTATCATCAACTCACGTCCTCACCCCCTTCTTCCCTCTGTCTCTATGTCTCTGTCTCTCGCTCTTTTTTCTCTCTCTGTTTCTTTACATCTCTCTCTCTCTCTGTCTATCTGTCTGTCTGTCTGTCTCTCTTTCTTGATTTCTTTCTTGATTTCTTTCTTTCTTTCTTTCTTTCTTTCTTTCTTTCTTTCTTTCTTTCACTCTGTCTTTGTCTCTGTCTTTGTCTCTCTCTCTCTCTGTCCTTTCTTTCTCTCTGTGTCTCTGTCTGTCTGTCTGTCTGTCTCTGTCTCCCTGTCTCTGTCTCTCTATCTGTGGACAGTGACACTTGTTTGGATTTTGATTAAAATAAAGTCTTTGCCTTGGATTCCCAGGAGAAAAGTCAAAATGCTCTCTCTCTGCTCAGCAATGGGGTCTGTTCAAATTTGAAAAAAAAAGAAAACAACAACACACGTTCCAGTTTTGGGGCGTTTTTATGTTCCACCTTTCTTAATTTGCCCTTTTCTGCTTTGCTCTTCTCTTTTTTGCCCTATTCTTTGTTGCCCTTTTCTTGATTTGCCCTTTTCTGCTTTGCTCTTCTCTTGTTTGCCCTATTCTTTGTTGCCCTTTTCTTGATTTGCCCTTTTCAGCTATGCTCTTTCCTCTTTTGCCCTATTTTTTTGTTGATCTTTCCTGATTTTGTCCTTTTCTGCTTTGCTCTTTCCTGCTTTGCCCTTTCCTATTTTTGCCTTTTCCTCTGTTTTCTTCTTCTTCTGTTATCTTTGTTTTTCTCTGTTTTGCTCTTTTTATCTTTACTCTTTAAAAACTCATTTATTCTTCGTGGGGACGGGATAGCTCAGTGGTCAGAGCACTCGCTTTCCCCACCGAGCGTGGTTACCAAGTTGATGGGTGACGGTTTGCGTACGCCTTGGCTTCAGTACAGTCCCCAAGTTCACCCAGCTCTAAATAGGTACCTGCCCTGTTTAGGGTCAGGGAAGGTAAAGCAGCGAGAGAGAGGTGATGGGTGCTGCCCTCAATATGCTGGCACCTAGAGAAGCTGAGGTCTCTGATGCCTCTCTTCTCTACGACCACATGGGTTATGGGACGCATTTACCTGTTTACCTTTTATCTCTCTTTACCTGTTCTGTTCTTTCCTATTTTTGCTACTTCTCTTTCTGCTCTTTTCTGTTTGACTCTTTCTTATATTGTTTGCTCTTTGTTGTTCTACCCTGTCCTGTTTTTCATTTTTTTTATGTTCTACCATGTCCGTTTCTTTTCCTTTTCTGTTCTTTATTTTCCTGGTTTGTCTTTTCCGGTTCTGCGGTCTCCTGTTCTGCGTTTTCCTGTTCTGTCCTTTCCTGCTCTATCTTTTCCTGTTCTGTCCTTTCCTGTTCTGTCCTTTCCTGTTCTGTCCTTTCCTGTTCTGTCCTTTCCTGTTCTGTCCTTTCCTGTTCTGTCCTTTCCTGTTCTGTCCTTTCCTGTTCTGCTCTATCCTGTTTTTCCATTCCATGTTCTGCCATTTCCTGTTCTTCCATTCCATGTTCTGCCATTTCCTGTTCTTCCATTCCATGTTCTGCCATTTCCTGTTCTTCCATTCCATGTTCTGCCATTTCCTGTTCTTCCATTCCATGTTCTGCCATTTCCTGTTCTTCCATTCCATGTTCTGCCATTTCCTGTTCTTCCATTCCATGTTCTGCTATTTCCTGTTCTTCCATTCCATGTTCTGCCATTTCCTGATCTTCCATTCCATGTTCAGCCATTTCCTGGTTTGCTTTGTTTTGTTCTGTCCTTTCCTACTTTGTCTTTTCCTTTTCCTGTGTTGTTGTTTTTTGTTATATCTTTTCCTGTTATGCAGTATCCCGTCTTGTCATTTGCGGTGTTGCTATTTCAACGACATTTTTTCAAGTTTCTGGTTTAAAAGTCTTTTTATTTGTTCTATTTTTGTTTTCCTCCATATTTTGAAATTAATTGTATTCGTGTTCAACAGAGTCTGTTTTTTTTTTAAAGCTTTATTTGGGTACAGTGTTTTTGTTTGTTTGAAACTAGCACACAAAAAAGTGTCGATATATTTTAGGCTGAAGAGAGTCGTGCTACGTCTGAAGTTGTCATGGAATTTGTTTTCTGAACTTGAGGCATACAGGTTGACCAATGTGTTGTCATTTAAGTCAGCCATTTTTTTTATCCCTTCCTCTCCAAACGAAAAGAATCCCCAAATATTTTTTTCAAACGCCTTCAGTTTTTTTTTAAAGAACATAATGTTTAACTCTATTTACGGAGGGTGAGTAAGAATGCCACGGGCAATTCTGCGGATTATGTAAGACTTTTGACTGAGAAAAAAGTTTATTTACAAGTCGTTTGTGTTTTTACCTGAGCAATGGTCGGCTATTTCTGTGGACAGGTAGACATTTGCAGGTACTGCAGGGGATTTAGCCAGAAACCTGATTTCTTCAGGAGTAAGGTTAATGTTTTGCAAGAAGCTGTTGTGTTAGGAATCTGGCATATATGTCGACTGCTTATACACCCACGCGCGTACTAGGAATTATGAGTATCTCTATAACTGATAGTTTCACCTGGGGAAAAAAAGAGTGAAGTGACATTTTGAAATGCATTCATCTGTGTGCGCGCGCGCGCGCGCGCGCGCGCGCGCGCGTGTGTGTGTGTGTGTGTGTGTGTGTGTGTGTGTGTGTGTGTGTGCGTGTGAGTGTGTGTTGTGTGTGGTCCTGCAGGATATTTTTGTTTGTTTTTCTATCTTCCTTTTTTTTCAATCTTTCTTCCCCAAATGTCTTTTCAGTCCTTTATGTTTCCTTAATTTCAACATATTTTCGTCCTTTTTTCTTTCTCCAAATACAAAAGCAAAACAAATCACACTGGACAGCAATGCTGGAATACTGTATTGTGCAAACAGTTTCTGAATGCTTGGAATAGGAACATTGTCACACAAAAATCATCACATCAATGATATATAATATTACACAGTCACAGCTTAACATTAACACAGCAAATCAAGACTTTTTGCTTTTACTCATGCATGGTATTTTGTTTTATTATGCATAGTGCATTAATCTATGTTAATCAGTTATAAGTACATAATACGAAATTGTGACTCTGCACAGAGGAAACACGTGTAAAATTATATGTACCAATCATTTTTTCTATGTGGTTTTTAAAATATTCCGGAAAAGTTGTTGCTTCTAATGAATTAAGTCTATATCCTGATTGTCTTTCCGTTAGATAAAATAAGATAAAATCACGACAAATTCATTGCATAAAAATCATCTAAACAACAATAACACCAAAAAATACAGGGAAAAAAGATTACATGGGTATAATCACAGCACACACATCGGATACATCATGATTACCATTATAAAAAAAAACATTAATCAATATTGTCAAGCCATACAAAATCATGTTCATTATCATCATCAATTTTCATCTTTGCATTGATTGTCAGAACATAATTATGACCATTATCATAAAAAAGCAATAGTTAGCGTCGTCAATTCATACAAAATCATGTTCATCATCATCACATGAATTTTCATCTTTGAAATGATTGTCTGTACACAGAATGCTTAGAATTAATGGGGTCGCACCGGTCTCAATGATTAAAAAGTTAGTGTCCATAGTTTATTGTGCGGTCAGCATATTTTATGTCTTAAAACAGTGATCGGACAACACTATATTTCATTCCTTTCTATCATACTATTTTCATTTTTGAAATGATTCTTTTGTTCTGGTTCTTTGTTTTCCTTCTTTAGTTTCTCTTTTATATTTGTTTTCCCTTCTTTCTTTTATTTTTTTCTTTCATTCTTTTGTTCATTTCTCCGTTCGTGTTCGGGTGTGTGTTCGTTAGTTCTTTTCTTTTCTTATTTTTGCTTCTTTCTGTCTTTTCTTTGTATACTTTGTTTCAGTTTTTTTTCTCTCTTTCCTTTTGTTGTTCTCTTTCCTTTCCGTTTTCTTCTTCCTTCTCAGATCTTTTCATCTGCAACCCACCCACCCCTCCGCCCGCTCCATTTCCCACTTCCTTTCATTATTATTTAAAAAACCCAATGAAAACGAATACACTATAATTCATCGTCACCATCTCTGTGAGTATTGCGAGACGGAATGTCAAAATTTAATTTCCATTTTGCCCAGCATACATATTCACTAGGGATGCCATTTGCAATTTTTGTATCTGTGGATAAAAAAAAAAATACAATGAAATAGACCTTTCTGTAGGATTGTACAAGAAACGTCGCCAACAAATTCAATAACGTTTATCAGCATTATTACTCTACGTATATATGATTATGGATCATGCCCCATGAGAAATACAGTATACTCGGCCGTTCATTTTGTATTTAGTTATTCTTTTATATCGAGGATAGTGGAATAAGCACTCATGTGCTTTTTTACATCCAGTTCCCGCGTGTACGCAGTTTCGTAAATCTTGTCATCTGTTCCCACCGGCACACAATGGCCTACTCTACGAAAGGCGGAACAGGATTAACGTGTGCGCAAGACGTTCTGGGTGCGTTTCCACACGGGGCCTCGGTTTATAGTCTGATCCGAAGGACTTTTAGGAAGAGTGAAGTCAGCGCTGATGTGTTAACTCCAGAGGAAATATCCCCTCGAACGGGAATCGAACCTGAGTCGTCAAATTGCGAGCGCAATGTTCTGACCACTAGGCTATTCCGTCCCCCTGCCGTGAGGCTATTTGCAATTTTGTAAGTGCTCAGGATAGGACATAGCAAAAACACGTACATCAATATATACACATGGTTGTATAAAACATCATGACAACAAATACAATAAAATTTGTCGTTGCTGTCTCTATGTGCACTGAGATAGCATCCATCTTTCCTAATGGGCTTTGAACGGCACCCAGTGTTTTTGTCAATGCAATTTTGTGAGTGAATATGCCTGGATGTAGCAAAACACATACACGTAAGCATATAGAAGAGCTTACAGCAAAGTATATCATCAATATTTGTGTGTGCGCAGGGGACTGTAATCAAATATGACCCCCATTTCTCAGCAAAAGAAAACGATATACATCAGAGCTGCCATATGCCAGTTTGTAAGTGCACAAGTCCGGATGGAGTAAAAACACATGTGTATGATTGTACAAAAACATTAGCTATGAAGTTATCACCACAATCTGTCTCTGCCCACGAAGAACTGAATAGGTATGATGATCTTTCTCAGTATAGTATACACACTGTTTAGCAGTGTTGCCATTAGCAATTTTGGAAGTAATTTGGCTTGGATATAGCAAAACATACACGTAGGCTTTTTAGAGTTGAATTCATCCCTCGTATTGAAACAGACATCCCAAAGCTAACCATATGCGGAAATTGGGGGAGCATGGCGCCAAAGACCTCAGCTTCTTTAGAGACCAGCATCTTGAGGGTGGTGCCCATCTCCTTTCTCTTGCCGTTTTCCCGTGTTTGTCCTTACGGAGGGAATGTGTCTATTTACAGCTGGGTGAACGTGGGGACTGTACTTTAGCCAAGGCGCACGGACGGACACCAGTCTGCAAGGCAACTTTGCTCAAGACTGCTTAACTTTATCCTGGGGAGAGCAAGTTCTCTGACCACCAAGCTGTCGTATCCGTTGTGCATATGATCATCTTTAACTTCACCTATTCCATTGTCTGATCAACCGTTGGGGCACTGCTGAAAAGTTTGTGACCAGCTTCCTACATCCCTCGCTGTTCCAATTTATCATAGAATGTTGTTCCACTCAAGGCCAGGTCGGTCTTTAATATTGTCTTCCCATCAATTTCTCTGTCTGCCTGTTCTTGTGACGTACTCGTACCACCTCAGTTTGCGGTTTTTTTTCATTGAAGTCAGCTCTTCATATGGTCCGATGGTATTGTCCAAGTGATTTTTACTTTTTTGTTTCTCATGTGATCTCTGTATGAGATACCAAAGAGTTTGCGGAAGCATCTCATCTCAATTGCCTGTATCTTTCTTCGATGTCTTCTGTTATGGTCAACGTTTCACGTGTGTACAGAATCATGGACATGACCTAGGAACGCATCAGTCTCAGCTTTTGGCCGACGGCCATGTTGTTTGGATTCTATGTGACTTTCAGTTTGGTCACTGCAGTTGTGGTCTGGGCTATCCTGGAAAGTACTTTGGGCTTTTAACCTTCATCCGGTACTATAGGTCCCAAATGTTTAAAGCTATTTGCGGTCTTATATAAGATGAAGTAAAACACATACATGTCTCGTAAGATTGTATAATGACCATAGACAACAAATTAAGTATGACATCACCGATTATGCTGCACAGAAAAGTATGGACAAAAAATGACACCTTTCTCAGAATGAGCAATATTCAGCAGTATAACCATTTGCAATCCTCACGGTACACGATTCAAACTTCAGCAAACGCATGCATATGATTAAACACCAAACAGAATACACTTTTCATCACAACCTCTTTGCGCAATGGGACTTGGAATAAAAATAATCACCCTCCTCAGCATACCCAATAATCAACAGTGTTGCTATTTTTAATTGTGTAAGTGTACAGTTTAAAATAGAACAAATCTTATACGTATACACAGATGAACTGAAGTATTGTGGTGAAAAAGGCGTATTATTATATTAGGCCTGAATCGTCAAAGACCTCAGCTCATCTAAGGGCCAGCATGTTGAGGGTAGCACACATCTCCTTTCCCTCGTTGCTCTACCTTTCTCTGACCCTTATAAAGAGGCAGGTAGCCATTTACAGCTGGGTTAACTGGGGGGGGGGGGGGGGGGGGGGGGTAGTACCGAAGGCATGGCACACAGTAACCCTTTTGCAAGGCAACCACACTCAAGGCTGCATAATCATAGCTGTTGGGACAACATTTATTTGTATTTTGTATTTTGTACAACTTTATGTCACAGTAGATTTCTCTGCGTGAAATTCGGGCTGCTCTTTTTCCCGCATGCAACTGTATTTGTTTCCCTATCAGAGTGGCTTTTTCTACAGAATTTTGCCAGGGTCAACCCCCTTGTTGCCGTGGGTTCTTTTACGTGCGCTAAATAGTGATGTGTAGCACACGGGACCTCGGTTTATCGTCTTATCCGAAAGACTAGCGCCAAGACCACCACTCAGGGTCTAATGGATGGGGAAAAAACTTTTGGGCCCAAACGGGGTACAAACCATCTCACACTCCGACCCGGACATTTTGCTTTCTAGGCAGGCGCGTTACCATCTAGACTACCAATCTAATGTGTGCTCTGACCCCTAAGTCACCCTGTACCCTATTTATATGAACAGACATAGTCAAACGCATACATATTCCATATGACTGCATAACACCTTGGACAACAAATTCAGCATAATCACACTTCTTCTCTTGCGAGTAAAGGACTATTACCAAAATTATGATAACTTTTGACGACAAAAACATTATTCAGCAGGTGTGCCATTTTCAGGTTTTTGAATGCACAGGTCAGGGTAATAGCAAACCACACGCGTTGGACTGTAACAAAAACTACAGGTAGCAAATATTATTAAATGTACCCTCGCAACCTCTCTGGCCAATGGGAATTGGAATAAAGATGATCAAATTTCTTAGCATACATGACAATTATAGTAACAGCAGTGTTGCCACGTGGACTTGTGCAAATGCACACTTAAGGATTAAGCAAAAGATGTCTATCATATAAAGAGTACAAGGCAACATTTTGAGTACATGCATATGCTTTTGAGAAAAAAAGGCCCACTCTTTACAAAAACAAATGTGTGTGTACAAACATAGTTTCAGATTTCTACACACAAACACACAAACACACACACACGCACGCACACACGCACGCACACACACATAGATACATACATACATACATACATACATACATACATACATACATACATACATACATACATACATACATACATACATACATACATACATACATACATACATACATACATACATACACACACACACAAATACACACAAATACACACACAAATACACACATACACACTCATAAACACACACACACACACACACACACACACACACACACACACACACAACACACACACACACACACACACACACACACACACACACACTTGAGTTCATCTCTGACTTGACAAACTGGTATACAGGAGGTAATCCACCCTCAGAAAAAGAAAATGAGAGCAGCCTCCAAGTCTGACCATTGTATAGAAAAGAATCCTCAGGGACAACATGACACTTACTTAGGAAACATAGAAATTTGTAAAAATGTGGCAATTGACTATGGCACCGAAGTCTTACATAGAAGTACAACCCACATTTCACGAATATAAATCTTTAGGGACCATAAAAATGTAAACTAAGTGAGAGAACATGATGCAGTACAACACAATGCTTTACACTACACTTTAATGCAATACAATACAATATAGCGCAATGTAATGTTGAGTTTGCATTTAGGCATCCATCAGTCTTAGAGCACTATGGACTGAAACTCCAGGCTCTAGAGCATAAAGCCTGGTTAAGTAAGTATAGACCGCAAGCTGTTACCCATGCAGCAGACCCCCCCCCCACCCCCCTCTCCATGTTGCTGGAATGATCCACTGGAAAGGCAATCGCCGATACAAGTGGTTTCAGTGCCGTCGCAGGAGGCACAGGACGTTGCCATTTTATGCAGCCCGAACTGCCCTGGGGTCTCCCAACTGCCCGGTTTTTCCTCAGGGATAGTGTCTAAACACGACACCTGTGTGCACACTGTTTTGTTGTCATCCACTCCTACTGGCACATTACGGCCTGGCCAAAAGGCCAAACGGGTTTTTAACGTGTGCGCAAGATGTTCAGCGTGTGTTTGCACGCAGGGCCTCAGTTTATAGTCTCATCCGAGTATAATACAATACAATACCATACAGCAAAATCCTACTATGTCACATAATGCAATACAACACAATACAATTTGATACAACTCGAAACGATACAACACAAAACGATACAATACAGCAAAACAAAACACCATCTGTACAATACTGTAGATTTTATAACAGGGCTTAAAAAAACACACTGCCTTTTCAACATTCACAGAAAGGAGAAGAAAAAGATTTCTCAGAACTGTAGGTTTTCGCGCGTTAAAAAACAACAACTTCAATACAATCAATTTTGACTATATGTATACACACACACACACACACACGCACGCACGCACGCACACACACACGCACACACACACACACACACACGCACACACACACACACACACACATACACACACAGAGCTCAGAACACTATCTTCCCCCCACAAAAATAGGCACTTACGTATACGTAGCACACATACACATGTGCACATACTGCTACACATATTACACACACAAGTGACCATGTTATAGCCCTTTAGACATATGTAATCCACACAGCATTATACAATAACCCGCAACTCCTTGTAATCATCTTTTCTCTGACACACACACACACACACACACACACACACACACACACACACACACACACACA
>CM060327.1:16944938-16959938 GCA_030674155.1 Stramonita haemastoma | reverse complement strand
TTCCCCACCATCGCCAGGCCTGTCGTCACCCACTGGTAGTCTGCGTTGTCATCATTATTATTATGATCAGCATCATTGTTATAGTTATCATCATGATCGTTGTTGTTGTTGTTGTTGTTGTCGTTGTCCTCGTGGTTATCGTCGTCGTCGTCGTCGTCGTCGTCGTCGTCATCGTCATCGTCGTCGTCGTCATCATCATCATCATCATCATCATCATCATCATCATCATCATCATCATCATCATCATCATACGATACACACATACACACACACCCAACACACCCACCCACACACACACAAACCCCCCACCCCCGACCCCGTCAACCCCCACCACCCACCACCCCACCACCCACACCCCACACAAACACCGCCATCCCACACACACACAGAGAAAAAAAACCGAAGTGACGAGACACTAAACAAACAACAAACAACACCCCCATCCCACAAACCAACCAAAGCAACCAAACACGCAAGCACTGACCATAAGGAAGATACATGACGGTGATGATGTTGAGGAGACAAACCCAACAAAACCAAACACGCAAGCACTGACCATAAGGAAGGTACATGACGGTGATGATGTTGAGGAGACAAACCCAACAAAACAAACCAAACACACAAACACTGACCATAAGGCAGATACATGACGGTGATGATGGTGAGGAGACAAACCCAACAAAACAAACCAAACACACAAACACTGACCATAAGGCAGATACATGACGGTGATGATGGTGAGGAGACAAACCCAACAAAACAAAACACGCAAACACTGACCATAAGGCAGATACATGACGGTGATGGTGGTGAGGAGGCAGGCGAGGCCGGCAGTGACCATGGAGATGGAGTGCAGACACTTCCTGCCCGCCACGTCCAGCAGACACACCGCCACAGCGTACCCCAGCAGCTCCATGGCGCAAGAAGCCACGAAGTTGATCCTCACCCCGCCGCTCAGGTTAGACACGTTCAGGCTCAGGCCGTAGTACGTCATGCTGATTACTGCCCTGTGACATCCATTAATGAATTGATCAATCAATCCATCAATGAATTGATCGATCAATGGATCGATCTATCAATCAATGAATTAACCAATCAGTTCATCCACCAATTAATCAATCAACCAATCAATCAGTCAGTCAGTCAGTCAGTCATTTTTTTTCGAGGATACTGAATAATCACTCATGTGCTTTTTTACATCCAGTCCCCACCCTTATCATGGATAACACAATATGAAAAAACCCAACTTCTAACTCAAGGAAAAACAACACCCCGTCATCGGTCATACGCCATGCTGGTTATAGCGCTGTGAAGTCATTGTCAACACGTCATCCTGATCACGGCTCTGTGACATCATCACTATCATCGTACCTCATAACCTTATACTCATCTCACGTAATTAAACCGATAACATTGTTTTCAAACCAAATTTGAGTCCCACAAACGAAACTAACCAGCTGAAGACGACGATGACGAAGCGGACGCAGAGGGTGGAATGTTTGAAGATGACCAGGGGACTGACGGCGGCCTGCTGGTGATGCCGGCTGTTGCCCAACTCCAGATCCTCAGCCAGGCTCTCTGGGCAGCTCCTCCCGTTCACCCTCGCCACATCCTCCAAGGTCACCATGGCTTCTGGGATCCGACCTTTAGACACCAGCCACCTTGGGGACTCCTTGATTAACCTGGCCACAGGACAGGGGTTATTAATATGATGATGATGATGATGATGATGATGATGATGATGATGATGATGATGATTTCTTTTATATCGAGGATAATGGAATAAGCACGCATGTGCTTTTTTTTTTAAAATTCAGTCCCCGTGTGTATGCAGTTTTGTCAATCTTGTCGTCTGTTCCCACCGGCACATGATGGCCTCTTCTTACGAAAAGAGGAACGGGATTTCACGTGTGTGCAAGATGTTCTGTGTGCTTTCACACACTAGGCCTTGATTTATAGTCACATCCGAAGGGCTTTTAGGGAGAGTGGAATCAGCACTGGTGTTAACTCCAGGGGAAAAATCCCCTCGAACGAAAATCGAACCCGGTCGTCAAATTGCGAGCGCAATGTTCTGACCACTAGGCTATCCTGCCTCCCCAAGGGTTAAGTAAGGGTGATGAGAGTGTCGTCAGAATGATGGCAAGAGGGTCAATGTGGCTGCAGTGAAGCTATTGTTGTTGTGACGGAAAGAGAAAAGAAAGAGGAAAAGAAAACGAGAGGAGGAAAGACAGAAAGATGAGCATAAAGGAAGAAAGAAAAAGAAAGAAAAAAAACAGAAAGGGAAAGAAAGAAAGAAAACAAGTAAAAGCACAAAAATTAAAAGTGGAATGCATCTTAGAAAATAAACCCCTCCGTAAATATTATTTAGTAAAAATACGATATCAAAATTGAAGCAAGCTAAGCAAAATAAAGCTGATTTTTTTTAACCCATCAACCCCCATCCCGAAAATGCACAGAAATAAAGCTTTAAAAAGTTAAGCAACCAAAACAAAAATCTCAAATAATATCAAGGCACCCCCCCCCGCAAAAAAAAAAAAAAAAAAAAAACAACCGACAGAAGCAAATACAAACAAAAATACTAAACTAATACAACAGGGAATAAAACCCAGTCAACCATTTCAGACAGGCAAACCAAAAATAGACTCAGCAGCAACAACAAAAACAACAACAACAAAAACCACAAAACAAAATAGGGGAAAGAAAAAACTGACAGAACAAAGAGATGATTTTGACAACCTTTAAAAGAAAATAAACATCACAGCGGACGGAACGTATTTTGGCATTGCACAGATTCTATCCCCTCTGACGCAAAGCAAGTCACACATCTGTGACTTTGTGCTAAAATTAACAAAGGTCACTTTAAGGGACGACAGCTATGGAAAAAAAGACAACAAAAATAAAATGAAAGAAGAGAAAATAAAAAAGAAAGACAGAAAAAAGAAAGACACAATAACTGATAAAAATGAGGGAAAACAGAAGAAAAGATATGTAGTGAAAACAAATTAGAGTAAAAAAAAAAATATGGAGGAAATAAGAAAGAACCCCCCCTCCCCCCTTGCATAAAACTCCCCAAACAAAACAAAAACAAAACAAAAAATAACTTTAAAAAATGGGCCAACAGAAAAGGGGCGCAACAAAGAAAATGAACTAAATGCAGAAATAAATGAGCATATAAACATAAGGCTAATAAAGTAGTCATTCCTCCATCGTGAATTAATTACTGCGAATGAACATATCGATGAATATAGATAATCTAGCAATAAATTAATAATATAAAAAAACAATCACACACCAAAGACAAACAAAATCATACATACACCCAAAACATACATACATACATACACACACACACAACACACACACACACACACACACACACACACACACACACACACACACACACACACACACACACACGTATTTAAGCAACTAATACTTATATGTGATAGGTGCGTTCTAATATTCGGCTACTGTCTTGTGGGTATTTTTTCCGTAATATTAACATGCTTACCCTTTTAATGTATGACTTGTACCCGCTTTAAATTATCTTTCTATGAAATAATCAATTGTTTTGAATTCAATTTGAATACAGTAAAATCGTTCACTATTATTTACATATGTTACTTCAATTTCGCCTGTGTTAACACACGCGCGCACACACACACACACACACACACACACACACACACACACACACACACACACACACACACACACACACACACACACACACACACACACATACACTAACGAAAAAAGACAAACATAAAGATTAAAGAAACAAACACAATTCGGTAGAAAAAAACCCAGAGCTAATTCTTCGTCTTCGCCCCTAAAAAATATGCAACAATATCCCCCAGCACTGTTAAAAGTAATGTAGAAAAAAAAATCAACAACAAACAATATAACCAAAGCAAAACAAAACATACAAACAAACCATACAAACTTTCCTAAAAAAAATCAAAACAAAGAACATAATAACATTACCTTGCCCTAGGGACAGAAAACCTGCTTATTCTGTCCCCCATAGGGGAAACAGTGGGAATATAAACAACCCATTTCCAACTCAAACCCCACCCCTATATCCTCTTAGCCCCCCACCCCACCCCCTTTACGTCCACCTCTCTTTTTCTCCTTTGGGCTGTCTGATCATATTCCAATGCCTAGCATTGACCCTGGGGAGAAAAGGGCAGAGACGGGGACGGATGGGGTAAGGGAGGGGGGGAGTGGGGGTTGTAGGGAGATGGGAGAAGAAGGATGGATATATATAAACTCTCGAAGTTTTGGACTAAACGAAAAAAAAAGGAATTTGAAACTAAATCTCTATCTCTGTGTCTGTCTCTCTCTCTCTCGCTGTCTCTCTCTCGCTGTCTCTCTCTCGCTGTCTCTCTCTCTCTCTCTCTCTCTCTCTCTCTCTCTCTCTCTCTCTCTCTCTCTCTCTCTCTCTCTCTCTCTCTCTCTCTCTCTCTCTCTCTCTCTCTCTCTCTTATCTGTCTGTCTGTCTGTCTGTCTATCTATCTATCTATCTATCTATCTATCTATCTATCTATCTATCTATCTATCTATCTATCTATCTATCTATCTATCTATCTATCTATCTATCTATTTATCTCTCTCTCTCTGTCTGTCTGTCTGTCTGTCTGTCTGTCTGTCTGTCTGTCTGTCTGTCTGTCTGTCCGTCTGTCTCTCTGTCTCTGAAGACTGTTCCCTCCCTCTCTTTTCGGTTACTCACCTAAAGCTTCGATGTTTACTAAAAGTGAGATTTTGTGTATAACGACCGTTTATACCCAACATTAAGGTAGCCGCATTCCGACTTCGGGGCTGATAGCTAAACACGGCACCGCAACAGTGTCTATGCCTTTAAAGATTTTTTTGGTCATTCCTTCTTACAGGTACAACATGAATTGGCAAGACAAGACAAGACAAGTCAAGACAAGTCAGGACAGGGCAGGACAGGGCAGGACAGGAGAGAACAAGACAGAGATACAGACAGACACACGCACACACACAGACAGGCAAACAAACAGACAGACAAAGACAGAGATACAAACACACAGATGCAGCAATATCAGAGGTATATTACAAATAAATATGAAAACTACAGACACAGAGATACACTGATAGACAAGATACACAGAATAACACAGAAAACTACACAGAAACTACGACAGACAAGACACAGAGATGAAAGGAACAGTCTACAATCCAAGGCTTTGGCCTTCAAGCGCAAAGGAGTTATTGGCCTGTTTTATTATTATTTTGTTTGTTAGCTGTTGTTTTCTGGCACGAGGGGAAAGTGGGTGTATGTATGTGTGTGTGTGTGTGTGTGTGTGTGTGTGTGTGTGTGTGTGTGTGTGTGTGTGTGTGTGTGTGTGTGTGTGTGTGTGTGTGTATGTGTGTATGTGTGTGTGTGTGTAAGGGGGGGGGGAGATGGAGAGTGGGCAACAAGGAAACTGCCACACCGTCAGATCAGCTCGTCTGAAGGCTTTTCATTGCTATAGCCATAGTTATCGTGCTGTGAATTTAGCTATTTTTCATGTGCAGGCATAATACGAGAACAAAACGCGAGAAAAGAGAAAAAAATCTTGTTGCTTCCTTTTGCAAGCGTTGATTATAATTGAACTAATCTCTGTGATAAAATCTTGCTGAAAATTCTGCTCCCTTTTTTTTATCTATGCTACGATTGCACTGGAAAATACATCTAGATTTCTTTCTCATATTTTTGTATCTTTTTATTATTCTTAGTCAATCCTTAACACGCAAAAGTCTAGCAAATGTAGCCTAGTGGTCAGACAATATCTTGATAAACAATGTGTCTGTGGTTTAAACTGTGATCAGATTAGACGTTTTCTTTTGTATATTGCATCACCAAGATTGATCTGGGTGCTAATAGATAGATATCTGGAATGACAGAATTAACTGAAATTCCATTTAGCAACACGGCTTAAGCACACGTCAAAGAATCCACAGCAGTAAGAAAGTTGTTCCTGACAAATCTATGTAGCACCGGTGGTTCTTAGAGGTAAATAAACAAAGACAGCTGAGTAATAAACTAAAAGAAAATGAATAGCATGGTACTGTTTTTGCATGGGCACTCTGCCTGAAAAGGGATATCCACTTTCATGCAGAAAAATTCACCGTAGGTTAAGATACAATACAAGGCGGTACAATGCAATACAATACAACATGATACAATCCAAACCAACACGATACAATACAAAACAGTGCAACATAAGCCAACAAACACGATGATAAACGTATAATGTAATAGTTAAAGTTTTTAAGTGTATCTAGACTAGGTTTTTTTCTTTGCATGTGACATAGTTTCCATCTCTCTAAAAAAAACCACGATAAAATACAAAAGAGAGAAAGAACAGGGGAGGGAGAAAAGCCTATATAAAAAAGTATCGCATATTCATGAAGTCGAACAGGGGTTGTTACGTCCCAAACAAAAAGGAATGCAAAATATTCTCAGCAGAGCGAAATCATACCCCAGTATAGAATCTATTGTCTGGCATTCCAAGAGCCGTACAAAATGTCTATCATCAGTGCAACATCCCGTCATTATTTCCAACAAAAACAGGAACCGTACAGGCCAAAAAACAAAATAGCATAGACTACAATAGTGCTGCGTTTTGCAGTGTATGCCATATGCATATCCGCAACAAGAGAACGAGACGTTTTTGCCTTGCTTTCACCCTCCACCATTGTCATTTGTGGCTGGATTCCAATATGCAAATCGTTGCTTCTTGAAGCAAAGTAGCAAAACCACAACAATCACAACACACACACACACACACGTACGCACGCACGCACGCGCGCACGCGCGCGGGCACACACACACACACACACACACACACACGTACGCACGCACGCGCGCGCGCGCGCACACAACACACACACACACACCACACACACACACACACACACACCACACACGTACGCACACACACGCGCGCGCGCGCACACTGACACTCACACACACACACACACACACACACACACACACTATATATATATATATATATATATATATATATAATATATATATATATATATATATATATATATATATATATATATATATATATATATATATATATAACACCGATCTCCCATATAAAAACGCACGCAGAACATCTTGCGCGCACGTAAAAGCCAATTCCGTCTTTTGGAAGGGTAGGCCATTTGTGCCGATGGGAAAAGACGACAATATTAATCAAAACCGCAGGCAAACGGGGATTGGATGTAAAAAGAAAAAATATAAATGCGTAGTCCATTATCCTCAAAATAATAAAATAGACAACAAACCAATAGATCGATAAATAAATATATAAAACACCCTCTGACCACCACCAAACAAGAACAAAGTAACCACCAAAAAAGGAAGAAAACAGCAGTTGCGATTGTTCTATTTCAGCTGAGAAGTATCACAAACCAGTTTAAGACAAGCCGGATGTGCACCACAAAACACCAGTTGAGCATGCGCAGTGTTTATTTACAAGATAACCGGTATCTACTAAAAATACCATAAAATTTCCATATGCCCAAAGCCCAATATGATAATTATATATGTATGCATGTGTGTGCAGACTGAAAGATATGTGGCATCATTTTTTTTTTTTAGCTGGGGAAGGAAAGAGCCTTGTGCTGCGGAGGGCAAAGGACCGTGAAGAGTGGAGGAAGCTGGCTGTAAAATCTTCAGTGGTGTTGCAATTGTCCGCGGGACTACGGGATCGGTAAAGGTGGAGGAAGGGAGGAAAGGAAGAGGGGGGGGGGTAATGAGGAGAAGATTGTCTTTTCTTTCCTCTAAATTTCAATCTTATCTTACCCTGACTTTACTGCTGACAGTACATTTCCAGCATGGCTGGTCAAAAAGTGTTGCATTATCTCATGGCTTTCATTTTTTGGGGGTGGGTGGGGGGTGAGAAAGGGCGGGTGGGGGGGAGGGTATGAGGTCGTTTCTCGGCTAAATCTCTGAGATACATCAATGGTAAGATTTTGCATAATTATGCGACCTGTTTGTTTGTTTACCCACCATTAAGGTAACCACATTCCGACTTCGGGGATGATTTCAGAAATGACTTGCTTGGAAATGACTGCTGCTTTAATAAACTCTCTGAGAGTCACAAGATGACACGACATTGCTTTGATATGTTTGCTGTAGTGTGTCACAGGCAGCTTAACCTGGCAGAACCCATCCTTCTCCAATTCACAGGGTGCATGCTGGGTATGTTATATATATTATCACCCATACCATCAACCATTACTCGTCTACTCTTTTGATAAATGCGGACGGTCGTTTTAACATATGCACTAGATGTTCTGCGTGAGTTTGCGCACGGAATATTGACTTGCAAGAAAAGACTGGGAAAAGGTGTTCCATAACCTAAGCGGTCGTTTGGGGAGGGAGGCGTCAAGGGACCCCATCCTCTCCAGAGACGAGCATATTGAGGGCAGAGCCCAACTCCTCTTCCTCACTGACTTACCATCTCTGCACTTTAAAGAGGGCAGGTACCCATTTACATTTGGGTGAACTGCGGGGACTCTACACTGAAGTCAGGGTGCAGTAACGGTCACCCATCCACGAGGTAACGACATTCCACGCTGCTTATCCTTAGCTTTAGGGAGAGCGAGTTATTCTGACCACTGAGCTATCTTGGCTCGTGTTATCATGCGAAGGTTTGCATGGAATGGAGTCAGAGCCTGTGTTAGCTCCCATGAAAAAATCCTGTTAAACAGAAAGCGTAGAGTAGATTCGAACTCGTACCCTCAGTTAATCTCAGATCACAAGTTGGACACAGGTATTCACCAAGCTACAACCTTACATCCTTCATGTAATCTTTCCTAGATGCAACCTGCTGTAAAATCCTATAGAACAAAAAACCCAAAAAAACCCCAAACAAGACAACAAGGCAAACGGCAGATAACGGATAGAGATCAGCCATCGTTGCCAGAGAGGTGGCTATTGTGCCACTGCCTTTATGTGCTCTTTTATTTCTCCTGGGATACTTCGCTGAACTGAACACTGCGGAAGAAAATGGGAAAATCAAAGTGGATTTTTCCATTCAGCTACTAGCTTGTTTACTTTTTTTCTTCTAAATCTCTTTTCCTTGCTTTTATCTCGATTTTTTTTCTGTTTTGTTGTTTGTTTTGTTTTTGTGTCTGTTTTGGTTTTCTGTGCTCTAGATGTAAAGACAAATACATTAAAGCTGACAATATTGTTACTCGTAATGTGTTTTCTCCTCTCTCTCTGTCTTTCTTTGTCTCTCTGTTTCTTTGTCTGTCTCTGTCTTTCTGTCTGTCTGTCTGTCTGTCTGTCTGTCTGTCTGTCTGTCTGTCTGTCTGCCTGCCAGTCTGTCTCTGTCTCTGCCGCTGTCATTCTCTCACACATAAAAGAAAAAATTAATGCCATCTCTGGATTACTTACAGGTTCGCCTACTCACTGTGTCTAAATTAATTTCATTTCATTGTACATGAAATGCCCTTTGAATATTGAGGCCAACAATAACTCAATGGCAGTTGCTTAGTGGCACAACTGTTTGCATCGTAGCCATTGCCCAGCGATACTTTGCTCGACTGATTTATACCTTTATGACAGAAACAGCACCGCTCTCAGACTGTTTAGATTGATGGTGTGGAGGATTACGCATACATCTGGAAAATGAAAGGTTCAATGTTAGAATCTGGACATAGGTATTTTTTCTTTCATAGACCGGGAAAGAGAGAGTGGATAGGGTGCTAGTCTTTGTGAAGAGATGATAGCAATATCCTGTGTACATCACGCGTGTAGTGCTCTTAAAATAAAATACCTATAAACGTCGAAGCCTAAGTTCCGTCTCTGCCAAAATATGTTGTCAAGAAAGCTTTTGCTGGTATAATATTTAATGTTTGGAAAGAGAAATTAAAAAGGGACAAAAAAGATATCCCCTGGCAGTGTATTTTGTCCGGAAAAAGCAATACAAAAAATGGGGCCAAAAATGAGGGGGAAAACCTGCGTCGCTCAACATGCCCTACAAATAATACAATGTACTACATTAGAATGTATTCACTCACTCACTCAGTCCCATGTCCCAAAGGACGTAGGGGGGACATGAGAGAAGACGCAACAGAGATCTTTTTCCATGCTTCACGATCCTGTGTGGCTAGTAGGAGGTGTTGTAGGGGTTGGGCGGTCCAGTCTTTGATGTTGTCAACCCATGATTTCTTTTGGCGGCCTCTTCTTCTCTTGCCCTCGACTGTTCCTTGCAGGATGGTTTTTGCTAGGGTGTTGTGTCTTGTGGTGTGACCAAACCACATCAGCTTTCTCCTCTTTATGATGGAGAGCAAAGGCTCTTGGGGGCCCACACGCTTTTTGATTTCTTCTTTCACATAGTTATATACATTAGAATGTATTGCATTACAATAAAATGCTATACGATCCAACAAAACACGATAAAATGAATACACTCCGTTCCAGTTTACTCCACTTCTCTCTAATACACTGTAAACCGATGCCTCTACACTTATCACTACTTTTCGAAATAGTACAGCATGTATGACAGAGAATGATGCCACAAAAACACAACAATACAACAAAAACAAACCCACCAATAGTTATTTCCTGCATATACATATTTCACGAAGGGAAAATGCACGTTATAACTTTCTTTGTATGCGTTTAGCTTTTAAAAACACAAGCAAACCAATCATAGAAATAGAAAATTAAACTTACAGACACAGACACAGACACAGACACAGATAAACACATAAACACACACAAACACACACACACACACACACACACACACACCACACACACACACACACACACACACACACACACACACACACACACACACACACTCTCACTCACTCACTCACTATAGACGAGTGTGTCATATCATTCGGCACGCACTGTCAATGTCCCAAACAGCTTCAACCAGACACACTTTTCCTTTCTGACAGCGTGTCGAACTTGTCATCTACATTCTGAAAGTTTCGACACCTTCACTCTCAACATTTTTTTTTTTTCTCTTTTCGCAAAACTTAGTACAGGCGGTACCCTTGAATAGTGAATGATTACCTATCTAACCCAGTCACCGTGTGCGAACGCACGCAGAACATCTTTCGCACACGTTGAAAACCTATTCCCTCCTCTCTGAAGAGTAGGCCATTGTGTGCCGGTAGGAGCGGATGGCAACATAATAAAAACCAACATGGATACAGGTATTGTGTTCAGACACCATCACTGAGGAAAAATCGGGAGAATTGAGGTTGCCAGGGCGGTTTGGGGCTGTAGGCCTATTTGGTAACGTTCTGGCGGCTCCTGCAACGGCATATGAACCATTCGTATCGGTGATTGCGTTTCTAATAGATCATTCCAGTGGCGTGGAGAGGGGTGGTGGTCTGCTGCTTGGTTAACAGCTTGCTCTCATACTTACTTACCCAGGCTTTGCCTTCCAAAGACAAGAGCAACTCCATAGTCTTCTGAGACTGACGGATACCTACGTCTCTCTCTCAGTCTTAGTTTTGTTAGGTCTAGTCTACAGCCTCTGAAGATACCGTTACTATGTATAGAAAATGTGGTATAACTCTGAACTTTTGTGTTAAAGGGAGTGTATGTATGTGTTCCTCAAGTTTTTGTTAATTTATATACACGATGGTCTGTTAGTCTTAAAAGTGTGTGTGTGTGTGTATGTGTGTGTGCACATGCGTGCTTGTGTGTGTGTGTGTGCGTGTTTGCATGCGTGTATGTGTGTGTGTGCATACGCGCGTGTTGGCGTACGTGTTAGCATGCATGCATGCGTACGTACGTGCGTGTATGTGTGCATGAGTGTGCGTATGTTTGTTTGTGTGTCCTGCAAGTGTGATTCGATAAATCACCAAATTAAAAAAAAAAAACCCTCTTGCATGCAGTTGCGTACATTTCAAATTGTAAGAACTTTGAAGCCTGGACTTCACATACACAAATCAAATTAAAGCAAGAACTGAGCAAGCCAAAGTTGGTGTTTTTTTTTTTCCAAAACACTTCCGAGTCTCCCACTCTACCATCATCACGCATAACTGAAGTCAGCTTTCAACACAGACACAAATCTAGTTATCAGTAGAATCACAGGGTCAGAGCAGACTAAATTCAAATAGCACGGACACACGCACACGCGTGCGCGCAAACGTACACACACACGCACATACACACACGCGCACACACATACATACATACATACATACATACATACATACATACATACATACATACATACATACATACATACATACATACATACATACATACATACATACATACACACAAACTCTTACACACACATACACACACGCACTCATGCACGCACACACGCAATACAACACACCACAACACAGACACTCACACAAACGCTCACACACACACACACACACACACACACACACACAACACACACACACACACACACACATACGCACCACACACAACCAGAGTCACAAACACAGAGTCACAAACAAACAAACAAACACAACACACACACACATACACGCACACACACACACACTCTCTCTCTCTCTCTCTCTCTCTCTCTCTCTCTCTCTCTCTCCTCCTCTCTCTCTCTCTCTCTCTCTCTCTCCTCCCTCTCCCCCCTCCCTCTCCCCCCTCCCCCCCCACTCACACCCCTCTACACACCATCTTCACTGATAACAAAAGGCTTCCGTCACATCCAGTCCCTCTCCTTTCAGTCAAGAGCTAGACCAGACATCACCTCTGGCCACTTCGCTGACAAAGAAAAGGCACTGGATGAAAAGTCTTTGGACACCAAAAATTGGAGTTCCTTTGTGTGGATCCTGTTGCAATGCTGTCTACAAGATGTCAGGTCTGTCAGCCAATCTATTGAAGTGACTTACCCCAGCAGTGCCCTATAGCCACACGTCTGGCCAGCTACTGGCTATGTATTCACCAAACCCTTAAGGTAAAAGATGAGTGGGTAGTTTTCTGTCTGTTCCAGGCGTCAGAAAAATGGCTGAAAGCTAGAATATGTATTGTGTGGGAGTCCGTGTTACGCCCCACCTGTATGTCTTAGAATCTTCCTTAACGAGTTTCATTGTAAAAGGTTGTGATGAGATTTATGAGTTAGGCTTTAGTCTGGAAGCGTGTGTGAACGTCCGTCTGCTTTTCAATGATGGGAGAGCTGTGAATGTTGTGAATTTGTATACATGTCACACACAAGGCAGAGGGGCAAATGAATAGGCCTCTCAACAGAATAGAATTTTATAGACAATGCTTCGAAAAAAACTAATATCCCATGGCCAACTTTAGCGAATATGGTCAGTCATTTTTAACTTTTGTATCCCTTAAGTTCTGTTTCGTCATTTAACTGTTTTATCACTTACGTTCTGTTTTGTTTGCAAAACATCGGCGACATTTCCTTTCAGCACAGCGTCAGTATAACTGCCTATAGTTATGGCTGGATGCTTTTGTTTTCATTCCCCGGCTGAAGTTCCATGCCAAGGTTCACCAGCAGTCAGATTTTTGTGTATGCCACCATTTTGCCCACCGGATGAAGGTAACAGCTTTCCGACTTTATTATATTCTAATATACGTGAAATAAACACAAAAGACATACAAAATCAACCTATATTATCCACCAGAAAGTAAAAATAGAATAAATCTCAAACAGACCAAAAAGTAAAAGTATAAAAGCAAGACCCACCAACACAGTAGTAGGCACCCATCAGTCTCGGAAGACTATGGAGTTCCGCTCTAGTCTTTAAAGCGCAAAGCCTAAGTAAGTACGTATGGAGGGCAAACTGTCACCCATGCAGCTGACCCCCCCCCCCCCCACACACACACACACATACACACACTCTCCACGCCACTGAAATGATCCACTGGAAAGGCAATAACCAATACGAATGGTTCTAGAACCGTTGCAGGAGCCATCAGAACGTTGCCATATACCACCAACACACAATCATACAGAAAAAAGGATAATGTATACTGACCACCAATAGACGAGGAAGAGGACAGGCGGAACGGAGCCGGCCAGCTGCAGATGCTGCCAGTCCGTGATGAAGAAGCTGAGGCCGGCCAGGATGAAGGGCCCACCAGCCACACGATCTGATAGGCCGCCCCCAGCTTGGTCCGCATGGGGCCCCCTATGATCTCCACAGCTGCACAGAGATCGTTAGAACTGTCATAGGCATGAAGACAGGACAGGCAGGTAGGTAGGTAGACTGATAGTCAGATAGATATATGCACAGGGCACATTAAGGTTAGTCAGGTATGACTATATATACTATATACATATATATATATATATATATATATATATATATATATATATATATATATATATATACATATATATATATATAATTATATGAGCCTGAACACGTGCGCACGCGTACACTCGCACGCACGCAAGCACGTACACACGTATGCACACACAGACAGACACAGACTAACACAGACACACACACATGCACGCACACATGCGCGCGCGCGCGCGCACAAACACACACACACACACTTCGTCACCTAACACCATCACTATAGTGTAGTCAAATTACTCTGCTCCCCCTTATTTCCCTGAGGAAATGTTGGAAAACTAAAATAAAGTTTGTTTCAAGCTGTGTCTTTTGAGCTCGTTTCACCCAGAGCAGCCCATTTCACACCAGATATAGGGTACATACTAGGTTTAGTTATTTCCCAGACCGCTGAACATGGACATAAGTTACAGGATCTTCAATGTTGGTAATTTGATATGGTGCATATCCATTTCCAAGAAACGATTTAAAACACTGGCAGAGCTTAGTTTTGAGTTGAACCGGGAGATCATGACAAATCCTCATTAAAGCGTGCCAAACGTCGCGACTGAGATTCGAAGTCACGATTTCACAAATCTACTTGATTAAAGTATAATATTGTTGGTCATTAATTCATGGTATCTGTAACAAACACTATGATAATTATATCAAATATGCATCATACAAGAACCACGTGCATGAACACATAGGTTTGCATTCTTGCAG
>CM060327.1:16909938-16934938 GCA_030674155.1 Stramonita haemastoma | reverse complement strand
GACAGGAAAATCAAGTGTCACACGAAGGATTTTATAGTTGTGTTAAACTTTGCGAATGCTTCTCCTAAATGGAGGAACATATGATGACTTTCGACAGAAAGCTTTATGGAAGCCATATCAATCTGTGAGTCATTGTATAACAAACTAAGTATTATTTATGTCGACTCTCACAAATTACCTAACCTAGGTTTCATTGCCAACTGAACAAATCACTCTAACGTTTGTGTAAAAAAAAGCTTGTTTTGGTTCCTCAGCTAGAGCTCCAAAATTTACCTTTGGGTGAGATTTTACGAATGCATCCATTTTTTCCCACCATGAAGGTAGCCTCACTCCGACTTCTGGGATGTATACCCGGGTATGTTTTCGTGTTTTCGTAGCCCAACAAACGCTAACATTAATAACAAAATCTTAAACGTTTTATTTTGATCTTCTGCATGTATATTTAAACAGAAAAGGACTAAAGGTTTCTGGGAGGTCTGCACTTGAAATTAGCCTGGGAGTTCATAAACATCCCCCCTTTCTCCAAACGCTACCGCGTTTCGAACCCCCGATTTCACGGACACATGGGATTGAAGACGAACCGTTCTAAACACTCGATCATAGTGTCCATCGAGACAGGTATGAACCATATCAATACTTGTACATAGTCAGAACCACTAGCAAAAAAAAATGTCGAGCTGCCATAATTCGCCGGTGTGCATGAATGTATATTAAGCATTGTGCTCCTGCTCTTTTTGAAAGGGAGACAAGTGGGATCACCTTATTACATGACGCCTGCATGACACTACAGAATACATCTATCACAACATTAGGGTTTCAAACAACAAAAAAGGGTTTATAGTGCTAAGCTCAGGAGAGCACTTTAACCCTGTCTGGAAAGTTTCAGCTTTAAAAATGTACTCATGTCTGTAACTTCGTCAACTTTTAGGTGGTGGGCATCACACATATTTGAGCTTCATTATTCTTGTCGATGACTTTGTCCAACGGATAACGAACGTGTTATTAACATACACCCACACACACATTACAAACACACACAAACACACACACAACACAACACACACACACACACCACACACACAAACACACTATACACCCACACACACACTTTTATATATTATATATTATATTATATATCTATATATCTAACTATCTATATATCTATATATCTATCTGTGGGTGTATGTATATATATATATACATATACACACATACATAAATATATATTACACACCATATATACCATAATAATGATTATTATATGTATTGTTATAGATAATATACTAGATGGAATGCATGGGCGTATGTATGGCTGGCTGAATGTATAAACATCCTTAAACCAGTTAGCTTTGTGAAAAAGTTTGGATTAATTAGTGTGTAAACTGTCTGAGCGCCTCCACACTTTTCTATGCTTCTACATGAGTTTGATGGGGTTTCCAAGACAAACCCTTTCGGGTAAGTGCTGTCATTTTTTTCTGACATTCAACCCAGGGCGACTGTTCGTGTGGCTACTGGTATAATGGAATGGGGCAGAGAGTTAAAGAGAAAGGTTTAGAGCACGCACACACTCTTGCTCGCATGTGTGGGGGTGGTCAAACAAGCAAGCAAGCAGGCATGCTTATCCCACAAATATAATATATATAATATTTTATATATTATATATATATATTATATATATATATATATTTTTATATTATATATATATATATATATATATAACATACATACATATAGGGACTGGTTTTTGACTGCCAACACGGGCGGAAAAAAAAACATAAAGCATTAAAAAGGCAGAAATACATGCAAATTCCTCTCCCGTTTTTCTACTTTTGATCTAGAGGGATTCCCCACAGTAAAATTAACACAAAAACGCATTTTTTAGGTGATTTCCTTTTGTGTCAGCCGGGGGAAACCCCCTTGAAAGAACAATGAATGTATTGTTTTTTTTGTTTATGACTTAAATTGTGAAAAAAGTACTTCAAGATAAAATTACTTTCAGAATAAGGATATTCGCTAATGCCTTTGTACAGACAACACATCTCCTTCCTTTGACAGCTCGTTTTTTCATCGACACAATTACGTTTTCAGCATTTTTGCTATCATGACGTTGGCATCTTTTCTAATTTAAAACTTAGAAGTTCCCAAGCACTTCAAAGTTTTAGCTTTAAAATGCACTCACATCCGTAAACTTGAAAGTTTAAAGCCCGGAGAAAAACCAACAAAAAAACTTTACGCATTTTATTCGAGGGACAGGGTCCCCCAAAATGGTTTAGAGCGTTGCGTCGCGTTGGACAGCTGGGGAAATTGAACCGGGTTTTTAGCCACTCCCCTTTTAGTCTTTTCCCAATTTTTTCCCCCTTTGATTTACATTAGTACTATCCCCCTTCTCACAACGTCCTTAGATGGGGCTATAACCAGGTCTTATGTGCCATCACATGCAAAAACACCATGCGCACAATTGGCTCCTTCAATTTTTTGGGAAAGTGTAGCCTTTCGTGACCTAAAGAACGATTAAAAAAAAATTTTAGAACAAAAAATTTATGCAAAACTGTGTCGTGTTTAGACCCCCCCGAACTGGGGAATACAGCCACCGAAATAGAGAGCCAAAAGTGGTCTTTACACGCAAAAATACCATTGATGAAATCGAAAGCCCTGGGCGAAGAAAAAAACTAAAAAAAAAAACCCAAAAAAACAAAACCAACCGAAAAACCAAACCAAAAAAAAAATTCCATAACAGTGCCATTAGTAAATTTCCCGATTCTGGCCAAAGAAAACAAATTGTAATAAAAAAAACAACTTATTCTTTTTTGGGTCGTTTTTTTTCCCGGACGGTAAAAAAAACCTCGCAAAATAATAGACATTTTTTATTCAACAGCTGTTTTTTTTTATATTGACTGACCTAAAGCTGTTTTTGTTTTTCTTTGAGCTAAGTGCCAAGGGGACCGTTTTTACGTGTTTTTTTTTAATGCTGTATTTATATTTTTTCCAGCTATTAAAAACTTTCCATCACAAAACCCGCACTCATCTTTGTGGAAATTTTTTAAAACTTTCAAGTCAGAGTGTGGCTGCCTGTATGGCAAGGTAATTGGCAGAGTCAAACACACAATTTTCTCCCCCCGGGTGCCTTTCAATTTTACATCGATTCCAGATGGAATAAAACCAGGGTGAAAATTTTGAAGGTTTCACCCAAAAAAGTGTTAAGTGAGGAATGCACACCTGGCAATAAGGACTCCCCTGCGGTTAAAAAAGTTCAGGATACCGTGGTTTATTTTTTCAACCTGTCTTTATTCTTGGTTTTTTATACTAACAAAGTTTTAACAAAGTTTTCGCATAAAAATTTTTTAAGTAAAATTTGTGGTAAGTTTGTTTGTTTCTTGGTTTCAGTTTAAAAGTTTTCCCCTTTTTTAATATGGATTTTTATATATTTATTGACTGTGAATGTGCTTTTTATCGCATAGATAATAAGAAAGTCTGCATTCAGAGGTCGGTGCACAAGGGATTTCTAAGCACACCACACGCATTACGAGTGTTTTAACCCACCCCATGTTTTCTAACCATACAGGTCAGAAAAAAGATCTAAACTAAAAACAAACACACACAACACAACACCACCCCACCACAACACACACACACACCCAAACACACACACACACAAAAACACAAAACCCAAGACACCCCCACCTTTCCCCACAAACCATTTCACAAAAAAAAACCTTACACCAAACACAAAAATCACTCAACCAAAACCACCTCTCACACAAAAAATACACACACATACCACACATAACACCACATAACACCCCACACACAACACACCACACTTCAATACATTAAACACAACACACTCACACACAAGACCACAAACACACAAACACACCCCAAAACCACACCCCCACACACCACACACACACACAACACACACCCACACACACACAACCAAAACACACCCAAACACACAAACACACAAACACATACACATACCATACACACACACTCAAAACCACCCAATCACACCAAAACTCCCCAAACAACCCCCCCCACACACACACACAACAAAAACAAAGACACTCTTGCACACGCATGTTGGGTTTATAGCGTTTTCGGGGACTATTGACGCGAGTGGTGCAGTTTTTTAAGAGAAGAGCTGATCCCAAAAGAGAAAAAATTTAAAAAACGAAGGAAAGAACTGAACATAAAAAGTGGTGGGTAGGAGGCAGACAGCAAAAGGGGGTGAGAGGTTTTATGGGTTTGCATAAACAGACCGAGCGGGTGTATAAACAGAGAGAGAGAGAAAAGGGGGAAAGAGAGGAGGTGGGGGAGAGAGAGAGAAGAGAGACGACAGAAGGCCAGCAGACAGACAAAACAGAAGATACAGACGGGACAGACAGGCAGTTTGCACACAGCAGAAAAAAAAAGGGACAGACGGACGGGAAAAACAGAAAAAACGATAAACAGAGACACAGGAAGTTTGAATAGAGAGACAAATACAGGGAACGAACAAACTAGGGGAAAAATTCAGATAGACAAAACAGAGACAGAAAACCGACAGAAAAGACAGAGAGCAGAAAGAAAGGACAGACAACGAGAACAGACGACAGACAGAGATGACAATTACACGGACAAAGGGAACCTACAGGCAAGTCAGATAAAACGAATAGGGGACAGAAAAGATAACAGAGAGCCCAGAAGAAGAAAAACAGAAACTCAGACGATGGGACAGAGACAGAAAATAAACGACAAAAACAAAATACAGAGACAATGTCAGATAGAAAAAAAGGGACAGAGCAAATAGAAGGACAGACAGACAGACAGACAGACAAAAACACAGACAAACAGCCCAGACAGAGACAATGACAGACACGAGCTAGAAGATAAGAGGGGGGAAAACCAGGGGTAACTGACCAGTCGCAGAGGGGGGACTATGGGGATCCACCAGGAACCCGCCTCATCATCATTTTGGGGAAGTGTGCTTGACACTTGGGGTCCCCCACCAGGTTAAACTGCAACATCTCACCCAATGTCTCATAATCATCATCATCACCTTTCATCACCCACCCAGCAGCGCAGCAGCGGCAGCAGACTCCCGCAGCAGCAGCAGCGCAGCAGGCAACGGGCACCCACCCAGCAGCATTTGCATTCGTCATTCGTCTTATCAACGTTGTCGCCCTCGTCGTCGTCGTCCCCCTCCTAAATCGTCGTCTCTTTCGTCGTCGTCTTCAATCATTATACTATTCCTTCATCATCAAAATCATCATTGTCATGTCGTCATCATCATTATCTCATCATTCATCCCCTCTGATTTGTCAAGAAAAAAATGATAAAAAACCCACAAAAATACCTAAACACCACCCAACCCCAAATAAACAACCCCAAAAAAAACCAAAACCAAACCCAAATAACCCAAGTCCCCCCCCTTTTCCTCCATAAAAATCCAAACCAACCAAACCCCTCAAAAACAAAAACAAAAACAACCCAACGACCCTAACCCCACCCCCCGACCCCCCCCCTCCTTCTCCCCCACACATTTCCCAAAACTTAGTGATCAGTGTAGGGGTAAACTCAGGGGTTTGGGCCCTACACCAACGGTACACTCCTCAGTCTCCATTGCAAGGTTCAGAACCGTTGTGCCCTGATGTTGTGAGTTGTAGTGGAGTTGCTGTTGTGTTGAGGGGTCAAGAAGGTGGTGTTGAGGTCAAAATTTCGGTCAGCGGAAAGGGAAACGAAAATACGGCGCCATCATGGTGTAGGGTTGTCGGGTAGCTTGCAGCGCCCTCTGCGGTGAAAACCTCGTTTTGGATTGGGGGTTTGGTGTCGTGGGTAGGCCGGGGATAGCGTTCTGTGAAAGGTTTGGTTTTTTGGATGTGTGATGAGTCAGAAAGGGGTGAGGTACGCAGGGGGAAACGTGTAGGGCACAGCACACGCACACGGCACACACCAAAACCCCCACACCCCACACACGCGCGCAAACATGCCTGGACTACGTTTCCACACCACACCCCCCACATTTAAACACAACATTACACATAAACCACAAAACCACAAAACACATTATTACAATATATATTTGGCAGACAGAGAGACAGAGGGGAGAAGATACATACAGACGACAGAGACAGGGGAAAAAGAGAGCGAGAGAGAGAAAGGAGATTTTCTGAGAAAAGAAAGGGCAGTCAAAAAGACAAACAGGCAGACAGACAGACAGGGCAGACCAGCAGAGAATGCAAAATCCAAGATATATTCCATAAAACGCTTTTTGGGCCCAAAAATAAAGGGGGGACCCCCTCTATTTTAGTGATTTGTAATGAGAGAGCGAGGGGGGGGGTGGCGAATATATATATATATATATATATATATATATATATATGAGAGAGAGAGTAGAGAGAACAGTAGAGAGAGAGAGAGAGCGTTGAAGAGGAGAGAGAGAGCCCCAGACGAGAGAGACAGAGACAGAGGTACTGCCAGACAGAGACAGTGACAGAGAGAGGTGAATAGGTAGACAGATAGATAGATTGATAGAATAGATAGATTGATAGTATAGATAGATTAGTAGTTAGATAGATAGATAGTAGATAGATAGAGCCAGAAGAAACAGTGAGACAGATAGACTACATAGAGAGACAAACAAACAGCAGACACAGAGAGAGGACAGACACAGATGAGAGAGACAGACAAACACACAGGAGACAGAGAAAGAGAGAAAGCCGAGAATCTGAGACAGATGAGAGACATACGAAACTGAAGCAGAGGTAGATTGACAGAGAGCATACCAGACAGGAACAAAATAAGTTGTTAATACACTGCTGTGGACACTTTCTTCCTGCAGTTAGCGGCAAGACTTTGTACACACAAATTTTGCCCTGAACGATAAATTGCTGGTTTTGATCCAGCAGTACTAGAAACAATCCACGGCAGTTCTTTTACACACTACACTCCACACCAAAACACACACACGCACGCAATGCACGCAGCACGTACGCACGGCGATACACATAGACACATCGCACGCCGGCGCGCACATAGTCCCTACACATTGACACAGAGACATTACATACACCCACACGTCGTGGACTATGGTGCGCGCGCGCGATAAGAAAGTAACGACAGACAGACAGAAGATAAAAAGAAAGAAAGAAAAAAAAAGACAGAAAGACAGAAAAGGGGAGAAAGAGAGAGCGAGAGGGACAGAGAAGAGAGAAAAGACAGAGAGAGAACCAGAAACAGAAAAAGTACAAAGACAGAGAGAACTGAACAGAAAAAGACAGGACAGACAGAACAAAGAGAAACACAGACATAAAGACTGACAGATAACACACTGTCAGACAAGCAGAGGGAACAGACAGATAAGCAAACGCTAGCCTGACAGCCAGACAGCCAGACAGAGACAGAGACGGCAACAACAGACACATAATAGTCTAGGTTGTAATTAATTACGGTTGTGACTCATTCTTTTTGGAAAATAGCAGTGTGACCTTTGCAACACAAACTTGCCAGGATAAAATTCAGTTTTCAGTAGAAAGACAAGATAATAAACCAGACATTTCAGCCCTTAACATTCCCTTCCTCTCTCTTCCCTCTGTCTCTCTCTCCGTCTCTGTCTCTCTCTGTTTCTCTGTTCTATGTCTCTGGCTCTCTCTCTGTGTCTCTTCTTGTCTCCATTGTCTAAAAGGGCTTTATTTGTAATGCTATCATGGACAATTTTAAAAACTATGTCATTGTCATTGTCATTTGTCTACTGTTCTCCCTCTGTCTCCCTCTGTTCTCCCCTACTCTCTGCTCTTCTGTCTCCTCTCCCTCCCCCCCTCTCTCTCTCTCTTTCTTACTTTTTTTTCTCTATATTATGTCTGTTCGCGTGTCTGTCCTGTCTGACTGCCTCTTGTCTTCTTCTATCTCCCTCTCTCTGTGTTTATGTGTTTCTGCCTTGTCTTTTACTTTGTGTGTGTGTCTTTCTTTTCTTCTTTCTTTCATTCATTTTGTAGGTCAGTAGTGCGCTGCTGCGCGCGCGGCAGCGCGCCTGCGCGCCGCGCGCGTGTGGTGTGTGTGTGTGTGTGTGTGTGTGAGAGGAGACGACGATTTGAGGAGTTGAGTGAGGTGGAGAGTGGAGGACTGGGAAGAGAGGGTTGGCGGATGGAGTCAAGAGAGGTGGGTGGTGAGAGGAGAGGAGTGAGAGAGGATGACGAGAGGAGGAGTCTGAGGAGACGAAGAGGAGATGCAGAGGCCGAGGGGAGCGCGAGACGGTGAGATGAAGGGTAGTGAGAGAGTTAGAGAGAGAGAGAGGCGGTGACGGTTTTCGAGGAGAGTTCGATATCGGTCGCACTACGGGGGGAGGAGTCGAAAAGTGTTGTCGACCTGGAGTGAGTTAGGTGAACTGATGGCGAGGAGAGAGGAATTGATCCCGAGATGGAGGAGACGGATGGGTTTGAGGAGATTGAGGAGATGGGAGAGAGGAGTGGAGAGGAGAGTTGAGTACGGGCGATGAACGATGCCGGTGAATGTGATGAGGAGAAGGGGTCGGACTGACGAGAGAGATTGGAAGTATCGGGAGGAGAGAGAGTGGCGATGTACGCCGACGTAGAGAGGTTGAGTAGTTGGAGGAGTTGATGAGGAGTAGAGTGAGGTTGAATTGGAGACTTCTCGTGGAGGATTGGATGTGTTGATGTGGACGAGCTGGAAGCTGATGGATTGGTTATCGAGGATGGAGTGGCGGGGAAGAGATTTGGAGGAGGAGAGATGAGAGAGGTTGGAGATTATGGAGGAGGGAGGGAGTAGAGAGAGAGGGATTAATGAGAGAGAGTGAGATCGGTGATCATGAGAGGAGAGGCGGGATATTGCGGGAGGAGGAAGAGAGAGACGAGAGTAGGGAGATGAGGGATCGCGGGAGATGTGAGATTGGCTCCGATCCGTAAGTGTAGAGATTGAGAAGGGTGTGAGAGGGAGGCGGTGAGGGAGAGATGATGAGATGAGTGGTGGGTGAGTGGGGGGGGTATGACGAGAGAGGAGAGCTAATCGTTCTTCGAGAGATGAGTAGAGGAGACTGAGTGGGAGGATGGAGTGATCGAAGAGGGAGTGCGACGAGAGATGCCGTCGGTGGAGAGAGACGACGGGAAGAGATGGGGAGGAGGAAGGGTGTGGACGAAGAGAGAGAGGGAGCGACCGACGACGTCTGGGAGGAGATGAAGAGGACGATAGGAGAGACGGAGAGTTGAGGTTCGTTGCGGAGATGATGTAGGATTGATTCGCGACCGTGTGATTGGAGAGGAGGAGAACGAGAGACGTGACGGAGGGACGAGGGCGAGAGAGAGGTTTTGAGAGCCTTTGCGGATGAGGGGATGAGGCTGTGACGGAGACGAATTTGAGGATGCGTTGAGGAGAGAGAATGTGGAGGCGGGTGAGAGACGCTGACCATGCGACTCTGATGAGAGGATGGGAGGGATGGAGTGACGAGACGGGGGCACTAGAGAGGAGATTCTAGAGAGAGAAGACCTTGAGAGAAGACGGAGGTTTGGTAGGGAGAGAGTGAGAGGTAGAGGGGGAGGAAGGGTGATGGAGATGTGAGACGTTGTTCCGATGAGAGAGATTGTAGGAGAGGAGAGGGATGACGGATTTGAGATGGAGAGGAGAGAGAGGAAGAACCAGAGTGACGAGAAGAGTATTGATGGATGAGTAGATGATGATCCTTGAGGACGACTGAGAATCGAGGTCACTGAGAGACGAGGGGGAGAGGGTGAGATCGAGAGAGATGAGAGAGAGTCTGCTGAGTTTTGAGATCGACGAGAGATGAGATTTTACGATGTGGTAGAGTGGCGATTTGAGGCGAGGAACGAGAGAGTGAGACGGCCCGATGAGAGAGATGGGAGACGAGATGAGATGATGATGTGAGAGGGAGTTGTGATGAGGTAGATTCCTCGAGAGAGATGGACGTTTTTTTGATGAGGGGCGATCTGGAAGAAGTGGAGGAGTATGAGACTGTGAGATGAGGTGTTGAAGGATTGAGAGGGACAGTGATTGAGGCGAGGGAGAGGAGATGAGACGGAGTGGTCTGAGAGATGAGAATTGGAGAGAGTTGGAATTGACGAGTAATGGAGAGACGCGAGAGAGTTGAGGTGAACGAGAGATGATGATGAGAGAATGAGGTTGAAGAGAGATTAGAGTAGAGAGACTGGACGAAGAGAAGTGCTAGAGTGAGATGAGAGACGACCGTTCGAGGACGGGAGATTTGACTGAGAAGGTTCGTTGAGGGCAGAAGATGAGAGCGAGGGGAGGACCGGTGACCGAGTTGGAGTAGGGGTAGGAGATGGATCCGAGAGAGAGACGTCGATGGAAGAGATGGTGGAGGATGGGAGCGTCGAGGAGCGAGGGTCGACGGAGTGTTTTCGTTTTGTGGGATGAGCTGAGGGAGCACTTATTGAGGAGAGGGAGAGGATGGTGGAGAGAGAGTGTTTACTAGGAGGAGAGAGATTGGTGAGGATGAGTTGGGGATTCGGAGAGAGAGCAGTGAGCGATGTTGCCGAAGAAGGGGAGAGGGACTGACAGGGACTTGAGGCAGAGAGAAGGTGGGGAGAGGAGGAGGCGTTGGTTTATCTTGTGAGGATATGAGCTGAGTAGGAGGGAGTTGAGAGAAGATGGGAGAGATGATTTGATCGGGGTTTGGATTGTCGCGAGAGGTCGCGAGGAGGGGTGTCGAAGAGAGACGGGAGAGGAGAGGAGAGGAGAGGGAGCGACGTGTTGAGAGATGGACGATGATTGGAGATGGTGATGAGAGAAGGAGGCGAGAGGGAGAGAGATGAGATTGTTGGATAGAGAGAGATCGAGGAGGGAGGATGTAGAGATAGAGGATTAGAGGTTGAGTGGATTGAGAGAGAGAGATTTATCGAGACAGATTGTAGACAAAGACGAGAGAGTAACGAGGGTCACGAGAGAGAATTGAAGGGTCCAGCAGGAGCGGTCATGGAGAGTTGGATTGAGAGGACCTGATGACTGAGTGAGAGTTTTTGAGCATGGAGAGGTTGAGACTGTTCGTTGGAGAGAGATTGATGTGAGAGGTTGAGAGTGAGGGAGATCTGAGATGGAGTGATTGTGCACGAGGGAGGGAAGAGAGAGAGATCTTGGAGAGGGGAACAAGAGAGAGAAGAGGAGAGAGAGGAGAGTGAGGAGAGAGGAGAGAGGAGAAGAGGAGAGAGGAGAGAGAGAGGAGAGAGAGGGGAGATGAGAGAGGAGAGAGAGGAGAGAGAGGAGAGGAGAGAGAGAGAGGGAGAGAGACGAGAGAGAGGGAGAGAGGGAGAGGAGGAGAGAGAGAGAGAGGAGAGGACGAGAGGGAGGAGGAGAGAGGGAGAGAGAAGGAGAGGGAGAGAGAGAGGAGAGAGGAGAGAGAGAGAGACGAGAGATGAGAGAGAGAGAGAGTGAGGAGAGGAGGGAGAGAGAGGAGAGAGAGGAGAGAGAGGAGAGAGAGAGAGGAGGAGGATGAGAGGAGAGGAGAGGAGAGAGAGGAGGAGGAGGAGGAGAGGAGAGGAGAGAGGAGAGAGGAGAGAGGAGAGAGAGAGAGGAGAGGAGGAGAGAGAGAGTTTGACGATGAGAGTTGTCGATCGAGAGGGAGAATGTAGCGACGGAGGAGTAGTCGTGGTTGAGTGAGTTGAAAAGGACCGGAGAGAGAGAGGGATGCGCGTGATTGAGGGGAGGAGATCGACGATGAGGAAGAATGCGGTAGATGTAGACGAGTATAGGACGAGGAGAGAGCGGAGAGGGTTTGAAGGAGACTCGTCGGAGTGAGAGAGAAGTGATGACGTTGAGAGGAGAGTGAGGAAGGGAGAGTGAGGAAGGACGATGGGAGGTGGAGATCGAGGTGACGGCGACGGAGGAGGAGAGACCTGAGAGAGTAGAGACTTCAGAGTTTGGAACGATGGAGAGATGGAGAGTGTGGCGATGATTGACCGGAGCTAGATGGA
Source organism: Stramonita haemastoma (assembly GCA_030674155.1). Taxonomy (NCBI): domain Eukaryota; kingdom Metazoa; phylum Mollusca; class Gastropoda; order Neogastropoda; family Muricidae; genus Stramonita; species Stramonita haemastoma. The sequence goes on along the minus strand of CM060327.1, from coordinate 16,922,999 downwards.
GACCCGAGAGATGTGATGGAGACGAGAAGACCTGAAGGTGGGGGTTTGAGGGAGAGCCGAGACGAGGGATGACGGGACGGTAGATGTGCGTGATGAGCCGAGGAGGGACGAGGATTGGGGAGGGTTGAGAATGGTGAGAGCAGAGAGAGACAGAAGAGAGTGGTAGAGAGGATTGAGAGAGCAGAGGAGGGAGGTGGCGAATGATGATGTCCGGAGAGAGAGAGACAAGGAGAGGAGATGTGAGGGTGACGGGCGAGTTTGATTGTAGATGAGGATGAGAAGATGAAGCGGAGAGGGAGGACGAGGAGAGATGGAGTGAAAGTGGGGAGGTTTTCTGCGTTGTGAGAGATGTGAGAGAGATGATTGGGTTGGGCGTGATGGGATTCCGGATGGGAGAGACGGGAGCGGATAGAGAGAGCGAGAGAGGGATGACTGTGAATGAGAGTGTCGGAGTGATCGAGTGAGAGAGATGACGTGGAGCGGGAGAGCTGACTGGAGATGTTGGTTATTGTTGGAGCTGTACGGGAGGTCTGATTGGGAGGAGGAGAGGAGGGACGGGATTGGTTGATTTTGAGGAAGGAGATGGTCTGTTGAGATTTTGTAGGGCTATGTATAGGCGAGGGAGATTCGTGGAGACGAGAGAATGGGACGAGAGACTGTGAGAGAGGGGTTCGTTATGTCTGAGTGATATGAGAGAGGATGAGAACTTCGAGACGACACGAGGAAGAGAGAGCTATAAGAGGGTAGAGGGGGAGTTTGAGAGAGAGAGGGATGAGTGATTCTTGAGAGAGGATGGAGATGAGGAGGACCGAGCGGGAGATCGATCGGACGGACCGGTCTAGGGACGAAGGGACCGGGTGGCGGTGACTGAGTAGGAATGTGGGAGGAACCGACGAATGTGGTGAGGAGGAGACGACGAGGAGGTTGTAAGAGGAGCGTGTTGGTGGCGGTGAGAGAGACAGGTTAGGATGATGTGGAGGTGTGGCCGTTTGAGAGTGGAGAAGGGGGGCCGATTAGGTGAAGATGAGGCGGGATGAGAGAAGAGGAATTGTCGAGAGAGACGAGATGGAGGAATTAGTGAGAACGATACGGAGATTGGAGAGAATGGGAGGTGTTAGTGGAGAGCTCGATGATGATGGAGGATTGTAGAGTGTGGGGAGTCGGGACGTTTCGGAGAGAGAAGGAGAGCTCGATTGTAGCGAATTAGAGAGGGAGAGAGGAGGTTGGGGGTTTCTTATAGGAATATGAGTACGACCTGAATATGAGCGTGATGGTAGATTCCAGAGATGTTAGGTTAGGAGATGTAGGTGAGAAGGATGTGAGAGTAGAGAGGTGAGACGGAGAGGACGAACGAGGTGAGAGGACGGATGGAGAGAAGATTACGACGAGACGACGCAAGAGAAGTCTGAGAGTGATCCCGGGGGAAGAGTGGCGATTTGAGAGGGGCAGATGGATTGAGATGTGAGGTGGCGAAGAGAGAAACAGGTAAACGCTGATCGGAAGAGAGAGAGGAGGAGATGAGTTGAGAGGAGAGTAGAGAGATTGGAGCGAGGATAGTAGTGAGGAGATGTATTAGGAGAGGAAGTGAGAAAGTTTGGGTGCGAGCGATGAAGAGATGATAGATGCGACCGAGTGATGAGTGAAAGCGGAGGATGGGATGTGACGTGCTAGTATGGGATGAGGAGATGAGGATTAAGATGGGATGGTGATGGAGAGGAGAGGACGAGTAATGATGGCAACAGCGTCGGAGAATGAGGTTTGGGGGATGTTAGAGGGAGAGGAGGAGAGATTTGATGGAGGATGATCGATGCGAGGGTGTGCTGAGATGTGTATGAGACGGAGTGAATCCGATGAGGTGCCCTTATTGGACTGATTTGGAGAAGAATGTCAGACGTGAGCAGGGGAGATGAGGGAGAGCGGATGGGTGGCTGAGGGTAGAGCTTGATTGAAGACCGAGAGAGTGAGACCGGCTTTGAGAGGTTGACCCTTGATTTGATCGTTAGGAGATAGGATGACAGGGAAGAGAGATGAGGAGGGAGAGTTTTTGGAAGGGGAGATGGTGAGGAGTGTGAGACGAGGCGATGGAGATTAGAGAGTGATGTGAGGAGGGAGGAGAGTTGTGAGAGACGACGGAGAGAGGAGAGAGTGATGAGTTTAAGCGGGAGGGAATTGGATGAGAGTGTATGTGAGAGAGTGGTGAGACGAGAGATTCGTCAATAGAGAAATCTGGGGGTTCTGTTGGTTGAGGGTGAGACTGATGTGAGAGGAGGACGATGAGAGTGTGAGGGATGGGGGTGATGGAAGATCGCGAGCAGAGATGGAGAGAGGGATGGAAGATGAGGACGTTTGGATGGGGCGAGAGCAGGAGAGAGAGAGAGATGAGAGCACGAGTTTGGGGATCGAAGAGTGAGAGAGAGAGGAGGAGCGAGAGATGTGAGAGGGAGAGAGAGAGAGGTGAGAGCATGCATGTATGTGCGTGCGTGCGTGTTGTGCGGTGTGTGTTATAGCTATGTGTGTGTGATGTGTCTGTCTGTCAGTCTATCTTTCTGTCGGTCTGACTGTGTCTTGTTCTGTCTGTCTGTCTGTGTGTCTTTTTGTCTCTGTGTCTTGTCTGTCTGTTTGGTGGCTGGCTATCTGTTTGTTTGTACGTTATCCGTTCTGTCTGTCTGTTTCAATCTCTCTCTCTCTCTTTCTCTCTCTCTCTCTCTCTCTCTCTCTCTCTCTCTCTCACTACTCTCTCTCTCTCTCTCTTCTCTCTTCTTCTCTCTCTCTCTCGCTCTCTCTCTCTCTATCTCACCGACAACAATATTTAAAGATTCAAAGATGAAGGTTAAGAGAATATAATTTTCAATATAAAAAGCAAAACTACTGGACAATAGAAAAATGAAAAGAAATAACACGCAGATATAGACTGGTGAACAAACTGTTTATATAAAATAATGATAATTCATTCGACATAAAAACAATCGTTCATTTAGGAGTGACGTTCTTTAAAAATATAAAAATTAAAAAAATAATACCACCGACATAATTTTTATTTGTATCTGACTAATTAAGCTTTCTCGTTTTTCTTAACACGTCAACCAAGTATATTGGCTTTATTGCAGTGAATGTTGTTTATGTGTCTGTTGCAGCGACAAACAATTAACTAAACGACCTGAAACGAAACAAAAAAATTCGCAGTGGGACAGACCAGAACGGGCTTCAGACAGACAGACAGGCAGACAGACACAAAGACACCACATACATGCACATACAAAGCACACACACAACTCGCACACGCGCGCGCGCTTGTCGTGCGCACACACACCAAATACACAAACTCCACATTTACACACAACATTTAACACACTTTAAATACACATAAGCACACACACATACACACAAACACACACAGATCTTGTCCAAAAGGTACTGTTGGATCTAATAACTTATAATTATCTAAATAGCTGGTACAGCTATCGAATTAACTACCTAACTACCTACCCTACATAACTACCTACCTACCTACTACAACACTACCTACTTCTACCTACCGACTACCAAATCATACTTCCTACACCTAACCACACTACCTACCTATCTACCTAAGTAACTCAAACCATATAACCAACTAACCAGTAATAGCTAACAGCTAAATTAGTATCTATCTCTCCATGTATATATCTCTCTTTATCTATCGATACATCTATAGTATGTATGTTGTATGTATGTATGTTAAGTATGTATGTATGTATGTATGTATGTATGTATGTATGTATGTATGTTTGTATGTATGTATGTATGTATGTATGTATGTATGTATGTATCTATCCTATTCTATTATCTATCTATCTATCTATCTATCTATCTATTGTCTCTCTTTCTCTCTCTCTCTATCTATCTATACTATCTATCTATTCTATGCTATCTATCTATCTATCTATCTATCTTCTCTCTCTCTCTCGCTTCTCTCTTCTCTCTCTCTCTCTCTCTCTCTGACTTCACCTAAAAGCACGCAAGCAATCTACTATATACACAAACAAACAAACAGACAAATAAGCAAGCAAAACAAAACAAGCAAGCAAAAAAACAAACAACAAAGAACATGCAAAGCATTACAAGCGATTCATTCCCAGATTTGTTCTTTTTTTTCTATTTCGGACGTGGCTTACAGACATAGAGAGACTCCCTACAGAAGCGGTGAATTGAACACCGCACGGGAATGCTATTTCAAGATAGGGTAGTCATAGAATACGCAGAGCAGTAAAACATTGGTGCCATCATACATACACCCACTCTCTTTTCTCTTCGCACACAACACACCACACACAACACACACACACACAACACAACTCACAAAAACGTTGTAGGGAGGATGTGCATGCACGCACACACTCCCACCACGCCGCAAGCACAAAACACCACACACACACACACACACACACACACACACACACCAAACAAAAACAAACACACATCCAGTGTGTGTTTGTATGTTTGCGGTGTACGAAAGTGAAATCGTGCATGCGGTTCCGTTCGCTTGCGTGTGTATAGTGTGTGTGTATTGATCCGTGTGCGTGCATTCAAATGCGGCAGCGCGTGCGAGCGTCGTGTGTGTGTGTTATGTGCGTGTGTGGTGATGTATTGTGTGTGTGTCGTGTGTGGTTGTGTGTGTGTCGTGTGTATTGTTCTTTGGCTGTGTGTGTGTGTGTGTGTGTGTGTGTGTGTGTGTGTGCTGTGGTGCGCACAAGCGTACTGTGTGTGGCTGTGTGTGTGAGTGCTGCATATATGTTCGTGCACATATGGGACATAATGGGTTTGCATGCATGTGCATGCTTTGGGGGTGGGGTGGTGGGGGTGGGGGGTGGGGGGGAATTAAACGCTGTCGCATACGTGAGTGAGAGAAAGTGAATGTATGGAGAAGGACCATGTGAGGCGTTACGTTGGCAGACGTAAAAACAGAGGGGGAGTGGAGGAGGGGGCCGTGAGGTAGGGGGATGGTGTCGTGGCGGGGGGGGGGGGGGGCGGCTGGGCGGGCGTTGAATGGCTGTCTCAGATGGTGCAGTAGCCATAGATAACAGACTATCTGGTTGTGCAGGGATTTTCCTTGCGTAAAGCTGTTCAATTGGGATGCTGGCGTTCCACCTGCATAGCTGCTCCTTCTACTGGTCTGTTCTTGTCTGTCTGTCTTTCTGTTTGTTTGTTTGTTTGTTTGTTTGTCTGTGCTGTTGTTTACCTCTCTCTCTCTCTTCTCTCGCTCTCTCTCTCTCTCTCTCTCTCTCCTCTCTCTCTCTCTCTCTCTCTCTCTCTCTTCTCTCTTCTCTCCCTAGTTGTCTCTCTCTGTCTCTGCTGTCTGTCTGTCTATATGCTGCCTGTCTGTCTGTGTGTCTGTTTGTATGTGTGTCTGTTGTCTGTCTTTCTGTCTTTCTTACACACAGCCCATCAATCTATCCATCCATCCATCATTTCCATCCATCCATCCATCCAATCCATCCCTCCATTCCATCCCATCCATCCATCCATCCTTCCACTTACATCCATCCACCATTTTATCATTACCTAAAAAACCCCACCCCCCCCAAAACCCCCCAATTCTATTCACACATACATACACACATACGCTAAACGCAGTACTTTCTTGCATCTGATTCTAACTGTCAGTGTGTCTGTTTGTTCTTCTCTGCCTCCTCTTGTCTCGTTCTCCTCTCTTGTTCTCTCTCTGTCTCTCTCTGTCTCTCTGTCTCACTGTCTCTGTCTCGGTCTGTCTGTCCTGTCTCTCTGTCTCTCTCTCTCACTTGCCCTATTTTTTCTTCTCTCCCTGTTTCTTGCTAAGCACAAACACAAATACTCAATCTTGTGCATGAAAACACTTATGCACCCACGCCCCCATCTCCTCTTCTACATTGTCTTCCTGAAAGATTATACATTTTAACACAAACAAAAAACAACAAGCGCAGCTAAAAACTAATTATTAGATGTGTTAGATGTCAAAATTAGAAATAAACACATATAGTTATTCCAATTTTGTTCAGCCACCCACCCCACACATCCACCACTTAGGTATTTTAATTAATTTTTTATATCAGTTTTCCATTTTTCTCCTTCTCCTTCTTAGTGTCTTTTTATCTTGAGTCTGCTTTCTTCCTGGTATCTTTATATTCACTGTCTATGAAGATTAAACGGGACATCTATGTGTTTATACACAAGCTTGCATTAAGTGTTAATGTTGCAATGCTGACATCGCTTGTTTTCTATTTAGTGTACTGATGACCTGTTTCTTTTATTCTTTAGTCATTTTTTCATTTTATTTATTATGTATTTTATGAATTTTCATCTATCTTGGGGATGCAAATCTTCTTTTGATGTCATTTTATGCAGGTAACATACATTCACAAGCGTGATATTTTTTTCATTCTCGGTTAGTTTAGAGCTCACGAGGTCACTATGGAGAGATTTCATGCGTATGCCACCGCTTCCCCCTCCAGCCTCCACGATCATTAGGTGGTCGCATTCCATGTTCAGAGAACGCCGTCATTAATGACGATGTGGTTCCCCCCTGTTTATCGGCACAAAACATGGATTTTGCCACCCCACCCCCCCCCCCCCCCCTCCCCCCCCCCCCCCCAGTCTACACCTTTTTAACTATCCTATCATGCTGCTTATAGTCCCGCGCCACACAGGCCATATCAGGCTGTCGCATCGTAGAATTTTAAAATCTCAGATAAAACTGTGTAACTATATAAGATTAAATGGGGTATAAAACCAACTTTATGTCCTTCCTTGTTACCGACGCTCTGGTCTTCATAAGGGTCAACCAGGGCAGGGACTGCGTTGTGGGAAATCTCAATCAATCACACATAAAAATGAGATGAAGCCTTTTTCTAGAAGACTTTACTCTTGTCAGTCACAGCATAGCCGATCAACCCGTCCCTTTTTCCTTAAACACAGACGTGCACGCACGCACAACACACCGCTGCGGCGCGTGCGCACACAACACATAAAACACACGCACACGCGCTGCCGCGCGCACACACATTCACACACACACACACACACACACAAACACCACGCACGCACGCACGCACCACAACACACACATCAAATATTTTGTTTCAGATAAAGACAAAGAAGGCAGTTTGTTGCTTTGGTGATCTAGGAAAGAAAAGAAATGAAAGAACACAGAAAAAAGATAGAAACATGAAAGAAAGAAAGAAAGAAAGAAAGACAAGAAAGAAAAAGAAAAGAAAAAGAAAACTGTATTGAAAAGTGCTTGCAGACAGACTAAACAGATTGTTGGTTGTCAAACCCCTACCGGGAAAAGATTGAGGTGGGGTAGAGGGGAGAATAAAAGAATGGCAAGTACACTACTTCAACATTAATTATTGATGTCTCCGGTCTGAGAATTTCCCCCGTGGAGATGTCGGACGGGGGGGGGTGAGGTGTCGGGTGGGCGTTGTTCAGTTTAAATACCATCCCCACCTTCAGGAAATTCAGTGCTAAGAATCTCCTTTTTTCTTCCTTCTTTGCATTTTTTGTATTTTCCTTTTTCTTCTGTCACCTTTTCATGTATGTGTTTCTTTTCGTCCTTCTTTGGTTCATTTTCTTAGCCTATCATTTTTTAGTAGAAAAGATTCACATTTATAACCAATTATCTCCCACGGCGAAGTCGGATGTGCTGGGCCTGACTTGTCAGAGAGAGAGAGAGAGTAGAGAGAGAGAGAGAGAGAGAGAGAGGAGAGAGAGAGACGAGAGAGAGATGAAGAGAGAGAGAGGAGAGAGAGATGAGAGTCGAGAGATGGTAGAGATGATGTGAGAGATTGATGAGAGAGAAAGACAGACAGACAGACAGACAGACAAGACCAGACAGACAGACGACAGGACAGAGACAGTGACAGAGCGACAGAAAGAGAGAAGAGACAGAGAGAAAGAGAGACAGCGAGGGAGACAGAGAGAGAAGGAGAGAAAGTGAGACAGAGACAGAAACAGACAGACGGAGAGAACAGACACACAGACCAACAGACACACAAGATAACGAACAGAGAGAAAACAATACTAATTATGTTTAACCTTGAACAAAACAGTATAACTGAAGGGGGGATTTTCCATCCCCATATTTGTCCGTTCCTCTTTTCCTCTTTTGCAAAAAAAACCCCAACAAACAAGTCATATACCCAGGTCGCTTTGCTAATGCTTTTTCTATCAACCAAGTTCTAAAAGTAACACCTCTCAAGCAGCCGCTACTGTCCACCGTGATGCCCTTCTTGGATTTTTTAACCAAGGCTGTAGGAATTTATTTTCTGGACGATGCCGATCAATGGCGAAGGTTTACTTAAAGAGTACAGCAAAACAAAAACGAAAACTAAAGCCCTTCGTGGAATTCTGGTTTTCGTTTCCCCTGATGCGGATGTTCTTGACTTTTTTTTTTTTGATTTCCACACAGACTGTTTTTTTTTTCTTTTCCTTTTGGTTTGTTTATCGGATTATTTGTTTTGCTTTTTATATGAATGTTCAATATTTCAATGATGTATAATTGCACGAGAAATATTTTGTAAAGTGTCACTTTTATTTGTGTACACAGTTTTATACTTGATCCTGCCAACTTGCATAAAACCTAACGCTAGTGATGGTGCCGTGGTATTTTATATATTCTTAAAACCTCACACACACTCTCTCCCGCAGCCTAAAACTAAAGTTGACACATTTCGAGATCTGCTATGAGCAGGATCTGATCTTGTTGTGTGTGTGTGTGTGTGTTTGTGTGTGTTGATGTGTGTGTGTGTGTGTGTGTCGTGTGTGTGTGTGGTGTGTGATGTGTGTTGTGTGTGTGTGTCTGTGTCGTGTGCATGAGTTTGTTGTGTGTGTATTTATGTGTACGTGTGTGTGTGCGCGCATAGCGTATGAAATTAATAGTAAACCTACAGGTCAGTCATATTTTTTCCTTTAAGTTCACCTTAGAGATCGTCAAAAATTCGTGTCCAAAAATCGACCAGGTCTGAAACTCAAATCGGGCCCCCCAAACCCCCAAAAAATTTGGCTTCGTACTAATCACTTAGCCCAAAGGGTTAAACTTTTACAACCACTTTCCGGGGTTTTTCCCAAAAGGGGGAAATTCCCTTTGGGGGTTTTTTAAGCCGGGGTCAATGTGTTTCGGCTTTTTTGTGCCTTTTGGGTGATAATCCCGAAATAAAAAGAAAAAAAAAGCTTTTTTCTTTCTTTTTTCCTTCCCTTACCCCTTTAAGTACATTTTTAGTAAAAAAAAGAAATAATTATGAAATGATAAAAGGACAAATCAATGATGATTATTAAATGATAATAAATGATAAAAAAACCCAATACTACCAAAAATACTAAATACTACTCTACTACTACTACTACCAAGAATCATAGTCTCTTTGAAAAAAGCAGGGTGGGCTTTTGTGGGTATTACCCCGTGCACAAATTTGGCCCAAATGGGGGTGGGCGTTTGCTAGATGGTGGGCTTAGCTAGGGATTTACGTACTACACACTACAAATACAAACTACTACACTACTACTACACTACTACACTATACTACACTTACACTACACTACCATTAATATATACTACTACAAAATTATATCATTAATAAAAGTTATAAAAAAAACATAATGAATAGGTAGTAGCCCACTATGGATAATACATAAGTTGAAATTTTGTAAAGCGAAGCAAGTCAAAATGCTTAAAAGAAATTCCATAGACGGAAATTTCTAAAATATTTTACATCAAAAGCTAAGAATGTATCTTCGTAAGATAAGCGCTTTCCAAAACAGAAAACAACACACGAGTGCTTTGAAAAACCCTCAACATTCCCTCACTTGTCCGCGTACCAGTTAGTCTCGTTCCCATTTGAAAATTTTAAAGGTTAAAATTTTCTTTACAACAAATTTTACACAGGCATTCCATGTGATAAGAATTTGACAAAAGCAATTTTTAACCGAACAGTGACTTACTTCAAATCCACATTTGAAAAACTATTTTGTCCTTTTATGACACAACAACAAATCCTCAGCTTTTTCGTTTGTCACTTGCTCATCACATAATTTCAAGTTAGTAGTGCTACGTTTTTTTTGTTGGGATTATCAAGCTAAATTTTTTTAGAAGTTTAATCATTTAGGGCTAATTTAACACGGGAGATTTTAATTTTGCTTGAAATTTGGGTTTGGGTCTCCCTGGGAGACAGCTTGTCACAAGGTCAGTGCCCCCATTCTTAAATAAAAATTTGCTGTTTAAATTTTTGGCTCTCTCCCAAAATTTTATTTTTTAACATGACTTGCTAAGAAGCACTACCTCCCAATCTCTTTTTTCAGGGCCGTTTTTTTTTGTTCCCCCCTTTTAGATGGGCTTGTTTTTCCGAATTTTGCGGGGTATAATTTTTTTGTTGTCGTGGGTCTCTTTTCATGCTTAAATTTACTCCACTAATTCTTATGTATCCTTTTCCCCAAGACTTAATACCCCAATATAAATTAATCAATCAAGTAAAAAACACTTTAAGCTCCACGAAGGGAATAACAATACGGACAGGCATTTTGATAGGGATCATAATCAATACTGACAGGCAATTGATACAATCAATCATTTTTTATTTGAAGTTTACCTTTAAACCTCTTGGGATAAAAAAAAAATCAAAAGACTTAAACAGGGGCAAACCCCAACTTCCCCCTTCTACACACAGTTTTCCTACCGCCCCTGTTTTCCGATGTGTTCTTTTGAAGTTCCAATCCCTTACTTGCTACATTTTCCGTTTCTATTTCTAGAATCATGCCGCTTTTTTAGTCATCGATTCTTACCAAAATTGTCTACTTGTCAAATTTTTCCTTCTTGTTAGATCAATTTAAAAAAGGTCACTTTTTAGGGGGTTTTTTTTAGCGTCCCTTTCAAAGGTACAGCCATAAGCCTGGGGTAAATTTTCCCTTTCGAAACATTTAAGCGGGATCTTTTTCTTTAACTCATGAAACTTCAAGATAACTGGAAAAAAACAAAAGGAAGATTAAGCTTTCGAAATGGAGGGAAACCAAGATAGAGGAGGGGAGGAGGGGGAGGAGAGGGGGAGGGGGAGGAGGAGGAGAGGGGGAGGAGAGGAGGAGAAAAAAAAAGAAGAAGAAGAAGAAGAAGAAGAAGAAGAAAAAGAACAAGAAAAAGAACAAAAAGACAAAAAGAAAAAATTACAAGAACGAGAAGAACAAAACAAGAAGAAGAACAAAAGAACAAGAAGACCAAAAAAAAAGAAAGCAAGAACAAGAACAAGAAAACAAGAAAAGAACAAAAAAAAAACAAAAAGACCAAAAACAAGAAGAGTAAGAAGAAGACAAGAAAAAACAAGAAAACAAGAACAAGAAGAAGAACAAAGAAGAACAAGAAGAAAACAAAAAAACAGGGAAAAACAAAAAGAAAAAGAACAAGGAACACGAAGAAAATAAAAACAGAAGAGCAAAAACAAGAAGAAAAGAAGAAATTTTTAAAAGAAATAGAATTTGGAACAACAATTTGAAGGAAAGGATTTTAAGAAAAAGAAAAATAGAAAAAAGGAGGGAAAGGGGGGAGAAAGAAGAAGAAAACAAAAAGGAATAGTAACAAAAAGAACAAGAACACGAACAAAAAGAATAACAACAACAAAACACTAGAAGAAACGCAAAACAAAAACCCAAAAATCACAAGAAGGGGAAGAAGAACCAAAAAGAAAAACAAACAAAAAAAAAAAACCACTAAAAACGGTTACACAATTTTCAAAGGGCTCATGTTAAAAAAAAATTTTATGCAAAAGTCGCATCGATCACATTCTAGCATTGTTTAAAAAAGGCAATGGCCAAGGCTTTTTTTTCCAAAACAGACCCAAAAAAGCAAGAGGTCGACATTCATTTTTGATTTTTTTGTTTGTTTCCTTTTTTTTTAAACACTAAAGGAAAAGGTTTTTTGGAGAAAAAAAAAACCTGTTTTGTCGTATCGTTTATGTTCTCGTCTGTCTTCTTCTTTGTTGTGATTATCTGTGTCTTGGGCTCTTTCTCCTTTTCTTAGATTTTTCTCGTCAAATTTTTTTCTTCCTCTCTACACCCAGTTTGTTAACTTCTTGTTTGCTGTCGTTTCCCTGTTTTTTCTTTTTCTCTCTCGTCCGTCTCCGTCTCTGTCCTGTCCTCTGCTAATCAGGTTGTGTTTTAATTTCTCTTTTTCCCTGCAATACTTTTTAATAAGCAACTACACGTTTCTACTTTATTTTGTATATTTTATTGTTGGGGTTTTTGTGTTGGTTGTATGTGTGGTTGATGGGGGTTTTTTTTTTTTTTTCGTTTCTCCTTTTTCTCTTTGGTTTTATTATCTCGTCTCTTTTTTTTTCCGTCTTTTTGCCCTTTTCTCTCTTCTTTTTTTTGCAACAAATATAAAACTTGGGATGCGAAAACATGTTTTACATTCGTTTTTTTTTTTTTTTTTGATTTTGTTTTTGGGGAAAGGACAAAGTACAATTTAGGTAAAGCTACAAGACCACTGACATTTAATTTGAAGTCATCTTGGGGATCAATTACAGTCATTAAATTCTATGCTAAATTCCCCTGTTCCCTTTGCTTTTGTCTTCTTCCTTTCTTCCCCGTCCCAAAATTTCCCTTGTCTTTTCCTGCCTCTTTTGTTCTTCTTTGGCTGCGGGGACGGGGTAGCTCATGGGCAGAGCCTCCCCTTTCCCCAAGCAAGGTTCACATATCGAGCTGGTTACCATTTTGTGGGTTACCGTTCGCGCGCTTTGGTTTCATAAGCCCTCCCCCCTTCACCCACTGTAAAGGGTACCTCCCCCTTTTGGGCAGGGGGTACAAGCACGAAGGAGAGGAGTGGGCGCCGCCTCAAACGGGCCCCCTTTAAAAAGGCTGAGGTTTTTTGATGCCCCCCTCCCCCTTTAACCACTACGTTTGGACACCTTATAGCTTCTTCGAAAGATAAAATAATTCCCTCCCCCCCCAATACAGACCCCACTGGCCTGATTTTAGGTCTTTAAGGCAGCGCAACGCAGCTTTGCTTAAAAACTATAACATTACTTCCCCGTCTGACGTTCGAAGAAGGGCTATCATCATTACTTTGA
>CM060327.1:16900120-16902620 GCA_030674155.1 Stramonita haemastoma | reverse complement strand
AACTTTCTCATGACAACCTGGTATTGCTCTATGTCCTCAATCCCCAAAACAAGTGCACAGTGCATGTTTTTTTCAGATTTTAAAAATTCTGTGAAAATCAACACACACAAAATTTCCAACCCACACTCTATAGATATGACCCCAAAAATAATACCGGAGTGTAACCTTCTGGGTTCCGGCTGCTAGCTACTGACACCAGCTTTCATTCTTGCTACGTTTCCCTCTATTTTTTGTGTGTATTTTTATATTTTACACCACTTTAAGTCACAGCAGATTTCTTGGCGTGAAATTCGGGCTGCTCTCCCCAGGGTAGAGCCTGTCGCCACAAGTTCAGCACCACCTCTTTTTTTTTCTTCTTTTCCACTCTGGAGCTGTATTTGTTTCCTTACCAGAGTGACTTTTTTCTAGACCTTTGCCAGGGACAACTCTCTTGTAGCCGTGGGTTCTTTAACGTGCGCTAAATAATTTTTGTAACACACGGGACCTCGGTTTGTCGTCTCATCCGAAAAACCAGCATTTAGACCACCATTCATGGTGTAATGGATGGGGGGGGGGGGGGGGGAGTTTGGGGCCCAAATAGGATTTGAACCACCGCACATTCGACCCTGACCTTTTGTTTTCTAGACAGGCGCATTACCTCTAGACCCCCGATCCATATATTACACCCTTGCATTCGTATTGGTCGTACTAAGACATCCACAGAAATAAAAATCCCTTTTTATGTGAAAGTCTAGCCCCAGCCTGACACAACAGTCATGTGTCATTTTGCACAAGAAATTGTTTCATCCTTTCAGCTAGCACTATATCCCGCTGTATTCTGTTGTGTTGTGTTTTTTTATGTTGTGTTGTGTTATGCTGTGTTCTGCTTTGTTATGTTATGTTGTGCTGTCGTGTTGGGATATTTTATGTTGTGATGTGATGTGTTGTGTGGGTACTACTGTATTGTGCCGTGTTGTGATGGGTTGGCTTGGGTTGGGTTATGTTGGGTTATAATGAGTTATGCTATGCTTTTTGGGTTGGGTTTATGGTGTTGTGTTGTGTTCTGTTGTATGACGTTGTTGTGTTAGGTCATGTTGTGTTATTGTATGACAAGTTGTGTTATGTTGTGTTATGTTATGTTATGCTATGTTACGTTGGGATGTGTTGTGTTATGCTATGCTATTCTACTTTTTTTTTTTTACATTGAAGATAATGGAATAAGCACTCATGTGCTTTATCCCATCCAGTCCCCCGTGTGTATGCTGCAGTTTTGTCAATTCTGTCATCTGTTGTAAATTAAATTTTGTCTATGCTATGTCGTATCATGTTGTGTCAATATGTTGTGTTGTGTTATGTTATTGTTGCGTTATGTTATGCTATGTTACGTTGCATTGTGTTGTGTTGTATTATGTTATGCTATGCTACGTTGCGTTGTAGTATGTTGTGTTGCGTTGTGTTGTGTTATGCTATGCTATGTCGTATCATGTTGTGTTATGTTGTGTTATGTTATTTTTGCGTTATGTGATACTATGTTACGTTGCATTCTGTTGTGTTTATTATGCTATGCTATGCTATGCTATGTCGTATCATGCTGTGTTATGTTGTGTTGTGTTTTATTATTGTTGTGTTATATGATGCTACGTTACGTTGCATTGTGTTGTGTTGTATTATGCTGTGCTATGCTATGCCGTATCGTGTTGTGTTATGTTGTGTCGCGTTATATTATTGTCATGTTATGTGATGCTATGTTTCGTTGTATTGTGTTATGGTTATGCTAGGCTACGTTGCATCATATTGCGTCACACTGTGCTTCAGCTGGAGATGCTACGCCGTCACGGCTGCTACAAGAACGGCAGCAGCACGGGGCCCGCCAAGGAGAGTCGGGACAGGAGGGGGGGGGACGTGCACACCATCTCCACCCCTATCACCTCCTCCCCTGTCTCCCACTTCTGGAACGGGGACAACAGCCCGTCCCGTCTGCATCTGGAAGAAAACGGAGCCATGCTGCCTCAAGATTACCCGCAGATGTGACCCTGCACTACTTTTAACTTAGCTTAGCCTAGCTTAGCTTGACTTAGCTTAGCTTGATCTTCGCCTTAGCTCGGGGCAAGTCAAGTCAAGTCCAGTCAAGTCATCAAGTTGTGTTAAAGACTTTTTTAATTATCGTCCCTTGAAGGGTAATGACAGTCTCCTTGAAAAGTGATGTTGACCTTTTTTTGTGGTTTTTTTTAATCAAAGCCTTGACACTGAAATATGTGTGTGTTAGTGTGTGTGTGTGTTATTTGTGTGTGTGTGTGTGTGTGTGTGTGTGTGTGTGTGTTGTGTGTGTGTGTGTGTGTGTGTGTGTGTGTGTGTGTGTGTGTGTGTGTGTGTGTGTGTGGAGCCAGTTTTCAGTGTCGTTGACAGGCCAAAACTGTCTTACAGGGAACAGTAAGAAATAGGAAGATGAAGAGGCAGAAAGAGAAAACGATGGAAAGACAACACCAGAGAGCTGACGGGCCTTGGGTGGAGCGATCTGCTA
>CM060327.1:16880120-16890120 GCA_030674155.1 Stramonita haemastoma | reverse complement strand
CTTTACCTTTTTACTATTGAAGTGTTATTTATTTATTTATTTATTTATTTATTTATTTATTTATTCTTTTATATCGAGGATAACAGAATAAGCAATCATGTGCTTTTTTTCATCCGGTCCCCGTGTGTATGCAGTTTTGTAAATATTGTCATCTGTTCCCACCGGCACACGATGGCCTACTCTTACGAAAACCGGAACAGGATTTAACGTGTGCGCAAGATGTTCTGCGTGCGTTCGCACACGGGGCCTCGGTTTAAAGTCTCATCCGAAGGACTTGTGGGGAGAGTGGAGTCAGCACTGATGTTAACTCCAGGAGAAAAATTTCCTCGACCGGACTCGAACCCAGGTCGTCAAATTGCCAGCGCAATGTTCTGACCACTAGGCTATCCGTCCCCAGTGTGACGGAGAGAGAGAGAGAGAGAGAGAGAGAGGAGAGAGAGAGAGAGAGAGAGAGAGAGAGAGAGAGAGAGAGAGAGAGAGAGGAGAGAAATGAAAATGGAAATGAAAATGAAAATGTTTTTATTGAACATCAGCCTTGGGCCACAATTCAAAACGAAGTGGGAGATGGGGGAGTGGATGTATGTGCATATAACGAATTTGTTCAGTCTCATCATAAAGCAACGGTACACACTTGATACAACCCATCTTTTTCACTATTAGATCTAGATCTATTTACTTTACATAAGTTCTGCCACTGTCTGTCTTCTTCGAATAGCACGGATTAAAAATGTTGCTAGCTGCACTGAACGACATCTACTACGTGCCTGAAGAAGAAAAGGCATAGGCACATGAAGAAGATCTTTCAGGTAACTGGTTCGTAAATCTGTATATAATGGACAAATATATATTAGATGGTATTCATCTTTAATAACGTTTTTGCACAAAGAACAGTTTTTATCTTGATTGTTGTTTCTGTATCGGTTGAGATTATTATTTAAAGGAAGAACATTCATTCTGGCCTGTGACAGTGCAACTCTGAAACAATAAATATCAATACTATGAAGATACAATTCTTTTTCAAAAACAGTCTTAAAAGATCTATATGTTGCATACCTATTACTCTCTCTCATGACACCTGACCACTCCTGAATAAACATATCAATTAATCTTTGCTTGAATGCACTAAGGAATCCCTGAATATCACCAACACCCTGTTGTAGCCAAACAATATTAAACCCTGAATTGCACAATTCCCTTACACTTGCTACCCAACATTTTTTACCTTTCTGATCTAGAATTAATTGCATTTCGTAGGCCTGTCTTGGCAACCTCTGATTACTCATTTGTAGTAATTTTAACCAATATCTAACTGCACAAATATATGAGTTTATGAATAAAGGATATCTGGCAACTTCCCCATAAACCATTTTATTTGGTGTTTTAACAGGAACTCCCAGAAAACGTTTACAAGCCATCAAATGTATTTTTTCTATATGTTCTAAGCGATTTACTCCCCATACTTCAGATGCATATAGCAATATTGGCTTAATTTTTACATCAAAAACTTTAAAATAAACCTGGTAAGAAATATCTTTGTTTTTTTTAAATGCACTAATTAAACTTATTAGTGCTTTTTTGATAGAGAGGCAAGGCAAGGCAAGGCAAGGCAAGGCAAGGCAAGGCAAGGCAAAGTCTTTTATTCGAGGATAATAGATAAGCACTCGTGTGCTTTTTTACATCCAGTCCCCGCCCTTTTCAGGGATACATCAAATTGAGAAGATACTAAACAATAAAACTTTACGCAATACCAAACAACACCCAAGAATAAGGACACTATATATGATAAGGTAATAAAAAATGCACTCGTTTAGAAAACAACAATCTGAAGTCACAATAAAAGATTTTGATTATGGAAGAGAAGAAAGCGTTAATAGATAAGAGCAAACAAGAGAACAAAATGAAATAAACAACTAAAAAAAACATCAATCCACCACCATCTGTCAAAAATTATACATGTGAAATAAATCATACATTTGGATAAAAGGGGAAATTTTAAAAACTAATATCCTTATTGGAGGGGGGGGGGGGGGGGAGACATACTACCAATAAAAATATAAATAAAGTAAATCAAAATTATTATTATTATGTTTTTTTTACATAAAACATCCTAGATGTTTCAAAGAATAGGCAAAACATTTTCATCAATCGGATAATGTTTTACATACACTCACACACACTCACACACAGACACACACAGACACACACACATAGACACACACGCACACACACACCTCTCACACACATATATACACAGAAACATACACTCAATCACACACACACACACACACACACACACACACACAACACACACACACACACACACACACCACACACCACACACACGCACACACACGCACACAACAACGCACACACAAAACACACACATAACACACACACATATAGACACACATACACACACACAACACACACACACACACACACACACACACACACACACACACACACAACACACACACACACACACACACAACACGCACATTTTCACTGGGTCTCGCACATTTCATCAATAAACTTCATTCTAAGGAAATATATGCCTTGAATTCTGAGTGAAATCATAACCGAACGGAACACAAGAGGAATCTATCCGCTGTAAGGCACATATTTTGGGACATACCCTAATATCTTATAATATCTTATCAATCTTCTGATCACAATCATAAAATGTATGTTTCTAATTATATTTTATGTGGTAGTGGACAAGTTATTCAGTGTTTTTTTTTGTTTTTTTTGTTGTTGTTTTACGATCATTAATTAAAATTTTACATAGAAATCATTACATTCATCACACGTAATTATCAAAAAGGGAGTACAAGATATGAACAAACATTTCTCAATATGGGTGGTAAGAGAGAGAGAGAGAGAGAGAGAGAGAGAGAGAGAGAGAGAGAGAGAGAGAGAGAGAGAGAGAGAGAGAGAGAGAGAGAGATCACTAACTAGTGACACACAAATCAAATTCAATATAGCTATAAAAATGAACATCTACACATTGTAGATAAAATACACATAGTTTATATATACTGTAATGATCAATTTCTGTGAATAGCCTATGTAATCACAAAAATGAATAGCAACACAGCATAATTAAAAAAACACATACTAACTAAACTTGAAACATTGAGATATTAAAATAACATTTATCAAACTCAATAATAATCAAATTTCAGAATAAAATTGAAAACATAAGTATGAATACAGCCTTCATCAAGATAGAAATAATGATAATAATAATAATACATGGAATTTATATAGCGCTATATCTTGTAAAAACAAATCAAAGCGCTTGGAAAGAGACAGACAGACAGACAGACAGACAGACAGACAGAGAGAGAGAGAGAGAGAGAGGAGAGGAGAGAGAGAGGAGAGAGGGGGGGGGGGGGGGGGAGAGGGATATGGTGATATATATATATGATATACATACATGAATACACACACACACATATACACATACACACATATATATGTATATATCCAACAGGATGAGTCTGGTTCAGTATTTTTGATGCATCAAGTGAAATTGAAGGCGATTTTTAAATGTTGTCAATGATTGGTGCTGTTTAATTGAATTGGGAAGGGAGTTCCACAGCACAGGGCCTGAGTATTGCAAACTAGACTTGAACAAGTCTATTCTTGGGATTGGGACACTTGGCTTTTCAGTATTTCTGGAATGATTCATTGGGAACTTATCTCTTAAGGATGTGGGAACAGCTCCTGCCATTATTTTAAACATCATTATGCCTTTGTTATATTTCAGTCTTTGTTGTAGGGGGAGAATACTTAACTGAGTGAAATCCACTTCAAGTAAGGTTGTTTTCTTCAGAAGGATAAGTTTGAGAGCACGTTTGTATAGGCTTAATAATGGTTTCATAGTGTTTGCACTGGCAGAATCCCAGAGGGTTGAAGAATAGTCTATTGAGGATTGTATATAAGCTTGAAAAAATAATTTCTTTGAATGGTAGTCTAGGAAATGTTTAATTTTAGTCAACTGGTATACTCTTTGGGACAAGTATTTGCATAGATGAGATATGTGGTAGAACCAGCTGAGGTTTTCATCGATTGTTATTCCTAGAACTTTGTGATGAGAGGTTTGTTGGATTGCTTCTTTTCTTATGTGGATTGGAAACTGTTTTGGGGGTAGATTTTGTCGCTTTTGTCTGGTGGTGATCAGCATGCATTTTGTTTTTTGGGGGTGAATAGACATGTGGTTCAGTTCTGTCCATTTGACAAGATCATTACAGCTTTGTTGTAATGTGGTTGTAAGAGAGTCAATGTCGTTATGGGTCGTATGTATGGTTGTGTCATCAGCAAATAGTTCACATTTGGATTTGATATGTAGAGGAAGGTCATTTATGTATAATGAAAAGAGAATCGGTCCTAGTATTGATCCCTGTGGTACTCCATAGAGAATAGGTTTTAGATTGGATGTGGATGTAGTTGTTGAGACACACTGTTGTCTGTTTTTAAGATAAGAAGCAAGTAGTTCTAGACTATTTGATGATAGATTATACAGGTCTAGCTTTCTGATGAGAAGTGTGTGGTCAATTGTATCAAATGCTTTTTTGAAATCTACAAATAATACTCCACAAAATTTACTTTCATTAATGTTTGATAGCCAATTGTCTATGAGACTAGTCAGTGCAGTATGACACGAGTGATTTTGTCTGAATCCTGATTGGTTAGGGTAAAGTAGGTTGTTAATGTCTATATGATGGACTAAGTGTTTATTTATATGTTTTTCCAGGGGCTTTGAAAGGAGGGATATAATGGAGATTGGCCTATAGTTTGAAGGATCTGAAGTGTCACCAGATTTGTAGATGGGGATCACTTTAGCAGTTTTGAAGGCATTGGGGAAATAGTTTTTATCAAGACATTGGTTATTTATATATATGAGAGAGAGATCTATTTTATTTATTTATTTATTTATTCTTTTATATCGAGGATAACAGAATAAGCAATCATGTGCTTTTTTTCATCCGGTCCCCGTGTGTATGCAGTTTTGTAAATATTGTCATCTGTTCCCACCGGCACACGATGGCCTACTCTTACGAAAACCGGAACAGGATTTAACGTGTGCGCAAGATGTTCTGCGTGCCTTCGCACACGGGGCCTCGGTTTAAAGTCTCATCCGAAGGACTTTTTGGGGAGAGTGGAGTCAGTACTGATACTCCAGGAAGAAAATTTCCTCGACCGGACTCGAACCCGGGTCTTCAAATTGCCAGCGCAATGTTCTGACCACTAGGCTAGAGGAGAGAGAGAGAGAGAGAGAGAGAGGAGGAGGAGGGGGGGGGGGGGGGGGGGGGGGGGGTAATATCCATTTTTTCGTCTACAGCCTTTATATTCTTTAATGATTATATTATTCCGAATGTTTTGTTTTTGTATGATATGTTTTATTTCTATCGCCTGATTACTGATGTCTTAATCACTTACTGGCTCATTTCTCCTATCATTTATGCCACTGTTGTTGTTACTCTCTCTCTCTTTTATCGCATCAGATACCTGTATACTTCTTGAAAGTACCTGAGTAATTTGCCATCTATGTAGGGTGCATCAACCCTAACAGTGTATTTATACCATGTCTAATTTATTTTCAGAATTATTGTTTTTCGTGCATTTGCGTTTATGCTCTTGCTGTTTATATTCGTCTTTCGTTTACTGAAATGTATACTTTTTGTTTCTCTATAGATAAAAAAAAAAAAAAGAGTTCATGGGAATAAACCATTGTGAATTGCGAATAGTGTCTAGTGTCAGTGTAAAAGGGAAACAACTCTATAGAGCTCAGTATTTTCCAGTAGGGAGTAGTTATCTTTCCGTAGATCGTTGAGGGTGCCATGGTAATTCATTTTATTCTTGAATGATTGTATTATTCTTAATGTTTATGTGGGGGGTCTTTTTTTTGGGGTGGGTTTTTTTTGTTGTTGTTTTTTTTTTGGGGGGGGGTGTACTTTTTTTTTCTATAGCCTGAACCATGATGTTTCCTACTTGGGATTTTCCCTCTCATATCTATCCCTTTTTTTCTACAGACTCCTTCAACCCAAAAAAACTACGTCTTCCTAAGCGTGCTCCCACACACACACGTGTGTGTGTGTGTGTGTGTGTGTGTGTGTGTGTGTGTGTGTGTGTGTGTGTGTGTGTGTGTGTGTGTGTGTGTGTGTGTATGTGTGTGTGTGTGTTTCTGTGTGTGTGTGTGTGTGTGTGTGTGTGTGTGTGTGTGTGTGTGTGTGTGTGTGTGTGTGTGTGTGTAGTAGTAGTCTTCAATTTTACGTCCTTCCACATAAAGTGATACCGTTGTGTGTGTGTGTGTGTGTGTGTGTGTGTGTGTGTGTGTGTGTGTGTGTGTGTGTGTGTGTGTGTGTGTGTGTGTGTGTGTGTGTGCGTGTGTGTGTGTTTGTGTGTAAGTGTGTCTGTTTGTGTGTAAGTGTATGTGTGTGTGTGTGTGTGTGTGTGCGTGCGTGTGTGTGTGTGTATTGTGTGCGTGCGTGTGTGGTGTGTGTGTGTGTGTGTTACGTTATTGGTTTTGGATGAACAAACTCTTTGTTTTGAAAACACTTCAGTGGACGTAGGACGCTGACTGAAATGCCAAGAGAATGTTCCCAATTGCAACGTAGTTCTTTTATGAAGAACTCTTTGTTAGAAAACACTCCAGTGGATGTAGGACGCCGACTGAAATGCCAAGAGTTGCTTCCTATATCTCTCGTGAACCACATCCAACAGAGCACACGTTGACTCAGGAATCAAGTTGTATTGTTTTTATTCAACTGAATCACTTCAAAGCAGTATTCATTTCCAGTACAAGAATTCCAAAACAAAAGGAAAATCCTTTCCAAAATCACCATGGATTTACAACCAAAACTCTGTGACTACACTCACTAAACACAACATCAGTCAGCTAACGACTTTCACAGTCCTCATAGCTCTCCTTCTATGCCTTCAATTTCTCTCCCCTTCTTCAAGAAATCTCTCCTATTTATCTGCAATCCGCATTGCTTCCCTGCTCGAACACTAGGGTATCTGGACTCTCCTCCTCTCCGTTCCTCATCTTCTCCGTCTCATCCTCGACTCTCCTCCCTGCCGCTGCATCCAACTCTCCTCTCTCCTGCTGTGATAACAGCCCCTTGTATTATATACAGTCCCAGGCCCCTTCTACTGACCGCTGGAACATTCCAGAAACTTAAGGAACTGTACAGTCATCTTAGTTTACAGTAGCATTCTGGAAACTTCTAGAACATCGTTAGTATACTGTAGACTATTCCTGACACCTCTAGCACTTCTTAGAATATTTGTAGAATATTCCGGAAACTTCATGAGCAAGCAAACATATATGCAAGCTGCAGGTATTAACATTTCACAATAAAACTATTATTCCATGCATCATGAGCAAAGAATATCGATCATAGCAGTCCCACACATATTCTTAACAGAAGCTCTGAATCTGTTTGTAACATTACCCCCCACTTAGAACAAATTTCCTAAATTTGTTTCCTAAAACAAATCAAACAGATTCAACATTGTAACTCGAGATTCAAAGTACAGTATTAGCACATTTCAATTCATAAATTGCTCATGCAATTATTTCCAACACTGTCACTTTATAGTACCAATTCAAATGTTGCATTTTCATTTTGCAAATACATTTAGATTAGTAACTTCGATCTTGGGTCACATAAATTTCACCACAAATGTCCTCTGGGTTTGGCACCTGTCCATCACTCCCATTGAGGAGAACCGTGATGAAGTCTCTGGGACAGCTCCTCCAGGATCAAAGAGCGTAATCCTGTTGACCCTATTGTTGTCCCACACATGCTGTCTGCACCATCCTTTCCTTGGATGACAATGACCAGAGCTGCACTCTGAGATCCCTGAGATCCATTACTATTCCTGCTTCTTTCCACTTACAAAAGTCCTTCACAGACTCCCTTGCCACATGAGGAAGTTGGTACAGTCTTGACCTGACTGGACCAGGCGATGTCAGTTTTATTTCGTGGTCAACCAATCCTGTCGTTCCTGGGATTTCGGTATACCAGTTAGCACAATCATTCATAAGCATGCAGGGTTCCTCCCTCTGGAGGCGAGAGGGTCCTTGTCCTACTCTAGCCTCTTCCATTGAGTTGCTTGAGCATCTCTTACTCAGTGCCAGAGGTGTGTCATCCCTCAGAGTCACTTCATCCCTTATACTGGCTTCTTTCAATGAAACATCACCTTTGTTTGGCATGCTCTTCCTCTCCATCCATTCTGGATCAGGATCATCTGCAGATCTAGCACCCTCAATATTGCCGATAATGAGGTCACAGACTGGAGTAGGTAGACACAAAGCCTCAGCCTCTCCTACAAAGTAAGGTGTGTCCACTCTGATCAAAGCTGTGGGTACTTCTATCACCCTACTGTCCACTGTCATGAGCAATCTATGGTGCCCTGTGTACTGGTTTTCCTTGACCAGGTCCTGTCTGACCACAACTCTACTGCATCCAGTATCTCTCAGGACATTCACAGTCCTTCCTGCGACTTGCCCCTTTCTCACTGGGAGATTGTCATTACTGCTGACTGACGGTACAGCAGCTGCACAACTACTAAAGGGAATCTTCCTCCCATTGACCAAAAGAAGTTGTCCATCCTTGAGACAAGACTTGATTTCATCATCAACAAACGACTTTAACTTCTTCACAAATGAAATTGAAACACACTCACTTCTTGTCTGGTTGTCAGCCCTTGCTGCTGCCACTTTCTGCAACATTGATGCTGTGTTTCCTTTGACACGTCTTTCATTCTGGTTCGCATTCCCTGATGCTCTCGATAACTTATTTCCATTTCCAAATGTAGGAGGGATCTGACAGTCAACTCGTTTATGACCTAAACGATGACACTGGTAGCATCTCACTTGCTTCAGCTTCTTCTTAGGAAAAACTTGACATTCCACTTGCTTGTGTCCAACACGATGACAGCTGTAGCATCTCACTTGCTTTAGCTTCTCTTTCCTTAGATAAGCTTTACATTCAAACTGTTTGTGCCCCACACAGTGACAGTTGTAGCACTTCACCTGCTTCTGTTTCCTTTTCTCACCCACTTTGGGTAGCTCTCTTCCACCTGAAAGATGATCAGACTTTGGCATTGCCAGTTTGCGATTATATGATGTGAGGTAACGATCTGCCGCCCTACCTATGTCCGACAGTTTCTGAGATTGTTGCTGGCGAACAAATATGGCCACATCCCTCGGGCAAGCCTTGATGAACTGTTCTCTGACGATAAGGCTTGACAGTCCTTCATAGTCCTCTGTAGCATCTGATAACTGCACCCAACGTTTGAGATATGCTTTGAGTCTGACGATAAACTGTCCTGAACTCTCTCCGATTTCAGGTTGACAGTCACGAAGTCGCTGACGATATCCTTCTTCTGTAAATCCGTATCTTACCAGAAGAGCATTTTTCAGTTTAAAATAATCTCTAGCATCTTCCTCAGACAGACGACAGTAGACATTGAGCGCTGTTCCTGACAGTAAGGCGCTCAAATTAGATGCCCATCTATCCTGTGCCCATCCAGCGTTTCTGGCAAAGCGTTCAAACCTCTCTAGGTAGCAGTCCATGTCATCTTGTTCATCATCAAACACTGGCAACTTCGGAGCTTTAACATTATTACTCAATCTATGAACAGAGCTGCTATGCTCTAATTCCAGTCTTCTCATCTCCAATTCATGACGCCTTTCCCTCTCTCTTTCTTCTCTTTCAATTCTCTCTTTTCTTTCTTCTTCTTCTCTTTCTATGGCTTCTCTTCTCTTTTCCATTTCAATTCTTTCTTTTCTCTCTTGCTCTTCTCTTGCAAGTCTGTCCTTTCTTTCTCTTTCTTCCTTTTCAATCTGTTCTTTTTTCTTTCTTTCTTCTCTTTCCATGGCTTCTTTCCTCTTTTCCCTTTCTCTTCTTTCTTTCTCTCTTTCTTCTCTTTCCATGGCTTCTGTTTCTTTTCTTCCAAGCAAGTTACAACCAATACACTCCAA
>CM060327.1:16865120-16872620 GCA_030674155.1 Stramonita haemastoma | reverse complement strand
TTGAAAATCTGATTCCTAATTTCAAATTCTGCCCAGTCTTCTTCTTCTCTCTGCTTTGTTCTGTTGTTTGTTGTTGTTTTGGTTTTTTGGCTTTGTTTTGGTTTTTTGTTGTATACCTTTGTCAGATTCCCTAAAATCATTTCCATTTCGGGATAATTTTTACTGTGCATTTTATGTTGGAAAAAACCTAGACTTAATAATCAACTTTAAAATGTTAGATGGATAATAAAGAGTATTCATTTATTTTAGAGTATTAATTTAACGGAATTATCAACCATCAAGTATTAGTTTATTGGAATAGGGTCAAATTTTTATATATATATATATATATATTATATATATATATATATATATATATATATATATATATCCTTTTCAGCTTCTCTCTGTCAAGTAACCATCCTCAAATAGGCCTCGGTGTGGACTATGGAATTCACGCCAAAAGAATATATATATATATATATATATATATATATATATATATATATATATATATGTGAGAAAATATAGTGGAGAAAATAAGTGCAGGTAATTGTTCATTGTTCATTCTCCCCCCCCCCCCCCCCTCCTTCTCTCTCTCTCTCTCTCTCTCTCTCTCTCTCTCTCTCTCTCTCTCTCTCTCTTTGGGGAGGGGAGGGGTGGAGGTGCAGGAGTCGGGTGTGTGTGTGTGTGTGTGTGTGTGTGTGTGTGTGTGTGTGTGTGTGTGTGTGTGTGTGTGTTTGTGTGCTGCCTTTTACTGTCTCTCTCTCACCTCCTATCCCCTCTCTCTTTCTTTTTGTCTTTCTTTAATCACCTCCTCTACCTCCATTCCTCCTCCCCCCTCTCTCTTCATATCTCTCCTTCTCACTCCTTGCCCTTTCTTTACCCCCTCCCACTCTCTCTCTCTCTCTCTCTCTCTCTCTCTCTCTCTCTCTGTCTCTCTCTCTCTCTCTCTCTCTCTCTCTCTTCTCTGTCTCTCTCTCTCTCTCTCTCTCTCTCTCTCTCTCTCTCTCTCTCTCTCTCTCTCTCTCTCTCATCATTTCTTACTCTCTTTCTTATACCCACTTTTCACCCCTCCCCCACCCCCCTCCCTCTCCATTTCTCTCTTGCTCTTACAATTCAATTCAAAACAGTTTATTCCCATTAAATTACTCTTTTTGAAGCTATAGAGACACAAAACGGGCACATATCAATAAAGGAATGAGAGGTATTTACTTATTCATTTGTTTGTTTATTTATTTATTTGATTTATCTATATCTAGTCTAGATCTATTTATTTATTTGTTCTTTTATAAATCGGGGATAATGGAATAAACACTCGGGTGTTGTTGTTGTTGTTGTTTTTTACATCGTCCCTATTAGACCTTGGTCCCTCCATAGACCCCCCTCCCCCCCTGGGGGGGATTTATGGGTGCATTTTTCTGAAACTTTGTTTATTTTAACGTGTTATGGTATATGTTACCCTCATGTAACCAGGTTATTTCAGGATATACAAGCAATTCAATATGGTAACCGTTCAGAAGGCAAATATTTAGGGGGTGAGGTTAATTTTGCATTATTTATGTAAATATATTCTTACACATTGTAGACAGACAGGTTCGTAGGGTTGTTGTCAACAATAAGGGGTAGTAGATTTGGGGGAGGGGAAGATGGTAGGATGACTCAGGCACTCCACATCTCAAACGTATTGATGGAGGCCACGCAGGGGTGTTATGGTAACACGTTTTATTGTTTCATTTACCATAACAAAACAACACACACCTGAAACAAATACAAAATTCAGGTAACTATCCACATCTAAAACCACACCTGAAACAAATACAAAATCCATGTAACTACCCATAATTAACCAGGTACATAACTCATGAAAGGCACACATTGCAAATACTATTGTCGTCTATGGTCTAGCCGAGTATCAGAACCAAACTCCTTTCATCACCCACACCAAGATACCAAGTTAATCACAGGGAACCAACAGAGAGTATAAAATTGTAAATAGCAAATCCACATATTACAATTAACCAGGAAAACCCTTTCCTCAGTACTCTCAGCTGACATTATCTTAATAATATCGAACAGAACTTAGTCTATGCTAAGATCTTTTTCACAACATTGGTTCCTATCAAACCTATGGATATCGTAATACGAGAGAGAGAGAGAGAGAGAGAGAGAGAGAGAGAGAGAGAGAGAGAGAGAGAGAGAGAGAGAGAGTAAGGAAGAGATTGAGCAGGCATAATCTAGTGTCACAAAAATCACATACAAAATTAGCAGCTCTAGGCACACAAATGACTGACCATAGTCACCAAATCACGGTTGCTGAAGCCCCTAGTACAATAATAAAACAAGTATCACAAGGACCAAGCTAGTCCTTACTTTCAGACAACCTCCACAGTTTCCAACTCAACGTTGTCTATTCCAATTAAACTATACCATGATAGTTTAACACAATAACTTTGTACTAACCCACATTAATTTATCTGCGATCACTGCGATTTGTAAACCTCGTCTCGGAATAACACAAAACCAAATCGATAAACATCCAATCAATTGTAAAATAAACCCAAGCTCTCACAATTAAATAATGAAAGTCTTACGATTCTCAACCAACTTATGTGTGTCAAACAATACACACTCTCACTGAACCAAATCCATCATTAAGTTCAGTTAGTATAGGCGATCGAGTTTGTTTGTCGAATGGACTATCACCCTGATAAACTGAACTACAATAAAAGAAAATGTTTCACTTACAGCTCAACCAGAAAAGCAGCTACTGCACTAGCTTGTCACATCATTAGGGCTCGGACAGTTTGCCGACGTCTTGCCGTCTTCAGGTTGTTGCAGGAAATGGCTGAGCCACTGCCCGCTTCCCTTACTTACTCCCAACTATTTCTGTCCTTAACCAATAGATTTGAACTAAGCATGTCCAGGGGGGTACCAGGTGACTTGGGCTTAGCCCAATCAATTTAAACTGGAAATTTGAAAAGAACCAAGTCAGCAAAAGTTGACCACAACAACAAGCTTGTTGAGCAATAGACTAGCAGGGCAGACCTGTTAATTGTCGCCAGCTTGTCTCAAGTGGGCAGACACGACTCTCCCTCTTGTCTCAAGTGGGCAGCCAGGACTCTCCCTCTCTAATTCCGACTCTCTTTCTCTAGTCCTACCCATCGCGCTAACAAAGAAAAGTCCAAGTCGGGTACAAGTAGACCTTACGCCAGCCCCTGTAACACTCTTAGAAGAGAAGGGGAAGGAGGAAGGGGGGGGGAGAGGAGAGGGTTGTAGTTCGACAGTTAGTGTCTAGTTATAGTGTCTAAAGTGCACACTATAACAACATTCATATCAAATTTGGTAACAAAATAAAGGGTATTAAACAGGCTATCAACATATGTTAATGCCACCACTGCACAAGAAACGCCTGTCCCATATTTTAAAAACAAAATAGAAAATTGAAATGAAAACGCCGTACAATCCTGTCCTGCCTTCAACATCTACCTGCCAAAGTGTATAACGTTTATAGGTGTGTGTGTGCGCGCGCATGCTGCGTGCCTGCGTGCGTGTGTGTGTGTGTGTGTGTGTGTGTGTGTGTGTGTGTGTGTGTGTGTGTGAGTGAGTGAGTGAGTAAGTGTACATTCGAATTTGTTAAAACTGTAAATTGCTGTTGATTGCTTGTGTGTTGTGTAGGGCGAATGCAAGCGCTTTGATTTGTTTTTACAAGATATAGCGCTATACAAGTTCCATGTATTATTATTATTATTATTATTATTATTATTATTATTATTATTATTATTATTATTATGTTCAGTGACAGGGTGGTGGATGGGTGCCATTAGTCCACAGTAGACTGCTTCTTTTCTGTCCCTTCTCCTGTGAGTTATACCCACCCTCCCCATCCAGAGACAAGTTGATTTCCATTTGTGGCCTGGAATCTGGAGGAAAAAAAACACACCAAAAATCAGCAAGTTGAGCTTTGTAGACTGCCTCTGTGTTTGAGAAATGAGTTTCCACAACATGCAACTTAGGTTCTGCCTTTACTTTTGCAAAGCATGGAGGAACATCATGTGGCTCATACTGCACTGAGCATTGGCAGTCCTGATAATGAGGAGGAGGTTCTGTCTGAGACAGAAAAGTGTCAAGCATTGTGTCCCCAGTAACCTCTTGAATGACAATGCCATGAGTGGAGTGGGTGGTGTTGGCTCCTGATGGAGTTTCTTCGTTCGGGTCAAAGTTATCCCAGCAAAAATGGATAACCTTGTTCTCTCTCAAACTCACTGTTGAAGGAAGAAGACTTGCCCACTGAAGTACAGAATTGGCAATAGCAGTCTCAAGTCACACAATGGTTTTGTATCCAGCAACATGACCAAACCTATTCAACAGACTTATGATTTCAGAGCTGCCAGTTACATGTTTGACAGACATTCCAAGCAAAACATGTTTAGGCATTTTCCACTTCCCTCCTGTCACAGATTAGCATATGTCCTGGGCAATTGAGGATGCCAGTCTGGTGGTTTTGGGTTGCTCCATAGAACTACTCTTTCCAGATAGCAGTGTTTTTAGAAAGTCTGTGAGGATATCTGGAGGTTTAACAGCATCAGACTGAAGAAATTCTGCAGAAGGAGGCCATGGCATATCAGGTGTTGCCCTGAAAGCATCCATAATGTATCGGCGAAGAACATATGCAGATTCCTCAAGACGTCTTTCTTCTGAAGCTGCTGACACAAATGCTGTCTCAACTGCCTGACCCTGGGCAAGTTCATCACAATAAACAAGATCACTGCGGTGGTTCGGAGCCCAGAATTGAATTCTGAAGCCAAAATGTTTCATTATTTTTTCTTTCAGTTTGTAAGTCTTGTATCCTGGGTTGTAGAAGTCAGGAGAATGTTGTTGCATGTATTCACAGTACTTATCACCTAGTATGGTCATTCTCTCCACCTGTGAACCTCTGATTATTACATTTTCTTCATACTCGCATATGTACTCAAATGCCCTCTCGTGTGCCTGTAGCCGCTCAGTAGTTTTCTGGTCTGTTGATGTTTCAGCATGCCTGTCTTCACATCTCAAATAGTCTTTTCTACAACCTTCGTGATAGTGAGCTTCACGTACTACAAGATCTGTATCTTGATAATGAGTGATAATATCATCTTGTTTAGTTTTGGCTGCATCCTGTATAGACTGTTCTGCTGTCTTGGTGATACATTTTACAAGTTTTCCAAAACATGGAACCCCTTTTGAAACTTTCTTTTTGAATTTCTTCTTGCAAAAAATGCAACTGCCTTTTGGAAGCAATGGGCCTTAAGTAGCAACAGTCCTTTAGGTTTTGATGGTCCTGCAACCTCTTCACTACCTGTCTCACGCTTTCTTTTCCTGGCAAATTTCACACTTGTAAACCGTGCATAACAGCTTCTGTGATAACCATGGCGTGTAAAGTCAAGGTCTTCCGGAATACAATTACAAATCTCATCTAGTCTATGACATGCCACATCTGAAGAACGTCTCAAGTGAAGAGACTTTTAAATAGTTTTTTTTGTGCTTTCTTCAGTTAGTGGAGTTACAGTCTTTTCTGTTATTTTGGAAATGAATTATACAAGTTCTCCCACCCCTGGAAGTTTTTCTTTTGCACTTAAGTGTACTTTTGAAGGTCCCTGGATGTTCATCTGCCATGTTGAAATGTTCATTTTATACAGGAAACGTCACATGAGGAAGATGAAATACACTTTCAGTGAGAGACTGCACACTTGCCAATGACTCCACTCTCCTCAAAAGTCTTTCGGATGAGTCTGTAAACCGAGGCCTCGTGTGCGAACGTACCAAGAACGTCTTACGCACACGTTAAATCATGTTCCGCTTTTCGTAAGAGTAGGCCATTGTGTGCCGGTGGAAACAGATGAAAATATTTACACAACTGCATACACATGGGGACTGGATGAAAGAAGCACATGAGTGCTTATTCCATTATCCTCAATATAAAAGAATTAAAAAAAATAAATAAATAAATAAAATAAAATGACCTGAAACATGATGGTTAAAATGGATACTAAAAGTACTACTCAACAGTTTGCCTTATCCCCAGCGTTTGTGGTGGAGGACCCGGAACTGAAAAGAACAACGAATTATGACCACGCTTTGTTCTATTTTTAGATGTATGTTATCGTGTGTCACTTGTATGTGCTGTGGTGTGTGTGTGTGTGTGTGTGTGTGTGTGTGTGTGTGTGTGTGTGTGTGTGTTACACGCGTGCACACGCACGCGACTGATCTGCATATTATGTGTAATTTCTTGAGGAAAAAAAAGAAACTAAAAAAATCATAGACTCAAAGCGCTGTGGTTAACACATCCTCTTCGTTAATTATACATATGGCTGTTGCAGTACTTACTGTGTGTTACAGACATTCTGTGATCAGTAATAACATCTTGATCTCGACCTATTTGTTAATACTTTGTGGATCATACTGATAGTTGATACATTTCTGGCACCGAACACACAAGGCGTGAGATGAGAAAGTGCCGCTCAACTGACGGTGAGAGAACGGAACAGCGCTCGGCTGTGGTTGAGTGGTAAGACAGATTTCAGCTGCGTTCGGTTCCGACGGCCGCGCATTAAAGTCATCACTGTAGTTTTGTTTTAAATATGTCAGCAAAAAACTGTGCCTATATAATCGGCAAAATTATACTAGATGCTATTCACAATAAAATTATGAGAAATTAAGCCAGATTTTGTGCAATAATCTCAGCGTGAACATCCCTACCCCAAAAACCTAAATATAGGGCGCAAAGAGGGGAAAATGCACTGTTGATACACCTCTCACTCCTGAAATAACCTGTATCCCAGAGGGTAACATGTCAAATGTTTCTACCAACATCATAAGCTTTCAGAAAAACAAAGTCAAAAATCCCCCCCAGGGGGGGGGAGGTTTCCCTCTCCTAGACCATGGTCTATATGTGTATACAGTGTTGTAAATTTTGTCATCTGTTCCCACCAGCACACAAAGGCCTACTTTTACCAAAAGCGGAACAGGATTTAACATGTGCCCAAGATGTTCTGCACACACGGGCCTCAGTTTATAGTCTCATCCAAAGGGGGAGAGTGGAAGCCAGTACTAGAAAGCCCTTGAGTGACGATTTATAGATCTAGTAGTGGACGTGGTTGAAACAATAAAGAAAACTCATGTGTTTAAACTATATTTTAACCTTTATAACAGTGCATAAAAAAAAGCAACAACAACAACAACAACAAAAAGTGCCTGACAATTATGTAGGCAAAAGAATCAGTTCACATTTGGTTTTTCATTATTCTTTAATATCGATGATAATGGGATAAGCACTCTTGTGCTTTATTACATCCAGTCCCTGTGTGTATGCAGTTTTGTAATTGTCATCTGTTCTCACCTGCACATGATGGCCTACTCATACAAACAGCGGAACAGGATTTCACGTGTGGGCAAGATGTTCTGCATGCGTTCACACACGGCCTGGGTTTCTGGTTTTTATAGTCTCATTAAAGGACTTTGGGGGGGGGGGGGGGGAGTGGA
>CM060327.1:16847620-16857620 GCA_030674155.1 Stramonita haemastoma | reverse complement strand
CACACACACACACACACACTGTCCACCACCACATTGTTGTGAATACAAGTTGAAATGAAAAGAATTTTAACCCCCCAACACACAAAAAGTGGAAAAGCATAATACGAGCTGCTTGCTATTCATGGTCGAGGTCGAGGTCGACCGACACTCGTCATGACGTGCTCGTGTCGGCTGCTATTACGTTATGTGGGAGTGCGAGGCACAGAATCCACTTGGGTGGTTTTGTTCTTTTCTTCACAGCTAAGTCTTCCATAGGCCAGGCTGTTGGTTGGACTGTCCACACACTTTTTCTGTGTTCCTTTGGTCAGCAGCAAGTCTCAACGCCAATGACTAGAGCATCTGACATCATACAATGGTGAGAGTTACAACTTTGTGTTGGTGGACGTAACATAGGCCTAGTACACTGTGTCCTTTTAGTATGCTTACCCGTTTACCTGGTGGGCATGTGTGTGATACTGTGCGTGTGATCCAGGTACACCTAACATTTTAGTAATTGAGTAGTCCTTGAACGCTTTGGAAATAGATCAATATGCATGTTAATTTGATTTTTTCATGTATTAGATGTAGTGAGACTATATAATTTTTATTATATGAAGTTCCTGGTTCCTTACACAAAATATTGTGGTTGTCATGCGTACCACATATATATATTTTTTTAATAGAGTGTTGACGGCTGAATCGTTTTGATTTCAGAATTCATATGTAACTAATTAGTTATTATTTTTTCCATTTTGTTGGTATGATTTATTGTTAAGAGGATGAGATGAGATATCATAATATCTTTTTGTATTCATCAGGATGAAGTTATCTCCCTTGTAATGTGAATAGTCAGTCAGTCTGACCTAGGAAAGAAAATCTCTCATTCATAGTTACAATAGTTGAAAGACTGATCATGACATGATTCGATTGGTCTCCACAACCATGAAGATTCCCTACTTTTATTGTAAATTAATATTTTTGACTTGTTATGTCATGTCCCTATAGGTACATCCATCTCACCACTAGCAAAGCAATTGTAATTCCTATGTAAAGAACTCTTTCATAAACTGTGGTGTGCAATTGAAAAGCATATGGAATAAACTTCATTTAGATAAATAAAACATCACTCAATTTAAGTGGCAATAGATCATAGGCGGTTTTGAAACACGATGATAGGCCTAATGGTAGTTCTTTGTTGGAAACAAATTAGAATTATAGAACTGAATTATATAAAATGCAGATATAAAAGTATCGATCTATGGTATATTTTGGATTTAGATATGAATGAATATTAGGTTGGATGATGTTAATATCGATAATATGTATTATTAGAGATCGTTCATTCTTTCGATCATACAAAACTGCTTCGTTAGGCTGGATAGGCAGCGGGCTAGATAAGGCACGGATGTTATCGCATTGCTGTTGATTTATTAACATCTCATCTTATGGGAACCTCTTAATAATGTGCACATGTATACAATTTGTGGATCATATTCTTCTTTTTCTGTTCATAAAGTATTAGGTCTTATTCGACTTTTAATGCTTTATTGCCGAAAGTCATAGTGTGGAGCTGTTAAAAGTGTGTCTAGTCAGAGGCTTTAATTACCTTTAGCTTGCAGCCAAATAATTGTTGTGCAGAATGCAGTAATGCATGTTAGAGCTTGTGTTCTCAAGATTATTTTGATATATGATATGTTTAGCCTTGTTAGCAGGCAGCAGGATAATCACCGCTGAAGCTGCATGAGAAAGCACACATTTCTTATGTGTATATATATATATATATATATATATATATATATATATATATATATATATATAAAGGGAAGTGGATTTGTCTTCTGTGCATGCTTTAGGTTAGCATGCACAAAGAACTTTGATTGTCTCTTCTCATTTTGATTATTTTCTCTTGTGTTTTCGATTGATTGTCACTTCTGTTTTTTGATTGATTTTCTGTCTTCTCTGTTTTATGATTGTCTGTCTCTTCTCTTTTTGGTTGATTTTCTGTCTTCTCTGTTTTATGATTGTCTGTCTCTTCTCTTTTTGATTGATTGTCTGTCTTCTCTGTTTTTTGATTGATTGTCTCTTCTCTTTTTGATTGATTGTCTGTCTTCTCTGTTTTATGATTGTCTGTCTCTTCTCTTTTTGATTGATTGTCTGTCTTCTCTGTTTTATGATTGTCTGTCTCTTCTCTTTTTGATTGATTGTCTGTCTTCTCTGTTTTATGATTGTCTGTCTCTTCTCTTTTTGATTGATTGTCTGTCTTCTCTGTTTTATGATTGTCTGTCTCTTCTCTTTTTGATTGATTGTCTGTCTTCTATGTTTTTTGATTGATTGTCTCTTCTCTCTTTTCTTCTTATTGTCTCTTCTCTTTTTGATTGTCTGTCTCATATATATATATATATATATATATATATATATATATATATATATATATATATATATATATATATATATATATATATATATTTTGTGATTGATTCACACTGCTGTTAAGACTACCTCTGATGCTTCAGTAGACAAACAATCTCTCACTCGCTGACCCCGAACCACGATCTGCTGTGCAGGAGACAACTTTTTAAAAAATCTGTTTTATTTTATACCACTTTATGTCACAGCAGATTTCTCTGCGTCGGGCTGTTCTCCCTAGGGAGAGCCGCATGGCCACAAGTGCAGTGCCACCCTTTTTGTTTTCTTTTTCCCGTCTGCAACTGTATTTGTATCCCTATCACAGTGGCTTTTTTTCTACAGAATTTTGCTTGGGGCAACCCTCTTGTTGACGTGGGTTCTTTTACGTGCGCTAAATAATGATGTGTAACGCTCGGTTTATCATCTCACCCGAAAGACTAGCACCCAAACCACCACTCATGGTCTAATGGATGAGGGAAAAGGTTTGGGCCCAAACGGGATTCAAACCACGGCACACTTTTGACCCAGACTTTTGCTTTCTAGTCAGGCATGTTACCTCTAGACCACTGATCCACTGAGCCTTAATGTCGGGCAGATGATATGCCTCAATAATTGTATTATAGGTTACAATGTCCAAACGCCCCTCATGGTGCTTTTCTATTTTGTGGGTATTTAATTTATTCAATTTAATTTATTTTTGTAAGAAGGAAGGTGGCAGGATGAGTAAGACATTCGCTTGCCAACATATAAACTGTGAGCTTCTGGGTTCGATTCCAGCCTCGCCCTTCCTTCCCAGTTTGACGATGGAAAAAATCCAACCCAATGTCAAAGATATTGGATGAGAATATAAACCGAGGACCCCTGTGCGAATGCACACAGAACAGCTTGCGCACAAGTTAAAAACCTGTTCCACCTTTCTGAAGAGCAGGCCTTTGTGTACCGGTAGGAGTGGATGACCCCTTGCCCTTCATGCTTCCTTATCCAGGCTTTGCGCTTTAGAGCCTAAAGCGTGTGACAAACAGATGCCTATTATATTTTCTTTGTGCCAGGTTGTGTGTGTGTGTGTGTGTGTGTGTGTGTGTGTGTGTGTTGTGTGTGCGTGTAGAGGCAGTGTGCCACATTACGCTGCGACAAAATAGTACCCACAAAAAGTTAATAGAAAACCACACCCACAGCGCAACAGCCGTTTGTGCGCTATATATAGATCTATAAACTGACTTCGGCAGGTTGTAAAGAAAGCCCTACATTTTTCTAACGTTGGGAGTCTTCTTGTTGTTCTTCTTATGCCTATCAATTCCCAAGGAAGAAAAGGGCGCAACAACCCCCCCCCCCCCTCCCCCCTCAACGAACTGGGTTCTGGGAGATCCTCTTCAGCTGGGCCCACGTCATTCCGGCTGCCTTCGTCTCTGCTTCAATGCTTCTGGGCCAGGTCTGTTTTGGTGGACCCACTTTCTGCTTCCCTTGTGGATTCCAGTCAAGAGCCTGGTGACATTTGAAGCAGGCTTGTGAAGTCTAAGTCTACGTGAGGTTTTACCACGACAATCAACTTTGCTAAATCTGTCTTGTCAGTTGCGTTGTTTGCCCACATGCCGGATCAAGGCTTTCTTGGAAGAGTTTTTTGACAAGAGGTCTCAGTTTTGAAGACACATGCCTTGCCTCCAGTTATGCCCCAGTCAGTGCTCTCAGCCATTACACCAGGCAGAAGGAAAACAAAAACAAGTTTTAAAAAAACAAACAAAAAAAGATTGCAGGTGAAGTGCAATTCTTTAAAAAGAAAATAATCCCTTAAAAAAAAAAGCTTCAGTTTTTACACAGGGTTGTCAGTCAATGCCGTGATCTTATCACCTCAGTTAAAAAAAAAACCCAAAAAAAACACGAAAATCCATTAAAGCAGAAATTTCGCTAACTGGAGGAAAATTATTGTAAAGAGTCAGGAGTACGCCTATTGTTTTCCCTAGCTTGGATGATGGTAGAGACTGAAAATCGTCGCAGGCTGCCTGAGCGGAGATTTCCAGTTAATCGGGAATCTCCCATCACTGGAAATAGCAAGACAGCAACAGGCTTAGGCTACAAACTGAATAAGCTTAGGCCACACAGGCCAACTCCTATGTGAGTAGCCTACTGGCAGCCGGTAAACTGTCTTTCTTTTAACAGCTTTGTTATCAGTCTACATTGTAACAACCATGATCAATGCCATGTACATACACTTCATCTCAAAATACCATCCGCTATGGCGCGGGTGGCAGATTCCGGACTGGAAGCCAGTCCTGGGTTTGATTCCCATAAGAGTCATAGGGATTTTGGGGGGCTCTGGCCGGCTCCTAGGCAAAGTAAGGCAAGGCAAAGTATTTTATTCGAGGATAATAGATAAGCACTTGTGTGCATTTTTACATCCAGTCCCCGCCCTTTTCAGGGTTACATCAAATTGAGAAGATACTAAACAATAAACAGAGTGAGTGTGCTGTGGGCTCAGTGGAGAGACTGGGACCACACAGTCGAGCTTTATCCGCTTTATGGATGCGAGTTTGAGAGTGTTGCTCAAATAACCTGACCAACACTGCAGGTGTCTGTATCTTTTGGGCCCGGTTGACGCTGGGATATATTATGATAGTAAGCGTAGAGTACAGCCCTGTCAAGTAGTCTCCAAGCACAAGCACTTCCATAGCAGCATCATTACATCATCCTCATTCACAGCGATCATCATGCAATGAAAAACTTGCATCTGATTCCCATGCCCCGTTGCTCTGGTCTCATGGTGACCTGAGGGTCGGTTTCCCTATACCCTACGCTTCTGTGCCTATGGTGAGTGTGTGTCAAAGCCTTTGGGGTTGGAGGTTCGAGGGGGGCGTCGTTGGAGGGACTACCTCAGGTGGGTGACTCACTCAGTCTGGTTCCAACTATATATAGATATGTGTGTGTGTGTGCGTGCGTGTGCGTGTGCGTGTGTGTGTGCGTGTGCGTGTGTGTGCGTGTGTGTGTGTGTGTGTGTGTGTGTGTGTATGTGTGTGTGTGTGTGTGTGTGTGTGTGTTACAGGCATTACGTCTCAGACCAGGCGTGTCTCTGATAGCGCAGTGCGAAGAGGATCTGTTGGAAGGTTGGTCAATGAGGATGTGTTTTCTATTTACTTTATTTTATTCTTTTATATCGAGGATAATAGAATAAGCACTCGCGTGCTTTATTCATCCAGTCCCCGTGTGTATGCAGTTGTGTAAATATTGTCATCTGTTCCCACCGGCACACAATG
This sequence comes from Stramonita haemastoma, assembly GCA_030674155.1. NCBI lineage: Eukaryota > Metazoa > Mollusca > Gastropoda > Neogastropoda > Muricidae > Stramonita > Stramonita haemastoma. The sequence continues at coordinate 16,851,990 of CM060327.1, read as the reverse complement.
GCCCACTCTTACGAAAAGCGGAACAGGATTTAACGTGTTCGCAAGATGTACTGCGTGCGTTCGCACACGGGGCTTCGGTTTACAGTCTCATCGGAAAGACTTTTGGGGAGAGTGGAGTCAGCACTGATGTTAACTCCAGGGGAAAACTCCCCTCCAACGGAATCGAACTCCTGTGGTCAAATTGCCAGCGTAATGTTCTGACCACTAGTGGTATTTTAGCCAAGGGTAAACAAAGTTGCTCTTTCTCCACGTAAAACAGCATTTCTTAGGTATTTTGATATGCACGTTCCCTGGGAAAAACTCTATTTGCGATATTTTGAAACGAAATAGCATTTCTTAGAAAAGATCAGTTATGTTTCGTGGGGGGAATTCATCTGAAGTTTTTCAATGGAGACATGGTATTTCCAGGTAAGGAAGATTTAAATTTGCATTAGAAGACTGCAGCTAAAACTGCTCCAAGGACATTATTATAGCATTTTTGAGATAGGGGATAGATTCTAATGAATTGGAATTTGATCTAGCAAAAAAACTCTTTGGGAGTTTTCAAGGAGTACTCATGAATATTTCCTAGCTGTGACGACTTGAATTTGAACGGGAACCAACTCGAGTCAAAACTTTTTAACGGGGAAAAGAAAGGGATATGAACATGATATAGATCATTTGACATAGGTCAAAGTTCACCTAGGGTTTATCTATGTAGAAATAGGATGTTGCTGGATGAGGAAAGAAGAAAGGAAGGAAGGAAGGAATCAATTTATCGGAGGTGTGTATTGAAGTGAGCAATGTCACTGAGTTTGCTTTGCCCTCAGACTGTATACTGTATATTGTACATTGTATATTGTACCACTTTATGTCACAGCAAATTTCTCTGCCTGAAATTCGGGCTGCTCTCCCCTGGGAGAGCGCGTCGCCACAAGTGCAGCGCCTACCCATATTTTTTTTCTTTGGGGGACATCAAAGTTACAGCAGAACAGGGTCTTCCTTGTTTCGGTTCCAGATCAAAAGTTGACCCGTATTTCTACATGGTACCAGCTTGACCAAGGCTGATGACAGACGTGTGCTGTGAAGCTCTTGAAGTCATATGGGTTCTTTAACCCTCACAACTGACTGTTTTAGTCCAGATGTTTAAAACCATTTCACAGCTGGTTTGTTCACTGGCTATGGTACTGGTGGGGGTGAGGGTTTGACTGTTGGGTCTCCAACCTTTTTCTTTTCTTTTCTGGGCACCGATTCCCAGGCCTAACTATGCCAGTGATGTGGGGTCACATTTCATCCTACACTCTAAGAAACTGGCAGGCTCTGCATCGTTTCCTGTACAGTCTGTGGTTGTATGTCATCTACAAAATATGGAAGGGGTCAGTAACGAAGAATAAAACGCTATTCTTTCAATAAAGAAAAAAACTATTGCATAGCAGACAGGTGGGATGGGGTGGTGGTGGAGGAGGGGGGAGCTGAGGGAAGGGGATGGGAGGCAAGACAAGGCAAAAGGAGCACACGTTGCCCCAAAAGTGTTCTTGTATTCCTGTATCTTTTAAACGTTCACACTGCACAAACTGTAAACCTCGCCATTTCCTTACACTCCCTGAACCATAAGTCAGACCAAAAGCAAGCGATCAAGCCAACGAAATGAAATATATCGACAACAACAAATAAACATGACGGATCCAACCAACAGTTCTTGCCACTCCCACTCTTTCTTGTGCAGAACGAACCCGCGACCTTGAGAGGGAAAATGCTGTGCTGAGACAGCAGTTACTGTGCCAGCACTGCCGTGTGCTGCCATTTCAAGTGGTGGCACATCCCTGTGGTCATCTGCTGTGTCGGCCCTGTGCCAACGCTTCACCAGGCGTTGCTGTGTGCCCTAGGCCGAGATGTGGCAGACGCGACGTCACCTTCTTTTCTGCCCGTCTTGCCTAAAGACACTGTTTTATTAAAGCCAGCTGTGATGGTAGATATGTTATGGGGCGGTAATTAGATTACCTCCCATGCAATCAGAGGACTGTCGTGGTGTTGTGTTTCTAAGCCCGGACGCACCTGCGAATTGTGTGACACTCTGTTTTGCTTGGGTGGTGGTTTAGACCTACGTACCTTGCTCATGTTATGAATTGGTGGTATTCACACAGCCTTTTATCAGATGCCATATTGTTGCTTGTTTTTGCCTACGCCATAGTTTTTACATTCCTTTGAGTGCTTTTACAAGTATTCAGATTATTTCTAATGGGGGGGGGGGGGGTGAACAAGGGGTGGCATTTTTTTGGTTTGTTTTTGTTTGTGTTAGTATTTAGTTTCATTTGTATTGCTATCTTGTTGAAATTTGGGTTGTTTTATGTGCATTTTAAGAGCAATATTTTCAATTTGGGCTTTCTTACAGATGTTTCTCTTTGTATGATAACAGCAGAAGATTTTGTGTTCTCTTGGGCTAGATATTTCAAAGGCATCCCTCACCTAGAACGTGATGCATGGTAGCTACCCTATGACAAACACAGGCATGTTGTCACTGACATGTCATTGGAGACCTGTCAGTCTAAGCTGGCAAGAGGAACAGATCCTTCAGTTGTCAGTACCACAGTCAGAAGCACTTTCTTTGTAGCTTAGTGCATAGAAATGATTGGCGTGATTAAAAAAAAAAAAAAATAATAATAATAAAAATATATATATATTTATTTATTTATTTATAAAAGTGCCCTCTGAAGAAAGGAAACACCTTTCCTGCGTAATAATATTACATAAAGTATTATTACGTAACACCTGGTAGAAGGGATCTTGAGATTGTTTCAATGGTTGAATAGTATTTTACCCACAGTATTTAAAAGCAATTGTTTGAATGGTTGAATGGTGTTTTATACCAAAAGCACTGCAACCGTTTGTTAGACTGTTTCCATTGTTGAATGGTAGGCCTATCATACCCAAATGATGGAAACTGGTTGCATACTTATGCAGACAGAGCTACATGCAGGCTGACCCAGAAAGCAAATTCAAATTCTTGAAATCGGTTAAATTGTCTTTAAAAACAGCCTCCACAGTCTTCACGCTGTCAGCTGAACGTATGCTCCAGTTAAAAAAAAAGTTTCAACAGACAGAGAGGATTAACAACACAAACCCTGTGACCAACCCAAACCCTGTGACTAAACTGTTTCATCACAGCTAAAGTTTAATAACTTCTTCACATTCTTTGTTCCTATGCTTTCCTGCTGCAACACAGTAGTAGGTCTCCGTCAGTCGGTGTGTCGACTGGAATTCGCGCCAGAAGAAGGTCATTAATTTTGTTCATAGACAGCTGTGACTGGTCAGTCCAATGCGGGAGTGGCAGTCTCTGTTGCATCTGATGCAGATGTGGCCTGTTGAAGTCGCTGGAGTGCATGCCTTCCGCTTGGCAGGTGTGGATATTTTCTTCACCACACTTCAGCTGTTTGTGGAGAACACTGCGCCATTTGCTGCGGTCACCCCGCTACCTACTCCCAGTTCTCTGTGTTGATGTCCAGGGCTTTCATGTCAGGCTTGCAGACGTCTTTGTAGCGCAGCAACAACAGCTTTTTTCATTACAGCACCAGACAACTCCAGACAGCCACTGGTCAAGAATAGAAGATTCAAGAAATTTGGGGATCTCCCCACAGTATTCCAGAACCACTTAGAACACCATAGAACATTCCAGAAACCTTTAAAATTTCCGGGAACTCCATAAATCATTACGGAAATTTAGAACTTGTTAGAATAACTTACAACATTCCAAAACATAAAAAAATCTTCCCTGCCTTTTTAGAATACTGTAGAGCATTCCATTTGGGGAAGGAATAGCTAAGTGGTCAAGATATCTCTTCCCCCAGCCAATGTTAAGCAGCATCAAGTGTGGTTACCAAGTGGATGGATGACAGTTTATGCTCCTTGGCTCTAAGGCAGTGCCCAAGTTCACCCAGCTGTAAACGAGTACCTGTCGTCTTTAGGGTCAGGGAAGGAAAAGCAGTGAGGGAGAGGAGATGGGCGCCGCCCTAAATATGCTGGCCCCTAGAAAAGCTGAGGTCTCTGATCCCTTGCTCCCCTACAACCTCATAGGTTATGGGACACCTTTACCATTTATATATATATATATATATATATATATATATATATATATATATATATATATATATATATATATATATATATATATATATATATACACTTTTATAGAACATTCCAGAAAGTTTTAAAACTTCCGATGATACTATCGAACATTCCAGAACCTTAAGTAACATACTGGACACTTCATGACCTCAAAACAATCAGAAACCATAAAGCTCAAGCCAAACTCATCCATCCTGAAAGAATCTGTCATTTCATTTAATTCAATTCAAATACTTTATCATCTCACGAACAGAGAAACTCATGACATC
>CM060327.1:16835120-16840120 GCA_030674155.1 Stramonita haemastoma | reverse complement strand
TGGGGATCAGCCAGAATATGCACTTAGGATCACCCAGAATAGGCACTTAGGATCACCCTAAAGATGCGCTTGGGATTATTCAGAACATGCACTTGGAATCACCCATAAGATGCACTTGGGATCACCCATAAGATGCACTTGGGATCACTCCGAATATGCATTTGGAATCACCCAGAATATGCACTTGGGATCACCCAGAATATGCACTTGGGATCACCCAGAATATGCACTTGGGCTACCCCGAATATGCACTTGGGATCACCCAGAGTATGCACTTGGGATCACCCAGAATATGCACTTGGGATCACCCAGAATATGCACTTGGGCTCACCCAGAATATGCACTTGGGCTCACCCAGAATATGCACTTGGGATCACCTAGAATATGCACTTGGGATCACCCAGAATATGCACTTGGGATCACCCAGAATATGCACTTGGGATCACCCAGAATATGCACTTGGGATCACCCATGTAGGCAGCAATACTCCGACTTAAGAGGATTTTTTTTTCTCTTTTAAAGGAGCGTGTAGGTTGCTATGCTAAGAGCTTGTCATGGCTGATGGCAATCTCAACACGACATTTTACAACATAACAACAGTTTAGTGTAGGCCTTGGCAATTAGCTGTGACATCAATAAGTGACTAAGCTTTTGGTCTGGGCCAAAGTCGTGGGTTCGAATCTCGGTGGTGTCTAGTGAATTGAGCTGTGGGTTTTTACGGTCTCCTTGGTTAACTTTTAGCGCAGACCTGCCCGTGTTTTAACTTTCTTCGTGTGTGTGTGTGGTGTGTGTGTGTGTGTGTGTGTGTGTGTGTGTGTGTGTGTGTGTGTGTGTGTTGTGTGTGTGTGTTGTGTGTGTGTGTGTGTGTGTGTGTGTGTGTGTGTGTGTGTGTGTGTGTGTGTGGTGTTTCTGCATGTGTGGTAGTGTGTAGTGTGTAGTGTGGTTTGTGTACACATTATAACAGTTGTTATGCGCGCGGTGTGTTGTGTGTGTGTGAGTGTTTGTGTATGTGTTGAAACATGTATTGTTGCGGGGCGTGTGTGTATGAGGATGTGTCTGTGTCGTGCATGTGTTGTGGTGTTGTGTTGTGTGTGTGCGGGGCGTTATGTGTACATGCGGTGTGTCTGTGCGTGCATGGTTGTGTGTGTATGTGTTGTGTGTGTGTTTAGTGTTGCGTGTGTGTGGAACCTAAGCCATTGCTAACTGTCTGTGTAGTTGATAGCGCTTTTTTCAATCAACTGCTTTTCAGCAAGTCAAACGCAGAGAGAGAGACAGAGAGAGACGGGGAGAGACAGAGATCTCAGTAGAAGGGGGGGGGGAGGGGGCGGGCTGAGGTAGGAGAGATTTTAGTTTTTTTTGTTTTTTTTTGTTTTGGTGTTTTTTTGCAGAGAAAAGCACATAGTGTGTGTGTGTGTGTGGTGTGTGTGTGTGTGTGTGTGTGTGTGTGTGTGTGTGTGTGTGTGTGTGTGTGTGTGTGTGGTGTGTGTGTGTGTGAGAGAGAGAGAGAGAGAGAGAGATTTTATTTTTTATTTATTTATTCTTTTATATCGAGGATAACAGAATAAGCAATAATGTGCTTTTTTTCATCCGGTCCCCGTGTGTATGCAGTTTTGTAAATATTGTCATCTGTTCCCACCGGCACACGATGGCCTACTCTTACGAAAAGCGGAACAGGATTTAACGTGTGCGCAAGATGTTCTGCGTGCGTTCGCACACGGGGCCTCGGTTTAAAGTCTCATCCGAAGGACGAGAGAGAGAGAGAGAGAGAGAGAGAGAGAGAGAGAGAGAGAGAGAGAGAGAGAGAGAGAGAGAGAGAGAGAGAGAGAGAGAGAGAGGAACCGAACATTGAACACTGAAATTGTTTAATGTACATCGGCCTTAGACCACAATACACTTTCAGGGGCAAAAATGGAAAGATGCAAAAAAAGACATATAACTTTTTTTTTGTAAACTTTGATAATGCTTTACCATGATACCTTGGCGTGTACTCAACACATTACAGAGAGAGAGAGAGAGAGAGAGAGAGAGAGAGAGAGAGAGAGAGAGAGAGAGAGAGAGAGAGAGAGAGTTTGTGATTGCTTTCGTGTGTATCTGCGTTTGTGCGCATGCGTGCGTGCGTACATGTATGCATACATGAATGCATACATGAATGCATACATGAATGCATACATGAATGCATACATGTATGTATGTATGTATGTATGTATGTATGTATGTATGTATGTATGTATGTATGTATGTATGTATGTATGCACGTATGAATGCATGTATGTATTTATGCATGTACGTACGTACGTACGCACGCACGCACGCACGCACGCACGTACGTACGTACGTACGTACGGACGTACGTACGTACGTATGTGTGTGTGTTTATGTATACATGGTTTTTTGTATTCTTTTATTTTGAGGAGAATAAGCACTTATATGCAGTTTTACATCCAGTCCCTGTGTGTGCAGTTTTGTCAAGTTTGTCATCCTTTCCCACCGGTACACAATGGCCTACTCCTCCGAAAAGCAGACCGGGTTTTAACGTGTGCACAAGATGTTCTGCATGCGTCTGCACGCGGGACCTCGGTTTATAGTCTCACCCGAAAGACTTTTGGGGGGAGTGGAGTCGGCACTGATGTTAACTTCACAGGAAAAAATTTCTTAAACGAGAATAAAAGATTAGAACCAGAGTCAGCAGAATCCGAGCACATTACTTTGACGACCAGGCTATCCACAAATATACGAGTGTGTGTGTGTGTGTGTGTGTGTGTGTGTGTGTGTGTGTGTGTGTGTGTGTGTGTGTGTGTGTGTGTGTGTGTGTGTGTGTGTGGAGAGAGAGAGTATGTATGTATGTATGTATGTATGTATGTATGTATGTATGTATGTATCTATGTATCTATGTATGTATGTATGTATGTATGTATGTATATATATAATTATGTATGTATGTATGTATGTATGTATGTATGTATGTATGTATGTATGTATGTATGTATGTATGTATGTATGTGAGTGTGTGTGTGTGATCATGTATGTGTGTGTGTGTGTGTGATTATATACGCGCGCGTATCTGTGTGTGTGATTATGTAATGTGTGTGACTATGTGTGTGTGTGTGTGTGATTATGTGTGTGTGTGTGATTATGTGTGTGTGTAATTATATGTGTGTGTATGTGCGCACGTGCGCGTTTGCTTGATAAGCTTCCTGCATTATTACATACCTGCAAGTAGCAGATATGAATGTATTCAGAGTGAGATGGAGTGACTCTGGATCCTGATATTATTATACCGCCATCATGTTATACAGGGGACGGGATAGTCTAGTGGTCAGAACATTGCGCTCGTCGCAATTTGACGACCGGGGTTCGATTCCCATTCGAGGGGATTTCTCCCTGGAGTTAACATCAGTGCTGACTCCACTCTCCCTAAAAGTCCTTCGGAAAGACTACAAACCGAGGGCCCGTAAACGAACACACGCAGAACATCTTGCGCACACGTTAAATAAATCCTGTTCCGCTTTTCGTAAGAGTTGGCAATTGTGGGCCAGTGAGAACAGATAACAAGGTTTACAAAACTGCCTACACACAGGGAGTGGATGTAAAAAAAAAAAAGGCATATGAGTGCTTATTCCATTATTTTCGATAGAAAACAATAAACAAACACATAAATTGATAAACAAATAAAGACATAGGATTTGCCCAAAATAAATAGTTCCTCAGTGTTGCTGCTAATGTATCCTTATAATATTTGCAAGTCTGAGATCGAATAATTTTTCGTGTTTTTTTTTTTCAAATGCATTTTTATCTTAGACTGTCAGGACACGCTCGAAGCATAACCAACTTGCATTCTTCTTCAAATAACAAAAAAGGAAAGAAATCTCTGAAGGCGAATTACGTTTGCCTGTAAGGTGCAGTATATAAAAGCTGTCAGACACGAAAACTTGTCATCCAGTGTGTATACAAGGTCTCAGGGTGTTGTTAAGTTGGATGAGTGAGGGTTTTTTTTGTTGTTGTTGTTTTTAAAGAGAATGTATACTGTGTGACCTCCACAGTGTTAAGTTAATGAAGGTGTGAGAATAAGGTGTCATGCATTTATGAACACACACACACACACACACCACGCACGCACGCACGCACGCACGCACGCACGCACGCACGCACGCACGCACGCACACACACACACACACACACACACACACTCTCTCTCTCTCTCTCTCTCTCTCTCTCTCTCTCTCTCTCTCTCTCTCTCTTCTCTCCTCTCTCTATCTCTCTCTCACACACACACACACGCACAGCACGCACGCACGCACGCACGCACTGCATTCTAGCACAACACAAACATAATTATACTGGCTTTTCTCTCTGCGCCCCCCTCCCCAAACTTGCCCCCCCCCCCTCACACACACACACACACACACACACACACACACACACACACACACACACACACACACACACACATGCATCAACCACCTTCACCCCCAATACCACCACCACCAACAACAACAACAACAAACCCCCCAGGAATTAAAACAATAATTCAAGCACATACACCTGCGTCAAATTTTGAACACATTATAAGCTAGTGCATGCACACAATGCACGACACAAGCTCCAAGTCTTCGCCTACGTAGGCCTACAGCTTAGATATATCATACACAGTCCTAGGGTGTGCTGCCCATAACACCAGCAAGGATTATTATTATTATCTTTTTTTTTCTTTCTCCTTAAAGTTCCTAGGTCTAATCTTTCGTGTCACACACACACACACACACCCCCTATCAAGCAGAAGCGAAAACGCATTCAAGTCACAATAGGCGCCCGCAACAGTTAACACTGTCTGCCACTTACAATTCACCCTACTGTGTTGATGTTTCAGGCGGGGCTGGTGACTGACTGAACGCGCTGCTACCTTGCCGGTTGCCAGGGACGAGCGGCTTTAGCAACGGAGAGGTTTGCGAGCTTGGTGCGGTGTGTGTGTGTCTGTCTGTGACTTCCACCCTTGCTGTGAG
>CM060327.1:16781198-16826198 GCA_030674155.1 Stramonita haemastoma | reverse complement strand
TTTCTGTTCATCAACAGGGAGAGCTGAGTTAGCCTACAAGGCCTGCGCACTTCACTGTTGAGTTGACTGACGGTAGGCCAGGGCCTAACGAAGCCCAGTTCAGATTCGCTGCGGCAACAAGTGGGCAAGACGCGTTGTTACAGCTGCGTGCTGATTCGTCTTACCGCCACAGGTGAGCTCTTAAATTGAATTTTGTTATTCATAATAGTTTTACATGTTTAAAATGAAAGCATATTGAAAAGCAAGAAGGTTGAAGGAAGTAGGTTTTTTGTTTTTGTTTTTTGTTGTTGGTTTTTATTTTTTTGATTTTTTTATTATTAAAAAAATTTATTATGGATTCGAAAACAAAATTACGCAGATGGCGGGGTAAAATTTCCGTGTGCTCCCTCTTCTGTAGGCCTGACTAGATTTTTTGTTTTTACTTTATCTCCTATAGGAATTTTGCTACAACAGACCTGAATTTCTATTTATCCCCTCTCCCATTCCAGCTATAGTGCCAGTGTAAGTGTTGTGTTGGTCCCGCCAGTATAGGCATGCGTTGTTATAGACAGTTAATAACAGCAGTGCAAGAGTTCCCCCCCCCCCCCTTCCAAAAAACCCCACAAACTCTAAAATATGAGAGAGAGAGGGGTAAGAGTAAACTTAGTACTGTGTTCGGGTACATATTGCACAATTCAAATGGTCACAAATATTAATTTTTCCATGCTGATAGTTTTGCAAGCATCCTGGAAGAAAAACGTTCAACTGTCATCACTGAATGTCTTTTGGGATGGGGTTTGGGCACAATTTGCGTAATCTGACGCGAAATGATAATTTGGGGTATTACATATAAATTTAGATCTAGTTGCTTAATACATTTCTCGACCAAATGCCCCCATATGGATCAGATCCTCCCACTTCCCAGCCACCCCCCCCCCCCCCAAAGTTCCATCCCCATCCCCCCTGGGTACATTTTGTGATTTATTTTAAAGATCTGGTATTCATTACCCCATCGACGTACCCTATAGTGTGAACTTCCTTGAAACTAATGGTAGACCAACAGCTGAAGTTGTACATTGTATAGGATGGAATCTTTATATAGGTCTCAATTCATTACGATCTTGATGTAGCGGGTAGCAGACTCTCTGAACATAGGTCTAAAGCTAGAGTTTTATAGTGCTGCAAGTTATTGATGCCCCTCCTCCCCCTTTCTGTTTATGTAGGAGGAAAGGGGGGGGGGGGGGGTAAAAATTAACGTATTTACTTTAAAGAGTAAAGAAATTAGGTAAAGTACAAACGTGTCATTTAAAATCTGTATTGCCTGGACCTGTGTTTTGCTATTTATATTAGGCAGGTGGTCTTGATATCGTCCAATAATACAGTGCACTCCCACTATGTAATAGGCCAGTGTGCACTTCAAGTTATGAAATGATGTACAAAGTACGTAAGAGAAATATAAATACAACACACGCACGTAAACACATAATCACATTTATTCATTCACACTGTTTATAATCCAACTTGCTACAGTCTTGTCACTTCCAAGAAAGCACAGGCAAATTATCATTACTTTTCCAAATATGACCTAAGACTTGAGAATCTTCCACATTATGGCCTCTCTCCAAATTCGGTTTTTTTTTCTTAAGTTTTAAATATGTTGAGAAAATTATAGGGCATGGCCTCGTGTGTGTGTGTGTGTGTGTGTGTGTGTGTGTGTGTGTGTGTGTGTTTTGATTCTTGGGCTGCTACGATTAAGACAGGGCTGTTTTAACTTTGAAGATTCTTACATACAACAACCTTAGGCCTAGGCCCTAATCGTGAAATTTTGAAATGGTACACAATAGTTTACTAAGCTTTTCATAAACGTCATATTTTTGTGCCAATCTGATAAAAGTGACTGGCGTTTTTAAACGGTACACTTTCAAGAAACGCGCGCGGAAGCCTTGTGACTATTGTGATCTCCGTAACATTCCGACTTGTGGCAACTGACCAATCAACTCAGCGGTACTGAAAGTTCGGGTGTTTTCGGCAAGTAGCGAGCTAAATTTTATTTCCGAAGACGATTAGGGCCTAGGCCTAAGGTGGTTGTATGTAAGAATCATACCATGTTTTTGTTTCCAGATACTTCCCAGCAAATTGTGGACCTCTCACTACGTACAGATCAACACTGTGTGATCCCATGGTGGTCAAGCTCTTGTAAATCGAGGATTAAGAACAGTGGATTCAGGAAATTAGGGTTTCGTTTTCGTTGCATCCGAGACGTTGGAATCGGAAATCTTCTGTTTGGGAATGGGGATATCCTGCCTAATGTTCCTAGTTTTCGTGAGGTCTGTTAGATGCTACCAGATCCACAGGCCTGAGTGAGCTCTGGTAAAAGGGTTAGCAAGGTTGGAAGGAGGGTGCATGTGACCCGTCTTGTTTTGATTGCTGATTCCAGGGTGGAGGGGGGGAGGGGGCAGAGTAGTGAGCAAGTGCGGAAAATCCTCTTCAACAAGCCATTGGAAGAAATGGTAGATCTATGCAATATCATTGGTCACACAGCTGCTGAATTTTTGTCAGTTTTGATGGAATGTTGTCCACTCCTGCTGATTTTCTTTCTTCAGTGATTTTAAAGCATCTTTCAACTTCTTCCTGTAGGATGGGATTACTGTTGTCGTTGGTTTGTGGAAGGAAATCTAACACGTAGGGATCTCCTGTTGTTGTGTGTTACCTTAAGAACAGTACTCTGTCCACCTCTTTAGATTAACTTGTTCATCTGCGAGACATTTTCCTGCGTTGTCTTGGATGGTAGTGGTTCTCCCTTGTTTTTTTGAGCTTGTCGGGTCTTTCACAAGCTGGTTGGCTTTCTTGATTTTGTGCAGGCTTTCTTTGATACCATTGTATTGTACTTCAATCCATGTCTTTTTTGTTTTTTCCTTGTTTTTTTTCTAGCTTGTTGATTGGCTTCTCTGTATAGTTTTATACTTTTAGCCTTATTCTTCTTTGGCTTTAGTTCTTTGCCTTTGTCGCGCAGTTTTTGCATGTCTTCCATGATCTAGGGATTCTTTGTAGGTCTGTCTTTTCTAAGGATGTCATTCGCATTTTTTAATTTTTTGTTTAGTTACAGCAGATGCCAAAATGATCACTGGACCCCAAGACTTATGCTTGCATCAGTGCTCCTCCCAAAAAAATAAATGATCACAAAAATACTTGATAAATAGGAATAAAGCAAACTAAAATGAAAAAAAAGATAACGCTGAAACTAAAAAGTTAACCAAAAAAAGCCCCCAAAATAAATTAGGACCTAAAAATATAGGATTATAAAACTAAAAATGAAAGAAAGTAAAAATGAAATTAAACCCTAAAGTGAAATCAGATGTAGTAAGATAAACCAATATGAAATAAAACCAAAACTATAATAAAAGCTATACACAATAAAATATAATATCAACAAATCAAAAGCAAATGGGGCGATAGGATTCTGAGGAGAGCAGTCCTGGTGACAGTGATCTCATTTTGAACATCTCAACTGTCTCGTACTAGCAAACTTCTCATTCAGGTGTACAATTTCAATCTCATGATTCCCAGGTGGGATGAGTGAGTCAAAGAGTGCACATTCTGGATGATCCCCTAGAGTGTTAAGCTGGGGAACGCACAACTGTCTCGTGGCTGTCGTGTGTTGGGAGCACCACACAATGCCACCAGGTTCGCCATAATTTTGTTTCTACTGACTTCTACCATTTCTTTAGCCCTCCCTGGCCACTGATCTTAGCGATTTTGGCAACCTAGGATATCTGTGGTCTGCCTCTTTTCCTTCTGCCCTCAACTTTGCTTTGGAGAACTGTCGTCATCAGATTTCGGTGTCTTTGTTTTGTATGACCAGCATATCTCAGTCTGTGTTTAGCAATTTCCTCAAACGTTTAGTGACAGTGATCTCAGTCTGAAAAGTTACTATCTTCAAAGGTTTCAACATAGGGATCATAAGGGGTGGGGGGGTGGGGGTGGGGTTGTCTCTTGTGACCTCAAACTTTTAAAATCGTTTCCTTGGGGTAGATCCTTTCTCCTCCTCCTTGTCCTTGAATACGTGGGTCCTGACCAGGTGGTGAAAGTTATGTGGATCACACAGGGGCCATCTCCTCAGGAATGAGGCTGACTGTCTGTGGGGAAAAGGTGCTGCAAGACCTTGCATGTGTAAGTACAGATATAGTTAAAATACTTTATCATAACGGGGCGGGATAGCTAAGTGGTCAGAGCGCTGGCTTTCCCCCGTCAAGTTGAGCAGCATCGAGCCTGGTTACCAAGTGGATGGATGACCGTTTGTGCACCTTGGCTTCAGTACAGTCCCCGGTTCACCCAGCTGTAAATGGGCTACCTGCCCTCTTTAGGGTCAGGGAAGGTAAAACAGCGAGGGAGAGGAGATGGGAGCCGCCCACAATATGCTGGCCCCTAGAGAAGCTGAGGTCTCTGATGCCTCGCTGCCCTACGACTGCTTAGGTTATGGGACACCTTTAATCTTTACCTACATAGTGGTTCAGCCTTTAGCTACAAGTAATGTTTAGGAGAAAAGATTTTGAAACGTTACTTTTATTTGCAAGGCTTAAGTGTTGTTTTTTTTAAATAAAATTTCTATAGATATGGCAGTTTTCACATCTGGCATGAGGGATATTATGTTGAAGTTTCTCCATGTTTGCAAATTATTTCAAAGTTCATTATTGGTTACAGCTGTTAACAATTTTTTAGCACAGTAAACTGACTGCATTCAGTTTTTTGACTATATTGGTTAATGAAGATGTGACTAAAATTTTGTCAAAGTTATGAAAAAATTGTTTTAGCTGATATGTCAATGGAGTTTGCCTTGTTTACTGATGTGACCTTCTGCTTTCAGGGACTGTGGGGTTGGAATCAAGTACCTGTGACCTGAATGGCAGCCATCATGACCTGAATTTTCAACAACAAAAAAGAAAAGAAAAAGAGAAAAAGGTGGGTATTTTGCTATTTTATGTCTTTTTTTTTTTTTTTTTTTTTTTTTTTTTTCTACCAAATACTGTTTTTTTGTGGTGTCCGTTTTCGTGTTTTTTAGTCCATTTGTTCGTTGATTTTGTTCGTTGTTTTTTGTTTGGTTTATTTGTAGATTTTTCTTGTTTACCTTTTTTGTCTTAACTACAAGATTTGATACTCATTCTTGCCTGATAACGCTTTCGTGTCGGTGGGCTATAACATGAAAGGAAACGCCTGAATAAGGGGTGAAAGTTTAAAAAAAAATAGCGGTCATACATATCAGGGCCCTCAAATTTTGTTTTAAATTTTCAGACCTCATCATGTGGAACACACGGCTCACCAAAGAACGCATCCAATCGTCTAGTTTCCAAAAGACTTTCCGGCATTCAAGACGAGAACCGTAGTCAACAGACACTGTTCCATCCATTGAAGACAGCCCAATTAATTCTCCAGTCATCATCTCAACTGGTGATTATTTATTTTGAAGTGAATAAAGTTTTTTTTTTTTTGGTATGCTGAAATTTGTATCTATAGTTAAATTTCGAGCTTGAAGTAGATGTTGAATTTGAAGACAGTAGTAAAAAAAAAAAAAAAAAAAAAAAAAAAAGGGTGGTGTGGTGGGGTGGGGGGGGGGGGGGGGGCTATACGGCATCAAGAAGGGATTATCCTATGACTTAAAGTTTGTGTGAAATGGATCGCCAAACCTGTGACTCAAAATTTGAAAAAAATGTATAGATCTAATCAAACATCACTAATTTTAGTACATGTGATAGGCACAATTTGAGAGAATCTGTTCAAGTTTTATATTTCTGCCTCTTTTTTTAATTGGCGATAGGCTTATTTTTCCTCTGCGCTGCGTCATTTTATTCATATTCAACTTAACTTTCCAGTAATTCAAACAAGAACTGCTAATATAGAAGAAAACCAGAATATCTCATGCAAATTTGGGCAAAGCGCATGCTTGTAGTCAGTTGATTATTGAACAGCATTGAACACAGTTTTAGGTACCGGATTTTGGGGTGACCCTGCGTGCTTAAGTGGGCTACTTATTCACTACATTAGAATTGAAAAAAGAATTTTGTGACAATCTCCTCCCCCCCCTATTTTTTTTAAAAGTCAGTTTCCATATAGATACAGTATTTCATTGAGTTGACGTGTTTTTTTTTCATTGATTGACGTGTTTTAATTACCGATGAAAACCCAGATGATGTGAACGGCATTGAGCATGAAATCTGTCCCTGTAAACAATGTAAAATGAATTTGACAGTTTCACTTTGTAATTATTTGTCCAAAGTTTTAGAGCTTGGAAAGAATATCCTACGTTATATCTGTATTCCAAGATCGTGTTTACATTTTGTAATTTGTGTCTTTTTGACGAAAAGACGTTATGAATTGAGTATATTTAATCATAAGAGTAACAATAAAGACACAATACCCTCTCTTCAGGTTAAAAGTTTGGCAAATCTTATATTTTTCTAGTCGAGAGTAAAGGTACATAAAATTGAATGATTGACTACATTTCTATTTGTCACATGTCGGCATTGAAAATGTTTTTTGTTGATGCAAATTGTTATATGTTAGGGTAAATATTTTTACTGAAATTCTCCATGCCCCAATAAGTCAGAGGTTAATCAAATATGTTTGAATTAAGTCTTGATGTTTGTATAACTGGCATGCTTTGTCATGCTGTGCTTTTTTTTTTAAAGGAAAATTTTGCTCACTGTTACCGGAAAATGGGTAGAGGTATCCCATGACCAATGCAATCATTGGGCAGTGAAGGAAAGGCCTCAGAACATTTTTAATTTAAAAATATAGGCAATTGACCATTGATTTGGAGTAGAAATATTAAAAGCCAACTGAACTGTCTCAATTACCTCGCTTGTTGGTAGAAGTTCCACGTTATACCCCAGGGCTCGCCACCTCTCTGTTTCTGCTGTGTTCTACGATCTTCTGTAGCCCTCCCAGGCCACTGATCTCAGTGATGTTGGCAATGTAGGATGGTGGTGGTCTCCTTATTTCACCCCTGTATTAATGCCCATGTCATCTATGTCCGCCCTTTTCATGATGATTTCAGTGTTGTTTTTTTTGTCATTTATTTATTCCTTTGTTTTGGGGATAATGGAATAAGCACTCATGAGGCTTTTTACATCCAGTCCCCGTGTAGATGCAGTTGTGTAAATTTTGTCATCCGTTCACACCGGCACATAAGGGCCTACTCTTCCGAAAAGCAGAAAGGGTTTTTAACGTGTGCGCAAGATGCGTGGTTCTCTCATGGGACGTAGGATTATATATCATCCAAGGACTTTCGGAGGGGGGGGGGGGGTGGAGTGGAGTCGGCACTGATTTTAACTCCACAAGAAAAATCGGATCATGATACACATCACTACTGACCACCAGTTTATCCCATCCAAGGATACAAGGAAGGACAGTAGAGTTGGTTTTATACCCTGTTTTAATCTGATTAGTAAACAGCTGAACAGTTTATTCTGAGATTTAAAGTTCTACGAGTGACAGCTCTGATATTGCCTCTGTGAAGGCGAAGCTACAGATAACCTGACTGGATTGGATTAGCAGTGATGGTGAAAGTTAAGAAATTAGCATATTGATAATATAAAGGTTTATCTAGGAGGAATTTAACGTAATTGGATTTTTAGTGAGCTGCTGCAGTGTGTGTGTATAAAGGGGGAGGGGGGGGTGTAGTTGTAGGGAGGGGTGGCAGGTTGGTAGGAGAAGGAAGGAAGGAAAAGGGGGTGTTTAGAAGGAGGTTAGGTTACACCTTAATACATCAGAGAAAATAAAAAGAGGGCTGCTTACTATATTTTTCTGACTTGGTTTATTTTATATTTTTTCTGACATGGTTTATTTTTGGGTTTTTCTTTTTTTTTTTAAGGGATGAGACTTGTTCAAAAATGTCTAGGGGCTGCATGAAGTAACTTTGCTTTTACCTGAGTCTGAAATTGAAAAAAACCCACTGAAGTCGGCTAGACAGCCTTATCTGTCGACAAAACTGGGGATTCTGATTTAAAACTCGAACTAGTATGGGCTACGACCATTGTGAAAAGCTGCATATTTGTCTATGTGCTGTTGTGTCCACATGCTGTCTAACATTCAAAACAGACCAGTTGACAGACAACCCCTTCCCCTGCTATTAACTCTTAATTGAATTAACACTAACCCTAACACTAATTTTTTTTACTCTAACCTGCCCCCCTACATGTGGACACAAAAGGCAGGCAGATAAAGTATGTGCTGGCACAATGGCCAACATTTTTCCTAGGGTTGGTGGGGTGCTAGAAATTTAGGGAAAAGGGTGCCAGAAAAGGGGGTGGGTAGAATGTTCTGGTATGTGGGCAGTGAGGTTTAACTTGATGTGTGTGTGTGTGTGTAAGTGGTGTATTTGGGTGTTGGGTGGTGTTTTGTTTTGTGTGTGTGTTATGGGTGTATTTTGGATTGGTTGGTTTTTTTTGTAGGGGGAGATTGGGGGTTGGGGGAGGTGGATAACAGAAAATTTATTTAAAAAGGAGATCCTGGTTTAAGATGAGTCATTAGAATGTTGGGGGGGGGGGGGGGGGGCGACTGCTGGGAGTAGATAGGTTCCATTACAGTTAAGTGCGAACTAGTACTCAAAGAGAATGAAGTTATTCTCTGTGTGTGGTTTAGAGATCTTTAGATCATTAGGTTTGCAGCTGTAACCACATACAGTGGAATCTTAAAATATTAAATGTGGAAAAAAAACCAAACAAAAAACCATAATACATTTTGGATAGTATGTGGACGTAGGTGGAAAAATGTTTAATGTTACATTATCCACCCCCTCCACCCAACCCCCCCCCACCAAACCCACCCCCCCCCCAAACAAAAAAAAAAAAAAAAACCTTCAAAAAGCAAAAACAAAAAAACCACCAAAAAACAAAGGGCAGATTTGATTTGTGTTTATTCGAAAAACGTTGTCAGTCATAAAATATTTAACCTTTAGATCTTTTTTAATCCATTCACAACTGGGTGGTTGAAAGGGACCTAAATCTAAAAATATATATTTTTTAAATTGAACATTTACGATATCAGCACATCTTCCCGAGTGGTAAGCAAAATTGGTATTGTTTGTACATAGCCACATGTGTGTAGTCGCTGGACTTTCAAGATCGTAGGGCTATAACAGTATTATGATTATGTCCATGGTACTAATAGGCCAATAATCCTCATGGTGTGGGAACATAGGAACTGTCACAGAGGGCATTGTGGTGACACTGCTGGCTGGTCACTAGGCATGGCAGGAAAAATTTCATGGGTCAATATGATGGAATTCAAATTAGCTTCCCCTGTGGTATGTCTCTTAGAGTTGGTGTCACAGTACTGTTGGTGTCACAACATAGTCAAAAACAATTCAATCCTGCCGCTTTCGTAAGAGTAGGTCATTGTGTGCCAATAGGAAGAGACTAATTATTTACAAAACTGCATACACACGGGGACTGGAGGTAGAAAAAGCATCTGAGTGCTTATTCCAATATCCTGATATAAAAAAGTAAATGATTATTTTTAAAAGGAAATCTTCAGTTTTCAATATCTTTGTCAGTGTTAGGATTGTCTTCCTGTACTAGAGTGTCAGTTCACTCAGTTGCACTGTCATTGACACGAGTCAACATGAGATAACTTGTACAAGATGGCTGGCTGAGTTGCATTTGCATTAACAGCACAGTGTTGAGTGAGAGGCAGTGGATGTCATCCATTGTGTCCAAAGCAGCATTTCCTGTATCATAAACTAGAGTGGGGGATGTCTCAAAACAATCCGAGGGTAGAAAATTTTTTCCATCTTCATTAAACTTATGCTTATTCTTCACCCTTCTCCTATCCCTGGCAATTTGTACTGCCCTTTCCTTCAGTAGCGTCATTTTGGTTTGTGTGCTGCTTGATGTTGGCCGGGATTAGTTTGGTTCTTTCTGTAGTGAATTTTGAAAGGTGTTAATCAACATTTTCTGCAGGAAGTCATCAGAAGCTAGTTTCTAGATAGAGGTGGGCCTTGTTACGGCATATTAGAGATCTTTCTGGTAGAAAATGACATTTTTCCTCTCATTTTGAAACCTTGCTAGTAAGCCAAGGAATTCTTTTAAAAATATAGTGTCTATTATTTGATAGCTTTGCATTAAAAAAAGTCCATTGTTTTTTTGTTTTTTAAACAAAATCTAATATCAGGTAAAGAAACGGTTTTGCCTTTCAAACTTGTGTATAAATTAGCAGGCATACTATTATATGGTGTGTTCTGACCTTTTTTCGCCTTTTGCATTGCCATATGTCGGGACATGCCCATACCCAGGTCAATATCCCTCCCAGCCCATAGTAGACTATTTTCATATTCCTAGCAGTGTTTGATTCCATTTTATCAGCACAAATGTTCTTGGTATTTTTATGTGAAAATGAGGGGAGGTGGGGCGGGGGACTTACAATGTTACTTAAAGTACTCTGGGTATGACAGAATTAAAAAAATTTAAAATTAGAAAGCAAAAAAATAGGGGGAAAGTGTTGGAGCCCCCCCCTCCCAATCCATTTTGTAGTGGAAGACGAAATGTGAAAGATTTTAGAATAATCAGCTCATTGGGGCAGGATTTCTTGTGTGCATTAAAAATATATCCAATCTTTGAACTGTATGTCTGTTATGTCTATAAAAAAAATGTGCTGCTTTTCTGCAAGGATGGAAATCGACTTAAATGAGTTTATCCAAAGTTTCATGTAGCAAATGTTGTGAAAGTATATATTCTGTATCACATGTGATACAGTGTGGTACAGATTGTCGATTGGTTTTGTTCACCTATTTACTTTTATGCTTTTGATTGTGCTGTCACGGTACATTGGTTGTGTCAGGACTAGAAAATGGTTTAGCATGTGTGTGTTTTGAGTGTTTGTTGTAAACAGTTTATACCAGTTTTCAAGATACTTGGTATTGATTTTGTTGTTGCTTTAAATCTAGTTCAGGAAAAGTTACTGTATTGTTTGTAGTGCTTGAATAAGTTCAAGAAAATGTCTACTTGGCCACGGAATGCGGGTGGATAGCTAGTCTTGTATCTGAAGCACTTTTTTCTGCTCTTCTTATCGATCACATCTTTGAATTTTTAGGAATTAAAATATCTTATATAGTTTTCTTGGACTTGTTTACCAAAAGCTGATGTTCCTTTTTATTCTTTTATATATATATATTATATATATATATAGATATAGATATAGATATAGATATAATATATATAGTATATAGATATATATATACACAATTCAAAGTGTTGAGCCCAAAGTATGCCCATTTCTTACTGATGGCCTTTTTCTTTTCAGTGTAGATGGTAGAATTAAGGTGTTGTCAACTGCTGTTACCCACAGTTCCTTAAGTGTATAACCTCTGTGTGTGTGTGTGTGTGTGTGTGTGTGTGTGTGTGTGTGTGTGTGTGTGTGTGTGTGTGTGTTGTTGTGTTGTTGTTGTTGTTTGTTGTTAATTTAAAGTCTATTCACACTTGGTGATATTAGACTAAACAAACAAAACAAAACAAACAAACAAAAACAAAAACCTACCATAAAAATTTACAGAAGACTTGGAAATAATCCTAGCAACATCAGTAACCAACGGTTTTCGCGAAACTACGTTCAATGGTTCTCTTTGAATTTCAATGCCAGTTTCTTTGTAAACTGAATTTAGCACTGAACACTGAAAAAGAATATGTTCACAAGATAGTGGTTCAGAACAGGAGCAAGTTACATTTCGAAAATATTTGGTCGTCCAAGAATTTAATCGCTACTTATAAATAATGTTAGTAATATGTCTTGGATAGCCCTGTATTTCTAATTTCCCATGAAAGTTATTCTTATGTACATGATTTTTCATACTGAATTAATTTCACCACAATCATTTTTTTAAGTTGTGATTGGGCAATCCTCTTTGTGTGTGTATGTATGTGTGTTGTGTGTGTGTGTGTGTGTGTGTGGTGTGTGTGTGTGTGTGTGTGTGTGTGTGTGTGTGTGTGTGGTTGCGCGGCGGTGTGGTTGTTGTGTTACATTGTCTGTTATAAATCTAAATTATTGGTTGCATGCGTAAGAATTGGTTGAAAGTAAGCCTTTTGATTTGTTCTTGCAAGATATAGCGCTATAAAAGTAACAAATTATTATTATATTATTATTATTGTTATTATTATTATTATTATTATTATTATTATTATTATTATTATTATTATTATTATTATTATTCCAACATAGTCTGATGTAATTGTTGTTAAAGTTTGAAATGACTTTATGGTTATGCTCATAACGCATTTGCCGCTTTGGTTTATTTCCCAGCTGTACGAGACATGCGTTTTGTGTAGATTCTCTTTGACCATTGGCTTTCTTGACTTTAGTTGTTTTTTTTTCTTCTGCATAAAAAGTAAGTATAACATAGTCAAATGTGACCTTTTTGGTCACAATTTTCTTCCAAACATTACTCGACCTTTTCTTAAATGAATTACACAGTGCTTTTAAATTTACACATTTGGTAATTATTATTGTTTTCTACTTTTGTGTTTATTTATTTTTGGAGTCTTGAAATGTCAAATTTTATATGTGAAGTTGTGTAATGGGTTGATCTGCATGTATGTCCATTCCAAACCATGCCCAGATTTTTCACCTTCAAGTGAGGGATAGCATGAATGTATATGTGTAGCTTGTATCATTTCATTGCCATAACAACCTAAGGACATGGCTTAGATTAATCAAACCTATCTTTATGTAAAATTCTGAGACAACGGTTTTGTATAGTACCTGGTAGGTTCCTTTGTTATACAGTTAATGCCCTCCATTTTGTTAGGTGTCCCCTCCCCTTATTCCATATTAGCCAGTGTCAAAATAGTTTTCTGTGTATTATTCAAAATTAATATTTTGTATTTGAATTTGCTTGTGAAATTGAAGCCCCCATTTGCAAGCAACATGTTAAGTATATTTAAGTATGTAAGTGTTGGACGTCATTCTTTCAGTATTTCTGGTCCATCAATCTGGAGTGACGTCCCTCTCTCTCCCTTTGCCAAAATCCTTCATTTCACACGTTCAAATCCAACCTAAAGATGCGCGCGCGCGCGCGTGTGTGTATGTGTGTGTGTGTGTGTGTGTGTGTGTGTGTGTGTGTGTGTGTGTGTGTGTGTGTGTGGACAAATTTAATTTTATTTGTGAAGGGTTGCATGCATGTGACTACTTTGAATGAAAGCGCTTTCATTTGTGTGCTCTACAAGATCCAGTGCTATAGAAGTCCCATAGACCTATATTGTTATCATCATCATCATCCATCATCAACATTTATCACCATTCATCATCATCACCATCCATCATTCACCATCCCTCATCATCGCCATCCTTATCACCATCCATCATCATCGCCATCCATCACCACCATCCGTCATCATCAATCACCACCATCATCGCCAGCCATCATCGCTACCCATCATGGCTACCCATCATCCATCATCATCGCCATCCATCATCGCTACCTATCATTATCATCATCCATCATCATCGCCATCCATCATCATCCATCATCATCAGCCATCATCATCATCACCATCCATCATTATCACCATCCATCATCATCACCATCCATCATCATCAGCCATCATCATCATCACCATCCATCATCAGCCATCATCATCATCACCATCCATCATCAGCCATCATCATCATCACCATCCATCATCATCGCCATCCATGATCATCAGCCATCATCATCATCACCATCCATCATTATCACCATCCATCATCATCGCCATCCATCATCATCAGCCATCATCATCATCACCATCCATCAGCAGCAGCCATCATCAGCCATTATCATCATCACCATCCATCAACATCGCCATCCATCATCATCCATCATCATCAGCCATCATCATCACCATCCATTATCATCAGCCATCATCATCGCCATCCATCATCATCAGCCATCGTCATTATCACAATCCATCATCATCGCCATCCATCATCATCAGCCATCATCATCACCACCATCCATTATATCAGCCATCGTCATCAGCCATCATCATTATCGTCATCCATCATCATCGCCATCCATCATCATCAGCCATCATCATCACCACCATCCATTATTATCAGCCATCGTCATTATCATCATCGCCATCCATCATCGCCATCCATCATCAGCCACCATCATCACCACCATCCATTATCATCAGCCATCGTCATCAGCCATCGTCATTATCATCATCCATCATCATCATCCATCATCATCGCCATCCATCATCAGCCACCATCATCACCACCATCCATTATCATCATCCATCGTCATCAGCCATCGTCATTATCATCATCCATCATCAGCCGTCGTCATTATCATCATCATCCATCATCATCATCAGCCATCATCATCACCACCATCCATTATCAGCCATCGTCATCAGCCATCGTCATTATCATCATCCATCAGCCACCACAATCCATCATCACCACCCACCATCATTCATCCATCATCCATCCGTCATCATCCATCACCACCACCATCATTAACCAATTAATCATCCATCATCACTATCCTTCATCATCATCATAATCCGTCATGATCACCATCCGTCATCGTCGTCATCATCATCACCACCACCCCATCCATCAACACCATCCGTTATCATCATCATTCTTCATCATCATCATCATCCATTATCCTCACCATACATCACCATACATCATCACCATACATCATCACCATGCATCATCACCATCCATCATCATCATCATCATCATCATCCTGCTTTTGGGTTGCAAGTTTTTTCTGTGGTTTTGCCCTGAATCCAATCAAAGCTTTCCCCCCCTCTGCAATCTCTACTATAAATGTATGGTAGGCCCTATGGAAAAAGTGTTAAAACCCAATTTGACCACTTGCATATGGGAAAAAACGCCAAGCTTGCTCGTGTAAACGAGTGGGAAAAAAATGTAGAATGTCCCTTCAGAGGATCAACAAATGGACGAGTTATCTGTGACTAGGTATTTGCAGGAGGTTTTTTTTAATGCCTTTGCTGGAGTTTTTAGTATTTGCTGGAATTAATTTGCCGGAGTTTTTATTATTTTCTGGAGTTTATTTGGAGTTTTTATGTATTTGCTGGAGTTTATTTGGGTATTTTAGGTATATGCTGGGTTTTTTTTTGTATATTTGCTGGTTTATTTGCTGGAGTTTTTATGTATTTGCTGGAGTTTTTACTATTTGCAGGAATTCTTATGTATTTGTTAAAGAGTTTTTATGTATTTGCTGGAATTTATTTGCCGGAGTTTATAGTATTTGCTGGAGCTTTTAGTATTTGCTAGAATTTTTATATTTCATCACAGCCCTGTTTAGAATCAATGCCGTAAATAGTCTGAAGATTTTAAGTGGTGAGCGCACACCACCGACACTTTTACCCAACTGACTCTTTCCCCAAGTTTAATGCAAGTCTTCCATAACTCCATCTTGCTTTAAGACTTACAAGCTGACGTTTTGCACCTGTTTACTCAGGGTATCTGTGCTTTCTGGCTGTACAAGACATGGCTGGAATTTAAAAGCACTTTGGAATGAACATTATATATATATAATATAAATTTATATAAAATATTTGAGGATTTAAAATTGAGTCAGTTGGTCAATCATAGTGTCACTGCTGGTCAGAGCATTGGGAAAAGCCTACCTCCCCTTCAGTGAAAGAAGACTGGAGTTAGGGTTGGGTAGCCGGCTGGCAGCGATTTTTTTTTTTTTTTTTTTAATGAAAAAGAATCTTCACAATTAAGTTGAAAAAGATACGGCAAAACTTTGGTGAAGGTTATACAAGTAAACACAAAAGCTATGCTGTTGAAGATTGTTCTTCATATATTGTTTTTTTTTTTTTTTTTTTTTTTATTCATTTCGATAATAGAATGAGCATTCATGTGCTTTTTTCTACATCCAGTCCCTGTGTGTATGCAGTTTTGTAAAATTGTCATGTTCCCACCATTACAAGATGGCCTACTCGGTACACGGTGTAAACTGTGCGTAAGATATGTGATGTAATAAGCTGTCTGTTGAAACCAAGTACAGAAGCAAATAAACTTTGCAGAAGGTGTTTTTACAGAGTTCATTTATGAATGATCGAGTCACTGACTGTGAGAGTTGTGTAGATTATGTGGGATGCATAGAGGCCTACACCTTTCACCTGTACCCCCCCCCCCCCCCCCCCCCTCTCTCTCTCTCTCTCTCTCTCTCTCTCCGATTACAAATTTGATTACTTTGAATAGTTCCTTCTCACGACCCCCCTCCTCCCACCCATCCAGTCTTCCTTCATTCTGACCAAAAGACCCCGAAAATAATTTTTAAAAAAGCAAAACAAAAAAATACCGAGGAGGTAAAATCGGAACAGAGAGGGGGGCACTCATTTCTCTAGACTATAGGTTGCTGTGGTCAGCCCAGGTGAGAGGTGTGGCAATTAATTGCCCATTTTACTGTTCAAAGCATGCGGTGTGTGTGTTCGCGCGATCAAACACCACTGCGGTAATCGGCTTATGACCACTGGTCAGTGGTGGTGTGTAGTGTGAAGGGTCCTGGTCCTAGGGGCAAAGATCAACTCACTTAATTCCCAGACTGAAAGATCTGCAGAAGAAGGTTTTTTGAAGATAGTAGCTGTTCATAATATGCCGTAGTTGAAAAAAAGTAATTTTGGTTTTTATTTCGTGGGTGGGTGATTTATTTGATTTGATTTGATTTATTCTTTTATATCGAGGATAATGCAATAAGCACTCTTGTGCTTTTTTTACGTCCAGTCCCCATGTGTATGCAGTCATGTAACTTTTGTCATTCTTTCTCACCGGCACACAGTGGCCTACTATTACGAAAAGCAGAACAGAATTTAACGTGAGCGAAAGATGTTATGCGTGCGTTCGCACATGGGTTCTCGCTATTGTCTCATCCGAAGGGTTTTTGGGGAGAGTGGAGTCAGCACTGATGTTAACTCCAGGAGAAAGATCCCCTCGAACGGGAATCGAACCAGGGTCGTCAAATTGCGAGCGCAATGTTCTGACCACTAGGCTGTCCGTCCCATAATTATCCATTAATAGCTACACCTCCAAAAAGAACAAGAACAAGAACAACAACAAAAAAGCAAAGGGATTAGATCTCTCAGAATTTGCCAATCTTAAACTCCATTAATTTGTCACTGTATGCAATGTTATCAGACTGTGCAACGTTATTCCTGTGTAAAAAAAAAAAAAAAAAGACAGTCGGATGTCTAGATGTATAA
This sequence comes from Stramonita haemastoma, assembly GCA_030674155.1. NCBI lineage: Eukaryota > Metazoa > Mollusca > Gastropoda > Neogastropoda > Muricidae > Stramonita > Stramonita haemastoma. The sequence continues at coordinate 16,808,997 of CM060327.1, read as the reverse complement.
GGAGAAAATAATGGTACAGTCTCTCTCTCTCTCTCCTCTCTCTCTCTCTCTCTCTCTCTCTCTCTCTCTCTCTCTCTCTCTCTCTCTCTCTCTCTCTCTCTCTCTCTCTCTCTTCTAGTTGCGATTTTTAATGATAGTCCCCCTCATATTCGGGGCAAGGGCCCGATTAAGAAAAAAAAAAGTGAATGCGTAACACTTGGAAATGAAGATGATTATTAATACAGGGAATCAATGAAACAAACTCTGCTCCCTCCCCCCCCCTCCCCTCGTGCGCGCAGTTCGTGTGCGTACATCATACACATTCCTTTTCTTCCAACTGCAACAATTGTTGTCTGTCATATATGTAAAAAAACAACAACTCTTGCAGGGCCGTTAAGCGCCTTGCAAGTCCGACCCAGCGCATCCAACTTCGGCATAGGAGAGAGTTGTTATCTTTTTAAGTCATTTCTGAATAATAATAATAATAATAATAATAATAATAATAACAACAACAACAACAACAACAACAACAATAATAATAATAATAATAATAATAATAATAATAATAATAATAATAATAACAACAACAACAACAACAACAATAATGATAATAATAATAAAAAACAACAACAATAATAATACTAAAAATATCAATATTAATAATAACAACAAAGGCAGGAGAATGGGCCAGAAGCCGGTAGAAATTAGACAAGGAGTTGACAGGAAGGAAAAGAACAAGGCAGAACCAAAGAGTGGGACAGAAAAGAGGAAACTCCTAGGCCTAGCTAAAAAATTCCAGAAGGTGGGAATGCTGTTGATACTGAAAAATCTCCGGCATCCCAACGGGAGTATCAGATACATTAGAATGTCCAATGTACATATATACATTATTGAAATGAAATTAAAGAAAAAAAGGTTTTCTGAAGCCGTGGAAAATATGATTAGTATACACAGGCTTATCTTAGTCAAATTGTTATTTCTTGTGATATAAATGATTAATTTTAATCAGTGCAAAGCTGAACAAAAGAATTCTCCGTCGAGTAGTCATTTGATAGGTTTCTTGAGTTCACTCCCCTGTTGCATGGCCCATTATAATTTTTAGTGATAACAAAGAAGGTAACAGCGTTCTTTGCCAGGGGAGACAATTCAAAGCATCGGGCTGACGAACCGATGTCCCATGCGCGAAGACACTCAGAACATCTTGCGCACACGTTAAAACCCATTCTGCTTTTTTTTTTTTTTAATTTTTTTTTTAATGTTCTTTTATATCGAGGATAACAGAATAAGCAATCATGTGCTTTTTTTCATCCGGTCCCCGTGTGTATGCAGTTTTGTAAATATTGTCATCTGTTCCCACCGGCACACGATGGCCTACTCTTACGAAAAGCGGAACAGGATTTAACGTGTGCGCAAGATGTTCTGCGTGCGTTCGCACACGGGGCCTCGGTTTAAAGTCTCATCCGAAGGACTTTTGGAGAGAGTGAAGTCAGCACTGATGTTAACTCCAGGAAGAAAATTTCCTCGACCGGACTCGAACCCGGGTCTTCAAATTGCCAGCGCAATGTTCTGACCACAAGGCTATCCGCCCCCCGCTTTTAGGAAGATTAGGCCATTGTGTGCCGGTGAGAGCAGAGGACAAAATTTACGAAACTGCATACACAGGGGATTAGATGTAAAAAAGCATAGGAATGCGTATGGTATAAGAAAAATAGCCCTCTACCCAGTATCGACAGTATTCACTACCATACCTAACCACCGATCCTTTTCACTACCATTGGCTTTGTATACCTAAGTGCTTTGATTTGGTTATAAGTTCATTTGTTATTCATGGACGGGTAATATATTCTTTATTCATTATCACAACCCCTCCCCCTCTCCCCTTCCGAAACACCCGTAACCGACAGCGTGAGAGGTCTCGAGGGCGAATATAGTCTAAGGGAGATAAACCGTCCTTTACAAACACGCTGTGAAAGAAGCATTAAGTCTCTTGAGTAGACATGGCGGACTGCGGAGAGGATACTGAGCACACATTAAAGATCGAAGCACAAGAAGTGGTGAAAGAAGTAGCCTTTGCCGTTAATTTTGTGGAAATATCGAAAGTGCTCCCTGCTACCGATGTGCTTGTTTACCTGAATATGTGTACCAAAGAAAACGATACATTTTGTGTGGAGCTGTCGGTACAAGGATTTCGGGTGAGTTTGCAGAAAAGGGCTAGAGCTTTACAGCTAGGCGAGTCTGAACCAAACGCATACGTTCATGATCAGTTTAATTCAATGGGTAATATTGAATGTTGAGTACGCTCTCTGTTGCAGCATAGTCACGTACTGACTTTTATGTATTGTTTAAGAACCAAGACGAGTAAGAGATGTTCAAAATCAACAGTCTGTCTAAAGTGTCTTCTATAATTAGTCTGTGGAACTACCGCTTCTGTTACTGCCAAGTCTGAGCCAGCCGGATAGTAGGATGGTCATCTACTTAACAGTCTGCATCAGCAATATTTTTTTCACAGTCTATGCACTATAATGTATTGTAGTATACAGGACTAAAATCGATGAAACACTCCTACTGTCATTGTCTTGGTAGCTGGTGTGGGTTACTCTTAGTAGACTCAGTCGTACTCTTAGCTTTACTCCTTTAGCCTTAGCCTAGCCTAGGAATAGCCAAATAGAAGGCCATGGCATTGGTTTCCACCTCTGCTGAATATAGTTGAACGCCAGTTCAGCTTTAGGAAAATCTATCTTCCAGGAGAGAGAGAGAGAGAGAGAGAGAGAGAGAGAGAGAGAGAGAGAGAGAATTTTTTCAAGTTTTGTTTTATTTTTGTATTCAGAGGAAAATGGAATAAGCCTTCAATGCCACAATGGGCTTACATAATATCCAGTCCTCGTGTGTATCACTGTATGGTGTATGCAGTTTTGTAAATTTTGTCATCTGTTCCCACTGGCACACATGGTGACAGTGATAATGGCCTACTCTTCCAAAACTGGGAAAAGGGTGTTTAAATAGTCTCTGTGCAAGATGTTCTGCATGTATTTGCACAAGGGACCTCAATTTATAGTCTCATCCAAAAGACTTTTTTGGGGGAGTGGAGTTGACACTGATGTTAGCTCCAGTGTAAAAATCCTCTTGGACGAGATTGAAACCTGGGTCATCAGATCACCAGTGCAATGACAGAGAGAGCGAGAGCGAGAACAGACAGAGCAGGACAGGCAGGCAGGCAGGCAGGCAGGCAGGCAGGCAGGCACCAGAGAGAGGCAGAGGAAAGGGGGGGGGGGGGGCATTTTGGATAATTGCCTTCTCGGAAACTAGTACTTAAAATAATGTCATGCTATTTAATTTATAGACCTAGATCTGTCTGTTGGCTGATCACACACTTTTTAGGAAAAATTATGTTAAAACTAGCTTACCATCAAATATAGACCTGTCTACACCTTAGGCTTAGTGCCATGTTGAGGTCTCCAAAGCAATGTGCAAAGTTTTACAACTTATGATTTATGAGAAAAATGGAAGGAGCAAGGGAAGAGAAGAGTGCTACCTGTTCAGATTTGGCTCTGGTTACTGGTAACTTTAGGGTGAAACTTCAGAAGCAGCCACCACCTTGTATTAATTGAAAGGGTTGTGGACACTCAAGACCTTGTGATCAAGTTTAACGTTAAAAGTGCTTCTATTTAAGCATTCTGGAAAATAGAGCAGATTGAGTATCTTATTTAGTGGCACAGTTAATTGCTTAGCTAATTCTTGCATCATGTGCTCATGAATATGGAATTGCTTGTTAAACTTGTGTTATAAATTACATTTACAGCATCAAGGTAAAAGAAGATACTATAGCAAGATGAAGTGTCAAATAACATAATTCATAACTAGTCAAAGTATTTAAATGATTGATCCTGATTGATAGTAATACCATACAGTATAGTATAATTTATGTACACTATGGCTATTGAAATTGGGCAACAGATGTGTGTGTGTGTGTGTGTGTGTGTGTGTGTGTGTGTGTGTGTGTGTGTGTGTGTTGTGCGCGCGCGCGCATGCGTGTGCTGTGTGTCTGTGTCTGTGTCTGTGTCTGTGTGTCTGGTGTCCTGTGTGTCTGTGTGTGTTGTGTTGTGTTGTGTTGTGTTGTGTTGTGTATGTGTTGTGTTAACTTGTGTATGTGCATGTGTGTGTGTGTGCATGTGTGTATGTGTAGTGCATACATCATTGTATGTATGTTTATGCTCTCGCTTGCTTTTTTGTGTCTACTGTCTACTGGTGTTATGGCGGTTAAATTAATATGTACTCTAGATTATAGATAATGTAACATTCTTCTGAAAAAAGAATAATGATATGAGAGTACACTGTAGTGTTATCACTATGATTTATAACTCAGTGATCAATATCAATTAATGATTCTGAGGTAGTGATGATAGGGTTAGTATTGAGCACTGTAATCATGTATGCAGCTAAGACAGTTTTTATTTGGATGACTAAGTTGTTTTCTGAGCACTCATTTCACTGTAAACTTGTTTTTCATGTGTTTGCTTTATGATGTTGGAGTTGATTTATAGATACACCACACTCCCCCCCAAAAAAAAAAAAAAAAAAGAGAAAAAAAGAAAGAAAAGTGTAATTTAAGAGAACAGTTAAGAAAAAGATGCTCATCACATTACAATAGTAATGTATGATGTTGCTTACAGGTGGTAGGGCGACAGTACAACTCGGTGGACTCCTGCACTGTGTCGCGGTACTACGAAACCATCTACAGTCTGCTGGACTCGGTCAGCCCCGGCTACCGCAACTCCTTCAGCGAGACACTGATGGCCAAACTGCAGCGCCTGCAGCCAGAGGTGCAGGACGAGGAGTCCATGGACACCAAATGACAATGGATGACCAGCACGGGGAGCCTCTGCATGGGGTGTGGACAGGTCAGCTTTACCTCTTTCTTATTAGTTAACAATATGTGACGCTCCACCACAAAATGAGTCCCTTAGCACATAACCCACTTTTCCGCTAGATGCCATTTAATACAGATGGGGTCAAGTTAGCAATTAGTCGGATTTCGATTAATTATAAAACTATAGCCTTTATTCTACCTTGTAATGAAATATCAAGTCATAATTTTGTATCCTTTTGCTTTTAAACGTCCTTTAAAAATGCCCAAGCCCTCATTCTCACCATTTATTATGATGCTAAACTTGTCATTTTCTCGTTATGTCATTTCCTGCAGTCAATCATTTCAACTTGTAATAACTTTTAATAGAAGTGTCCAGTTTTCAATCTGTTTTTTTCTATTGTATAGCCATTTCATTGCAAATAAATAACTTGTCAATAACTAAAAATTGACCTCTGGTGCTGTGTGACTCATTATGTGGTGGAGCGTCACATATATAGCTCTGTCAGCCTCTGCTGGGGAGTGGACAGGTCAGCTTCAATTCTTTCTTATTTAGTTTAAAAATATATAGCTCTGTCAGCCTCTGCCTGGGGAGTGCACAGGTCAGCTTCAATTCTTTCTTTCTTAGTTTAGAATAATGTATAGCTCTGTCAGCCTCTGCCTGGGGAGTGCACAGGTCAGCTTCAATTCTTTCTTTCTTAGTTTAGAATAATGTAGCTCTGTAGCTCTGCTGGAGTGCACAGGTCAGCTTCAATTCTTCTTACTTAGTTTACATTATAGCTTTCAGTTTGTATTTTTTTTTTGTATTTTGGACCGCTTCGTGTCACAGCAGATTTGTCTGCGGTGAAATTCGGGCTGCTCTCTCTCTCTCTCGGGAGAGGCGGTCGTTACAAGTGCAGTGGCTTCCCTTTTTTTTTTTTTTTTTTTTTTTTTTCCTGCTTGCAACTGTATTTGTTTCACTATCAGAGTGGCTTTTTTCAACAGAATTTTGCCAGGGTCAACCTCCTTGTTGCTGTGGGTTCTTTTATGTGCGCTAAATAGTGATGTGTAACAAACGGGACCTCGGTTTATCATCTCATCCGAAAGACTAGCGCCCAGACCACCACTCAGGGTCTAATGGATGGGGGAAAAGTTTTGGGCCCAAACGGGGTACGAACCACCGCACACTCGACCCGGACTTTTTGCTTTCTAGGCAAGGCGCGTTACCACTTAGACCACTGATTACTTTCAGAGCTACTCTCAGCTGCTATCCATTCTATCCTGTTTCCTAGTCCAGCTGGGGCGAGCCTGTGCTAGTTATAGCAGAAACTGACAGCTCTTAGAAAAGGAAGGGGCAGGTTAGCTCTAGCCCTGGACCCTTGAGTGGGTTATGCTGGATTTGCGGGGTGTCTTTAGAACTTGTTCAAATTCATTTAACGTCTTTTCACAAATTGTGATATTAGACGGTTTAGAACTTGTCTACCTTAAAATACTTGTCTACCTTGCCGTGTGTGGAAGCTGGGAGTTCTTGCAGTAGGATACGTATTCCCCGTGGCAGCTGTTGCAGTGTTGCAGTTGAATTCATTTATATTTAATATAATGTATTCTCTGTTATGGGGACCGGCTAGCTCAGTGGTCAGAGCGCTCATTTTCCCTTAGCTAAGGTTAAGCAGCATTGAGCGTGGTTACCAGCTGGATGGGTGACTGTTTGCATGCCTTGGTTTCAATAGTACCTACAGTCCCCCATTTGACCCAGCTGTAAATGGGTACCTGCCCTCTTGCGGGTCAGGAAAGGTAAAGCAGCGAGGGAGAGGAGATGGGTGCCACCCTCAATATTCTGGCCCCCTAGGGAAGCTGAGGTCCCTGACACCTCACTCCTCTACGACCGCATAGGGTATGGGATATCTTTACCTTTTCTTTTACTTCTTCGTGGCAGCTCTTGCAGTATTTTTTGTGGTGGTTTTTGCAATAGAAATGATTTTTATCATTTATATAATGTATTCTCTGTCAAGAGGTCAAGATAATATTTAAATGTAATGTGGGAGGTCTTGCAGTATACATTCTATTCCCTTTGAGAGTTCATGGATACTTTTTAAAAATTATTAGAACTGAATTCCCAGTGGGAGCTCTTACACACTTGCAGTATAACATCATTAACATGTATTGTGCATTACTCCCAGTTTCTGCAAATTTTGAGCTGAAGATTTTGTTTGTTCTAATGACATATTTCTCCTTCTGTTATGTAGATTTGTTTTGTTACCATCTATAGATCCAGCTGTTTTGTTCTTGCTTATTTTGCATAGAAATTTACACTGTAATTGTAAAGAAGAGTGTGATGATACATTTTGTTAAAAACATCTTCTCATAGCTCTCTTTGTGAATTTGAAACTTCTGCAATGTGTGTGTGTGTGTGTGTGTGTGTGTGTGTGTGTGTGTGTGTGTGTGTGTGTGTGTGTGTGTGTGTGTGTGTGTGTTAGAGGAGAGAGAGAGAGAGAGAGAGATGAGAGAGAGAGAGAGAGAGAGAGAGAGAGAGAGAGAGAGAGAGAGAGAGAGAGAACTTGAACTCGAAAGATTTATTCACAAAAAGGCCATTGGCCCATACATGAAGGGGGTTGCCGAACTGTTTAGTATTTTGGTGGGGAGGGGATTGACAAAAAATAACACCCCCCCCACCAAAACCAGCAACAACAACAACAAAAATTACGTTTCCAGCAAGTATATATATATTCATTTGACTTTTCTACATGTATTTTCTCTTCATATCCCCACATGTTGTTCTTATGCCTGGCCAGGCTTCTGTTGTAGTGGCAGTTGTGATGTCTCATTTACATTTATAGTCTATATAAACTATAAATGTAAATATACATATTTATTATTATATTATATATTATTATTATCATTTATCATACACACAGTGTCTATATATATATATATATATATAAGTATATATATATTTATTATTCAGTTGTGACTGACTGCTGACTGATCTGGTTTCAGCCTGAAGACGCGAGCAGGAAGAGCAGATGACAGCGGGGGAGGGGAGTGGAGGAGGTGAAGCCAGAGGCAGGACACCGCCAAGAGGCGTTGTTACACATGTTGTGCACCAGGAAGGGGGAGAGGGCGGATGGGTGTATGGGTGTGGGGGTGGGTGTGGGTGGAGGGGGGTGGGGGGGTGGAATAGCAAACAGAAGGTGACCGAGAGCGGAGCATCAGCAAGAGAGCATGATGTGAATGAAACTACCAGGCTGCAGATGGTGGGACATGAGGAGGAGAAGAGTTTGAGTCACCTATCTCCCCAGACCTGCCTGCTGTTGATCAACTTGGGTGGGGTGGGGTGAGGGGGGGGGATGATTATGGATGGGTGATCACATGGCCGGCCGGACCTGTTCATGAGGAAGGACGCAGCGATCAGCACAGGCTCTGACCACTAGCAAGTGTCACAGGCACTGACCACTTTCATTGATCGACGTTATGCCCTGATTGCAACATCAGGCAACTTGACCTCTATATGTAAAATGTCACTGTGAACATCTCCAGGACTGGATGGGGAAGAAGAGGAGAACGTGTCTGGATCTCAAGTTTTTCGTGAGTGTGTGGGTCATCGTCCTGAGTGAAGTGAGGACAGCAGTGTCCCCAGAGGGGTCTCACCGGGTCCTGTTTCATGGAAGGTGGAACAGAAGTGAACGAGTTATGGTTTGTGTATATATTGAAAAAGGAATTGTTCTGACAACAAAAGAAAACAAACCCATCTTTAAACAAAACAGGCAAGCAAAAGACAAAGAGAGAAACAAATAAGACCCCCTTCAAAAAAAACCCCAAACCCTTAATAACAACACACACACACCCCTCAACCACCCCACCCCCCCCAACCCCAAAACAATGAAGCAAAATAAACCAACACATGTATTTTTTTTTTTAATCAGGAAATAATCGTGATCATCTTAGCTATCTATAAGAATGGAGACACCCAAAAGTCATGACCCCCCCAACATAAAACTGACTGTGTTTGAGTTCAGCAGACACAAACAACGGATAACCCTTGTGTCTCTCCTGAAAAAATCTGGTGCTGTTACAATCGACTAATAAATAACCTGAAACTGAGATGGACTCAGAATCAGACGGTGGGTGCCTCACCTCTAAAACTGTGCGCGTGTTGCAGACATGTACGATTGATGTTCACACACTTGGATAGCAGAGTCCGAGGCCAACCAGGCTTGTCGGAAAGCATGGGGACTCCTCGGCTTGTCCTCTCACAAGCAATGCATGTTCTTCATCATCAGTGGCCTCCTCACCATGCCCAGGGCTGTTCAGCATGGTCAGAGAAGCCTCTGTGTGAGTGAGGACTTGCTTGAGATGTCGGCTTTTTTTTTTTTTTTTTTTTTCTTTTTCTTTTTGTTCACTTGGAGGTGTTCTTATTCTTGCCAGGGTTGTTTTTTTGTTTGTTCTCTGTCAAAGAGTGTTTTATTTTGTGTGGAGAGTTATATATTTATTTATTTCAGTTTTGGCCCCATTGCTTTACAATGATGGAATTCATTATGTCTTTTCTTTTCGAATGATGTTTATTTCATGTTGGTGGTGTTTAATTCAATAATCTGATAGATTTTTTAAGTATTTCCGTCTTTTTTTTCTAGATTTGTTTTTTTTGTTGGTTTGGGGTTGTTGTTTTTTTTTTGGGGGGGGTTACGTTATTTTGGCTTTCTTTTTGATGTTCACTTTTTTTCTTAGTGGTATTTGCTTAAATAAACAAAATACTTTTTCTCAGAGGTGTTTTGTTCAAATCTTTAACAAAATTTTCAGTATTCTTATAGATCTGGTATAAATTTGTACTTGTCTTCTTCTTTGGGGTTTTCTCTTTGTTGTAGCTCTCTTCCCACTTGCACTAAAGAAGATTTCCTTCAGTCTTCTTATCTAGGTTTAAACGATTTTAGTCTCCTTCACAGAGATAGATTTCTCCTTTTTTTCAGACTTTTTTCTCCAAGATTATCTTTCCATTTCAGTCTTCTCCACAGAGATAGATCTTCTTTCCATTTCAATCTTCTCCACAGAGATTTCTTTCCATTTCAGTCTTCTCCACAAAGATTATCTTTCCATTTTAGTCTTCTCCACAAACTTTCTTTCTATTTTACTCTTCTCCACACACTTTCTTTCCATTGTACTCTTCTCCACAAAGACTATCTTTCCATTTCAGACTTCTCCACAGAGATCTTTCCTTTTCAATCTATCAGAGATTGTTTTTTGGTGAAAATTTTTAAATATCTTTGCTTCTCCTCAGACTTGTTCATTCATTACTGTGTGGTCTGTGTCCTGAGACTTACTGTGATGGCTGGAGAATGCTATTGATCATGACAATCAATCACTGCGACGACTGCGGAGGATCAGGGGAATGGTATGGTACTGGTAGGAGAAAGAATTGATTTGTGCATGCTGAAAATCACGTTTTTTAATTTTTTACAAACTGGATTATGCATCTTTGATTTGTTTTTTTTTGTTTGTTTGTTTGTTTTCCTCTGCCTGTTTTGCCAACTAGTCACTCTGAGTTCTCTGCTTGTGTGGTGCGCTTTGTTTGTTTTGCGAGTTTGTCAGTGTTGGCACAAGTATGTTTGAAAACTGCATTTTGTTTATCTAATAAATAATGCGTGCTGTCTTTGAGTGTTTTCAGTATAGTGGGATTTGAGTTGTACACATTTTGGTTTGATTTTTTTTCTTGATGTATTGGTATTTGTATATATATTATAGTTTGTGTGTGTGTGTGTGTGTGTGTGTGGTGTGTGTGTGTGTGTGTGTGTGTGTGGTGTGTGTGTGTGTGTGGTGTGGATGGGTGGGTGGGTGGGTGGGTGGAATCATTCATGATGTTTGCTGCTATTAGCTGTTGAGTTTTTTTTTATTTTTAACTTATGTATGCATGCACTAGCGCTCACACACACTCACTCACTCACTCACCTCTTCTCTGTCTCTCTCTGTCTCTGTCTCTGTCTCTCTCTCTCTCTCTCTCTCTTCTCTCTCTCTCTCTCTCTGTCTCTCTCTTCTCTCTCCTCTTCTCTCTCTCCTTCTGTCTCCTCACTCCCACACACCCACACCCCACACCCACCCACCCACCCACCCACCCACACACACACACACACACACACACACACACACACACACACACACACACACACACTCACAGACACTCATACACACACACACACACACACACACACACACACACACACACACACACACACACACACACACACACACACTACAAATATCTCTCTCTCTGTCTCTCTCTGTCTCTCTCTCTCTCTCTCTCTCTCTCTCTCTCTCTCTCTCTCTCTCTCTCTCTCTCTCTCTCTCTCTCTCTCTCTCTCTCTCTCTTCACTGCTTTCATCTTCAGGTTGTGATGTTAGCTAATGCCTGTGATGGTCCCTGACACCAGGGTGTCAGTGTCAGGAGGAATGTGCCACTGTGCCACTGAATGGTGACACATAGACCTGTGTTACTGTCAGAAGGATTATGGCACTGTGCCACTGAGTGGTGACAGATAAACCTGTCTCACTGTCGTTTAAAAGGTTAGACTATGTCAGCATGTTAGGAGTGATGTGTTATTGTCTGTTCATGAATATTGCCAAATATCAGGAGTAATAGGACATTGTGAATATAAGATTTTGCCAGTGGCACAGTATTATATAGCACAACCAGTGAGTACTGTCATGACAGGGTCGATAATCATTTGCAAGTGTTAGGAGTAATGTGACATTGTCCGTAAATATTTGCAGGTGTTAAGAAAGAATGTTACATTGTCTGTGAGTATAGTTTGCTAGTGTCAGGAGTGGTATGACAGGAACTATACAACACTGTGAATATAAAGAAAATTGTGCGATAAGTCTGTCAACTGGTAGAGATTGACACTGTCACAGTGTCAGTGAATGTTTGCGAACGTCAGAGGTAAAATAGCACTGTGAGTGAATATTTGCAAATAGCAGGGGTATTATGGCACTTGTAGTGAATGTTTGCAAACATTAGGGGTAATATGACTTTGTCAGTGAGTATTTGCAAACATCAGGGGTAATATCATGGCACTGTCAGTGAATGTTTTCAAACATTAGGGGTAATATGGCACTGTCAGTGAATGTTTGCAGACATCAGGGGTAAAATGGCACTGTCAGTGAATATTTGCAATTATTAGGGGTAATATGGCACTGTCTGTGAATATTTGCAAAAAATCAGGGGTAATATGGCACTGTCAGTGAATATTTGCAAACATAAGGGGTGATATGGCACTGTCAGTGAATATTAGCAACTAAGTGTGATATGCACTGTCAGTGAATAAGCATGTTAATATTTGCAGAATTATAATAATCAATATATGGAATTTATATAGGCTAAATCTTGTAAAGCAAACAAATCGAAGCGCTTACATCAGGGGTAATATGGCACTGTCAGTGAATATTTGCAGTGTAGAAAAGGACTATGACACTCTATATCAATGAGCAAACAAAAGTATCAGAAGTAATTCTAATAGGACTTAGGAATGCAAAAGAAAAACTGTAAAGTGAACAGTAGTATAACAGTTGTCAGCGAATATTCACAAGTGTGAGAAGTAGTATGAAATACTGAATATTGTATACAGTGACACAGGTCTGTGAGGAGTAATGTAGCATAATAAATACTGTCATGTCAGGTGTCAGTATAACATGGGGAAAACTCATAGTTTGTGTCAGGAGTAATTTGACATTGTCAGTGAGCATTGACATGTGTGAGTAGTAGTAGTGTGGCAGTGTTGGTGTTGGCAGATGTATGTCAGATTGTGAGCCACATAGCAGTGAGCTGGTGTGCCATGTGTGTCAGTGGGAGGAAGGGTGTGATATCATCTGAGTGAATGGCAAGAAACTGTGACACTGACATGCCTTGGTAGTAACTGTCATGTCATGTCATGTCATGTCATGTCAGAGACTGACGACAGGGAAGGAATGGAAATGATTCAGTCAATTCAAACACATTTAGTTTTATTATCTCATGAGACAGAGACTTTGTATGTGGCAGAAGAATTTAGAGTGTGTCTTGGGTAGCAGGGAGTGAGTGTGTGTGATTTGTGTGTGTGTGTGTGTGTGTGTGTGTGTGTGCGCGCGCCGCTCGTGCACGTGCGTGCTGCGCGATTTGAATTGGATGTATGCGCACAGCCATGTAATGATGTATACATGGTTTCATAATCAAGCATTTGAAGTATTAAAAACCACTGTGGAGTCCCAATTCCCCATCAGTTTCCCAGCTGTGTTGACCTCCAGGTGGCACAGAAGTACATTGTGTTTCAGAGACCACAGGTAGTAATACTCCCTCTTCTTTGAAAGCAAGGAGAGAAAAAAATAGCATGATTCATGTACATATATTTGATGTGTGTGTGAGTGTGTGCGTGCGTGTGTGTGTGATGTGTGTGTGTGTGTGTGTGTGTGTGTGTGTGTGTGTGTGTGTGTGTGTGTGTGTGTGTGCACTCTGCGTGCTAGTTTCCTATGTATCTTATGTTTTTGCTGGTTCATGAATATAATTGTTTGTTGTCTGTTCACTATCTTTCACTACCATGGTATTACTTAGGTAAGTGTGTGTGTTTGTAAGTTGAACTGGCACAAGAATTTATATTTGAAACTGACAGTGTGTGTGTGTGATGTGTTTGTGTGTGTGTGTGTGTGGGGGGGGGGGGGGGGGGGGGGGTAGAGTACTTTGTGTTACAAAGTCCATGTCGCTGTGAAATTATGCTTAAAATCTCCCCCCCCTTTAAAAAAAACCCAAATTTTTGCAACTATTTTGTTTCAACAGAAAGTGAGTGAAGAGCATTTGAAGCACATGATTGTATCTTTGTATGCACATGCATTTTGTGTCATTTTCTGAGACTGGATTCTGCACTTTTGGAGGTAGAAGTGATTTTTTTTTTAATAAAAAAACAACTCTGCTTCAGTTTTAAAAGACTTTATCTGTATATGAGTTATCTTTGGGTGAATTTATGTGGGATTTTTCTTAGGCACTGTTATGCACGCAATGGTTGTGGTGGTAAACAAAATTAAATTTTTTAAAATTTTGTATCAGTTTTGAAAATCTTGAATGACCCGATTGAGGTAGTTTTGCCTGAGCGGATGTGACTGTGAATGCACATTGGGGCACAGAATATGAATCATGTTCCTCAACAGACAGGGTGGTAGATTAATCAGGCTTCACCTGGTTAGATAATAAGACTGGAAAAGTGGATATAAGTGAACAACCTTACTTATTTGGGGATGGGATAGCTCAGTGGTCAGAACGTTTGCTCTCTCCAGGCTAACGTTAAGCAGTGTTGAGCTTGGTTGCGTCTTAGATGGGTGACGGTTTGTGTGCCTTGGCTTCAGTACAGTCACCAGTTTACCCAGCTGTAAATGGGTACCTGCCCTCTTTAGGATCAGGGAAGGTAAAGCTGTGAGGGAGAGGAGATGGGCACCACCCTCAAAATGCTGGCCCTAGAGAAGCTGAGGTCATGAAACATTCATACACTTTTCTTTGATTGAGAAAATAGTGTAGATTAAAAAAAAAAAAAAAAGTAAGCATGTTCAAGAGGGACATTATTATGATGGCTATGGAAATATGACAGTGAAACCATGTATTGTGTGGTGAATGAGGCTAAAAGTAATCATGGAAATAGTCTGTTTTCTGTGTGTGGTGAATGAACAATCGTGGAAATAGTCTGTTTTCTGTGTGTGGTGAATGAACAATCATGGAAATAGTCTGTGCTCTGTGTGTGGTGAATCAGGCTGAACACAATGACTGAAGTAGTCTATTTTCTGTATCTGGTGTGAATCAGGCTGAACACAATGATGGAAATAGTCTATTTTCTGTATCTGGTGTGAATCAGGCTGAACACAATGATGGAAATAGTCTATTTTCTGTATCTGGTGTGAATCAGGCTGAACACAATGATGGAAATAGTCTATTTTCTGTATCTGGTGTGAATCAGGCTGAACACAATGATGGAAGTAGTCTATTTTCTGTATCTGGTGTGAATCAGGCTGAACACAATGATGGAAATAGTCTATTTTCTGTGTGTACAATGGTCGTGGTCTGGAGAGAACTTTGGAAGTGGAATAGGAGGACATTTTTTTGTATTGTTTTGGGTGGTTTTTATTTTTAGAAGGTGGGGAGGATGGATGGCATATTGCATGCATGTTGGCTGCAATTATTCAGATTTTTAAAAATCATTATTTCTCACAATCATTTCTATAAAAATTCTGATAGATTATCTTTTTTTTTATTAGTGATGATTAAAAAAAAAAAATGTTGATATACATACATGTACAGAGAAGTGGAGAGTTTCAGAGTGCTTATTCATTACAATTACTGGTTTATGCATATGTGTCTTTTTTCTGTGAATTCTTGTCAGTTTTCTGCTGTTTGCGTACAAAATCTGAAAATGTTTCTCTCTTTTTTTTGCTTTGTAATGTTTCTTTGTTTAACGTAATATCTGTTGATTCTGTCATGTTTTGTAAAAAAAATGTGTGCTTCTTGGTTGTGTGTTAGTTGCTACTGGGTCATTTCAGACCTTTTGTGTCTTGAACACTTTTGTATTTCCTTCTCTTTGTGTTGTCATCAGAAATGAAATGCATTGTCTGTGCCAGTCCCAGTTTTGTTCTGCTCTTGAAGTGCATTGTATGCTGTTTTGTATGGTTTGTGTAGCAGTGATACTTACAGGATGACAGCAGAGTTCTCTGTGAAATGCACATCAGTCCTTGGAAAAACCACTTTGCCATAATATGTCATGATGCCACCTGTTTTTCCTCCCCCCCCTCCCCCCCTCCCCTGTTTGTTTGAATTGTTTACTTGCATGTCTGTGAGAGTAGGTCTTTTTCCACAGTCTAATTGTGCTAGGGTTGACCCTTTTATTGTCACAATTTCTGTGACTTTTGGGACATCAGTAAAAATTTATGTATATTTTTTCTATACACTTGACCTTGTTTATGTATGTGTTGTGACATAGAAACATGTTTTGTGTGCAAGAATTTCAGAAATTGAAGATGTAGTGTTTTGGGGTTTTGAGGTCAAATTCTAGGGAGTACATTTTCTGAGTTGGTGTCACTTTTATTAGATTTTGGGTAGATATTTTTGTTGTAGTACTTTAAAAAAAAAAAAAAAAAATCAGTACATTGGCAATAAAACGAAAATCAAAACCTGAATTCTGAAAAATCTGATTGAACACAGAATGTGTGTAAGTACATGTATACAACATTGAGCAGATTCTATACATGTTTGAAATGAATATATTGTCCCCCAAAACCAACTTTGTACTGATCTAGCAGTATATTTTAGAGTGTTTTTTCTTTTCTTTTTTTACCCTGTCACCTAAACAAGGTTGTGCCTTACCTGTGAAAGTGCCTTGATGTATGTCACAAGAGATGATGAACAGTGATTTCTGTGATTAATGTGATGGATTTATGTAACCCCAGCACCTGCCCCCCCTCCCCCCTCCCCTTAACCTCCTGCCCTCATTCTTTGTGAGAATGCCAAGGGCTACTTACTGTTATAATTTATTGCTGTAATCTTTAACTCTTCACATGGAATGTGGCTACTTTGATGAAGGTGTTTAAAAAAAAAAAAGATTGTGGTATATGATCGAAAGAGTCTGACTGGTAATGGTGAAGATTGAGCCCAGTTATAATCTGTCTGATGACATCCATTGGTAAAAAGCAATGATACCACAGTGGAATTGCTGCAGTCTTTACCTACAAAGGTTTATGAAATATCGTTATGTCAATATGCAGCCTTTGTTATGGTCATCATTATTGCAGTGTAGGGCAGGATACCGTGATTAGGAAAACAGGGTTTGGGGATGTCAGTTATCGTCGGTTTTTTTTTTTTTCCCCTCATTTTTGTTGTGATGCCAAAACCATTTTTTTTCCAGCTTTGTCTTCTTTACTATGTCAGTCTTCTGGAAACTCAGTGTAAATGGATGTTGTATGGTCAGGTTTGTGTGTGTGTGTGTGTGTGTGTGTGCACGCGCGCATGCACATAAAGTTACTGTAAGCCCGGGAAGATTCTAGCTGGGCTAAATCTTGTGGGTATAATTATGTATAATCCTGTCAATGAAAAGCTGTGACGGTTTGTGACCATGATTTATAATGTTGTGGTTTATTGATAATACCACTGACATGACTATTGCTTTCCTATAACTGTAGTATTATGAAACTCTGTATTTTGCTTTGAAATTTTTTACAAATAAGTTGTCGATTATGCATGCCAGGCTTGCGCTCATGTGTTCTGTGACATACAGTGATGAGAATGGAAGCAAGCATAAGTGCTGGCAGTTGTATTAATTCTACCAGGCCTGTGACATTTTGCTTTTTTGGAAAATACTTGGCAACATTGCATTGTATTTGGAGAGAATAAAACATCCTGTCATCTGTGATACAGCCATTGTATTGTCTTCTTTACTGATAAAAAGATCCTTGATCAATATGAAGTCTTTGAAGCAAAATCTCCAGCTGACTTGACAAAAACATTTCTTTGTTCACAAATTTTCTTTTTTTGACGAAAGTCAGTTGGTGTGGCATAAACAATTGTCACGGAGTTTTACACTGTTTGCCATGTATGCAAAAGGAACTATTTTTTTACCATTCTGATTTTGGAGGATTTTTCACTGTGACGTGGTTTTTGGATCTGACTCCACTTCAGAACACTCAGCTGAGGTCAACATTGTGGTATTTTGGATAGATATATTTTCCTGTCACTTTCATTAAAAAAAATTGTTGTATAATTTCAGCTGTAAAATGAGCTATGAAAACATTTTCAGTAGCACTAATCATTGTACAATTCCAGCCATACAATGAGCTATGAAAATATTTTCAGTAGCACTAATCATATATATATATATATATATATATATATATATATATATATATATATATATATATATATATATATATATATATATATATACACACACACACACACACACACACACACACACACACACACACACACACACACACACACATCTATCTATCTATCTATCTATCTATCTATCTATCTATCTATCTATCTATCTATCTATCTATCTATCTATCTATCTATATATATATATATATATATATATGAGTCATTCTTTGCTCTTGGTCACTATTTGGGGTGATCTACAATAGATGGATTTTATTTTCATAAGAGTTGTTTCTTTTCAATGCAATATGAATAAAAACATCCTAATATGGTTAAAGAAATTACAGTATCAAGGGATATTTGTTTGTTTGGCCTGTTTTTGAGAAATTGCAATCGAATGGGAAAAAAACAGTCCAAAAATAGCACCTGAAAAGGGGACAGGCATATGCAGTGTTCAACATAAGCAGTTTACAAATCTTCAGTGCAAATAAACCTTATATTTTCTTTTTTACAAACAAAAGAATACATTGTTCAACATTATTCTGTACAAAAATATTGCACATAACTTTTCAACTTTTATATTTAGACGTCCAAAGTAAGCCGTTACTGCGTTACGAGTCGCGTAACAGAGCCCAACGAAAACTTTGGATCGTCTGCTTTGCCGTAGTGATCACTTGGCTAAAGATGGTCATGGAAATGCTTAAAGTTCATCATAATGAGATGATTAAAGGCATTTATTAACGTAAGAATGTTTAAACACATCCTCGATACAATTTTGAAGTTTTCGTGTCGAAATGTAACACAGTTATGCCTGAATTTTCAAAATCCCGTACTTGGCAAATGACACCAGCAACAATTACCAGTGAATGTCTGCTAAATTCATTCACCAGACAGCATGGACTCATGACATTTCAAGCAGAAATTCCCAGAAGGAGGCGAGAATGACTTAATAGTTTGTATCGTGTCACACTCATTTTCATAGCGTAACGCAGTTACGGGTCAGAGGTCAATTGTCAACTTTCTCGTAAAATCAGCATGTAATCCAACTTAATAGCAATTACCAGCATGAATAATGTTTCTTAATAACTTATATTCACTTTATGATGTGAAGTGAAGGAAGATTTGTCCACATGTTTGAAAAAACTTTGATTCCGTGCAGTGTCACGTGTAACGCAGGTTCAGTTTGTTGAATGATCATACTTTTTTTCCATGATGCAATGCATTTTTTAGTTTTGTTCTTTGTTATTTGAGAGTAACACCTGTTTTATGAATATGAAACATGAAATGAGTAAGAAAAATGATATCAGCAGTGCTGAGCAACTGACACAAATTCCTGGTGCTTCGTCGTGTAGCGTGAAACGCAGTGCATCAGATCATTTATTTTAGAATAAAAACAAAAACAATAACCTTCTAACAGTTGAATTAAACATTGAAACTTTGACTTGAGGTGCCTGAATGAGTTAAAAGCTTTTGTGAGCAAAAGAATGAGACAAGTTAACTGTTTCAATAAAATTATCAAGGTTTCCTTGATGTTGTGCTCTTTGTTTCTGTGTTCGTGTCTTGTGTAACACAGTTATGTTTTAAGTTTATTTTGATTTATTTACTGCAAAATTGTTCTCAGTACTTTAAGCACTGTGCATTTTACTTAAAAAGCTAGTAAACAAATATATAACATGGTAATAGTAAATATTCTATTTTACAACTCTTTTTAAAAAACTGTTTTGGTTAAGGTGTAACTGTGTTACGGTGTCGCAAAAATCTTCATTAGCTGAAAATGCACATAAACCTCCAATATCGTAAATCTTGCTTGTCAGTACTACTAACATGTATTACTAACAGGTAAGCCAATGTATATTGTCATTTCATTAAAATCAGAGACATTATGGATAAATTGGTGTAGCAGTGTAACACGGTTACATTTTGACACCCATCACCTTCCATGAGAAGTAACAGAAAAGCGGGTTATGCCTTCAATTTTATTTTTTCTGCAGCTAATTCTCCTTTCCTTGATGTACTTAAACTGCCCACTTTAAAATCCGTCCAATGATTTGAAATTTGAGGTCCTAGGACCTCTTTTAGTGACCAAAAGCAAAGAATGACTCATATATATATATATATATATAAAATAATATGACAGTTTAGAAAGCATTGCTCCAAGATGAAAAGGAAGTTGCACACTGAAATAAAATCAGTTTTATTGTGACCCCTTAAGAAAAATAGGTGATATATTCTTGAGCATGCAGCGCTTACGTCTCAGTCTGAACAGTCTGCATTAATGCCCTTGGCATGAGTATCAGAGAAAAAATTGCATTGTAAAAATGTGTGTGTTAGTGTGTGTGTTAGTGTGTGTTTTAGTGTGTGTGTGTGTGTGTGTGTGTGTGTTAGTGTGTTAGTGTGTGTGTGAGTGTGTGTGTGTGTGTGTGTGTGTGTGTGTGTGTGTGTGTGTGTGTGTGTGTTGGCAAGACAGATAATGTAATTAATATTCAGTAAGAAATCAAAATGGCCGTTTGATGTCCATAAGAAAGGCAAGCCATGTAGATTGAGAAATGAAGCAATAATCAAAGATTTTTTAAAAGTGAGCCATGTGCTGTGCATTCCATTGCGGTAGTAAAAGAGTTTTTGGCTCAAGAATACTGGACAGAATGTTTTACTTTTAAAACTTGCATTTTCTGGAAAAAAACAAACTATTAAACGAAAGCAACGCACTGGGCAAGAAGAAGAAGTAGCTTCTTACCTTGCATCCTGAAGTAAAATACAGTGATGAGAAGACAGCTGAATTACCCAGCTGCCATGGCACAGTGGTCAGTGAGTAGGATTTCTGGCTGGAAGGTTCAGGTTCTAATCCCGAAACAGTCATAAGTTTTTTTGTGTTTTTTTTTCATATAAATCTCAGGACTCGGCCTAGAGTGAGTTTGCTATAGACTCACTGAGAAGGGTGGGGCAACACAGTTGATCAACTGTAAAGTGCAATTTTGAGAACTTTCAAATTACTTGACTAACACTGCAGGTGTCTGTATCTGTTGGGCCCGGTTCACAACAAAGTATGTTATCGTAGGAAGTATAGGGTACAAGCCCTATTGAGTAATTTCAAAGCTAGTGTGCCATTCCGTGGCATCATCATTATATCTTTACTACTAACCATCATGGAACAAATAAAAAAAGTTGTCTCTGATGTTGGTGGCCCCTGTTGCCGTGGTCTTGATGGTGATACTACAGTTTTGGTTTCCCGAAACACTACCTCCGTCTTCGTGGCGAGTCAAGAGTCGAAGCTTCTGTGGTGGAAAGATGATGGAGGAGACTGTTGGAAGAATATTCACCTTAGGTGGATGGATGTCCCACCTAGTTGGGCTCCCTGACTAAGCTAGCCTAGGGCTGTCGTCAGCGCAGAACTCCGGAGAACGTGACCTGTGTATATATAGTCAGAAGCTCAGAAGAGAAAGGACTGAACACCCCTGAAGTGAGTGACTCTGCAGCATGGCAGGGTCCCTCTGGTTGGTGTCCCCGTGGCAAACTCCCTGTGAAAGTTTGGCCTTGAGGAGGTAAACATGTTGATGGAAGATACAGCTGGGTTGGGGGGATAAGAATGATCAGCATGGGAACAGCTGGACAGGAACACCATAGAAAATAAGCCAGCTAAGAAAGAAAAGGGAAAAATTGAAAAGAAACTAAGTATTCAGGTTTGTCTCATGTACAAATCAGAATATTAAGGAACAGTTTTCTAATGTTTCCTGGTTTTGAAAAGGCACACATGCGCATTCGGACACACACGCATACACCCCAACACACCAACAGCACACACACACACAACAACACACACACACACACACCACCACACAACACACCCACGCACACACCACACACACACGCTCACCTCACACGCACACACCGTGCGGGTCGTGAGTGTGTGTGCGAACACCCTAGGAATGAAAACTAGGTTATTTTGTAAACGAGTGATGGTAGATAATTATCACCCCTCATCTGGAAAGATGAGTCATTGTAAATCAGTTTTCACAAGGATGGAGAACAATGATTTGAACTTATCATAACATATGGCAAATGTTTGGTGTTTGTTGTTGTTGTCTTAGTACTTTTGATTCTGTAACTGGCTTGACTTTTGTCAGTTCTGTACATCCTGGTTCAGGATCAGTTGGTTCAGGCAGGCAGGCAGGCAGGATGAAGCCGATGGCATCATTTGACGAACATCAACAGGTGTATTGCAAATCAGTGGCCTGACTTGAAGAGTGGGGGAAAAGGTCAGAGTCAGACAAGTCATTGACTCCTCGGCCATCCATGCTCGTCTCTTCTCTTTTTCTTTTTCTTTTTATTAAATAGATAATGTGACACTCCACCACATAATGAGTCGCATTGTACCAAGAAACAACTTAATTAAAGCACACTGAAGCACACGGTGGATACTGGACTCAGAACTGACGTTAACTACCACAACCATTGCTCTAAGAGGGACAGTTCAGAAAAAAACAAACAAACAAAACTCGAGCACACTAAAGCACAGGGTGGATACTGGACTCTGAACAGACAGTTAACTACCCCAACCATCGCTCTAAGAGGGACGGTTCAGAAGCAACTCAAGCACTCAATCAGGTTCCAGCCTTGCAGTGTTATGAGGTCTGTGCTCTGACTGTCATGTTATTCCAGTCCGAAGATTTTAGGAAAAAAAGACATGAATAATTTTTGTACACTCCAGAGCGGCGCCAAAAGTATATACCTGCTACCTACAGTATTTGCATGTAAGCAGTATTATACAGCATGTGTGTCAGAAACCGTGTGTGGCAGTACAAATGAAGACTGGAGACAAATTGGCAAAATGTCAAAGCATTCCATATAATTTATATTATAAATGAGTGTAATAATGTTTCACCATACGCACACTGTATACCCTTTGTATTCTTCTCTTTGGTAGTGATTACTCTTACTACTTTATGATTTCTGAAGAAAAAAGGTTTGATGACAGAAATATTTTGGATACCATAATCCTTGGGTTAAAAGTGTTGGCTGTTTGTAAATAATAATTTTAAAAAAAAACACACACACGAAAAGGCTTGTTGATGTGAAGTGTGCACAATAGAAGGAGATACACCCTCACTTGTCAAGATGATCAATAGAACTAAGTGTTTCCACTATGCGAATATTTTGGGCTAGAAAGTTTCGATTTCTTTCAATGGATCTCCTGCTTTTCCTGTTTGCAGTTCTCGTCTTTTCCATTTTTCTACCCTACTCGTCACTTTTATTGGTATACATGTGTATCTGATTCAGTGTGTGTAGAAACTTGTGCTGTAGTGTATTTAGTGAGTGAATGTGTTTGTTTATTTATTTATCTTTTTTTTTCTTTTGTATCGAGGATAATGGAATTTCTCTTGTGCTTTTTTTTTTACATCCAGTCCCCGTGTGTATGTTTTTTGTTGTAAATTTTGTCATCTGTTTCCACCGGCACACAATGTGTGTGTGTGTGCGCGCGGCGCGGCGCGCGCGTGTGGGCGTGTGTGTGTGTGTGTGTGTGTGTGTGTGTGTGCTGGTTTGGCTTAAAAATCATGAATTGCTCATTTGCAGTTTTTCACTGTGGGTACCTGTATTAATTTTTATCATATATATACTAAGAATGCATGACTTTTTTTCTTCTGTTTTTTCCAATTATCTTTTTGTCTTATAGTAGTTTGATAGAACTGTTCAGCTTTCGAATAAAAATGCTTTAAGATTGGCTCTATTGATTTTTTTTTTTTTTTTTAACTGAATTTTGTGTAGGCGCAGAATTGTATACATTTTTGCTTTATATGACCAGATTTTTGGAAGTACTTTTTTCAGTTATGGTTGTTTTTCTTTGCTTGGTGTTTTCTGTATTCACTTTTTTCTGGTAATAATGATAATGTGTGTGTGTGTGTGTGTGGTGTGTGTGTGTGTGTGTTGTGTGTAGTGTGTTGTTGGTGCGTTGTGTGTGTGTGTGTGTGTTGCGTGTGTGTGTGTGTGTGTTGTGTGTTATTGTTTTTGCCCGTTCTGCCTCTGCATGCCTGCCTGTATGTGTATTTGTCTGTCTGTTAGTCTGTTAGTCTGTCTGTCTGTTTAGTCTGTCTGTCTGTCTGTCTGTCTGTCTGTCTGTCTTCTCTCTCTCTCTCTCTCTCTCCTCTCTCTCTCTCTCTCTCTCTCTCTCTCTCTCTCTCTCTCTCTCTCTCTCTGTGCCTCATTTAGCTCTGCTGTAAAGGACTAGTACTGCTGCACCCACGCGCCGCCTAAATCAGTCTCACTTCACTGATCCACACAAAGATGCAATATATCAAGTTACACTCCCGGAGCTTAGCAGCTCCGCAGAAGCTGCCGTCAGTTTGGGGCTAGCTAGCTTCAAATAAAAGATGGCCCTCAGGCGGAAGAGGCCCAGCACTGCTGCTAGGCTATTGATGATGTTTGAGGGGTCTCAGCAAATCCGTTTCTTCCACTTTCAGCTCCTCTCAGCTGCTAATTAAGCCCAGCCCAGCCCAACTGTGGCCAGCTGGTGCTATTTATAGCAGGAGCTGACCACACTTGGACTTGGTAAGAGGAAGGAGCGTGCTAAGTTTAGCCCTCTTGACTAGGCCCTACTGAGTGATGTTGGGTTTGTGCACTGTGGGGTGCCTGATGATGTAAAGTCAAGGGATTTGACTTGTCTCCCATCCCTGTCCCCATTGCTTGACAGTAATATATATATGTGACTCTCTCGCTGCACAACTAACTTACTGTCTCTCTAACTGCTGTTAGGTTATTGATGTTTAAGGGGTGCCTGGTGAAAAGTCAAGTGACTTGACTGTCTTCCCATCCCTGTCCCCTATGCTTGACTCAAATATATAAAGTACAAGTGACTCTTTTGCTGTACAACTAACTTACTGTCTCTCCAACTGCTGTTATTAGGCTATTGATGATGTTTGAGTGGTGCCTGATGTTAAGTCATGTGACTTGCCTTGTTTCCCATCCCTGTCCCCTATGCTTGATACTAATATATAAGTGATACTTGATGCACAACTGGTGTCCATACTCTCTTGATTCTGTTCACAGTTTTCCCATTTTTTTCTGTTTTCCATTTTCTCCATTCTCACTTTTCCCTCTCTTTGTCTTTTTTTCCCCCTTCTGTTACTTAAAAGTGTATTATAAGTGGCTCTGTGTGTGTGTGTGTGTGTGTGTGTGTGTGTGTGTGTGTGTGTGTGTGTGTGTGTGTGTGTGTGTGTGTGTAGCTGATTTTCATGAATGCTGCAGAAGTTTTTTCTGCAGTTCCCTTTAGCTTTTGTGACTAAATCTACAAAGAAGTACATTTTTTTTCATTCTTTTTATTCATTTTTTTTGCCGATTTTGCCCCCCTGTTTGTAATCCAGAAATGGCAAATTAATTTAAAATGGGTCTTTTTTCTTAGTACAGGTGTAGTTTGTCTTCTTTTTCGCTTTTAATGAAGGATGAAATGGATTGTTAGGTTGATGCCATTGACTGCGTGTCTGTGCTGTTTAGCTTGTGTGTGTGTGTGTGTGTGTGTGTGTGTGTGTGTGTGTGTGTGTGTGTGTGTGTGTGTGTGTGTGTGTGTGTGTTTAGCAATTTGAAAGGTGGCTGTATGTGAGGTGGAAAGATGTGCACTTGAGTTGAGTTGATACCACAGCTCTGATTTCTTTGGGATTTTTGTGATCGGCAAAGTAACACGTATGCATTAAAGAAAAGAAACAGAAGAATTGTGTGTGTGTGTGTGTGTGTGTGTGTGTGTGTGTGTGTGTGTGTGTTGTGTGTGTGTGTTAGGGGTGGGTGGGGAGGGTTTTTTTTTTTTTTTTAATACGTTGGATTTATTTGATTGTATTTGTTCCTTTTCTTTAAGAATGTTTAGGAACATATTGACTCTGGCCTTATCACCCTAGAATTAGGATGGTGCACTGGTCTCTGTGCAAATCCTATCACACTGAAATGGGAATCATGTCAAGAACACTTGCACTGGCCCTGATTTTGATATCTTTTTGTGGGTGGTCAGATTGTTGTATACTCCACAGCACATGAGGCATTTTGGAACACGTGTGAATTAATGAGTGGGCTGTCCACTTTTAAGTATGGGAGAGGTGACTCTACTGTGTGCGTTTCTGGGTGATTTTCATACTGCAACAGCTTTTCTGCAGACTTCTCCTTACCTTTTGTGGCTAGATCTACAAATAAATACTTCTTTTTTTTTTTTAATCCCTTTTCCCTCTTGTCAGACTGAAATAGGTGAAAACTGCTTTTTTCGTCTCTCTGGCTCTGCTTGTTCAACTGATGTGTTACTTTTCCCGATCTGTTTATTTGTGCCATCGTGTTTTTTTTTCTTTGTCGTCGAACACTCAGACAGCAACGATTGTTGTCTTGTCATAGGAGCGAAAATGTGTTGCGCTGCCGTTAAGCGCCTGGCAAGTCTGGCCCGGCACATCCGACTGTGGTGTGGGAGAGAATTTTCTTTTTAAGCTGTTCTGGAAAATGGGCAGGAAAATGGACCAAGAAGGCAGAAACCAGACAAGAAGGACGCCGTAGCCGAGTGGTTAACACCGTTCGACTTCAGTCCCACGGGTCCGTGAAGCCAGGGGTTCGAATCTCGGCGGTGTCTGGTGAATTAAGGGTGGGGATTTTTACGATCTCCCTGGTCAGTTTTAAGTACAGACCTGCCAAATGCTCTTATTCCATTCGTGTGTGATAAACATATGCAGAAGATCAACTATGCACGTTAAAGATCACGTCATTCGTGTCAGCGTTCGATGAGCTACCGAAACACCAACATAACCCAGCATGCATCCCCGAAGTCGGAATGCAGCTACCTCGATGGTGGGCAAAAAATGGCTGCATACGCCAACATTTCACGAATGGTGAACCTCGGAGCTTAAGCCAAGGAATGAAAGAAAAAAAAATGAAATGAAGATATGCATCGTCAGTCTGGAATCGATCTGTGCCATGATAGTGATGGTTGTGGATCCAGTTTTTTTGACCGCTGATGAGAACGAAAGGAACCCCAAACCTAACCGATTAAAAAAAAAAAAAAATCTAAAAGAAAATTATTTTTTTGTTATAATTTATTTCTTTTATTTTATTCTTTTAGTAAAGTGTGTACATGTGTTTAGCTGAATGAAAAAGGAAAATCAAACAAAAGAAAGCATAAGTGAAAAAACTCTGTCTCTGTCTCTGTCTGTCTGTCTGTCTGTCTGTCTGTCTGTCTGTCTGTCTGTCTGTCTGTCTGTCTGTCTCTCTCTCTCTCTCTCTCTCTCTCTCTCTCTCTCTCTCCTCTCTCTCTCTCTCTCTCTCTCTCTCTCTCTCTCTCTTTCTTTATCTCTCGCTCTCTCTCTTGAATAATCGGCATAATTGTTTATTTATCTTCTATTTATTTATTGCATGTATGTGTAGTATTCATGTGTTTTTGTGTTGAAATAAAAACCTGACACTGTGATATCAAAACTGACGTGTTTCATTTGTGTGTGTGTGTGTGTGTGTGCGTGCGTGCGTGTGTGTATGTGTGTGTATGTGTGTGTATGTGTGTGTGTGTTAGAGAGGAGAGAGAGAGAGAGAGAGAGAGAGAGAGAGTGAGTGTGTGTGTGTGTGTGTGTGGTGTGTGTGTGTGTGCGCGCGCACTCGAGCACGCACATATGTAAATTGTTGGTCACAGCAAACAGTTGTTATTATACAAATTTATTACCATAACCAGCATCTTATTTCCAAAGAGATCACACACACACACACAACACACACACACACACACACACACACAACACACACACACACACACACACAATCCAACGCTTTAGTAATCTTCTGTGGACCCAATTCGGGACATACAGGGTTCCATAAAAGAATATTAACAATAATAATTATCATTTCTTTGACGCAAAGCTTAAAAGAACAATATCAACAATATCACTAGTTTGACACAATTAAAAATACAATATCAACAACCGTATCATTACTTTGACACAGTTAGAAAAATATCATGAAAACAATATCACTTCTGACTCGAAAATCGGTCTGTCACACACGCGAGCGCGCGCGCGCGCACGCGCACACACACACATACACATACACACACACTACACACACCTACACAACATACCCACACATTCAACACCACACACACACACACACACA
>CM060327.1:16756198-16758698 GCA_030674155.1 Stramonita haemastoma | reverse complement strand
ACACACACACACACACACACACACACACACACACACACACACACACACACACACACATGAAGACATTCCATCAAGAAGAGATGTTAATCGAACCCTCAGCAAGAGAACAGGCTCTCTGTGAGAAAGATATCTAGAGAATAACTGACTGCTTTGGACATAGGTGACGGAGAGGGAATCCCACACACGCAGACACTGACGTGACACCAGACAACACAATGAAGACAGAGTACAGATGACTGCCTTGAATGCTTCATTAGTCTGGCATGATATTAGGTGCGAAGTGGGATGCCTCGTACTAGCAAATGGAGTATCTTTGAATCATATAATTATGATGATCACGGTGACAAATTGAAATGTTTTTTTTACGAAAGAGTCTGTACAGTGATTGAACTGAAATTTTGATATCCAGAAAGAGGTTTAAAACAAGTATTAAAAATAGATGTGGTAACACTAATGGTTTATACTTTTAAAAGCAAGATGTTGAAATGCAAAACGTTACATACAGAAATCATTCTTGCATGAACTGATCCTCATGGGCTCTTTGGTCCTATAAAAATGAGACAACAAAGTCTCTAGTCTGCTTTGTCCACACACACACACACACACACACACACACACACACACACACACACACACACAGCTGACAGGATAGGCTGGTGGTCAAAGTGACACACTCGTGATCTGCTGACCCAGGTTCGAATCTCATTCAAAAAGATTTCTCCTCTGGAGTGAACATCGGTGGTCACTCCATTCTCCCAAAATTCCTTTGGAGGAGACTATAAACCGAGGTCCTCGTGTGCAAAAGCACGCAGAACATCTTGAGCACACGTTAAAACCCGTTCCATTTTATCGGAAGAGTAGACCATTGTGTGCCTGTGGGAACGGATGATAACATTTAAAAAAAACCTGCATACACACAGGGAATGGATGTAAAAGATCTAAAAAACCATGTATACTTAACATATTCTATAATCCTTGAAATAAAAGAATAGAAGAAATAAATAAATTAATAAATAAATAAGTAAACAGATAAATACATAGGTAAAGGTGTCCCATAACCTATGTGGTCGCAGGGAAGCGAGGCGCCAGAAACCTCAGCTTCTCTAACAAGGGGCAAGTATGTTGAGGGCGGCGCCCATCTCCTCTCCCTTGCTGCTTTATCTTCCCTGACCCGAAAGAGGTCAGGTACCCATTGACAGCTGGATGAACTGGGGAAACTGTACTGAAGCCAAGGCGCGCAAACGGTCACCCATCCAACTGGTAATCACGCTGGATACTGCTTAACATTGGCTGGGGGAAAGCGAGCGCTTTGACCACTGAGCTATCCCATCCCCAAATAAATAAATAAATAATAACTAAGTAACTAAGTAACCAAGTAACTAGCTAACTAACTAACTAACTAACTGAATAACTACCTACCTACCTACCTACCTACCTAACTAACTAACTAACTAACTAACCAACCAACTAAAGAGATAAATAAAATATTCAAAATATATTTGTTCTAAAGTACACTCAATTTAACTGTTGAGATGGTTTTCACCCCACTTTAAGCTGCCAGTAAGTCAGATCAGTGTGAAAAGCTGTGGTGATTGCTGAGGCCTGCATGCAGGGTCTGCTTACCTTAGGGTTGAGGGTGGACCTGATGGCTTCCGTCCTGGCAAACTCCTTCCACTGGCCGAACTGCTTGAGGAAGAGCACGCACATGGGGTCAGTCTTGGTGAAGATGTCCAGGTCTGCTAGATCCTTGCATGAGATCAGCAACTCCACCGTACCACCTGACTTCTTTCCGCCAATCGCCGGCCCGTTCATCCTCAATGCTCATTGGCTGATTTCAACACTTGGTTAGGCATTTCCGGTATTGCTCGCTGTCATTTTTGTGCTTGTTTTTTTTTTTTTAAGTTTCTGGAAAATGTAGTCTGATAGAAATGTTTAAACTTTTCTGCTGTCAGTCTTTATCAATCTTTTCTACATATTCGTTAAATTAACATTTTGGAGAACTGTTTAAAACGTATCCATGTACGGTATGGAAATCTGATTGTTTGAAGCTGTTACATTTTTGAACAGTGACTAAACAGCATGGGTTCATTCTCTATTGTCATGAAGTTGTCATCAGTATTCGGTACAATGCCGTAGGAAAATTTTGAATGAACACCATGTACAACAATGCAGCGATAGATTTATCTTGGGAATGAGACATCGCTTGAAGACAAGAAGTTTACATAAAACAAAATCAGTGTATTTCCCAAAGAAAACAGAACTCTCTGCTGGTTCACTTCTGTAAAGAAAGATTACAACGACATCTTGTTCAAAACCAAACTTATGCCCTTATTGTATTTTTTAAGCCCACAATCCACAGTTCCTACAGTTCAGATTCATCAATATCTAACAAAGTCACAATACCACTAATATCCTTGGAATGAGGGCAATACACATGCCAAAAATTCAGTAATTAAAAAAAAACAACAGGGCCACGGAAACACAATCAAGCTTACAGCTC
>CM060327.1:16748698-16751198 GCA_030674155.1 Stramonita haemastoma | reverse complement strand
CTTTCTTTCTTTCTTTCTTTCTTTCTTTCTTTCTTTCTTTCTTTCTTTCTTTCTTTCTTTCTTTTCATTTCATTCTTTCTTTATTTCTTTTTTCTTTCTTTCTTTTCTTTTCTTTTTTTCTTTCCTTCTGTCTTTCTTTCTTTCTTCCTTTCTTTCTTCTTGCATAGTCTCTTTGTCTCTGTCTGTCTCTGTTTGTCGATCTGCCTCTGTCTGTCTGTCTGTCTCTGTCTCTGTCTGTCTCTATCTGTCTGTCTCTTGCCTGTCTGTCTATGTCTGTCTGTCTATCGGTCTGTCGGGCTGTCGGTCTGTCTGTCTGTCTGTCTGTCTGTCTGTCTGTCTATCGGTCTGTCGGTCTGTCTGTCTGTCTGCCTCCCACCCACTCCTCTCTTTCTCTGTCATGCATGTGTCGCGCGCCAGCGCCACATACCGTAGAAATAATGCAGCTCCAATTTTAAAACCCATATTTTCTTTGGAGTCTTTGAGGGCAGGTGTAAAACAAATTGCAAAAGTAAACTTCAACAAATTTGTAGAAAAAAAATGAATAGAAAAACAATTTTCGTTTGTAAAGACCTAATAGAGAAACGCAAAAGAGAACAACGCTGTCCATGTTCAAACAATTAATTAACATTTTGGGAAAGAAGGTAAGAAAAAGAGACAGAACATCTTTACGTAAATGAACGATTATACAATAGCCTATCCACACTAAACGTTCTTCAAAAACAATACTATCAATGAAACATCTTCTGTCACAATGGGCCGGAAGAGGCTTAAACGAAACAATTAATGCCCACTCCTAAAATAAAAAACCAATCAAAATAACCCACAACAAAGGAGGAAAACCCCAATAACTAAAAACAAAAATGGAAGTTAGGTAAACAAACTAAAATTTCAAACTCAACACATATCCATAAGCTGAGACGGCGTTGTTGTACTGTATGAGAAAGGAAAACAACTTTGTGTGTATTTAAGAGGACGGGATGACAAAACCTGATACATAGCGCAAACATTCATATCAAACAAAACACCATGTGTAAAAGGAGAATACCACCAAGAGACGTAGAGGGAGCCGGAGGGATACAGAGAAAGAGCAAACAAATACAACACACACAATGTATATATATATATATATATATTATATTATATATATATATATATATATATATATATATATATATATATTTTATATATATATATTATTTTATATATATATATATATCTATATATATATATATATATATATATATATATGGGAAAGAGAGAACATTCTTACCAGAAAATTGCTTCTATAAACAAACTTTTGGAGATATGAGGTCAACTTTTCTTTCAGCAATTTTGTTCGAACTCCTAGGTTTCAACAATGGTGAGAATTTTGCTCAAGCAGCCATTCCCCCCACCCCCTTCCCTCACATCTAGGTAGCCGCATTCAGACTGCGGGGATTTATTGAAGACAAGTTAAAGATCGGGAAGCAAGATAAGTGGTGGATCGGCGGTGCAGAGGTAACGCGCCTATTTAGAAAGCGAAAAGTCCGGGTTGGAGTGTGCGGTGTTTCGTATCCCGTTTGGGCCCGAAACTCCCCCCCCCCCCTCCCATCCATTAGACCATGAGTGGTGGAATGGGTGCTGGTCTTTTGGATGAGACGATAAACCGAGGTCCCGTGTGTTACACAAATTTATTTAGCGCGAGAAAAAGAACCCACGGCAACAAGAGCGTTGTCCCGGGCAAGATTCTGTAGAAAAAAAGCCACTCTGATAGGGAAACAAATACAGTTGCGAACAGGATACAAAAAATAATGGGTGGCGCTACACTTGTGGTGACACGCTTTCCCCGTGGGAGAGCAACCCGAATTTCATGCAGAGAAATCAGCTGTGCCATAAAGTGGTAATAGATAAACAAATAAATAAAATAAGTAAAACATGAAGAGAAAAAGACGTGGACAGCGCAGACACTTTGCTTTTGAGAAGCCTTTATTTCTTAGAACTGAAAATCAACAGCCTTGGTAGTGACTAATGACAAGTGCAACAGGTGAATTTAACAACCCCCCCATTTTTTCCCCGCTAGGAGAAAACGAAATAAAACCGCCACCAAAAGCTGTGCCAGCCTAATGCAAAGGAACATTATGTACTGTACAAACCTTTGCACACACACACACACACCACACACACACACACACACACACACACACACACACACACACACACACACCACACACACACACACACACGCACCACGCACCCACGCACACACGCACGCACGCATGCACGCACACACATGCACATAGTTTCACACACACACGCACTCACTCTCTATCTCTCTCAATCACCACCACCACCATCGATTATCTCTCTCTCTGTGTCTCTCTGTCTCTGTCTCTGTCTCTCTCTCTCTTTCCCTCTACCCCCCCCCCCCGCCCACACCCCCAACACACACACAAACACACATGCATAGAAACGGATGATTTTCTTTACAACACATTACAATTGTAAGTCTCCTATAAAAGCG
>CM060327.1:16733698-16738698 GCA_030674155.1 Stramonita haemastoma | reverse complement strand
TCTTCGTCGTCGAACGCCCAGACAGCAACATCACTATTGTAATCTATCATATGAGCAAAAATATATTGCTGTGCTGTTAAGCGCCTGACAAGTCAGGTCTGTTTTTTAAATCTTATTCTTTTACATTGAGGATAATGGAATAAGCACTTATGTGATTTTTCATCCAGTCCCCTTGTGTATGCAGTTTTGTATGTATTGTCATCTGTTCCCACCGGCACACAATGGCCTACCCTTACGAAAAGCCGAACAGGATTTAACGTGTGCGCAAGATGTTCTGCGTGCGTTCGCACACGGGGCCTCGGTTTGTGGTCTCATCCGAAAGACTTTAGGGGAGAGTGGAGTCAGCACTGATGTTGAATTCAGGGGAAAAACCCCCTCTGATGGGAATCGAACTCGGGTCTTCAAAATTAATTGCAAACGCAATGTATCTAGCGCATTCGACTTCGGCGTGGAGGAGAGTGATAATTAAAAAAAATCTATCTGTAAAAATAGGTCAAAGATCGGAACCAAGAAGGCAGAAAATAGACAAGAAGGAGGTGACAGGAAGAAAATTAACGCGGCAGAAACAGAGAGAGAGAGAGATAGAAAAGAGGGAACTCACGGACCAGAATTTCCAGAAGGTGGGGATAGTATATACACTAACAGGGCCCCGACGCACCCCCACTGGGGTAGTAACGGGTTTAAACATGATGGAAAACACACGGTTGACTGGAGACTTGGTACTGGTCATGGGAGCGTGAACACGGACGTGGTTAATGTGTTTTGGGTAGAGGGGCTTTTGATGTGATCGGAGGTTATTTGTACAGGTTTTGATGGCTTTTGGATCCCATATTTATCCCTCCACACCGGGGGAGACTTTATCTGATGGAAGACTTTGAGTGTCTGTGTGGGCTGGTTGTGCCTGGTACAGGGGTGGTTATGCTTTGGTTATTTACGCTGACATTATGTTGATGTCACATTAAAACAAAATCTTCTATTTTTGAAAATAATGGAATGAACATTCGTGCGGGCTTTACACCCACTCCCCGTGTGTATGCGGTTTTGTAGGAGGGCAAGGCAAGGGTAAGTTAGGGGGAAGTTTACATTAATTTTGTCATGGTCTATAAGTGGACCATATGCCTTTAAGTTTCAAATGAAGTGAAAACAGATGGCCATTATAGTGTTTCCCATGCTAGTATTGTCGAGAAGGGTCCAAAGTATGTGTATGCCAAGAGGCTTTCTGATCCGTCGCTCTCTTTTGCAGGTTTTGCCCAATACCTTTGCATTAACCGCTGGACTAAACAATGCGAAGCAGACAACAAATGCGAAAAAGAACCAACTGCAAAGAAGAAAAACAATGCGGAAAAAGACCAGCCGCCATGGCGTAGTGGTTAACGCCTTGGATTTCGGACTGAAAGGTCGCGGGTTCGATTTCCTGAAGAGTCATGAGGATTTTCGGACTTCGGCTGGCTCCTGCCCAGAGTGAGTGTGATGTAGGCTTAGCGAGAAGACTGGTCGAGCTTCATCCACTTTATGGAAGCGCGTTTGAGAGTGTTGCACAGATTACCTCACCAACACTGCAGGTGTCTGTATCTCTCAGCCTGGTTGATGCCGGGATGTGTTATGACAGTAAGCGAAGAGTACAACCCTGAAAAGTAGTCTCAAAGCATTATGCACTTCTACAGTAGCATCATTACATCATCCTTATTACCACTGATCATCATGCAATAAAAAAAACAACTTGCCTCTGATTCGGTGGTCCCGGTTTCCCTGGTCTCATGGTGACCTCATAATTATTCGGTTTTCCCATACACTTCTGTACCTGCGGTGAGTTTGTGTCAAAGCCTTTGGGGTTGGAGGTTCACGGGGGGACTGTCGTTGAAAGAACGTTGTGGTAGATGTCACCTCGGGTTGGCAACTCAGTCAGTGTGGCTCCGCGACTGGGCTAATATTGTCGTTAGTTGGTGGTGTCCTGCATATGTTAGCTCAGAGCAGGCACCGCTGAACACCACCAAAGTGACTCAGCAGCAGTGCAGGGCCTCTCTGGCTGGTGGCCACACGGGGCCTGATTTTGATGGGCTCCCTGTGGACTTCCGACCCCGTGGTTGAGACACAACGAATCTGGATATGACTGTGACGGGGAGATTGAAATAAGCGGCGTGGGAACAGCAGGACCGGGACATCACAAAACATGAGGCAGCAAAAGAAGTAAAAAGCGAAAAAGAAGAAAAACTGCGAAGACGAAGAATAATACAAAGTAGAAGAAAAAGAATGTAAAGAAGACCGCAAAGAAGAAGACTACAATGAAGAATAAGACTGCAAAGAAGAAGAAGAATGCAAAGAAGAAGAAGAATGCAAAGAAGAAGAAGAATGCAAAGAAAAAGAAGACTGCAAAGAAGAAGAAGAATGCAAAGAAGAAGAAGAATGCAAAGAAGAAGAAGAATGCAAAGAAGAAGAATGCAAAGAAGAAGAAGAATGCAAAGAAGAAGAAGAATGCAAAGAAGAAGAAGAATGCAAAGAAGAAGAAGAATGCAAAGAAGAAGAAGAATGCAAAGAAGAAGAAGAAGACTGCGAAGAAGAAGGAGAATGCAAAGAAGAAGAAGAATGCAAAGAAGAAGAATGCAAAGATGAAGAAGAATGCAAAGATGAAGAAGAATGAAAAGATGAAGAAGAAGGAGAAGAAGAAGAAGAAAAAGAAGAAGAAGAAGAAGAAGAAGAAGAAGAAGAAGAAGAAGAAGAAGAAGAAGAAGAAGAAAAATGCAAAGACTGCAAAGAAGAAGAAGAAGAAGAAGAAGAAGAAGAAGAAGAAGAAGAAGAAGAAGAAGAAGAAGAAGAAGAAGAGAAGAGAAGAAGAAGAAGAAAAGAGAAGAAGAAGAAGAAAAAGAAGAAGAGAAGAAGAAGAGTGCAAAGAAGAAGAAGAATGCAAAGAAGAAGAAGAATGCAAAGAAGAAGAAGAATGCAAAGAAGAAGAAGAATGCAAAGAAGAAGAATGCAAAGAAGAAGAAGAAGAAGAAGAAGAAGAAGAAGAAGAAGAAGAATGCAAGAAGAATGCAAAGAAGAATGCAAAGAAGAATGCAAAGAAGAAGAAGAAGAAGAAGAAGAAGAAGAAGAAGAAGAAGAAGAAGAAGAAGAGAGAAGAAGAAGAAGAAGAAGAAGAAGAAGAAGAGAAGAAGAAGAAGAAGAGAAGAAGAAAGCTAAGAAGAGTTTGCAGTGCTAAATCTTTACACCGACCAATAGATCAGAGCATTTCCACACACAAAAAAGCCATTCACACGCACAGTTACTGTAAAATGGAAGTTAACAATAAGAAATCACAATGACACAAAAAATGGATACAGATAGACAAGTGGCTGAAACCATTGAAAAGCATCGCAATAAAGGAAGACAATACACAGATAGAAGCACGCTCATGTGTGTTAAATAAGCACAGTTTATTGCACGGTTATGCGTGTTACACAGGCGATACACGCTCATGAATGCCAGTCATACACATAAATATCAATGCTTATGTGCGTTCAACATATTTTTTATGGGATTGCCTGCTCGTCCTCTCGACAAAAATAATTCACACCTACTAGAAGTACCGTAACAATCAAACAATCAAACAAAATGCTTATAGGAGCAACAAAGTACTCAACAAGGTCTTACTTTAACGAAACGATCACATTGTATGAGTGCTTAAACACTCATGTGTCAAAGGTTTACATACGATTACACTTCAATCAGGCATACTATCAGATGACTAAGTATGTATAATTATGTCAAATGACAAAATAACAAAAAGCGTATGAATTTTCATAGCCCTGAATCTTGTAAAGCAAACAAATTAAAGCGCTTGCATTCTAAACAGTCACACACACACACACACACACACACACACACACACACACACACACACACACACACACACACACACACACACACAGGACACATAACTCGTACATCAAAAGCAGAGGAAATGCAGCCTAGCCATTTACAAAAATACGAAAATAACACCCATATCTAGTATGACGTAATTCCCATGACGTTACACAGGACAGATAACATGAAGTCACATTCTGTTTGAAAAAGAAAATCCCAGATAACATGATGCCATATACACATTTTTTTCCCAGAACTCACCTAAGCAACACGACGTCAATACAAAGAAAAAAAAATCAAATGACATCATTGACAAAAGGCAATGGCGTCACTTATAACTCACACGTATTGAACAATATAATATAAACAATAACAAAAAAGCACCATGACATTCGTTTCAAAACTACCCTATGCTACACACGCACACGTACACGCACACAACGATGTAAAAAATGTTACTGGTTAAGGCTTGTTGGTATTTGGAGTGAGACCGACTATTGTGCATGAGCTGCTACACACACACACACACACACACACACACACACACACACACACACACACACACACACACACACACACACACACAAATGCTCGTGCGCTCGCAATTTTGTGTCGGTGGGGAACGAATGACAAAAAGTACACAACTGTAGACACACGGGGACTAGAAGTAAAAAACACGTAAGCGCTTATTCCATTATACTCAAAATGAAAGAATGATAATAATTAGAAAACACACACACACACACACACACACACACACACACACACACACACACACACACACACATACACACACACTTTTTGACTTCACTTAGAGAGCATAAAAGACACAGGATGGGAGGAAATACATCCTTTCTCACACACCGTGGATCAAAATCCAACGCTAGAACCAACACTCCTACCATTATCATCACCACAATCATGTTTACATTGCATAACAATTCTGTTTATCACTATCCTTATGTTCCCTTTATTCCTAGTTTTGATATGTGTTATATGTCAATCTCATTGTTGTCTCTTTAAAAAAAAAAAAAAAACATAAAAATCCCAACCCGTCCACACACACAAAAAGAAATCCAACAAAAATGGCACCAAAAAACTTGAAACCCCTTTTCTCAAGTGGAAATGTAATGTGACAGTCAAATCAACCAGAATAGACC
>CM060327.1:16713698-16723698 GCA_030674155.1 Stramonita haemastoma | reverse complement strand
AGTGCAGGGCCCCTCTGGCTGGTGGCCCCGCGGCGGCCTAATATTGATGGGCTCCCTGTGGACTCCCGACCCGGGGGGTGAGATACAACGAATCTGGGTATGGCTGTGGCGGGGAGATTGAAATGAGCGGCGTGGGAACAGCAGTACGGGAGCGTCACAGAAGATGAAGCAGCAAAAAAAAAAAAAAAAAAAAAAAATCATGAATTTCTCTGATAGTGAGATACTTTAGTGTTTGAATAAAACTGAACTGAATCATGTCATGCACCAGCGCTATACAATGCAACCACAACGTGTGATACTAGATCTAAGCCTAACCACATCACACCACACAACAACACATAAACTCCACGTCATATCAAACACCCCCCCCACACACACACACGCACACAACACTTGTGAGGACGGGATAGCCTGGTGGTTAGAGTAATGCGTATTGCGCTCGTGATCTGCTATCCCGGGTTCGAATCTCCTTCAAGGGAATTTTTCTTCATAACTGACTATAAACCTGACTATAAACCTAATTAGACATAACCCTCCCCCTACGTCCAAACCCCACCCCCACCCCACCCCCCCAAAAAAAAGAAATAACAAAAACAAAACCAACAACAAAACCCCCAAATCAAACAAAAAACCCAACAAAACCCATAACAAACAAAACCCAAACAAAGACATCCCAAACACTCCCAACCTCCCACCACAAAACCCCAACACAAACCAGGACAACCCTCCCCCCACCCACCCCACCCATCTTGAAGCAAGACTCACATGGCAGTATGTTTGTGTAGCGGTTTTTCAATCTGTTTTCTGTCAAAGTGGCGGCAGTTTTGCTGTGGCGTGCAGAAAATGAACGGATATCCTGAAAGAAACAAAACAAAAACATCAACCAAGAAAAAAAACACAACAACACGAACTTCTTGACAGTGTCTATTGGTTTGTCTTTCAACACACACACACACACACACACACACACACACACACACACACACACACCACACACACACACACACCCCACAGGGGCGGGATAGCCTAGTGGTCAGTACATTGCGCTCCTAAGAGTGGGCCATTGTGTGCTGGTGGGAACAGATGGCAAAATTTACAAAACTGCATACACGCGGGGACTGGACCGTAAAAAAGCACACGAGTGCTTATTTCATTATCCTCGATAGAAAAGAATAAGATCTAAAATGATAGGATAAAGATAAGGTAAGAACACACACACACACGCACGCACGCACGCACGCACGCACGCACGCATGTGCAAAATCCAAGCAACCCTCAATCCCCTTCCCAATACACTTGCACACCCTGCACAGGCATACTGACTTGTAAATTTTGTAACGCAGTGGTTCTTTACTTCTTAGGTCTGCAAAAGAACCCTACACAGGCTTTTTGCAACACAAAATAATGGAACATGATACTATAATTCTATAATTCATGAATACAAAACATTGATAAGAAAATCCTTAACTAACCAAATAAACCAACACATTTAGATTTAATAACTTTGAAGAAGAACTTAAGAAGTAATATGCTTACAAGATAGATTCTATAATTCATACAAAACATTGGTAAGAAAATCCTTAAACAATCAATGAACCAATACTTTTTGATTTAGCAACTTTGATGAAGAACCTAAGAAGTAATTCACTTACAAGATAAAACATATAAACAAACACGAATGATTGATAATGATGACAACTTAAAAGCAGCCATTCAGAAAGCACCTGTCAACATGCGTAGTTGATTGGTACGACTGACAGAAAAAAAATTGTGTCAGTGTACACATTTGATTGGTGCTTCAAACAGCCAATCAGATAAGCAGAACGACCTCGATTAGTATTTGACAGCTCAGGACCGTCAATTTGATGCAAAAAAGCGATTGACAGCTTATCACGAAAGAACCAGTCAGAATGTCAAATGAACAGAGCAAAATCATTAAGTGAAAACAAAGCAGCCAAGATTAAAAACGGCAGCCAGTACAGTAACACTAAGCCAAACCATCACATGCAAGCTCGCCTGCAGTAGACAACCCAACCAAACCGCCTATTCGAGTACACAGCCGTACAGAAAGATCAACTATCTCCATGAATTCCAAAACAGCAAAGGGATGCAGTTCAAGACGCAAGAGTTACCCTTCCTTCCTGAATGCACTCCTACCTACAATCAAACCCTGCGTGAATCGTACGAAAAGCACTTCTTGGGCGATGATTCAAAACTCTGCATTTCTCACTGAAAAGAAGCCAACCTTGATAATTTAGATACCTATTTATCAATCAAGGAGTTGTCTGTTCTTACAAAAAAAACCCACTAAACCAACCAACACCAAAATACAGCTTTACCTTTAAGCAAAGAGCCACACTGGAAGTGTCAAGATTTCTGACAAGCAATTAAAAGCTAATAACGAAAAATGTAACCCCCCCTTCCTCCCAGAAAAAAATACAAACAAACAACTAGGGGATCGGGGTAGGGGTGAGGGGTTGTTAGCGCTAGGCTCATGATCTGACTGTCAGAGTAGTGTCTAAATTTGGGCAACCACCGAGACCTTTCAAGAGGATTTTTTCCCTAAACTTAGCATCACTGCTGACTAGAAACATTTCTTTTGCTTG
Organism: Stramonita haemastoma; assembly: GCA_030674155.1. Taxonomy (NCBI): domain Eukaryota; kingdom Metazoa; phylum Mollusca; class Gastropoda; order Neogastropoda; family Muricidae; genus Stramonita; species Stramonita haemastoma. Next base: position 16,721,092 of record CM060327.1, on the reverse strand, counting down.
CACACTTTTCATCGACTTCTCCTCTGCCTTTGATAGATAGCCTTCAGCCCCATCTCTTAGCACTCAACTGCTCTCAATAAACGTCTGTCCTCAGCTCATCATTTAGATAATGAGCTTTTTGTCGGATCAAACAAAGTGTGTCAATTTCAAAAAGCAAAATCTACTGCAATATCAACTTCCACTGGTTCTCCCCAAGGCACTGTTCTGTCCCCTATCCCTTTTCACCCTTTACACTCATTATTGCACTAGCTCTGATCGTATACCGTTAATCAAATATTCTGATGACTCTGCTCTGGAAAATCTAATTCCCATGTCGTGTATTGTAAACAAGCTAAGGAGTTTTATACTATCTGTTTAAATAAACGTTTAAAAGATTAAAGGGATGTTAATTTATTTTTGCAAAACCCCTGAGCCCATAGTAAATCTTTACTTTGATGATGTAATGGTTGAGCACGTGCATGAATACAAATATCTACGTACTGCTTTCGATGACAAACTGAACTTAAATACTAATATAGATCTTGTAAATGGAAAAAGACATTCTCGCATCTTTTTCCTTCAAAAACCTTTGGAGTCTTCAAGTGTATATTAAAGTTTTACAGGATTTTTATTGGTGCTTTATGAAGTCTGCCTTTCTTTCTCTTTAAAGTTGTCATACAATGACCTGACTGTTAGAAATAAAAATGTGGCGAACGAATTGTAACAAGATGTGGCAAAATTGTGAGCTGCAAACAAAATTTATGAAACCGAATGATTTGTTTGAATATCATGTGTAAGACATAGCGAAACGGATTGCTAGTGATAGCATTATGCTAGCAAAACATTTCGAACTCTGCAGCGCTTTCAGTTTGCATTATATGCAATCTTTTTTGCCCACCATGAAGGTGGTCGCATTCTGACATTGGGGATGTTGTCTAAACATAACATCAGCGTACATGCGTTTTTAATTTTGTCATTCGTCTCCACCGGCCCACAATGCTTACTTTCCGAAAGGCTAAAAAGGGTTTAACGTGTACACAAGACGTTTTGCGTACGTTTGCTTACAGAGCCTGGGTTCATAGTTTTACCCGAAAGATTTTCGGCAGGAGTGAAGTCGGCACTGATGTTAATTGAAGGGAAAAAAATCCCTCTGAACAGGCGTCTTGGTGGTAGCTCAAAGCAGGGATCGATCCCAGGCCATCACAATTATAGTGAGCACGGCGCTGTAACCACAGCTATCCCCTTCCAAAAGGGAGTTAACCCCTCAATTAAACACTTCAGCGATTTGAACCCGCACACTCAGTAACCATTGAACCACGAGTTTGATAGGCTTATCTTAAACACATCTACATTTTAACTTCCAACAAGTGTGACAGGTTGAAAACCCACACACCCATAAAGCCGCCAGTTCATACTTGTGTGACAGTTTCACTATCAAGACATCCACACCCCTTAAATTAAAAAGAACAAAAAAAAAACCCAAAGTCGTCTGTAGCAGAGCACTGACCTCAAATTGCTGGACCAGCACCGTAGGAAATCCACTGCTATCCTCTACGATGGACTTCCATTCCCTCAGTGTGTCTCTAAAGTCCTGGATTGTCAACTGCCTGTAACACACATCGACACACAGACACAGACACGCACACACACACACACACCACGCGCGCGCGCGCGCACGCACAGACAGACAGACACACACACACACACAAAGAAGGAAATCAATGCTTATTCAATGTACCATCTAGAATTACAGATTTGATTTGATTTGATTTGATTTGACACACACACACACACACACACACACACACACAACATATCAACATATCTATATCTATATCTATATCTATATATATATATATATGTAATTGTGTTGTGTGTGTGTGTGTGTGTGTGTGTGTGTGTGTGTGTGTGTGTGTGTGTGTGTGTGTGTGCTTTGCTTTGCTTTGCTTTGTTTTAATGTCCTTCCCTACTTGGTGATATAGAAACATCCGCATTTAAACTATTACCTCTCTCTCATATGTATGACATAAACCAAATGTTATAACATGCTGTATCAGACAAATATCAATTCACCACCACCACCCCCCCCCCTCCCCACACACCACATACATCATCATCATAATCATCACACAACCACCACCACCATGCCACCATCACCACCACCACCCCACCATCACCATCATCATCATCATCATCATCAGTATTACCTGTGACTGTGAGTCATGTCAATAAACTCCTCTCCTTCGGTGTCTCCCCTGCAACAAAAGGAGGCCATGTTGTCAGTCTAGCCTTTAAGTTTAACCCTGAACAGTCTCAATGTCTTCTTCGCAGATGCATCCTTGAAAACAAGGTCGTAGGCATACATACATACATCTCGGCACACCCACAGAACTTTGCTGACAATCGTGATATTTCAAGTTTGCGTATCGAGTTTGGTCTTCTGAAAATTCTAACCGGAGGATTGGAGGAAGCTGGTTGCAAAATTTTCAGATGGTTGAAAGGGAAGGTAAATTGCTGACACCAGAACAGGGTCAGGCAAGAGGCAGATCTCTAAGCTTACTGACTTGTCATGCCAACGAGATTCGCACTACAGTCTTGATAATAATTTTTAGAAATTAAAAGTCAAACAACTCCGACACTCTTGTACTGCGTCAATCATTTCAGCCTAATGGTTAGATTGAAAAAAAAAAGTTCGATAAAAATTGCCAACCTAACAAAAGACTGTCATTCATATTCGGATGTTTGTGGCCAGCTTTTCAAGCTGAAGTCAAGTTCACCTAACAAGCTTACCTTATCAGTCTTTTCTTCTCAGTATATTAAACTTAAAAGAATGGAAAGGAACGCCACACACGGCGACAAAATAGCAATTGACGTCATTTGACTTTTGTGACGTTACATCGTGAGCAGTGTACTTAACTTTATGTTCTATCTATACTGTTTTATCCTGATAAATATAAGGTGTGTTTGACGAGAGTTGGAGTGGAAACGATTTTACGAACACACGCCTATTTCATCATTCAGCCCTGTGACACACACACACACACACACACACACACACACACACACACGCATTTCAGAAGAGATCAGCATTCGGCTATCGGCTCTATGACTAGCAACAAATAATATGATTATATTATTGATATTATCATTAACTCACTCAGCACAAACGTTGTGTTGGTTTCAATCGCAGAAATATGTGTTATCCCTCATTACTGATTTAAACTAAATGCCTTCAAGACGAAATACTCAAAGGATGTAAACTGTATTTGTGGTGATAAGATAACGAATAGTCATATTCTTTGTGGATATCTAAAACCACTTTTACCTGTTGTGCCTAATCTATCAGTGGACCAGTTGTTGTCTGAACCATCGCGTTTGTTGGACATTGTGTTAGCACTAATAAGAAGTCCGATAATTCAGTATTTATAGTTTGTTCAAGTTAGCTTTATATTTTAACTTTGTTATCTGGCATTGGTTTCAGCTATTGTTCAGTTTTTCTTGTTCAGGTTTTTGTTGTTGTTGTTGTTGTTGTTGTTGTTGTTGTTCTAAAATCACTTATTGTGAATAGACGTTAAACTGAAGAACACATGCCACATACACGCACACGAATTTTTATAACTTTTTTTTTTGTTTTTCAACAGAGAAATATTTAGATCTATTAATTTTTTTCTTTCTCCCATTTTCTGATATAAAAGACAGGTGAACATCGGGAAATAAAATGAAGACGCAAAACTAACGACAAACAAGAGTTCAATGCAGTATAGAAATCAATCCCTTATGAAAGCTATAGACAATTAAATGTTCAAAGCATTAATTTCCGATTAACACAAGACATCATTCGACAGAAAACTGTACATGGACTTTGAAGTAAGAAACTGTTTTCACACACACCCACACAAACACACCCACACCCACACACTCACACACACCTCCACACACACACACCAACCACCCCCCCCCCCCACCCCACACACACACAAACACACACACAACACAACACCTCCCCCCTCCACACAGTTACCCGCCCCCCCCCCCCCCCCCCCCACAACACACACACACACACACAAACCTGTCGTCTACTTTAGGTTTGCGTCGTTGCCGTCGATGTCGAAACCAGAGAAAGATGCAGACGACCACAAGAGCCAGTGCTGCCCCAAAGCACAGCCTAGAATGGTCAGTGTTCCCACTCCACGAGCCGGCACTGTCAAAGACATACGGTCAACGCTTTGGTTTGGTCAGTATCAGCACTTCTACTTATTTGTTTATTATTTATTCTTTAAATTGTATTTATGTTATTTTTTTTACGGGATACGAATAAGATCTGTGCTTTGTTTCACGTCCCCGGGTATTGCAGTTTTTGATAAATTGCGTATTGTTCCCCCGGCATCAGATGGCTACTCTTACGAAAACGGAAGGATTTAACGTCGCGCAAGATGTTCTGACGTGGTTGCACACGGCCTTTTTTTAAATCCATCGAAGCATGGATTAATGGTTATTGTTTTTGCTGTTTGTTCAGTTCAGTCACGGTCAGATTGCTTTGTGTTACATTAAATGGGCTGCTTTCTCTTCCAGGAGGCGCACGATTCGCCAATGAACATGTACTTTTTTTAATAACAGAGTAAGAAAAGTACCTTTTTTTCAATGCTTGGTTGCCTGTTAGGGAATAGAAGAAAGAGAGAGGAAAAGAAAGAAGAGAGAGAAAAAGAGAAGAAAGAAAGAAAAAGAGAGACCCTACCAAAACAGAGAAGAAACAGCCAAAGAGCAAAGAAAAAACAGAAAGACAACAACGAGAGACAAACACACCACCGACCAAGAATAGAAGTATCAGACCTAGAGTTGAAAAGAGAGAGAGAGAGAAGAGAGAGAGAGAGAAGAGAGAGAGAGAGAAGAGAGAGAGAAGAGAAGAGAGAGAGAGAGAGAGAGAGAGAGAGAGAGAGAGAGAGTGGCGGGTGTAGTGGTGTGTATGTCTGCATAATTGTTGTGCGAGTGGCGTTTGTGTTGTTGTCCCGTAGATAATTTTGTCGAGACATTTTTTTCGTGGATATATTTACTATATTTATACTCTTTTACGTGCTCTAATATTCTTTCGCATCGGCCTCAGTTTATCGTCTCGTCCGAAGACTAGCATTCAGACCACCACTCAAGGCCTAGTAGATGAGGCAAAATTTCAGATTCAAAAGGGGATTGAACGCATCCCATCTGGCTCTCTAGGCTGTTGCTTTACTGCTACACTAGCATCCACACAGCTAGTGGTGTGGTCTTCTACCCTCACCCACCATAAGCTATCCCAGGCCAGTACATCAAAATCAAGCACACCATACCATACTACCGCCTCAGGGTAACAGACAAACGCAGAAAGCATGCAGACCTCACCCAAACCACACCATACCACGTACAAAATAGTACCAGTACATCACAAGCACAGCACAGCACCAGACGCACACTATACCACACTCTAGCCATTCACAACCCATTTCAGTCAAACCAACCACATCACAACACTTTCACGCACCACAGCATATACAGCACAAAACACCACATCACACTACACCACAACGACAAGTACACCACACCCACACCACACCAAACCCACACCCCACCCCACCCACCACACCCCACCCACCCCACCCCACCCCACCCCACCCCACCCACCCACCCACCCCACCCCACCCTACCCCACACCACACCACACCCTACCCCACCCACCCCACCCACCACACCCCACCACCACCAACACCACACCACACCACAGACTGGCAGTGGCAACAGGAGAGCTGAGGGCAGAAGCAGAACAACTGGCAGAGGTGCAGGATATAGTCAGCACCCTGCAAGCCACAGCAACATTATCAACAACATCAACAACAACAGCAACAACAACAACAACAACAACAACAGCAACAGCAACAATAACACGGCAGGTTCCATCATCTCTCAGGCCTGCAGACTCTATGGCCGAGTGAGTGGTTAAGACCATTTTTACTTCAAGAGAGAAGGAAAAGAGACTTTGAAGTCAGTCCTAGAAGAGCTTTGACATTTCATATTTACATTGTACCCCACTTTATGTCACGGCAGATTTTTCTGCGTGAAATTCGGGATGCTCTTCCTGGTGAGAGCGCGTCGCCACAAAAGCAGTGCCAACCATTACTTTTTTCGTCTTCTTTCCTGTCTGCGACTGTTTTTACTTCCCTAACAGTGTGGGGTTTTTTTTTCTACAAAACATTGCCAGGGACAACTCTCTCATTGCCGGGGTTCGTTCAGTGTGGTAGCTAAATATGTGTAACACACGGTACCTCGGTTTATCGTTTCATCCGAAAGACTAGCACCCAGACCACAACTCATGGTCTAATGGATTGGGGAAAAGTTCCTGGCCCAAACAGGGTTCGAACCACCGCATACTTTGACCCGGACATTTCACTATCTAGACAGGTGCGTAGCCTGTAGACCACCGATCCACCAGCTATAATGATCACTGTCGCTGTTCCCCTTAATCATGGTGTCGATCAAGCTATCATACCATACCGTAATTATTGTTATATAGCCCTACCGACAACGACAGCCATATCAGGGCTGTCACCTCATTCAGTTTCAGTGGCTCCAGTAACTTTCAACTTAAGGTTCAAAACCAACACCTCCTAGTACTGAATAAAACCACAAAACATTAAATGACCCAAAACCCATATCCTTCATTCCTTAAGGTAAATAAACCAGGCTGTGCTGAAGATGCCAGCTATTCTGCTTAATTTATCATTCCCAGATTACAAAAAAGTTTTTAAAAAAAGGATAATCCACATTTTAAAGTACAAAAATATGCGTAAAAAGCGCCACATGGGCAAATACCATTGCAGAATGGACATCCTGTGCCCATCCCAATATCTAAGTATCACTACTTGGTCGCCAGAACAAAAAAAAAGCACAGGCAAAATGTCATATAATAAAAACTGATTATTGTTTGAAAGATTTACTTTAAAAAGGCAGGAGAGTGGACAGGAAGCAGAAAATAAGCAAGAGAGATGATAGAAGGTAAGGAAAAGACAGTAACAAAGAGAGAGATAGAAAAGTGGAAATTTCTTGCACAAATTTCCAGAAGGGGGGAATGATTATTTATGCTGAAAGAGCGCCCAGCATCCCCACAGGGATTCAATCCAGCTTTGCGTTTGTAAAAGACAAAAAGTGAAACAAGGAGTATTAAGTTTTTAGATAAAATGTTCCCTTTTCTACAGAAAAAAAAACCTTGATAAAACCGTGGTTTAAGAATGAAACCGCAAACCAACCCATACACACACACACAACAACAACAGCACACACACACACACGTAGACACACAACACACACACTACACACACCTTGGCCGCCCCACACACCCACACACACACACACACACACACCACCTGCAACAACGACCGCACGATCACACT
>CM060327.1:16693698-16696198 GCA_030674155.1 Stramonita haemastoma | reverse complement strand
CAGCTTTGTATCAAGGATGAGAAACAAACACTGCTGGGCTTCTTTGTTATGTAATTCCACCCTAACCCCCTTATCCGTGTAAAAAAGACATAGACCATATACAATTATGAGCCGCAACACTCCCGCTTCAAACAATTAAGTACCAAAAAATACTCAATTTTTATCATTAAAAGCATCAAGAACAACAAAAATCAGATGAGTTTTAAAAAGAGGTACAACAAAAACTTTTATACAGATCCACACTAGCTAGCAAACCACCCAGCCAGCCAACCCACTATTCGGACTGATGGTCTAGAGGTAGTGCACCTGTCTAGAAAGGGAACACTCCGGGTAGAAGTGTGTGGTGGTTCGAATCCCTTTTAGGCTCAAAACTTTTCCCCATCCATTAGACCATTAGTGGTGGTCTGGTGCTAATCTTTCAGGTGAGACGATAAACTGAGGTGCCGTGTGCTACACATCATTATTTTCTCGCACGTAAAAAAAATCTTTACGGCAACAAGAGAGTTGTTTCTGGCAAAATTCTGTAGATAAAAGCCACTCTGATAAGGAAACAATACAGTAGCAGACAGGAAAAAGAAAAAGAAAAAACGTGGCGCAGCTCTTGTTGCGACGCGCTCTCCCCGGAGAAAGCAGCCTGTATTTCACGCAGAGAAATCTTCTGTGACTTAAAGTGGTATAGAATATAAAAGTGTAGATGTTAACGAAACAGCCAACCAATCAGCCAGCCAGCCAGCTAGCCAGTCAGTCAGATACTTACGTCCCGGGGGAGCAAAGTAGGAAGCAGTAGTCCACTGAGAGGCGTTATACTTCAAACCTAGCGTCAGTACCTGTAGTCAACAGTTGGATTAGAAACAAAGCAACACACTTTAGGGAGAGGAGGACAGCAAGAGATCTCTATGTCATCACTAGATTAAAAAAAACAAACAAGAATTTTTAGTAAGAAGAGGACAGCAAGAGATCTCTATGTCATCACCAGATAAAAGATAACAAACAAAAGCAACAAACTTTAGGAATAGATAGACAGACAGCTGCAGATCTCTATGTATTCACCAGAGAGAAAATAACAAAAACAAACTTTAGTGAGAGGTGGACAAATAGCAGATCTTTTCCTCCTTTTACTTCCTTTCCCTACAAGAGTTTTCGCCCTTCATATTTTCACCGGCAAATGTGGGGAATGGGGAAGGGAGCAGAGGGCCTTGGTTGTATACATGTAGATAATGATCCCTAAATGTTTCCCTGCTACTATTTTTTTTTCAACTCTTCTTAAATCCTGATTCGAATATCAGTCAGAGTTGATGGGGGAAAATCTGTTCTCATCATACAAACCTCTCTCTCTCTCTCTCTCTCCATCTCTCTCTCTCTCTCTCTCTCTCTCCTCTCTCTCTCTCTCTCTCTCTCTCTCTCTCTTCTCTCTCTCTCTCTCTCTCTCTCTCTCTCTCTCTCCCCTCCCCCCCATGAGAGGACAGATAAGCATTACCAACCAGCTAACTAGCTGAATTGTGTCAAAAGGGAAGAGGATTGTAGGGACTTTTACATGTGCTTCAGCTACTCTGTGCATTAGAATGAAGCTGAACTTTCACTGGAAAGACAAATACCTTGCAAGGTCTGATGGGATAAATTGAGAAAAAGAATAACTGTTGACAGGGCTCAAATCAAGGATCTCTCTCGCTTTCTAGTGTAGTGCCTTAACCACCTGACTATTTAAACATCTGCCATCAAAATGAAAAGCATATTCAGACTCTTTTGCCCTCACCCGAAAGAAGTACTGACGTTCAGGAATGACCTCAAAAACCTCCGAATTCCTGACGTCACAGTCCTCTGTTGGCACGTGTCTGACGTCAACCGTATCGTTGGACCCTGACCCCCACCTGTACAATAAAACCATGTGACTGACCTTCACCCCTCACAACATGTGACAATAAGAGAATTTTGAAGAAGTACTTCTTTTGTTAGAGTTCATTGATAAATGCATTTACTCTGGAAGTTGCGGTAAGCACACCACTGTTGGTAAGTTATCCGTTTACCCTGAGTCACAATAATGTTCTCCACTATAGGCAGATTAAAGTATTTATCTGGGCGTCACATAATGTACTCCACTATGGGTAAATCTATTTACCCTGGAGTATACTGCATGCATCCTACTATGGGTGAATCTTTATTATGTGCATCAGAGAATGCGTCTTGATATAGTGACTTTTTATCTTGAAACGTTAGTTTCAGTCACCGTATTACCACGCAACAAAAAGTTCTTTTTTCTGTGAGTCACCATGTATACTATACAACTAACTAAATCTTTATTCTGTGAATCACTGCATGCACCGTATTACATAAAAGAATGTTTTTTCTGTGAGTCACCATATGCACCATACAACAAAATAAATCTTTATTCTGTGAATTATAGTATACGGCATATATACAAGCTAAGTACATCTTTAATCTGTCATCACAGTATACATCATACAACGAAACAAATCTTTACACTGTCAGTCACAGTATACAC
>CM060327.1:16651198-16673698 GCA_030674155.1 Stramonita haemastoma | reverse complement strand
AGAGAGAGAGAGAGAGAGAGAGAGAGAGAGAGAGAGGAGAGAGAGAGAGAGAAGAGGAGAGAGGCAGAGAGAGCAGAGAGAGAGAGAGAGAGAGAGAGAGAGAGAGAGAGAGAGAGAGAGAGAGAGAGAGAGAGAGAGAGAGAGAGAGAGAGAGAGAGGCAAGAGCAGGAGAGAGAGGGAGTGGGGGAGTGAGAGAGACACATAGACATATAAAGACACAGACTGACAGAAAGTCACAGACAGACAGACAGAAACAGACAGAGACACACAAACACACACATACACACACATACACACACGTACACAAACACACACACATACACACACACACACACACACACACACACACACACACACCACACACACACACACACACACACACACACACACACACACATAGAGTTACACAGTCACACACACAGTCACACACAGTCACACACAGTCACAGTCACACGCGCGCGCACACACACACACACACACACACACACACACACACACACACACACACACACACACACACACACACACACACACACACATTGTAGCATTTATCTTCCTCAAGTTCACTTTGCTTCTATTTGTTATCTTTTTGTAGTATAGTTCAAGCAGTTTCTGATGATTAGACCTTTTTTGTTGTTGTTTTTGTTTTTTTCACAAGTCCACACAAACACACCGACCTTTTTTTTTTTTTTTTTCCCCAATCACTTGTCTAAAATCACTTTTCAGTGGATAGACGTTAAAATGAAGACACACACACACACACACACAAACAACCCCCCCCCCCACACACACACATACACTCGAGATCCAGACACAGTTACTCCAGCCCCTCCTCACAGACATCACTCATTGATCTACGATGATTCAAATCCCACTCTGGCGATCCACCATTCAATTCCCCACTGCCCCCTTCAGATCACCCCCCACACCCCATCCTGCCCTACCCTCTCCCAGTGCACACACACAACATATTGATGACCTGTAGGCAATACCCTTTGGGAAGACCGTAGTTTTCTGCACACCATTGCAATGTCATCACCATCAGTATCAGACACCTACTACACAACCTCCGATCCCCCAAGGCAAGTAAGTGCATCGTCCAACTTTATGATGTCCATTTATCTTGCAGTCCTACAGGAGGGCTACTTTATCATGAGGGGGCTCTAAGGTCAGTGAGAACTCGTAAGCAGTAATGTTGAGAAAGGTAGGGGTAGGGGTGGGGGTAGGGTCGGTGTGGGGTTGGGGTGGGTGGTCTTGACATGAATGGAGGAGAAAAGATTGAAAGTTTGTTCAGAACTTTTCTTTGGCCCAGGCCGAAAGCTGTGTCAGTTGTTGATGTCAGCTGATTGCCAAGGGCTACACTACGATGTTGTTATGTTGTTTTGAGATTGCCTTCAGCCATGACAAGCTCTTAACATAACAACCTGCACTCTCCTTCAAAGGAGTGAAAATCATCTGGTCAGAGGATGGCTGCCTATAATTATGGTGAGGTACTTGACAACAGTCACACATGCAAGCTTCTTATTCAAGTGTGAAATTTTAATTTGGGGGTTGGACATGAATGGAGGAGAAAAGATTGAAAGTTTGTTCAGAACTTTTATTTGGCCCAGGTCGAAAGCTGTGTCAGTTTTTGATGTCAGCTGATTGCCAAGGACTACACTAAAATGGTGATTTGTGTGTAAAATGTTGTGTTGAGATTCGCCCTCAGCCATGACAAGCTCTGAACATAACATTCTCCTGCATTCTCCTTTCCGGGAGAGAAAAATCCTCTGAAGTTGGAGTATGGCTGCCTATATTGCGAGGTGTTTGAAAACAGCCATACAAGCAAACTTCTCAATCAGTGTGCAATTTCAATCTTTCAGTGATTCCCAGGTGGGATGAATGAATCAGAGTGCACATTCTGGGTGACCACCAGAGTGTTAAGTTGAGGAACGCTCAGAAGCAGCAGCAGCAACAACACATTCATTGCACCACAAAACATGTATTCCTGTATAATTAATTTCCAGTATGATGGTGGGTGTTCTGAAGGTGACAGTTCCCTTGTCCCTCTTTGTCTGTGTATCTGCCTCTTTACTGTCTTCTTCTACTTCTGGGTTACATATCAGTTCGGGAATTCTCATTTCTTTTACAGAGGTCTGTATAAAGTTTGAGAAAAAAGTCATAGACTAAAACTTTTGAATGTCTGATTTGATTTACTGGAATATCTTTTTGCGCTCTAAAACAGTTCATTAATCACAGTGCAGACATTTTTGGTCTGCCGTGGATGATGAAGTGTTAAAGAGTCGAAGTTTCACACTAAAAAAAGTTAGTGATATTGTCACTGTACCAGAATGTACCAAACACAGCACAGGACTCTGAAAATAAACTGGTAGTTCGACGATACTTGTTTATGACCGGTAGAGACGATTCTGTAGCCAAAGAACATGTGCCTTGTCGTTAAGTGTTGTTCTTGTCCTGAACGAGATTAAGGCGTTCAGCAACATGAATCTAGTCAAGACGTAGTAGAACTTATATTAAAACTGCGTAGCTTTTTGTTTATTTTAACATACATCAAAACACGATCGAAAAATGACAGCAGTTAAAGTATGACATGAATAGAAACTTGATCAAGACTGCAAAAGTAAAAACAGTACTTCCAAACATTCTCGGTAAAAGCCTGCTGTGTTACCTGATTCTCACACTCGCAAATACAATATGCGCTCAAATACAATAATGCTCACAAATACAACATACTCACAAATACAATATGAATGATCAAATTTGAAAAAAACCTATGTCTTACAATCTGCAGTCTTTGATTTGACAGCCCACCTAGTAAATCAAAAAGACAGACATATTACGAGACACAGAACAACCCCCCTTCCTGAGATTCTTGAATAAACATCGACACAAAGAGAAGTAAAGACTAAAAGCCTAATGAAATAACGTTACCGTCAAAAACCAGCAGTCACTAAATCCGTCATGTCCCTTACCCTACCTACCTCATCCTGAGATTCTTGAATAAACATCGACACAAAGAGAAGCAAAGACTACAACCCTAATAAAATAACGTTACCATCAAAACCCAGCAGTCCTGAATCAATCTTCTCTCTTACCCTAACTACCTCATCCCACCTACCCTACACAAAGTCTCCGCTTTCCCCACACAGATGCACATATTGATGACCCCTCCCCCCCCTCCCACCCCCCCCCACCCCCCCCACACACACACCAGGCCCCTCTATGAACAAACACCCCCTATCCATCAGCACCAGAGTGGCCGGAATAGAAGGCAGTGCTGTGTTATATATATACATATACAAGAGGACAGGTAGGATATTATATATATTATGTATATACATATACATATACATATACATGTGTATGTTGTGTGTGTGTGTGTGTGTGTGTGTGAGAGAGAGAGAGAGAGAGAGAGAGAGAGAGAGAGAGAGAGAGAGAGAGAGAGAGACAGAGAGACAGAGAGACAGAGAGACAGAGAGACAGAGAGACAGAGACAGACAGACAGACAGACAGACAGACAGACAGACAGAGAGAAAGAGAGAGAGAGAGAGAGAGAGAGAGAGAGAGAGAGAGAGAGAGAGAGAGAGAGAGAGAGAGAGAGAGAGAGAGAGAGAGAGAGAGAGAGAGACAGAGAGAGACAGAGAGAGACAGAGACAGAGAGAGAGAGAGAGAGAGAAGACAGAGACAGAGACAGAGACAGAGACAGAGACAAGAGAGAGAGTCTGGAGACTAGGAGAGAGGCTGGTATCTGACTGGAACCAGACTTCAGGGACTAGAATGAGTGGAACCCTCTTGGTAATGCACATAGGTCAATAAGGTGTCTGTTAATGTATTGTTGAACAACTACTTCTCTTTTACTTCTACAGGCTCTTCAAAATGTCACTGTATCCTGATCAATGCATCATGGGGACGGGACAGCTTAGTGTCTAGAGCGTTGCACAAAGTGCTCGCAATCTGATAGCCTGGGTTCGATTCCAGGTTGTAGCTATGACCGAGATACCCATTCAAGGTTGTATTTTTGTTGTTTTTTTCTTTGGAGTTAACATCAGTGCTGATTCCACTCCTTCGACAGCTCTTCGGATAAAACTTTAAACCGAGGTCCCATGTGTGAACGCACGCAACACATCTTGCGCACAGGTTAAAACCTGTTCCACCTTTCACAAGAGTAAACAAATTGTGCTGGTGGGAACGATAACAAAACGTAAATAAACGTAATGCGAAATACTGATCTTTATTTACAGAAGGTAGTAGATTAAGAATAATGACTTTTTTCATCCCTCCCTCAAAAGGGAATCAGAGAGAGAGAGAGAGAGAGAGAGAGAGAGAGAGAGAGAGAGAGAGAGAGAGAGAGAGAGAGAGAGAGAGAGACAGAGACAGAGACAGAGACAGAGACAGAGACAGACAGACAGAGACAGACAGAGATAGACAGAGACAGACACAGACAGAGACAGAAACAGAGACAGAGAGACAGAGAGAGAGACAGAGACAGAGAGACAGAGACAGAGACAGACAAACAGACAGACAGACAAAAGACAGGAACAGAAAGACACAGAGAGACAGAGACCGACATACAAAGTCAAACAAAGCAACAACAAAACATAGACACACATGTATACATGTACCAAAAGACACAGACATCAGTAAAGAGCAAAGATGGAAAACCCCACAGACCGACCCCATTCTTTCCGATACCACTACAACACCCAAAGGCCCTGTTAACCTCCTGCCCTCTTTACTACCTGTCCTACCCTACCCTACCCTGCCCATCCCTTCCTGACACACACCACACTGATCCTATTTGTGACGCTCCACCACATAAGAAGTCGCAGTGCACCAGAGGTCATTTTTTAGTTATTGCTAAGTTATTAATCTGCAATAAAAAGGCTATTCAATGCAAAAAACAGAGTGAAAATCGGACAATTCTGTGCAAAATTATTACAAACTGAAATGGTAGACTGCAGGATGGTACAAAATGAGAAACGGGCAAGTTTATTTTCGTAACAGGTTGCCAGAATGAGAGCTTGGGTATTTTCAAACCACATTTAAAAGCAAAAGGATTAAAATTTATGCCTTGATATTTCATTACAAGACAGAATAACAGATATAGTTTATTAATTGATCAAAATCTCAAAATTGACAACTTGACCCCACCTGCCTTTAATGGCTCCTAGCACAAAATTGGGTAATGTGCTAAGCGACTCATTTCGTGGTGGAGCGTCACATTTCCATCACCCACACATATTCATGACCCCCCTACTGGGCCCCCTCAACCTGGACATATTCATGGCCCCATCCCAGACTGGCCCTCCTTTATAAAATCTTCATGAGCATGACAAGCAGACTGTCTGTAGCATCAGTGACTGATGCACTGAGCTGCCCTCTGCTTCTTCATCATCTCGATGGCTACAACACTCATCCAACGTGTGATCTACGATTTTTTTATTTTTTTCAAGTTGGCAGAATCTCAAAAAAATGGAATGTGAAAAGATAAACGACTAGAAAGAGAAGTCTGGGAGGAGGTGAAAGGAAGTTATAGGTTATGGCTTAGGGTAAGAATCTGATGAATGTACTTTGTGCATGTGTTTAGAATGTTTAAGTAGGTATTCACGGGAAAAAAGATTGATTTGTTGAGAAGTGTATTACCTAACAATGTAAATTTCGCTTTTATAGAGCGTTACTTATCAAAATGTGCTATATAAAAGTCACAAAAAATCATCATGAACTAGATTTTAAAAAATCTATTATATTCTGTAGAAAAGTTTCTTTAACATAGACAAAATTATGAAAACATATCAGTCACCAACCGTCTTTTCTGCCTTAATTCATGTCTTGTTTGCGCCGTTTGAATACTTTGTGGTACGTATACCAGAAAAGATAGATAGATAGATAGATAGATAGATAGATAGATAATAGATAGATAGATAGTAATGATAGTGAATAGTAGATAGATAGAACAGAGACAGACAGAGATAGTAGTAGATAATAGATAGATAGATAATAGATTAGATAGAAGACATAGATAGATAGATAGATAACAGACAGACAGATAGATAGATAGATAGATGTAGATAGATAGATAGATAGATAGATAGATAGATAGATAGAAGATAGATAGATAGAAGACAGCAGACAAATGACAGACAACAGAGTAGATAAAAGATAGATAGATAGATATAGACAGATAGATAGATAGATAGATAGATAGATATAGATAGATAGATAGATAGATAGAGAGATAGATAGAGAGACGAGGCAGAGAAACTGACAGAGAGAAGAGATAGATAGATAAGAAGATAGAGTAGAAGAATGAGATAGATAGATAGAGCAGAATAGATGAGATAGAAGATAGATAGAGAAAAAGTAGATAGATAGAAGATAGAGAGAAGAGAGAAGAGAGAGAGAGAGAGAGAGAGAGAGAGAGAGAGAGAGAGAGAGAGAGAGAGAGAGAGAGAGAGAGAGAGAGATGACAGAAAGATCGAAGGAGAGAGAGAGAGAGAAGGAGAAGAAGAGAGAGACGAGAGAGAAGAGAGAGAAGGGAAAGAAGAGAGAAGACAGACAGACAGACAGACAGACAGACAGACAGACAGACAGACAGACAGGAAGACAGGAGACAGAGACAACCGAGACAGGACTAGAAGGCGCAAAGATAGAGACACAGAAACAAAAACAAAAACAGAAACAGAGACAGAAAGTCAAACAGATTAACAGTTAAGCATTCAGCTAAACAGATAAACATCTATAGAGATTACAATCGATAGATCTAGAAACAAAACAAATAAATAAACAAATAGAGTAACAAAAAACAAAGAAAGAAACCTCTCAAAAATACCATACTTATAATCATAAAAAAACCCAACAGTTTTCTCTCTCTGTGTCTCTCTTTGTCTCTGTCTGTCTCTCTCTGTCCATCTCTCTCTCTGTTTTCTGTTTGTTTCTGTGTGTCTCTCTGTGTCTGTCTGTCTGTCTGTCTGTCTGTCTCTCTCATTCTCTCTCTCTCAGTTCAGTGTTCTCTCTCTCTCTGTTTTTCTCCTTCCTTCCTCCCTCCCCCCCTCTGTCTGTCTGTCTGTCTGTCTGTCTGTCTGTCTGTCTGTCTGTCTGTCTGTCTGTCTGTCTGTCTGTCTCTCTCTCTCTCTCTCTCTGTCTCTCTCCCACTCCCCTCCTCTCCCTACCTCACTCTCTCCCTCTCTCTCTTTGTCCCCCCCTCTCTCCCCCTCTCACCCCTATTTCACCACCAGACTTAACACGAGCCCACATTTGTCTTCAGATGCAGATATTCATGACACCCAGAGAAGTCTCTTTGCCAAATATCCACGGGGATTTCCCTCAGAGTCTGGAGCTACAGTGACTGAGCTGTCGTACCCAATACTACCCCTTCTAAAATTTATTATTTTTATTTTATCTTTTATTTCGAGGATAATGGAATAAACATCCATATACTTTTCTTTAATCCAGTCCCCGTGTGTATGCAGTTTTGTAGATTTTGTCATCCATGCCCACCGACACACAATGACCTGCTCTTACGAAAAGCGGAACGGGTTTTACGTGTGCGCAAGATGTTCTGCGTGCGTACACACACGGGGCTTTAGTTTATAGTCTCATCCGAAGGACTTTTGGGAGGAGTGGAGTCAGCACTTATGTTAACTCCAGAAGAAAAATCCTTTTGAACAAGATTCGAACCCTGGTCAGCAGATCACGTACGTATTACTCTAACCGCCATTCTGTCCAGTCAGGAAGGAAGTGTCTCTACTAAGATAGTGTCATTTTGAAATGCAAAGCGACAGAAAACAGGAAATGCAGAGAAGAATTCTGATTGAAATAAAAGCAGATGTGAGGATACGACTCGGACAGGAAGGAATCAGACATTCAGGTTTCAGTATAGGATTTGGGGTTGAGTCCGAGTCGGTCACTCGTGTTTTTTTTCTTCTCAAAAACCAGCAATTCCTTCACAATAGTGAATAATCTAATGTCTTGCTGAATACATGAAATCCCTGCACACTTTGATAGGCTACATCTTGCATTTTTCTTTTATAACTTCATCCTGCTCTGCAAACTGCACCTTATAGTCACATCTTGTCTATCATGTATAAATCTGCTCTACAAAATAAGACCTTTTTTCGTTTTTTTGGTTAGTACCCCGAGGTTCACCAATGGTAAGATTTTGTGTACGCAACCATTTTTACCAATTTTAAGGTAGCCACATTCCGACTTTGGTAATGATTTCTACACACAACTCGTATGCATGCTTGTGTTTTCTGCTGTTGAAGTTTTGTCATCGGTTCCTAATCCCACGGAATGGTCTTCTCTTCCGAAAAGTGGAACGGGTTTTAAATGTGTGCGCTAGGTGTTCTGTGTGATTCCGCACTCCAGGCCTAGATTTATAGTCTGATGCAGAATACTCTCGAGGGTGTGGAGTCAATACTGATGTTAACTCCAGGGTAAAATTCCCTAAGACGGGTGTCTCCGTGGTAGCTCGATCCTGGGCATCAGATCACCAGTGCAACATTGCAGCCATTAGGCTTTCGCGCTCTCTTGTTGATCTTATGGATACGGGATAGCTCAGGGGTCCGAGCACTCGATTTCCCCCAGCCAAGGTTAAGCTGCATCGAGCGTGGTTACCAAGTGGATGGCTGGCCGTTTGCTCGCCTTGGCGGTCTCCCAGTTTACCTAGCTGTAAATGGGTACCTGCCCTCTTTAGGGTCGGGGCAGGAAAAGCAGCAAGGAAGGGGAGATGGGCACCGCCCTCAACATGCTGGCCCACTAGAGAAGCTGAGGTCTTTGACGCCTCGCTCCCCTACGACCACATAGGTTATGGGACACCTTTTTCCTTACCTTTACCTCCCATCTAGGGACAAATGAATGCAGACAGAAATATCTTTATCTCAGTTTAGAACGCAGTGATCAATCTGTTCATACAGAAGTATTTTTAATACTCTTAGCACTACCTTTTACTTACTGATCTTACAATCACATCGTGTACAGAATAATTATGATCTTGTACGATTCCATTCTTGCTCTTCAATCATATATCAAAGCGAATCTTTCCAAGTATGTATCTATCTTTAAATTCTGTTCTGCAAGATTTATATCATAATCGCACATTTCCAAGCATATAATATCTATAACTTCATCTTCAGAGTCTTTTTTTATATATTGCATCCTTCCCTAAAAATCATCCCACTTTTTTCGGGAGTTGATGATATCTGACAGTATTTGTCTAACAATCTGCAGGCTTAGTTTAAGTAACAAAACTCAAATGATGATTATTCTTTATGACAATAATCACCGGGGCAATCATTTGCATCGGCAATAATTTGTCCAATTAAAATAATATTCTAAATTGTATCGATTACCAAAGCAATCATGTGTGTTGCGATTAACGTGTCGAGAATTTTGGCATTCTCTGTTATAATCTATCAAAATGAGAGAGAGAGAGAGAGAGAGAGAGAGAGAGAGAGAGAGAGAGAGAGAGAGAGAGAGAGAGAGAGAGAGAGAGAGAGAGAGAGAGAGAGAGAAGAGAAGAGACAGAGAGACAGAGAGACAGAGAGAAAGAGAGAGACAGAGACAGAGAGAGACAAAGACAGAGACAGAGAGACAGAGAGATAGACAGACAGAGACAGACAGATAGACAGACACAGTCACAGACACAAGACACAGACACAAAAACATACAGACATACATACAGATACAGAAACAGAATCAGAGAGAGAGAGAGACAGACAAAGAGAGAGAGAGGAGAGAGAGAGAGAGAGAGAGAGAGAGAGAGAGAGAGAGAGAGAGAGAGAGAGAGAGAGGGAGAGACAGAGACAGAGGGACAGAGAGAGAGACAGACAGACAAACAGACAGACAGATACAGTCACAGACAGACAGACACAAGACACAGACACAAAAACATACAGACATACAGACAGATACAGAAACAGAATCAGAGAGAGACAGACAAGAGAGAGAGAGAGAGAGAGAGAGAGAGGAGAGAGAGAGAGAGAGAGAGAGAGAGAGAGAGAGAGAGAGAGAGAGAGAGAGCGAGAGCGAGAGAGAGAGAGAGAGAGACAGACAGACAGACAGACAGACAGACAGACAGACAGAGAGACAGACAGGTAGGCAGACAGACAGACAGAAACAGACAGCCAGACAGATACAGACAGACAGAAAAGCTAGACCACTCACAGCACTGGGAGACTCTGGCGCTGCTTCCTCCCGACAGTATAGAGAACACAAGAGTTGCCACCCTTTGCACCTTTGACCCTCACGTGGTACACTACCCCAACACTTGACCCGGAATTCAAGGGTCGCCAGGTCAAGGTCACGTTGTTCTGGCCGCGTTTTAAGATGTCCAAGTGGTCCACTTTCAAAGCTTGCGCACAATCTAAGAAAGAAAAATGATAAATCAATAATGATCATTTGGATAATTATCTAAGTAAGTTGAATAAATTGTATTGGTAGATAGCAGCAAAAGAAAGATTATATATTATATATATATATATATATATGTATATATATATATATATATATATATATATATATATATATATGTATATATATATATATATCCAAATACAAATTTTGTGTTTTTGGGGAGGTGACTGGGGTGGTAGGTTTCCAGTTAGAAATTGTGTGTTTAACTCCCCCATACGAGTAATAAAAGTTAGTGGTTTATTTCTTTTACTCCCTCCGGCCCTTACCCAGAGAGTCAGGTTGCTATAAACTCATTTCAGAAGACCTAGACCACATAATTCGAGATTTATTCACTTTTACCGATGCAATTTTCAAAGTGGTTAGTCAGATCACAGGACCAGTACTGTAGGTATCTGTAGCTCTAGGGCCAAGTCAAACTCAACGTATATCATTATGATAGGAGCCATCGAGGTCAGCCCTGCCAAGCAGTCTTATAACAAAGCACGCATCCATAGCATCACTATTGCATCCTCATCAAGCATCGATCATCATGAATGCAATACAAGAGAGTTTCTCAGATTCGGTAGCTCAGGCTGCTCTGGTGTCATTGTGACCTCAGTTTTGGTTTCCTATAATACATATCTGTGCCTGTGGAGAGTTAGCATCAAAGCCTTCTTGGAGTGACGTTTATGGGATGTCTTCGGAGGGATGTTGTGGTAGCCACCACCCTAAGTGACAGACTATGCTACCATAGGTGACTATCTCACTCGGTCTGGCTAAGTAGTATCCAGCGTGGTACCAATTGGATTGGTGACCATTTGCACGCCTTGGCTTCAGTACAGTCCTCCAGTTCACCTAGCTGTAAATGGGTACTTACCGGCTTTAGGGTCAGTGAAGGTAAAGCAGCGAGAGAGAGGAGATGGGTGCCAGCCTCAATATGCTGGCCCTAGGGAAGCTGAGGTCTCTGATGCCTCCCCCCCCCAACAGCCACATAGGTTATGAGATACCTTCAACATTTTTAGGGGTTTTACAGGTAGTATCCTCTGTGTGTTAACTCAGAACAGGAGCTACTGAGCATCACCAAGGTGACCCAGCAGAAGTGCTGGGTACCTTAAGCTACTTGCTCCATGGCAGCCCAACTTTGATAAGTTCTGTGAGGACTTTAGACCCTAAAGATACCTTATTCATGGTAGATTTCAGACTGGCTGGGGCAGAGATGTTAGATTGACCGGCACGGGAACAACAGGAGGAGAAAAGAGGGGGAAAATGAGATAACATGATTATACTAGCTTCTAACTCAGCGACTGGGAGAAAACTTCTACAACAGAGAAATTAACCACAAAGCAAATGAATAGATCAGTAAATTAGCAATAGCAACAACAGCAACAACAGAGAGAGAGAGAGAGAGAGAGAGAGAGAGAGACAGAGACAGAGACAGAGACAGAGAGAGAGACAGAGACAGAGACAGAGAGACAGAGAGACAGAGAGACAGAGACAGAGAGAGACAGAGAGAGAGAGACAGACAGACAGACAGACAGACAGACAGACAGACAGACAGATAGACAGACAGTCAGACAGACAGACAGAGACAGAGACAGACAGACAGACAGACATACACATACAGACA
This sequence comes from Stramonita haemastoma, assembly GCA_030674155.1. Classification (NCBI taxonomy): domain Eukaryota; kingdom Metazoa; phylum Mollusca; class Gastropoda; order Neogastropoda; family Muricidae; genus Stramonita; species Stramonita haemastoma. The sequence continues at coordinate 16,661,679 of CM060327.1, read as the reverse complement.
GACAGACACACCGACTGACCAACAGACAGACAGACAGCAAGGCAGAATGGCAGTGCCAGAGACAGACACACAGACAGACGAAGATGGAGAACAAAAACCTTACCAGTAGTAGTAGATGGAGTCACCGACGAAGTAGTAACGCTACTTTCTACCAGTGACGTAGTTGCTGTCGTCACAGTCACACTGGCTGACGTCGTCACTTTCTTTCCTGTCGTCAATGACTCTGTTGGGGGTGAATCTGTTTTGGAGTTTGTTTTGTTGGGATGTTTGTCCGCTTTTGTCGTCTGCTCCGCGTCACTCCGTGTCAAAGTTTCTGTTCTAGAGGTGGACAAGGTCCCTGTAGTGTTGTTCACAGGGAACACACTTCTGGGTGTAGATGGCACAGGCGTGTCTGTCTCTGTCTCTGTCTCGCTCGAGAGTGTGGTTGTGATGTCCCTCTGCAAAGTAGTATCAGAACTCTCTAATGATGATGTGCGTATGTCTTCTGATGACGGGGTGTGCTGCTCATGAGATGTTGTAGATTCCTCACTAGATATTTCAACATTAACGCTGCTTTTCGTCATTCCAACAGAACTTATGACATCACTAGCGCTTACCGTTGACGTTGGCATTTCTTCGTTTGACGTCACACTGTTCGTGACGCCTCGATTCTCTGACTCAGTTGATGTCGTCGTCATGACACTTGTTCGAGCATTGACTCCCGTGGCTGGAAATTCTGAACTTTTTTTCCGTCTTTTCGTCGACGTTGATGACGTCAGAAATGATGAAGATGACGTCAACGTGGAAGAAAAGAGGGTGGGTCTGGACTGAGAAGTGGAGAGACTTGGTGTGGGAGTATGATCTTTCTTGGCAGCAGGTTTGTATACTGTGGTATGGGCATCACCTCTGGGTGACGCTTGGGTTGAGTCTGAATTAGCTGCGTTGAAAGATACGGGGGAGGACATTGTCACTCCTCGGTTACTGGCTGTTCCAGATAGGGTCTGAGTCTGCCTCGAAGTTGTTGTGGTGGATGTGACTTCCAGACCAGTGGCGTTGACTTCTTGTTGCCATTTCATGTCGTTGTCGATGATGCCACCAGGGTTGACGTCATCTGACTCCATAGCTCCGATGACGTCATCAGACGTGACGTTGGGAATGACAGCAGGGTGGGAGGGATTGTCTTCTGTTGCCTGTTTGACAAATCGGAGAAAGATAACAAAATGTTGAATCATACGCACGCACGCACGCACGCACGCACGCACGCACACACGCACGCACGCACGCACACACCCACGCACGCACGCACACACACACACACACGCACATACATACATACGAGAGAGAGAGAGAGAGAGAGAGAGAGGAGAGAGAGAGAGAGAGAGAGAGAGAGAGAGAGAGATTTTGTTATTGTCTTTCTGTCCGTATTTCTTGTCTGTTGTTTGATGCGATTGTTGTTGTCTTTTGTTTTTGTTACATTTGGTTTATTATTGTTGTTACTTAGTTGGAGTTTTTTTGGTCTTATCCCTGATAAGGGTGGAGACTGGATGTAAAAAAGCACATGAGTGTTTATTCGCTATCCTCGAGACAAAAAGAATTTGACTTGATATGAACTCTCAGGACAGCGTGAGAAATAAAGAATGTCACAGGTAAAGTCCTGCACAATGACTTGTTTTGATTAAAACTATTCCCAATAATGTTGGACAAAATATCATATGCCATGGTTGTTTAAAGTCTCTTTTATTTACACACATTGACACATACATACACACACATATACACACAAACACACGCACGCACACACACACGCACGCACACAAAAACACACACGAACGCACGCACGCACGCTTACAAACACGCACACACAAACACACACACACACACACACACACACACACCACACACACACACACACACACACACACACACCACACACAATGACACACAATCACATGCATAGACAGATAGACGACAGAAAGATCAACTGACAGCCAAATACACACACACAACACAACACAAAACACACACACACACAACACAACACAAAACACACCTACACAACACACACACAACACACACACATACACACACACACTTACAACCTCCCCCCCACCTGCCACACACACACACACACACACACACACACACACACACACACACACACACACACACACACACACACACACCACGCACACACACACACACACACACCACACACACACACACATACACACACACACACACACACACACACACAGACACAAAACACACTCACACTCACACACACACACACACATACACACACACACACTCACCACTCACACACACACACGCACACACACACACACACACACACACACACACACACACACACACACACACACACACAAACACACTACTCTTTTTCCAAGCGGCCGTACTCTTAAGTGTCGACATAGGTTGTCAACACAGGGATTGGTTCCACAACAAGCTCGTGCTGACAACTTGTGTCCTCAATTCTCCACAACAGAGAGACATACATCCTATTCTTCCCTAGGCCAAAACCCTTGCCACTCCACTGACTGGATGTCAGAACTGCACATACACCACTAGCCTATCCCCGGGGGACGGGATAGCCTAGCGGTCAGGTCACTGCGCTCGCAATTTGAAGACCCGGGTTCGATTCCCATACTAAAACACACACAACACACACACACATACACACAAGGACACACATGCAAACACGTAATCGCAAACACACACACACACACACACACACACACACACAGAGGCACGCACACACACAACACAAACACACACACGTACACACACACACATACACAAAAGACAACACACACACACACACACACACACACACACACACACACACACACACACACACACACACACACACACACACACACACACACACACACACACACACACACACACACACACACCATCAGCAGAAGAGAAGAACAACTAGGGGCGGGCAATGAATACTAATTCTGCAATCAACAGTGACCTTAATCCCCCTCCTTGTTGCGGGCAAAAGACACACTGACCCTGTTGCAACACCCATCAAAATGAAACCACACTTGTGGGACCTCAGCTGATCTCATGAATAGTCATGAGGGTCCTGAATAATGAATACAAAGTACACTTTCTTGTCCTCGTGATGGAATCTTTGCAAACATAACTTTGTCATATGCGTGGATATGCAAATTCGAGAATGCTGCAAAAGTTTGGCCAAACACGTCATATTGGAATAAAAGCACCGATGCTGTTCGTGGCAACCTATCCTACTACTTTTAATGTGCTATTGAGGGAAAGCAATATATCGATTTCTGTTAAAACCAAGCAAAATAGAATTGTGTATCGGCTACCTAAACAGAAGAAAAAACGGTTTCATACACTAAAAATTCACAATGCTCCATCACTTTTTCCGAAAAAAATCACAATTCGTAAACTTTGGAGCTTTACCCGAGAAATGAAGAAAGGCAAAAACACATTAACCAACCAAAGAAACATGAAAAAAAATCTAAAGAAATGTAGAAAGAAGGAAATACAGAAAAAAACAAACTAAACGTTGAAAGAAACCAAAAGTCTATTGCAGATTCTTGATTCATTCTTTTGGCAATCGTTGTGTAATTTTGTTTTTCTGCCTTGTTTTCTGTGACTTTCATATCCTATTGTTACTACAATTCTCATTTCAATTTCTCCATTCCAGCCATAAACAGATCTTAGTATGTCGCAACCTCATCATCAGAAGTCTACATTGAAATAATTATCATCAAAGTTAGACCGCCATTATGCCACCAGCTAAAGTGGCCCTGCACTGCTGATAAGTCACTTTGATGGTGTTCATTGGTGCCTGTTCTGAGCTAACATATTCAAGACTCCATATACTAGGCCCCAGCTCACGATAATAATAGTTCTGTCGCAGAACCAGACTGAGTATGATGTCCATCCGGTGTGACGATCACCACAATGTCTCTCCAATGACCGTGAACCTACAATCCCAAAAGCTTTCATGCAAACTCACCACAGGCACTGAAGTGTATGGAAAAAGCGAAATTGAGGTCACTATGAAACCATAGGAACCAGGATCATTGGACAAGAGACAACCTGTTTTAGTGCACGACGATCCATGGTAATGAAGATAATGTAATGATACTGCTATGGCTGTGCATGTGTTCTGAGACATGACAGGGCTGTACTGTAAGCTTCTTACTATAATTCGTCCTGGCATCAACAGGGCCTCAGAGCTACAGACACCTGCAGTGTTGGTCATGCAATTTGTATTACAGCAGTGTAGTCCCAGTCCGCTCAATGAGCTTAAAGCAAGCTCACTCTTGGGTTGGAGCAAGACGGAATCTGAAAAATCCCTAAGACTTAAGGGGATAAATCCTGCTGACGTTCCAATCCGTGTTCCAAGGCACTAGCCACTACATCATAGTGGATGGTGGCAATAACAATATTGTCTTAAGACAATTTGATGTGATAAGACTTCTCATTCAACTCCTTAAAATGTTGTCAGCATTCTGCAATAAACTTTTTAGGCAGTTCGAGGTGGGCAAGTTTTACCTAGCGGAGTTTATCTCTTTGGAGACAGCAGAATACATGCTAGGCACAATGGTGTCATCCATCCACCCCACTAAACTGATTTGACTGCTGTATGCTGGGTATGTTAGTGTTACCCATCCACCCCACTAAACTGATCTGACTGCTGTATGCTGGGTATGTTAGTGTCACCCATCCACCCCACTAAACTGATCTGACTGCTGTATGCTGGGTATGTTAGTGTCACCCATCCACCCCACTAAACTGATCTGACTGCTGTATGCTGGGTATGTTAGTGTCATCCATCCACCCCACCAACCCTAGCTGACTGCTTTACCACAACAGGCAGGAAAAGTTTTAAGTGTGAAAAAAATAGTTTACAGGCTTCTGCGTTTAGAACCTCAGGGGATGGTCTCATTCTAAGGACTTTCAGGACAGACGGATTCAGTAGCAGTGCTGGATTCAAGGAACAAAATCCTCCGTAACTGACATATTTCAGCGTTCATGCCACTACTTTTATTGTAGAGATCACGGATAATTCAAAGCAGTTTTAATCAAAGTAACACAAATATTTTTTTCCTGTTCTTCAACTACATCTTCGAGGATCAGTAACGGTTAAATTTTGCGTTTCCGGTCTTTTTGCCCACTATTTAGGTATCTGCATTTCTATTACGTGGATGATGTCTAAACACAACACCAGATTGTATGCGTTTAAAAAAAAAAGTCATCTCTTCATACCCGAACGTAATGGCCTACACTTCCCCAAAGTGGAGTAGACATTAACGTGAGCTCAAGATGTTTTGCATGTGATTGCATACAGGACCTTGGTTTATAGTATCACCTGGAAGACTTTCGGGAGAGTGGAGTCAGTACTGATGTTAGCTCCACGGGAAATATACCCTGAACATAAGACATGTTTAGAAAAAAGTCATAAAGAAAATGTACATTAATTTAAAGACTAAAAGAAGAACCTAACAACATTAATATCAGTAACAACAATAACGAAACCCCACAAAATGTTCAAATATATTGTAATGTATAGAAAGAGAATTAAAAATAATTTGGCAAGCAAATGCATCAGACTTCTATGAACATTATATAGAAGAAAACATAAGGTACGTCACAACACATAATCATGTATAAAAGCATGCAGGAAGTAAAAACAGACAAACATAAAAGAGCATTTATAATCAGCAATAACAACATTGACAACAACAACAACAGCAACAACAACAGCAACAACAACACTAATAACAAACGTAGCAAAAATAAAACATGAAATTTTCTATGGGCAGAACACACTATACATTTTATTCACGTGTATCCAACAATTGTGCCATAATGGGCGGAGCAGATGATCTATCAAGTTCCTTTTAGCCAAAGTTATCTGAAACCTGCTTTAGTTCAGAAGAAAAGTGAAATAAAGAGGAAATACATACCAACAGAAATATAAAAAAGAAAAAGATCCCAAAATATCAACAGAAGCAAAAAGAAAGAAACTGTGAAAAAACGAAAGAAAACAAGAAAAAAGGAAAGAAAGGAAAACAGTGAACAAGAAAAACAAATGAACAAGCCAGAGACGTGAAGATAAAAGAACAGGAAAAACAACAACAAAAGAAAGAAACACCCACCTGTACAGCCAACAGACTTAGAATCAAGCCTACCCACACCCACACACCAAACGTAACCCATTTCCTACCCATGTTTTTCAGCAAACACAAAATACAAGCCAAACTTTCTCGTAAAACAAAATATCCGCACAAAAATCAGAAACGAAAACTGAACTCAAACCCTGCATTTGCCTCCCCAAAAGCTACGAGTCCTTTCTAATCATTTCAATCCGCAGTCATAAACAACTAATGCAAAATTAATGTTTGCATTGAAACAAACGACGGATGCTTTTCACAGACAAGGGTCCCATTGACACACAAATAATCATCACTTTTGTCTGTGTACTCTAAGTGACCTGTAGCTTGTGTGTCTGTACATGAGGCGTGTGGGATGTGTTTGGAGACAAAACAGGCTTTGTTCAGCTTGTTTCCATGTCGAAGTCATTTTTTCAAACAAATATTTTGGATACAGGAAGTCAGTTCAGTTACTTCCGGTTTAGAGACTAGGCCCTATCTACCTTTTAGAAACTCAATTTCTCAGGGACTTTGTATTCGATGGTGAGATGCATTTCTTTTTTCTTTTCTTCTTCTTCTTCTTCTTCTTCTTCTTCTTCGTCTTCTTCGTCTTCTTTATCGAACGTACAGACAGCAACTATTGTTGCCTGTGAGTGGAGTGAAAATGCGTTGCAATGCAGTTAAGTGCTTGATCGACTAGTCAGGCCCAACACATCCCGACTTCAGCATGGGAGAGACTGGAAAAAAGACAGGAGAAAGGACCAAAAAGGCAGAAAACAGAAAAGAAGGAGGTGACAGGAAGAAGAGACACAAGACAGAAACAAAGAAAGGGATATGTAAGAGATGGAATTCCTAGCACAGAATTTGGTAGAAGGTGGGGTAGTATATTGCACTGACAAGTTTCCGGCATCCCAACGGAAAAGGTTTTGGCACGCAATAGCTTTAGGTCTATACTGTTAAATCAACGAGACAGAGGGTACATTGCTACAGTCTCTCGTAAAATCATCAGGCCAAAACATAACTGAAGACACACACACATACACACACACTACACACATACACACACACACTACACACATACACACACACACACACACACTACACACACACACACACACACACACACACCACACACACACACACACGTACAAACACACAAACACACACACACACACACACACACACATACCCCCCCTCACACACTAACAAACACACACACACATAAACCCCCCCCCTCCCACACACACAAACACACCCACCTCACCAACATACACCATACATCAAAAACACCCATTTTCCCTACCTGTTCAACTAACAAAAACACATCAACCAAAAAAAAAACCCTTAGTTAAAAACAAACACACAAAAACCACCCAACAAAAGCAAACACTGTAACCAAAGCCCTAGTCTCTTACTCAACATCAGCTGAACACAGCACAGATAAGGGCAAGTCACCGTACAACCGGGCTCCCATCTGTTTCAGATAAGGATGATCTCATCCTATCTGTTATCAGTTGAGCTACCTTCTTCTTTTTTCCTTGTTAGAGTCCACACTCAAGTTCAAGTCATTTCAACTGTTTTTTTGCGAAATATTTTTTTATTCGTCTTTCTTTGGCTGTGTTTGTGTCACTCTCTTTTTTGTTGTTTGCGAAAAGGAAGAAGATGGGCTTTTTGTTTTGTTTTTTGTTTTATTGTTTTGTTGTTGCTGCTGCTCTTGTTGTTACTGTTGTACGGTCCTCAAACTTTAACACCCTGCGGGTCATATAGAAAACACACTTGTTCCTTCTTCTTAGAAAACACACTTATCTCTTCTTATTCCATTATCCTCGATATAAAAGAATAAATGAATAAATAAATAAATAAATTATTCATTATCCTCGAGATAAAAAAAAATTGACTTGACTTGAATTTTGACTTGATGCACAAGCAAGATTTACAAACAGTGATTGGGAGAGGGGGCTGGGTAGGGTGTGTGTGTGTGTGGGGGGGGGGGGTGCAGGGGGGGGTGCAGGGGGGGGGGGGGGATAGCCTTCAAGTTAGATCGTTGTACGCGTGATCTAACAACCCGAGTCTGAAACATCAGCGAAATTTTTTTCAAGAGGATTTTCCCCCTGGAGTTAACAATAATATCGGTTCCATTCTCATAAAAGTCCACACAGAACATTATTTTGCACACAGTAAAACCCGTTCCGCCTTTCGGAAGAGTAGGGTCATTGCATGTCTGTATGAACTGATGATAACATGTTCAATGACGATTAATGTAAAACAAAAGGGCGGCCGAAAGCTTAAAGATGCGTCTGAAGTTTATTAATAAAATTGCCATAATGGTAAGAGAAACAGGTCAGTTTTTTGTAAAATGCAAGAATACAACAATGAAGAGAAATTGCGATTTAATAGACGGCTTGTATTTCTGAAAACAAACAACGAATCTAGCGCTTATGGCATGGATAAATCATTGAGTTCATTACTTATTCAGGATAAGACATCGTTAAAATTTTGAAGATTTTAGTTAAGGATAAATTTTGCAGTAACCTAGATAATTTGTAATTTTTGTTAACAGTGGAGTTAGCTTTCAGATCTTTACGGGGTTCATCCTATTAAATTTTTTTATTCTCTGAAATTTAGGAGAAATATGTCATTTACCTTTCTTTATATGTTTCGTAGCTTAACACGAAGAAAAAGTTCCGTCCTTGAAAATCTTCCGAATAAGGACAACGAAGAGAAAAACAAGATAGTGTTTTTTTCTAGAGGAACAGGAAGCGTAGTGGGCTTATAACACGAATGAAGGTAAGAGAAATAAACATGGATCCAGGATGGGGACGGGATAGCCTAGAGATTAGAACATTGCGCTCGCAATCTGACGACCTGGGTTCGAGTCCCGTTCAAGAGGATTTTTTCCGTTGAGTTAACATAAATGCAGACTCCACTTTCCCCAAGAGTCCTTCGGATGAAACTATGAACCGAGGTCCTCTATGCGAACGCACGCAGAACATCTTGTGCACACGTTAAATCCTGTTCCGCTTTTCGAAATAGGCCATTGCATGCCGGTGCGAACAATGACAAAATTTACAAAACTGCATAAATACAGGGACAGGATGTAAAAAAAAGCACCTGAGTGCTTATTCCATTATCACCGAAATAACAGAACAAAACTGAATATAGGTCAGGATTAGGTAAACGGATATAGAGAGAAGAGATATTGAGAGAGGGGATTGAAGAAAGAGTGTGAGAGTTGAGGTTATACAAAGAATGGGTTATCGGGGAAATTTGAAGATGAAAATATGTGAAAATGAATTGTTAGGAGTGTGAGTGTATGTGTGCAAACGTTTATAGGTGTGCATGTAAGAACACTAAAAGAAAGAAAATATTTGTTTCTACATACGTGTGCACACATCAAACATACATGCACGCAAATTGATAAAGAGGAATACCATCACTACATACAAATACACAGGCATGTTGTGCTGACAAGCTTTTCAGCCTGCATACACGAAAACACACACACACACATGCATACACGTATACACAAAACACACACACATACACATAAACACACTTACACACACACGCACGCACTTACGCACGTACGTATACACATACACACACTTACGCACACACACACACACACAAATTACACACTTATGCACACACACTTACTCCCTCTCTCTCAAACACACACACACTCACACACCACACACACACACACACACACACACACACACACCACACACACACACACACACACACACACACACACACACACACACACACACACACTGCTTGCGCGCGCCTACACGCAAAAATACCAAGCAAAACTTAATCCGTTGACCTTTATGAGACGTCGAAAATATACGTTTAAAATGTTGACATCAAATTTCAAATTAACTTACACAAACAAGGCATTTTTCCACTTCCATTTTTATTTTATTCTCTTTTAGTTTCTGCTAGATGATTTGTTTTGTAACGACAATGGCAATATTTGTTTTAGAATTTGCAATTAGAATGATAATAGCACTAGCAACAGTGTAACAAATTGACACAATTTTGATCCAAGTAAGAAGCAAGGAGACCCATGACAAACCACCAGCAGCAGCAGCAGCAGCAACCACCACTACATCTAAACTTACAGTAGTAGTAGTAGTAGTTAGTAGTAGTATAGTAGTAGTAGTAGTAGTAGTTAGTAGTAGTAGTAGTAGTAGTAGTATAGTAGTATAGTAGCAGCAAATCAAAAACAACATTACACACTAACAACGACCACAGTAATAAAAACTATCAGGTAAAACCAACAACAACAACAAAAGCAATCAAGGAAAAAAAAATCTGACAGCAATAACGGCT
>CM060327.1:16643698-16646198 GCA_030674155.1 Stramonita haemastoma | reverse complement strand
GAGAGAGGAGAGAGAGAAGACAGACAGACAGACAGACAGACAGACAGACAGACAGACAGACAGACAGACAGACAGACAGACAGACAGACAGACAGACAGACAGAGAGACAGACAGACAGACAGACAGAGACAGAGAGACAGAGAGACAGAGACAGAGAGACAGAGAGAGAGACAGAGAGACAGACAGACAGACAGACCGACCGACCAACCGACAGACAGACAGACAAAGAAACAGAGAAACAACAGATCAACAGACGACAGACAAAGAAACAAAATTAAAAGAAAATAATCGAGTACGGATGAGGGGGTGGGGGTGGGGGTGGGATAAAGAAAGTGGGGTCTTATGGTGGAAGGAAAGAAGGAGGGAGGCTTAATGCATCAAACAAAACAAACTAACAAACAAACAAACAAATCAGCAAGCAAACAAACAGACAAAAAAGCAAATATGTAAGTAGACACACAAACAAGCAAACAAACAGACAAAAAAGCAAATATGTAAGTAGACACACAAACAAGCAAACAAACAGACAAAAATGCAAATATGCAAGCAGACAAACAAACAAGAAATCAAACAAAACAGCAATCAATCGATAAGTTCGTCCGAGAAATCTGAGTGACATTCTTCGGTGTTTTCTTTCTCTGTTTACCTGTCAACTTGTTTTTAGCCGGGGGAGCTGTCTAATCTAATATTGAGAATTTAGACAGTTAAATCATTTGAGAAATGCGGTGCTGTACAGTTCTGATTCCACCCCTCCCTAAATTGGTTTCTGATAAAATGAACATGAAATGCTTCCCGTTCAAACGTGTCATTGCCAAGGAGTATGTTGCAAATGCGCTGCAGCATATTTGCAATATTATACAAAAAAAATGAACAGTGTCCAAGTTAATTTAAGTTGAGACAGAGGATATTAATATTGATGATTTCAGCTTATTTAATCTTTCAACAGTATCATTTTTGCAAAGATTTTTCAGCTTGAAAGTTTTATTTTCTACGCATACACATAGACACACAGACACGGACAGAGAGACACACACATACAAACACATACACACATACACACATACACACAGACACACAGACACAGACACAGACACAGACACAGACACAGACACAGAACACACACACACACACACACACACACACACACACACACACACAACACACACACACACACACACACACACACAACACACACATAGAGCCAGATCATAGCTTAAAAAACTGATAGATCACAGTTTCAGAAAAAAATAATCTTTGCTGGTTTCCTATCGGTTAATGTGAAGTGCTGGAATTGTTTGGTCTTCTCATCTAGGGGACGGGATAGCTCAGTGGTCAGAACGCTCCTTTTCCCCAAGGTAAGGTTAAGCAACATTGAGCGTGGGTTACCAAGTGATGGGTGACCAATTGCGCACCTTGGCTTCAGTACAACCGCCTTGTTCACCCAGTTGTCAATGGGTACCTGCCCTCTTTAGGGACAGGGAAGGTAAAGCAACGAGGAGGGGAGATGGGCGCCGCCCTCAATATTCTGCCCCTAGAGAAGTTGAGGTCTTTGACGCTTCGCTCACATAAGACCGCATAGATTATAAGACACCTTTACCTTAACTTATCTTCGCATCTAGCGAAAAATCAATACAACCAGAGCTATTTCTATTCAGCTTATGATGCAGTGATTAATCTGTTCATATAGAATTATGTTTAATGCTCTTATCGCTTAGAAAAAGCTAAAAAAAATTTAAATTTGTTTGAATTTTAAAATCCCATCTTAGCCTGGCAATTAAAAATACCGCAAGCAATATTTTAGAATTAAAGTCCTTTTCCATTTTGGTATTTTGAAATGCCCCTCTCTCTCTCTCTCTCTCTCTCTCTCTCTCTCTCTCTCATATTTCATATCTATCCCCTTTCTTTAAATCGTAGGTTTAACTCTTGTTGTTCCCGGTGGTGGTGTTTCTAGGGAAGGGGGTTGCTAATATGAATATTTGTTTCTTTGTTTTTGATTTTGGTTTGTTTTGGTTTGGGGAATTTGTTTGGAATATTTTTTACTTTTTGTGTTTCTTATTTTTGTGTTGGTTTCTTTTTGTCCCCCTCACATGTATTGTGACCCAAGGCCGAAGTACGAAAAAAATGTTTGGAGTTTAGATTTCAGAGTACAGAATTCTCTTTTGCACACACCTAGACTTACACACAGTGAGACATATTTCGGACTTTGGTTTTCTTTGTCAGTATATATATATATATGTATATCTCTCTCTATATATATGTATGTATATGTATATGTATATGTATGTATACATATGTATATATCTAATATATATATATATATATATATATATATATATATATATGTACATGTATATGTATGTATACATATGTATATATCTAATATATATATATATACACACACATATAATATACATATATGTATATACATATACGCATATATGTATATATATGTATATATATATGCATATAAATATATATATCTGTGTGTGAATGTGTGTG
>CM060327.1:16637301-16643598 GCA_030674155.1 Stramonita haemastoma | reverse complement strand
ATTTTTTTCTCTCTCTTATCTCTCTCTCTGTAATATATAATATATACATATATATATATATATATGTTATGTATGTATGTATAGTATATTATGTATGTTATTTATATATGTATATATATGTATGATATGTATGTATGATATGTTGTATGTTGTATGTATTGATAGAGAGTAATAGAGAGGTAAGTGACGAGATAGAGACAGAGAAGCAGAGAGAAAGAGACGAGTTGAAGAGATAGACAGATGAAGCAGACAAGAGCAGGTTAGGTAAAAACCAGAAGCAGACAGACCAACACAGGGTAGGAAAACAACACACGGCAGAAGCAGACAAGACAACACACACACACACAGCAGCACAACAACAACAGACAACACATACAACTACACAAGACAGAGTCACCATCATACAACAGATAGACAACACACACCACACACACCCACTCATCTCCACACCATCACCTTACACACACACACACACCACACACACACACACACACACACACACACACACACAACACCACACACACACACCACACCACACAGCACACACACACACACAACACTTCTTTGCGATACACTATAGTGAAACACTTAAATGAAACAACACACATACCCCCTCCATCTCCTCACACAACACACACAACACACACACACACACACCACACACACACACACACACACACACACACACACAACACAACACACACAACACCACACACTGAGACAAAGAAACAGAAAACTCCAAGTAAACACAAAACAAAACGAGAACAGAATGCAAAAGAAGAAAAAAACCAAACCATACTTAAACAAAAAAGAGAACAAATCCAAAGAAAAACAAAAGCAGGGCACAGGTACAGGAGTACTGGCTGCTACTGGTGTTGCTGTTTCTGTCTCCTGCTACCCCCCTCCCCCCTCCCCTGCCCCCTCCACACACACATACGCACACATCACTTGTACTGAAATCAGCACATCTCCTTATCCTCCCAGCTCTGTTGTTATGTCATCTGGGGTCACACAGGTGTCTTCCTTCTCTCCGCTTCCTTCTCGTCTTTTTCTTGCTGCTGATCATGCTGAGTGACCAGTAAAGGTGCCAGAATATCCATCATCATTCTTCTTCATGGGCTATTTTCAGAACACCTGGATCCTATTTCTTGGTTATTTATTTATTTATTTATTTATTTGAAACGCATTTTTCCTGCACGTGTTTGTTTCTCTGTGTGTGTGTGTGTGTGTGTGTGTGTGTGTGTGTGGTGTGTGTGTGTGTGTGTGGTGTGTGTGTGTGTGTGTGTGTGTGTGTGTGTGTGTGTGTATGTGTGTGTGTGTGTGTGTGTGTGTGTGTGTGTGTGTGTGTCTGTTTCTGTGAGTGTGTGTATGTCTGTCTGTCTGTCTTTCTGTCTCTGAGATTGGATTTTCTACGGGTTTCTTTTCTTTTTTTTCTTGTTGGTATCTTTCTGTTTTGTGGCGTGTGCTGTCTTTGTGAATGTCTGTTTATGTGACTAAGCAGCATCGAGCGTGGTTACCAATTGGATGGGTGACTGTTTGCGCGCCTTGGCCTCAGTACAGTCCCCCCAGTTCACACCAGCAGTACATGGGTACCTGTCCTCTTTAGGGTTAGTGAATGTAAAGCAGTGCCCCTACTAACTCCACAAGAAGTTCCCCAAGAAGTCAAGTCAAGTAAATCAAGTCACTGTTGACTATTGAAATGCAAGTTTTTGTTGATGCTGTTTTTAATGACTTTTTACAGCTTAAACTTTCAGTGTTTTTATATGTTTTTATTCACAGCTTTTGAACTTTTTTCAGTTTTTTTTTCGTTTATATTTCACATCTTTGATTTTTTTCAGTAGACATTGTAAACAAAATAGCTTTTTTTTTCACTTTGTCGACTGTAATGACGTGCATATATGGAGCAGTATAACAAAAAAGTAAATTGATTTAGTTGTGTAAATGAAGTGCAGAATAAGATTTTTTGCTTGTTTTTTTAATATTTGCTTGTTGCTGATTTGTTTTGATTGCTGAGTTATTGGATTGTTGGTTTCTTTGATTGTTGATTTGTTGTTTGTTGTTTTGTTTGTCTCTTGATTTGTTTGTTGATTTGTGCGATTGTTGATTTGCTTGTGGTTAGGATGCTTGTTTGTTTCTCTCATTTTTTCTGTCTACATTTGTCCGTTTGTTTGTTTCTTTCTTTTTTTTTCTCTTCCCCGCAGGGACAAAGCAAACTTTTCAGTGCAAAAACATTTTTTAGCTTATGTGCAACTGTATACATTCATCACAGGATTTGTGTTTTTTTATCAGATAAGCCAGGAAGAACTGTCGTAGCGACCGTGGATTCTTTTACCTGCTCAACTTACAGCCAAAGGCAAGTTTGGGTTTCGCTTTTATCAAGCAAAACATCCCATACACTCAACACCGTAGCTGGTTAGAGGTAGAGAAAAAAAAAGGTGATGAAAGGAACACACACACACACACGTGCAGCACGCATGCACGCACTACACACACACACACACACACACACACACAACAACACACAGCACACACCACACACACACACCCCCACACCCCGAGTCCCTCCCCCACTCCGCTACACACACATCTCTCTCTCTCTTCCTCTCTCACACTCATACCACATCTATACCACATCGACACACACATCACACACACACATGCACACTCAAACACACAAAAACACAACACAAACACACACACACACATACAGACACACATCACACCTACATTCCACACACACACACACAAAACACACACACACACACACACACACACACACACACACACACACACACACACACAACACACACACACACACACACACACACACACACACACACCACACACACACAAACGGAGTGCTAAGCGTATTAACCACTTAACTAAATTACTGAAGGAAGATTTTAAAGGTCACATATTCCTTCGGGATTTTATATTTCCTTCTAACTCAATGTAGGAAGGGGTGGGGTGGGATGGGGGGAAGGAGTAAGGTGGAACGGTATGGAGATGGGTGGAATTTTGGTGCAAACAGACAAGACGGAGTGACAGACAGACAGATTACAGAGAAGAGAGAAGAGAGAGAGAGAGAGAGAGAGAGAGAGACGAAGAAGAGAGAGAGAGAGAGAGAAGGAGAGAGAACAGACAGACAGACAGACCAGACAGACAGACAGACAGACAAGACAGACCAGCCACAAGAAACAGAAACACAACAGGGAGATAGACAGAGAAATCCCCAAATAAATGGAGGATAGAAGATGGAAGGGAAAGGGTATGGATGGTGGGAATATTGGTGCAAATAAGACGAGAGAGACAGAGAGACAAAGAAGAGAGAGAAGAGAGAGTGAGAGAGGAGAATGAGGAGAGAAGAGAGAAGGAGACGAGTAGGAGACAGAGACAGAGAAGAGACAGAGACAGAGACAGAGAGACGAGGAGAGAGAGACACAGAGAGACACAGAGAGACACAGGAGAGAGAGAGAGAGAGAGAGAGAGAGAGAGAGAGAGAGAGAGAGAGAGAGAGAGAGAGAGAGAGAGAGAGAGAGAGAGAGACAGACAGACAGACAGACAGACAGACAGACAGACAGACAGACAGACAGACAGACAGACAGACAGACAGACAGACAGACAGACAGAGAGACAGACAGACAGACAGACAGAGACAGAGAGACAGAAGACAGAGACAGAGAGACAGAGAGAGAGACAGAGAGACAGACAGACAGACAGACCGACCGACCAACCGACAGACAGACAGACAAAGAAACAGAGAAACAACAGATCAACAGACGACAGACAAAGAAACAAAATTAAAAGAAAATAATCGAGTACGGATGAGGGGGTGGGGGTGGGGGTGGGATAAAGAAAGTGGGGTCTTATGGTGGAAGGAAAGAAGGAGGGAGGCTTAATGCATCAAACAAAACAAACTAACAAACAAACAAACAAATCAGCAAGCAAACAAACAGACAAAAAAGCAAATATGTAAGTAGACACACAAACAAGCAAACAAACAGACAAAAAAGCAAATATGTAAGTAGACACACAAACAAGCAAACAAACAGACAAAAATGCAAATATGCAAGCAGACAAACAAACAAGAAATCAAACAAAACAGCAATCAATCGATAAGTTCGTCCGAGAAATCTGAGTGACATTCTTCGGTGTTTTCTTTCTCTGTTTACCTGTCAACTTGTTTTTAGCCGGGGGAGCTGTCTAATCTAATATTGAGAATTTAGACAGTTAAATCATTTGAGAAATGCGGTGCTGTACAGTTCTGATTCCACCCCTCCCTAAATTGGTTTCTGATAAAATGAACATGAAATGCTTCCCGTTCAAACGTGTCATTGCCAAGGAGTATGTTGCAAATGCGCTGCAGCATATTTGCAATATTATACAAAAAAAATGAACAGTGTCCAAGTTAATTTAAGTTGAGACAGAGGATATTAATATTGATGATTCAGCTTATTTAATCTTTCAACTATCATTTTTGCAAAGTTTTTCAGCTTAAAGTTTTATTTTCCTAACGACAACACAAGAGACACACAACACGACAGAGACACCACATCACAACAAACAACAGACACCACAGACACAAGACACAGACACAGACACAGACACAGAACAACACAACACACACACAAAATATAAATAAACATATACAAATAACAATATAATAACTCATATAATTATGCCATATATATGTTAAAACTATATAAGATAGTAAAAATATACTGACTGAGTCCTCACGACATAATTAATGATGATATATGTTAGTATATATTAGGTATAAAAATATTAAATAATAATATATATATAAAAATATATATTATATATTAGTAAAGTCTGCACTAAGCCACAGTCATAGCCAAAGCTGATCGGCCACAACCTTTAGATCATCCAAGCTAACTAGACAACAGGTTATTGTATGAATTAATGTATTAATATATTAATTATATATATATAATAAATAAATATAATTTATATATATATTATAAAAATATATATACGAGGATATAATAGTGTGTGATTCAGTATTAGTCTTTTCAATATGGTATATTTTTGAAAATTTTACAGTTAAAGTATTATATATTCTACGCAGAACACATAGAAGCACAGACAGACAGAGCAGACAAACATACAAACACAAAAAACATACAAGATAAAATGCACACAGACAAGATGCTTCAACCAAAAAATCCGGCATCCAGACACAATAGCACACCAAATCATAACCCCACACATACAACACCACACAACACAACACACAAACATAGACCAGATCTAGCTTAAAAACTGATAGATCACAGTTTCAGAAAAAATTCTTTGCTGGTTTCCTACGGTTATGTGAAGTGCTGGAATTGTTGGTCTTCTATCTAGGGACGGGATAGCTCAGTGGTCAGACGCTCTTTTCCCCAAGGTAAGGTTAAGCACTGGCGTGTTACCAAGTGGATGGGTGACCTTGCGCCCTTGGTTCAGTACAACGCCTGTTCACCCAGTGTAATGGGTACCTGCCCTTTTAGGGCAGGGAAGGTAAGCACGAGGAGGGAGATGGGCGCCGCCCTCAATATTCTGGTCCTGAGAAGTCTGAGGTCTTGACGCTTCGCTACATAAGACCGCATAGATTATAAGACACCTTTACCTTAACTTATTTCGCATCTAGCGAAAAATCAATACACCAGAGCTATTTCTATTCAGCTTATATGCAGTGATTATCTGTTCATATAGAATTATGTTTAATGCTCTTATCGCTTAGAAAAAGCTAAAAAAAAATTTAAATTTGTTTGAATTTTAAAATCCCATCTTAGCCTGGCAATTAAAAATACCGCAAGCAATATTTTAGAATTAAAGTCCTTTTCCATTTTGGTATTTTGAAATGCTCTCTCTCTCTCTCTCTCTCTCTCTCTCTCTCTCTCTCTCATATTTCATATCTATCCCCTTTCTTTAAATCGTAGGTTTAACTCTTGTTGTTCCGGTGGTGGTGTTTCTAGGGAAGGGGGTTGCTAATATGAATATTTGTTTCTTTGTTTTTGATTTTGGTTTGTTTTGGTTTGGGGAATTTGTTTGGAATATTTTTTACTTTTTGTGTTGTCTTATTTTTGTGTTGGTTTCTTTTTGTCCCCCTCACATGTATTGTGACCCAAGGCCGAAGTACGAAAAAAATGTTTGGAGTTTAGATTTCAGAGTACAGAATTCTCTTTTGCACACACCTAGACTTACACACAGTGAGACATATTTCGGACTTTGGTTTTCTTTGTCAGTATATATATATATATGTATATCTCTCTCTATATTATATATGTATGTAAT
>CM060327.1:16627301-16632301 GCA_030674155.1 Stramonita haemastoma | reverse complement strand
CTCCAAGACTCATTCTGGGCTCGTGTTTCATGAAGCACATACATCTCTGGTATTGAAAGAGACCAAAAAGCGACTAGCACTGTCTGTGTATATCTGTCTGGAGCTCTGCGAGAATGATTTAAGGTATTCCTGGGATGGATGGTTGTGAAGCGATTAGCTGATTCCTTGGTAAGGCTGTAAGTTCTTCAGACATTCATTTGAAAGTTATTGTGTAGACATTCATTTGGAATTTATAGCTCAGACAAAATTTTTTTAAAATTTATAGTATAGACATTACATTTGAAAGTTCTAGTTGAGACATGCATTCGAAAGGTATGGTCCAGTAATACTAGGTGTGTGGGTTTTTTGGTTATAAAAGGTATGGTTGTTCTATACGAGCATTCAGGACTTTATGTTAGTTTACACGATTCTTTGCGCCATATATTGACTGACATTATTAGTAGAATATGTTTTATTGTATATCGTTAACATGATTTGTGTTAGTAAAGTGAACGTTGAGGTTGGAAATTCTACAGATTTTTTTGGCAATTTTTGTTTGATGTTGGTTTAAAACTAATTTCAAGTTTTCGTGTTTTTGATAAATGAGATGGTAAAAAAATACAATACTCATATGAGTTTCTCAATTCTTACCAAGAAAATTTAAGTTGATGTAATGCCAGCAGCAAAATCTATATACACTTTTTTAGTTTCGGGCATTATATGGTGCGTGTTTTGTTTTTTTCAAAATGCACCAAATGTAATATGAGTTATTTATCGTGCGCACATGATTTTACACACAAACACACACACACTTACACTTACACACAGACACAGACAACACAGACACAGACAACACACACACACACACACACACACACACACACACACACACACACACACACACACACACACACGCACGCACGCACCACACACACACACACACCGTACGCGCACGCGCGTACACACAATTGCACACACACACACACAAACACACACACAAACAAACACACACACAAACACACACACACACACACACACACACACACACACACACACACACACACACACACACACACACACACAAGCACACTCACATACACACACAAAAACAAACAAACAAGCAAACAAGCGAACAAACAAACACACAACAGAGAAAAAGAGAAAACAGAGCATTTTTCCCTTGAAACAAAAAAAATGAAACATCCCCACGTCGAAACAGTTCATAGTTTACAGTAAAGGAGACTACGTACGTACATAATGCGGGTTAACGTAACCCAGGCATGACTAACTTTTCCAGACAAGAGGGCCATTACCACAGAAGTTTGTGAATTCCTTCCTCCTACCCTTTCAGTCTTAGTCATGCTCTTGTTACAGAATTGCCAGTTCCCCTTGCAGTGATCAGTCAGCAAGTCTGCACTCAAATGGGGTGACCAGAGTTTGAAGCAGGGACCTTTCCTCTAACTTAGAAGAAGAGACTTTTCCTCTCTTTCTGTTCATGATGTCTGTAGATGATTTTAAGTACTTTTGGTACTGAGTGAAATTGTGATTGAGTAAAACGAGGACTACACACACAGAAAATGTATTGGTGAAGGTGTGGGTGGTATGCTTATGCTTGTGTGTGCGTAATAATGGTCAGGGCATAGGATACTCCCAACTACTGATAGTCTCAGACACTCTGGAGAAAGTCTAAGATGCTTGATTCAATCCAGTACATGAAAAGGCTTTACAGAGACGACTTTGACATATAGTTGTATGGACCCTTTCCTAGCACTCTTTTCAGACCTTGTTTTGCCATGCCCATCAGTAACAACAGTACCTCTTAAGTCATGAGTTAGTATAAGACCTTGATTTAATCCGCATACAAAAAGACTTTGCAGACTGTACTTTGATACAGATGCACAAATTTTTCCCAAGCACTCTTTCCAGACCTTGTATTTTGTCATGCCCTTCAGTAAAAACAGTCACTTCTTAAGTCATGAGTTACTGTAAGTAGAAGACCTTGATTCAATCCACATACTAGAAGAGTTTGCAGACCGAACTTTGATACAGGTGCATGAACTTTTCCCAAGCACTCTTCCAGACATTTTTGCCATGCCATCCAGTAACGGCAGTCACCTCTTAAGCCATCACCTAGTGTTAAGGATAAGACTTTGATTCAATCCAAATACTAAAAGACTTTGCAGACCGTACTTTGATACTGGTACATGG
Source organism: Stramonita haemastoma (assembly GCA_030674155.1). Taxonomy (NCBI): domain Eukaryota; kingdom Metazoa; phylum Mollusca; class Gastropoda; order Neogastropoda; family Muricidae; genus Stramonita; species Stramonita haemastoma. Next base: position 16,630,114 of record CM060327.1, on the reverse strand, counting down.
GCACTTCCCAAACTCTCATCCAGACCCACCAGCCATTCCTGTAAGCAATAGCAGTCATCGCTTCAGCCTTTAAGTTAGCCAAGACAAGTCTGCACTAAACCTGGTTATGTGAAGTTAACCTGCAGGCCTTTTCTCTCCCTTTCCATGCCCTTTCTGCGGAGGAGAATGACAGGGCTTGGGTCTGGGCGTGGCGTCAGTAGGGTTAATGAAATGAGGGAGGGAGTTGACTGAGCGGGTAGTTACTGCATGTTGGAATGTGTTTACTGACTTTTGACTGTGTAGTTCTATCTATCTATCTATCTATCTATCTATCTATCTATCTATCTATCTATCTATCTATCTATCTATCTATCTATCTATCTATCTATCTATCTATCTATCTATCTATCTATCTATCTATCTATCTATCTATCTATCTATCTATCTGTGTGTGTGCGTGTGTGCGTTTGTGTGTGTGTGTGCATTTGTGTGTATGTATGTATGTATGTATGTATGTATGTATGTATGTATGTATGTATGTATGTATGTATGTATGTATGTATGTATGTATGTATGTATGTATGTATGTATTATTATTATTATTACATGGAATTTGTATAGCGCTATCTCTTGTAAGAACAAATCAAAGAGCTTGCATTTGACCTACAGAGCCACAGATCATGCTGCCACCAGGCGCAAAGATCAACGACGAACAACGATGATCAACTGTTGTTGTCTTGTTGCTGCTGTACACTTTAGAGCGCAAAGCCTGGGCAAGTATGTATGGAGGGCAAGCTGTTACCCATGCAGCAGACCCCCCTTATCCACGGCACTGGAATGATCCATTGGAAGGGCATTGACCGATACGAACGGTTCCAGTACCGTCGCAGGAGCCACCAGAACGCTGCCACATACCTACAGCCCCGAGCCGCTCTGGGACTCCAACTCCCCGACCCTTCCCCAGGGATGGTGTCTAAACACGACACCTGTGTGCATGCTGGTTTGTTATAATTTTGTCATCCGCTCCTATCCGCTCCTATGTATGTATGTATGTATGTATGTATGTATGTATGTATGTATGTATGTATGTATGTATGTATGTATGTATGTATGTATGTATGTATGTATGTATGTATGTATGTATGTATGTATGTATGTATGTATGTATGTATGTATGTATGTATGTATGTATGTATGTATGTATGTATGTATGTGTGTGTGTGTGTGTGTTGTGTGTGTGTGATGTGTGTTGTGTGTTGTGTGTTGTGTGTGTGTGTGTATGTATGTATGTGTGTGTGTGTGAGCATGTTAACCTGCACATCATATGTATGTATGTATGTATGTATGTATGTATGTATGTATGTATGTATGTATGTATATGTATGATGTATGTATGTATGTATGTTTGTATGTTTGTATGTTTGTGTATGTCTTTTTGTGTGTGTCAGTGTGTGTTTGTCGGGGGGGGGGGGGGGGGGGAGCAAATCTAGTTTTGCATATGTAGCAATATATTTGCCTGTTCACGAAAGCCTCTGTGAATTTCTTGCTCACAAAATATGAGTTTGATTTAATAGTGTTTGATGGATTTCTGTTGTCAGGGAAATGCGTTTATAGCTTTGGATATGGGTTTATTTTTATACAAGCTGATGGTTTTAATTAGACTTTTGAATGAAATTAGCCAATTTAAAAATACCCAAGATATGCAAATCATACCGTTTTCATTTTGGATCCAGGACAAAAATGAATCAACTGTTCCCAGCTTGATAATAGACAATGCATCTCTTGAATACGAAAGGCAGTAATATAATGATTTGAAGCCAGGGGTATTGTTCTATCTTATTTGTCATGGAAAAGGTATTTTAATTTCATGTATATATGAACTAACAGCTTTGATGACAGCAACAGTTGTCCAGTGGTTAAGAAAAAAAACATACACGAATTTTAAACATTTAACACTTGTTGGTTGTAAAATGAATGTGGCACTTATAAGCAACATACAAAATCTTGAAGATACTATTTTCTATTGTGGAAAAAGAAAAAAGTGTATTGGCAACATTTAAAAAAATGTGCCACGGTGTGGTAAGCATTTAAGTGCATTCTTTGGGCCTCCTGACTTAAAATGGAATCAAAAGTACAAGAGAAGGACAGCCAGATAACCTTTTTCGGTGAGAAATAAACATATAAAAGCACTATCAAGTCGAAGTTTTGAAAACAGTTTCAGCACAACAGACTACGGTAGACTCTAACTTATTGTCACTCAGACAGCTAGTGTGGAGAGTGCCTTCACTTGTTTTATCCACTTTCTTAGCTCAACTGGCCCCTCTCTTTAGTACTGTGCCACTCTTGGCATGATTAGTCAGGCATCTGCACTAAACCTGGTTACCTGAGTGTGAGTCTCTGAACTTTCTTCTCCCTTTAAATGCAGTCTGTGCAAGGTGATATAGACTAGTGGTAGAGCTTTATGCTCACAATCTGATAACTCGGGTTCAAACCACCATGAAAACGCCTATTCAGAGGATTTTCTCCCTGCTGTTAACATAATTACTGACTTCACTTCCCAAAATCCTGCGTAGAGATCTGGGGGGACCTGCCAGTATAAATAGCATCCCCACATTCTGGAAATTCTGTGTTGGAAATTTCTTCTTTTATTTTCAGCTTCTTTGTTTCTGTCTTGTTCTTTTCTTCCTGTCACCTCCTTCTTGTCTGTTTATGCATGTATGCATGTGTGCATCTGTATAGGTCTGTATGCATTATATATATTATGTTATTTATATATATATACATAAATATATATATATATATAATTTATATCATATAATCATATATAACCATTT
>CM060327.1:16557301-16622301 GCA_030674155.1 Stramonita haemastoma | reverse complement strand
TAAGGTAACCGAAATCTTGTTAGTTAATAATATTGATGAAATGGTTTTTTTTCCTAGATAGATGGTTTGATGATAAAACGCAAATCGACTCTTCAATGTACTATCTGGAAAAAAAAACTTGACTTCGACATTCATACAAACACACAGACGCACGCACCACACACACACACACACACACACACACACCACACACACACACAAAACCAAAAAACACACACACACACGCACACACAGTGTTGCAAAATAACAGAAATCAAAGTTTTTCAAACTATAAAATTTATTCTGTGACATTTGAAAACACAAATATTCATATAAACAAATACAACATTTTACAAAACAAGCAGTCCTACCCAAAACATACATCTTTATTATAAAAAAAAGAAGAAAAATCACCACCCAAAAAAAACACAAATAACCCCCAGACCATTTGATGTGATTTGAAAAAAAAAAATCCCCCACACACTTTCCACACCACTGTACAAATTGTATTTTCTTGTCAATTTCATAATTTTAGTTTGTCTCTAAGAATACAACAGCATTTTAAAAATAAGGAAACCTGGCACAATTTACCCACTACTACACTAAAATAATAACACTGTTTCACACAAAAAAATTCACAAGATAGGTTCGATGTGTTGGTGTAAAATCTGCCATCAATCTTCAGCAGAAGATCAATACGCAGATCTGCCACCAACATCATTTAAGTTATTTCACAGAATATTAATGCAGATCACAACACAGATTGTTATTTACACATTAAATTTTGATACGATTAAAAAAAAAAAGGTAAAAAACCTCTCTTGGCGCATTTTCTATACAATTATACACCACAAATGTTTCTTTTTAATTCACAATTAATTTCGCTACTTTTTATATATATTATACATATAAATATAATATATATTATATATATATATATATATATATATATATTGTAAGTAAATAAAAAATATCTATATAATATAATACAGCCACACAGGCACATTTAACCCAATACTACACATGATATCAGATATTAGTCTTTCACATACATTTTCGTAGAGATGTGTTGGTGTAAAATCTGCCATCAATCTTACCACAGAAGATCAATACACAGATCTGCCACCAACACCATTTTAAGTCATTTCACAGAATATCAATGCAATAAGAGCATAAGCTTTTTGTTTCACACTTGATGTAACTGAAAAATATATAAAAAGACAAAAGAAAACCTTTGCACACACTTTCAGCATTATTATAGGTATAATGGGAACCACAGCACAAGTGTTTTTTTTCGTTTCACATGTGATTTTTTTTAAAGCAAACAAAAATCCCTTACACCTTACTCAACACTATAGTAAATGTTACATTTGTTGGCTAATTTACATCAATATAGATTTCATTACCCTAAAAAGAAAGCAAGACAAAAACAACAACACTTTACCCACTACTATTCTTAATACATATTCAGTAAATCTTTTGCATACATTTTCCCTAGGATGTGTTGGTGTAAAATCTGCCATCAACTTCCCGAAGAGGATCCATACACAGATCTGCCACCAACATGGCAATCACTGACAACCTTTTGCTTTTCCTTTCACATTTAAGGTGATAAAAAGAAAGAAGAAGATGAAAACGAAAGACAGAAGGAAAGAAAGAAAAAAGTAAGAAAAAAAGAAAAAAGAAAGAAAAAAATAAAAGAAAAAAAGAAAAAAGTAAGAAAAGAAAGATAAAGAAAAAGAAAGAAAGAAAGAAAGAAAAAGAAAAGAAGAAAGAAAAAAAGAAAGAAAGAAAGAAAGAAAAGATCCCTTCTCCTCCACACACTGTCCACATTATTATACAGCCTATATTTTTCTCCCCGATTTTATTTGATTCCATTTAAAAAGAAAAAACAACTAAAGAACCCCCCCCTCCACACACCTTACACTCCACAAGACAAAGCATAAAGATGTCTTGGTGGAGAATCTGCCATCCATCTTCCAGCAGAAGACCAATACACATATCTGTCACTAACATGGCAATCACATGACGATTTGTGTTATTCCTTTCACATTTAATGTGCTTAAAAAAAAGAAAAGACCCTTTCCCCTCACACAATGTCCACATACTATACAGCCTAGATTTTTTTTGCCAATCTTCATTTAATTTAGTAGGAAAAAACCTAATAGGCACACATTAAAAACCACAAGTCATAAAAGCATAAGACATGCTGGTGTAAAAATCTGCCATCAATCTTTCAGCAGAGATCAACAAGATTGCACCAATACATCTAAATCATTTCACAGAATATCAATATATACATAGCACGATTTATCTTTTTGTTTTACTTTATGGATCTAAAAATTTATAGATAAAAGAATAAAACATCTCCCCACATACTCTCCACACCAGTAAAGAGCATGCTACTTAATTCTTTGCTGTTCACATTTGGTCTCAATATTTCAATGAAAACAGTACCACACTGGCAATTTTATCCAATACTATAATGAAAACACTAGAATATCAATGACAATTACAGAAGAAGATATCTTTTTTTAAACATTTGATTAAAAGGAAAAAAGAAAATCTTTCCCTAAAAAAACAAAAACAGATGCATATATTGTTCAATACTGTGCCTAATATCATATACCATTAGTCTTTCACATACATTTTTCGTACAATGTGTTGGTGTAAAATCTGCCATCGATCTTCCAGCAGAAGATCAATTCACAAATCTGCCACCAACACCATTTAAAGTGATTTTCACAGAATATTAAGGCAATCACTGCACAAGCTTTCCTTTTGTTTTCATATTTGATGCCATCAAAAACTTGAAATGAAAAAAGAAAAGGCCTTGGGGCAGACTTTTAACACTATTATACAAAATGCTACGTTTTTCTTGTCAACATTTCATCTCATTATTTAAAAAAAAACAAAAAAAAAAAAAATGCATGATTTCAAAACTACACTTAAATTGTACCATTCAGTATTAGACATACATTTTTTGTAAGCTTGGTTGGTGTAAATCTCCTCATTCCAGCAGAAGATCTATACACTGATCTGCCAACCAATATTTAAAGTCATTTTATAGAATATCACTGCTAATTACAGCACAAGCTTTTCTTTTTTCGTTTTATATGTGTTATGATTTTAAAGCAACAAGAAACCCTCCTTAACTTTCCACAACATCATAGTAACTTTTACATTTGCTTGCCAATTTAGTTAATTTTGATCTCATTACCAAAGAAAGAAAGGAAAACAAAAAACAAATAGTCACGCTTTACCCACTGCTATATATCATATCTTATTTCAGTAATCTCTTACATACATTCTTCGTAAGATGTGTTAGTGTAAAGTCTGCCATCAATCTTCCAGCAAAATATCATTACACTGATCTGCAACCAGCATGGCAATCACCTGACGACCTTTTTTTCGTTGAACATTTAAATGTGATGAAAAAGAAAGAAAGAACGAAAGAGAAATGAAGAAAGAAGAAAAGAAAGGGAAAGAAAGAAAGAAAGAAAGAAAGAAAAGAAAGAAAAAGAAAGGAAAAGAAAGACAGGAAAGACAGAAAGACAGACAGAAAGAAAGAAAGAAAAAGACAGAAAGAAAGAAAGACAGAAGACAGACAGAAAAGAAAGAAAGAAAGAAAGGATCCCTTCTCTTACTAACTGTTTCACTACCATACAACCTAAAATTTTTCTTCCCAATTTTCATTTGATTTGAGTAGAAAAATACCCCTCCTAGGCACACTTTAAAAACCACAAGTTATCAAAGCATAAAAACCCGCTGGTGTAAAAATCTGCCATCAATCTTTCAGCAGAAGATCAATACACAGATCTGCCACCAATATCATCTAAAGTCATTCACAGAATATGATGCCATACACAGCAAATTAATCTTTTTGTTTTCACATTTGATGGTACTTAAAATTTATTTTAAAAAAATAATAAAACGTCTCCCAACATACTCTCCACACCTGTACAGAGCATGCTACTTAATTCTTTGCTGCTCACATTTTGGTCTCAATATTTCAAAGAAAAAAGTACCACACTGCAATTTTATCCAATACTATAATGAAATCAATAGAATATCAATGACAATTACAGAAGATATCTTTCGCAATTGATTAAAAAGAAAAAAAAACTTTCCCAAAAAAGAAAAAAAAAAAAGATTCACACCTTGTTCAATATTTTACTTAATATAATTTATATCATTAGTCTTTCACATACATTTTTCGTACAAATGTGTTGGTGTAAAATCTGCCATCAATCTTCCAGCAGAAGATCAATTCACAAATCTGCCACCAACATCTAAAGTGAATTTCACAGAATATTAAGGCCAATCACTGCACAAGCTTTCCTTTTGTTTTCATATTTGATGCCATCAAAAACTTGAAAAGTAAAAAGAAAACCCTTAGGGCAGACTTTTATCACTATCATACAGTATGCTACATTTTTTTGTCAATTTTACGTTTCATCTCTTTATTTCTAAAAAAAGATAAACCACAAAACAATAAAAAGAAAACCCATGCACATTTTCAATACTATAATAAACTCATACCATTATTGTTACACATACATTTTTTGTAAGCTGTGTTGGTGTAAAATCTGCCATCAATCTTCCAGCAGAAGATCAATACACAGATCAGCCACCAACATTTCAAGTCATTTATTGGAATATCAATGCCAATCACAGCACAAGCTTTCTTTTCCTTTTAATATGTGTAATGACTTTTTTTAAAGCAACAAAAAACCTTCCTTACACTTTCCACAACATTATAGTAACTATTACATTTGTTTGCTAATTTACGTTAACTTTGATCTCATTACCAAAAACAATGAAAGGAAAACAGGAAAACTAGTCACACTTTATGCACTGCTATTTCAGTAATCTCTTACATACAATTTCTGTAAATGGTTAGTGTAAAATCTGTCATCAATCTTCCAGCAGATGATCAATACACAGATCTGCCACCAACATGGCAATCACCCCACAAAGTTTTGCTCTTTAACATTTTAATGTGATGAAAAAGAAAGAAAAACAGAGAGAAAGACAGAAAACAGAAAGAGAAAAAGAAAAGAAAAAAAAAAGAAGAAAAGAGAGAGAAATAAATAATAGAAAGAAATAAAGAAAGAGAAAGAAGAAAGGATTCCTTCTCCCCACTCACTGTTCACACCACTATACAGCCGAATTTTTCTCCAAATCTTCATTTGATTTCAGTATAAAAAAAAAAAAACAACCCCCACCCCCCCCAACCAGCCAAACAAACAAAAAAACCTCACAGGTGCACTTTACACACCAAAGATAATTATATGGTATGAAAATGGCTGAACGTTGTTGTTTTTATTTAAGGTTTGCGTTGTGTGTGTGTGTGTGTGTTGTGTGTTTGTGTGTGTGTGTGTGCTGGTGTGTGTGTAGTGTGTGTGTGTGTGTGTGAGAGAGAGAGTGAGTTGAGTGAGAGAGTGAGTGTGATGAGAGAGTGTGTGTGTGGTGAGAGAGAGAGAGAGAGAGAGAGAGAGAGAAGAGAGAGAGAGAGGAGAGAGAGATAGAGAGAGAAGTGGTGAGAGTGTTGTGTGTGTTGTGTGTTGTTGTGTGTGTGTGTGGTTGTGTGTGTGTGTGTGTGTGTGTGTGTGTGTGTGTGTGTGTGTGTGTGTGTGTGTGTGTGTGTGTTGTGTCTGTTGTGTGTGGCTGTGTGTGTTGTGTGTGGTGCTGTGTGTGTATGCTGTGTGTGTGTGGCTGTGTGTGTATCTGTGTGTGTGTGGCTGTGTGTGTATGCATGTGTGTGTGTGCTGTGTGTGTATGCATGTGTGTGTGTGGCTGTGTGTGTATGCATGTGTGTGTGTGGTGTGTGTGTATGCTGTGTGTGTGTGGCTTGTGTGTGTGTGTGATGTGTGTGTGTGTGTGGTGTGTTGGATGTGTGTGTGTGGATGTGTGTGTGTGGATGTGTGCGTAGCTTGTGTGTGTGTTTGTGTGTGTGTGTTTGTAGTGTGTGTATGTGTGTGTGTGTGTGTATGTGCGTGCGTGAGTGATGTGTGTGTGTGTGGGTGTGTGTGTTTACATCTGAGTAAGTCTGTGTGTCCTTGTGTGTGCCTGTGTCTGAGTTATTATTTTTTTTAAAGAATAAATGAATAGAGAAATGATAAATAAGTAAAGGACAAATAATAAATAATTATAAAAAATATATAAATAGCAGATGTGTTGGTGTAAAATCTCATCAATCTTCCAGTAGAAGATCAATACACAGATCTGCCACCAACATAATCTAAAGTCATTTCTACACCATTATACAGCACGCATTTTCTTTGCAATTTCATTTTTATCATTTTTTTGGGAAACAAAACCCCAAACAAACCAAAAGAAACAAAAACAGACAGTCAAATGTATCCAATATAGTACCATGAAATAATAGGAATACTAATAGCAATCTCTGCAAAGTTGTTCTTTTGTCTTCCCATTTGATGTAACTAAAAGAAGAAAAAAAAAAGAAACCTCTCAAAAAGAAAAAAAAAACACAGGGGCATATTTTCACTAGTACACTTAATATATCAGTTTTTAACGTACATTTTTGCACGATGCGAGGTGTAAGATCTGCCTTCAATCTTCCAGCAGAAGATCAATACACAGATCTGCCACCAACAACATCTAAAGACATTTCCCAGAATATTAATCGTAGTCACAGCACAAGCTTTCTTTTTGTTTTCACTTATGTCATTTGAAAAAGAAACCTTTAGGCACATTCTCTGCCATTAAAAAGCATGCTACATTTTTCTTTGAAATCTACCCTTGATTTCATTATTTAAACAAAGAAAAAAACACAGGCGCATTTATCCAGTGCTGTACATGAAATTATGAGAATATCAGTGGAATTTACAGCACAAGCTTTTTTTTCCTTTCACATTTGATGTGAATCTTTAAAAAAAAAAAAGGAAAACAAGAAAGTCTCATCCTGTGAGGAGGAGGGGGGGGGGGGGGCGGGGGGGGGGGGGGGGGGGCTAGAATAAAGCCATAAAAGGCACATGTTATTCACTACTGTACTTAACATCTCATATCTAGCTGGAAGTCTTTTGCAAGCAATGTTTCATAAGAAGTGTTGGTGTAAATCTGCCATCAATCTTCCAGCAGAAGATCAATACACAGATCTGCCACCATTATCATCCAAATTCATTTCACAGAATATTAATGCCAATCACAGCAGAAGCTTTTTCTATTTTCATATTTGATGTAATTAGTTTTTTTACAAAGCCAAAAAGAAAATTTCTCCCTGCACACTTTCCACATACACTTTCAGCAAAATTAGACAAACCATTACGTTTTCTTTGCCAATTTAGATTAATTCTGTTCTCATTACCAAAAATAAAAATTTGTCACACTTTACCCACTGCTATACTTAAAATCCTGTACAAGTAATCTTTCATATACATTTTTCTCAAAAGTTGCCTTGGTGTAAAATCTGCCATCAATCTTTCAGCAGGAGATCAATACACAGTTCTGCCACCAACATGGCAATCACTTGACGACCTTTGTTATTCCTTTCACTTTTCATGTGATTGTAAAAAAAAAACAACCCAAATCAAAGAAAAGCCCTTTGTCACACACTGTCCACACCATCATACAACCTACACTTTTCTTCCCAATCTTCATCTGATTTTGAGAGATATTAAAAAAGAAAAAAACATCGCAGGCACACTTTACACACCATAAGTCATATAGCTTAAAGGTATGTTGGTGTAAAATTTGCCATCCATCTTCTAGCAGAAGATCAATACACAGGTCTGCCACCAACATCATCTGAAGTCATTTCACATAATAATGCCAATCACAGTATTAGCTTTCTTGTTTTGTTTTCATATCTGATGTGATTTCGAAAAAAACCCTCTTCACACATTCTATACTTTCTACGGCATTATGCAAAGATACATTTTCTTTGGAATTTTATTCTGATCAATAATTATAATTAAAAAAACCCAGAAGAGACAAGAACACAAATAATATTTACCCAATATAATACATAAAATATTCAAAACCAATAACAGTCACAGCAAAGTTTTCCTTTTGTTTTTACATTTAATATGATTAAAATAAAGAAAAAAACCCGTTTTACTCCCCCCCCCCCCAAAAAAAAAGGCACTTTTTTACTAGAACACTTTAATACCATATACCATTTAGTGTTTAACACACATTATTCGCAAGATGTGTAGGTGTCAAATCTGCCATCCATCTCCCAGCAGAAGATCAATACACAGATCTGCCACCAACAACATCTAAATTCATTTCACAGAATATTAATGCTAGTCAGAGCACAAGCTTTCTTTTTGTTTTCGTATTAATGTCCTTTGAAAAATAAAACCTCTTTGGGATCACTTTCTGCACTACAAAGAATGATACATTTTTCTTTGAAATGTACATTTGATTTCATTATTAAAAAAAAGAAAAAAAACACAGGCGCATTTATCCAATGCTGTACCAGAAACTATGAGAATATCAGTGGAAAGCACAGCACAAGCCTTCCTTTTTCACATTTGATGGGATAAAAAAAAAATGAAAAGAAGAAAATCTCCTGTGAGAAGGGAGGGGGGTGGGGTGGAGAGTTCGAATAAAAAAAAAGGCATATTTTATTCACTACTGTACTTAAAACTTCATATCAAGTAGTCTTTTGCAAGCAATGTTTTTAAGAAGTGTTGGTGTAAGATCTGCCATCAATCTTCCAGCAGAAGATCAATACACAGATCTGCCACCAACATCATTTAAGGTCAATTCACAGAATATTAATGTCAATCACAGTACAAGCTTTTTTGTTTTTGAAATTGATGTGATAAAAAAAGATAAAATATAAGCCTCTCCTTACAAACTTCCCATAACATTATAAAAACTATTACATTTTGCTTGCCAATTTAGATTATTTCTTAGATTAGATTTATATTATTTCTGATCTTATTCTTTTTTTTTTGGGGGGGGGGGGGAGGGAGAAAAAAGCTCATTTTATTCACTACTGTACCTCAAAATTCACATCTAGTAGTCTTTTGCGAACAATTTATCCTAAGAAGTGTTGGTGTATAATCTGCCATCTATCTCCCAGCATAAGATCAATAGCCTACACATATCTGCCACCAACATTATTTAAAGACTTATTACAGAATATGAATGCCAATCACAGAACAAGCTTTCTTTTTGTTTTAATATTTGATATGATTAAAAAAAAAATTAAAAAAACAAGACCTCTCCTTACACACTTCCTATAACATTATAAAACCTATTACATTTTCTTGCAAATTAAGATCAATTTTTATCTCATTACCAAAAATGGGGGGGGGGGGGGGGGGGGGGGGGGGGGGTCACACTTCGCCCAGTGCTATACTTAAAATGATACCAATAATCTTTCACACACATTTTCGGAAGTTGCATTCGTGTCAATAGTGCCATCGATCTTCCAGCAGAAAATCAATACACTGAAATGCCACCAACATGGCGATCACATGACGATCTTTGTTATACCTTTTTCAATTGCTGTGATTAAGAAAGAAAAAAGGAAGAGACCCTTCTCCCCATATTTTGTCCACACTATCATAAAAGCTGTATATTATCTCCTCTGTTGCCATTTGATTCGATTTCCTAAAAAACAATCTTGCAGTCACACTTTACAAGCCACAAGACATATAGCATGAAGATGTATTGATGTAAAATCTGCTATTAATCTTCCAGCAGAAGATCAATACACAGATCTGCCACCAACATCATGCAAAGTCATTTCACAGAATATTAACTCCAAATACAGCACAACATTTTTTTTCTCTTGTTTTTACATTTGATTTCATTTCAAAATTGATCAATATCAAAAAATAAAGCCTCTCCCGACAAACTTTTTACACCATTATAAAACATACATTTTCTTTGCAATTTCAATTTGACCTCAATTAAAAAAAACCCAAAATACCCCAGACAAAAAAGGACAAAAAACCCACAGAGGCACGTTAATTCAATATAAAAAAAATAAAGACGTTAAAATACCAATCACAGCACAAGTTTTCATTTTAATTTCAGAGTTTATGTGTTTGGAAAAAAAGAAAAAAGAAGCCTTTCCCAAAACGCAAAAAAAATCCCACTAACATATTTTCCTCACTAGCACACTTACTATGTACCAGTAGTCTTTCACGTGTTATTTTCGTACGATGTGTTAGTGTAAAATCTGCCATCAATCTTTCAACTGAAGATCAATACAAAGGTATGTCACCAACATCATCTAAAGTCATTTCACAGAATGATAATGCCAATCACAGCACAAGCTTTCTTCTAGTTTTCAAATTTGATTTTATTTGAAAACAAAAACCTCTTTGGGGACATTTTTTACCTTACAAAGCATGCTACATTTTTCTTTTAAATTTACATTTATCTCATTATGAAAAAAAGAGAAAAAACACACTGGTGCATTTATCCAATACTATCCATAAAATTTAGAAAATATCTGTGGAAATCACAGCACAAGTTTTATTTTTTCTTTTCACATTTGATGTGATCATATTTTTAAAAGAAAAAAAAGGGAAATGCCTCCCTGTGAGGGGAGGGGGGGGGGGAGAAAAACAGGACATTATTAGTTTTTACTGTACTTAAAACCTCACATCTAGTAGGTTTTTGCAAAAAAATTTTCAGAAGAAGTGTTGGTGTAAAATCTGCCATCAATCTCCCAGCAGAAGATCAATACACAGATCTGCCACCAACACATGTAAAGTCAATTCACAGAATGTTAATGTCAACCACACAAGCTTTTTGTTTTCGAAATTGATGTGATAAAGAAAAATAAAACCTTTCCTTACAAACTTCCCATGACATTATAGAAACTATTACACTTTTCTTGCCAATTTGTATTAATTTTTATCTCTTTATAAAAAAGGGGAAAAAAACTCGGTCACATTTTACCCACTACAATACTTCAAACCATACCAATTATCTTTCACAGACATTTTCGGAAGTTACGTTTGTGTAAAATGTGCCACCAATCCTCCAGCAGAATACCAATACACAAATCTGCCAGCAACTGGCAATCACATGACCATCTTTGCTGTTCCGTTCACGATTAATTACTTCGATTTTAAAAAAAAAATATGAAGACACACTTTTCCCACATATTTTCCACAGTATTATACAACCTGTATATTATCTCCTGAATATTTGTTGATTAAATTTAAAAAAATATTAAAATCTTGCAGGCACAGTGCATAAAGATAAAAAATATGTAAGTGTAAAAAAAAATTATGTAGGTGTAAAATCTTCCAATAATCTTTCAGCAGAAAATCAATACACTAACACCATCTAAACTCATTTCACAGAATATTAAACGCCAACCACAGCACTAGCTTTCTCTATTTTCACATTTTATATCATTTAAAAATTAATTTTAAAAATACCCTCAAACTTTTCAGACACACTTTCCACACTATCATACAAAATACATTTCCTCGTTGTTTCACACTTGATCTCATTAAGAAACAAACAAAAAGAAAATACTACACGGGCTCGTTTTATCCAATACTATCATAAAATCATTAAAAGATCAATGCTAATCATCACAACACAAGTCTTTTTGTTTTGACATCTGATGTGGTAGAAAAGTAAATAAAAAAGAAAAAACTGTACTGTCCCAGCGCATTCTCTACACTCTTATACAACATACTACATTTTTCTCGTAACTTTACATTTGGTCCATTACTTAAAAAAAGAAAAACCAGCAAAAAAGTGGCACATCTCATCCAAAAGTGTACTCAAAATTGTATACCAGTAGTCTTTCTCATGCCTTTTTCGTAAGATGTGTTGGTGTAAAATCTGCCATCAATCCTCCTAGCAGAAGATCAATACACAGGTCTGCCACCAATATCATACTAAAGTCATTTTACAGAATATTAATGCCAATCACAAACTTTCTTTTTGTTTTCACATTTGATGTAATTGAAAAAAAACTGTCACCACCTCTGCTTTATCACACATTCTACAATTTCTTGTCAATTGTCATTTTTATATTTCTTTTAAAAAAGGACCAAGGCACGTTTATGCAATACTATGTGTAAAATCCTGAGAATATCAATGTTAAACAGCAAAGTTTCTTTTTGTTTTCACACTTGTTATGGTTAAAAAAAAGAAGAAGGAAAAAACCCTCAAACCCAAAAAGAAAAAAAATCAGGCACATGACTGTGCTCATACAACTTTTTAAAATCATAAACCATGATGACAGAACGATTTGTTTTTCCTTTCACAATCAATGCTCTTTGAAAGAATGAAAAAAAAACCCAAAATACCTTCACAACTTCACACCATTAGATACCTTGCATTTTTCTGGTCAATCTACATTATTCATACAATCTTTACTAAAAAAATACTAAACATCTTTATTGAATTTCTTTATATCGTTGGTGTTAAATCTGCTCAACTAGTGAAGATAATTCAGGATGCCACAGCACAGGTAAAGTCATTTCAAGGACCATTATAGCAATCACAAAACAGTACTTTTTGTTCCTTGTGTGGATCTATTTAAAAAAAAGGGCCTCCTCAAACACTTTCACACAATTATATCGCTTTGACATTTCCTGTTGTTACAGTATTCTTGAACGAAACAGGACACACATGACATTTACACATCCAAAACTTCTACTGATTAACCTTTTCAACTTCTCATAGAACTAGTATCGGATGAGAGTTTAAACCGAGGCCCCGTGTGCGAATGCACGCAGAACATCTTGCTCACATTTCAACTCTGTTCCGCTTTTCGTAAAGGAGGCTATCGTGTGCCTGTGGGAACAGATGACAAAATTTACAATATGCATACACACGGGGACTGGATGTAAAAGCACAGAGAACAATTCCATTATCCTCGATATAAAAATAAATACAAATAAAATAATAAAATGTGTTGGTTTAATCTGTCTATCAGAAGTTAATACAAAGATATGTCACCAAAAAATCTAAATTATTGAGATAAAGTAGTGAGGAAGACAGTGCAGGTACAAGTCTCAATCATTTTGAAATGACTATCAAGATTCAACAAAAAAATTGAAATAAAAATTCTAGGAATGATGAAATCTAAATGATTCACACAAACTACCAATATCAAAAGCAATCACATCTATAGCTTTGTTTTGTTTGTACATTAATTTGATTAAAAAACCCACCTCTTTCCACTCACTTTCTAACCATATTACACTTTTTTTTGCAAATGAAAAAGGCCAACATAAATGTCTTTTTGAAAAGAATTAAAGACAAAGAAAAAGAGGGACAACGATATTTTTCCATCAGATTTCTCCTCTCTTATCCCCCATTCTCACTGACCCAAGTGGTTTTTGATTAAAGATCAGCATACATATGCATACTCATAATTATGCATGCACACACTCGTGTCCCTCAACACCACCACTGTGGCAGTTTATTTTATTTTATTATTTAAAAAAAACAACTTTTCTGAGTCCTTAAAAAATCTTTGTAATCAAATTTCTTTCTCTCTTTATTACTAATCATACAATGTAAATACCACTACACATCGGTCAAATTTTGCCTGCTGTATAAACTTAACTCCAGCCAATCTTGTGATTTCCACAAAATAATATTTTCAGTGGTGTTTCGCTCCAATCGAACAAAATGCTTTTCCAAACTTAAAAAAAAAATATCAGTGGTGAACAAAATGTCCATCTAAAGCTTAGTGAATTTAATTATATATTATATATATATATATTAAATATATATATAATAATAACATACACACCGCACATACACATACACGTGCACGCGCACACGCACACACAGGCAAAAACACGGACTTGCATGCACACACACAGACAGACATCAGACCGACAGACAAACATACAACACACACACACACAACACACACACACACCACACACACACAGAGACATCAGAGACAGAAACACACACAACACACACACACACACACACACACACACACAACTCACAACTTCCCTCACTCGGCTACTCCCAATGATTATCTAATATCACACACACACACACACACACACACACACACACACACACACACACACACACACACACACACACACACCTCTTTCCCCAGTCCCACAGCCCGAACTGCTTACTAGCTCCACTCAACCCCTTCCTAGCAATTCTTTCCCAAAATTCTACCACCACCTCCAACCCCCAAGAAGACAAATTTTGCCATTGTGTCAGCTAAGTAACATGTCATCTACCTGCCTGTGTGTCCACATAACGGGCCAGGGTTAGTGTAAAGGTTAGGGTTAGTATGTAAGATAGCATGCAAAAAGGGGATGCATGCAAAGGCGAGCATGCAAAAAGGCGAAGCATGCAAAAAGGGGAAACATGCAAAAGTAATGCAAAAAGGGGAAGCACGCAACAAGGGTAAACATGCAAAAAGGGGAAGGATGCAAAAAGGGGAAGGATGCAAAAAAGGGAAGGATGCAAAAAAGGGTTAGGGTTGCCAGTCGGTTGGTTGGTTGTGTAGAAAGCATGTGTGGACACAGCAGCAGATAGAATTGATGATACTTAGCTGTAGACAAAATGATGTGGAGCTCTATTCGAAATTAAAATAAAAGAAACCACCGGTGCTATCATCTGCTAAGTCTCCATTTTACTTTTCACGTTTAGATTTTAAATCACAAAATTCCAAGCTCTACCGCCAGCAAAGCAGATTCAGGCCGACAATTTTGCAATACGCTTTTCCTTTCGTGTTTGTTTCTCCCTCCGCTAGAGCTCCAAAATTTACTCATGGTAAGATTTTGATTTTGCGTATGCAGCCACACCATTTAGGTAGCCGCATTCGAAACTTTAGGGATATATTAGTTGTGAATTCAACTACCAATTTTGCCAGGTACAGTCAAGAGGTAGCTCTCTGCTCTTTCGTGGTTTCCAACTGTCGTGAGGTTTTTTGTTTGTTTTTCTTTTGTTTTTTTATTATACAATTTGATTTTCAACGTCAAACTTGTTAGAAAGTACAAGTTTGGCAGTCAAACCCAGTACCTTATTCCCCCCCCTCCCCACACACACACAGAAAGAGAAAAATATCCATGTGAATATCAAAGAATAGGGCCAAAATTGTCGGTTTTGAAAAATCTATCACCATCAGGCGCCCTCTCTTTTTTATCCCCACTGATCCTTCACTTGTGTCCGAACAGCTCATTCTCCGACCTTTTCCCAGAATAACGCCAAGTCCACTCCTACTTACACACACACACACACACAACACACACACACACACACACACACACACACACACACACACACACACACACCCCTAGACACATACACACGCACATACCCACAACCACACACACATACCCCCCCCACCCACACACACACTCACAGACGACCTCCCCCCCTCCCCCCCACACCTACTGAACTCACAAAGCACCACAACACACACATACTTACAAAAAAAAAAAAATAAAAGGAAATCGAAAGGCAGTGACTAGAGCCAATCTGATTTTTTTCTATACACTACAGATAAAAAAAATCGGCACCGATGATAACCAGATGCATATTTTTTTTAAATCTATTTTTTCAATTTGTGGTTTACCTTACACTTGATTAATACATAAATAAAGCAAAAACAATACAATATAGATAAATTTTCACATAAAATGGTAACTTGACAGCATTCTGATTTCGTTGGAGATTGTGTGCGTGTGTGTGCGTGTGTGTTCGCGTGTGTGCGTGTGTGAGAGTGTGCGCGTGTGTGCGTGCGTGCCTGCGTGCGTGTGTGAGTGTGTGCGCGTGTGCGCGTGTGTGAGTGTGCGCGTGTGTGCCTCTGTGTGTGTGTCTGTGTGTGTCTGTGTGTGTGTGACCTGGTTATCACAGCTGCTCCCCCCCCCCCAACCCAAGCTGCTTCACATCTTGTGTTCTACACCAGAATGCGCTGGGGATGTTCACAACAATGGTGATGTCCTTTGCAGCGATGGCAATGTCCTTTCGGCGACGGCGATTTTCCTTGCGGCGACGGCGATTATCCTTGCGGCGACGGTGATGTCCTTACGGCGACGGTGATTTTCCTTTGCGGCGACGGTGATTTTCCTTACGGCGACGGCGACTTACCTTGCGCGACAGCGATTTTCCTTGCGGCGACGGCAATTTTACTTGCAGCTACGGTAATGTCCTTTGCATGTCCTTTAATGTCCATAACAATGTCTTCTGTGGCGACGGCGATGTTCTCTGTGTCCTTTGCGGCAACAGCGGTGTTATCTGCTGCGACGGCGATATTCTCTGCGGCGATGTTTTCTGCGGCGACAGCAATGTCCTCGTTGATGTCAGTATCTTCCTCCTCCTCCTCCTCCTGCCACAAGACATTACAATCATCAGTGTTATTATTCATTAACACACACACTACAGTCCTCAGTATTATTGAGCAACTCATTTTATGAGGCAGCCTATGTGCTGTTGAAAGGATTTTCAGCATACACCAAACCACACACCGCACTGCACTGCACTGCACTGCACTGCACTGCACACACACACACACACACACACACACACACACACACACACACACACACACACACACACACACACATACACACACATCGGCGTTGTTTGACTTTTTTTCTTATGTTTCATCACACACCAATGGCTGGTTTTGACTGAAATGCAAGAGAGCCTCTTGCTCGCAAATGTAGGGAAAATGTCATCGGTTTTCAGGATTATGTTGTTTTGTTTTCTCCGAGATGGCATCCCGTATACAGCATTACAACATCATTATGTCACTGTGATTGTTAAGTACACTTTGGATGAGAAGTTTAGGTATTACTTTTCGAGTGCTTCACCATATTTATATAGGAAGCCATACTCCAACTTCAGAGGATTTTCCCCCTTTAAAATGCTGGATGCTTTGCTACGTGCTTGCCATGACTGCAGACAATCTCGACATACCTTTTTAAACTCGAACACCATGTCAGTCTAATTCTATCCAATCATGTTTATAGCCCCGCCGACCACGTAGGAATTATCGGGGCTGTCACTTCGTTAAATTTAAAACTCAGATTAAGTCTTTATATTGGTACCTCGCTCACCTCATCAACTCGCAAAGATTTGGCCTGGGCTAGAAGTATGGGAAATCGATGATGAAATTTGATGTTACCTCGTCACGTCCCGACATCTGACAGGTGGTAGACGATGGCGTGTCTCTTCTTTGGCACTTGATACTAGTCCTGGAGCTCCTGAAAGCAGGGAAGAAATCATCAGTGACCGGGAAAAAGTTCACAGCTCAAACAAGCTTAAATCTGATTTGATCCTAACACTGAAACAATAAATTTTCATGATTTAGATTTTGCTTTGTCATCTGAAAAATACGTGTCACGTTTCTTGTTTTGCTTTACAGGATCAAAGTTAAATTGATTTATTCTCGTCAATATGGGGGAAAACAATCCCTTCACAAGTACTTTTTGAAGACGTTTCATATTTCAAATTCACTTTATTTGCTTAAATTTGACATAATAAAACTTTAAAAACAAAAAATCATATTTACACGAAGGTATATTAATCTATCTTTAGCTTTCCCAGCCCAATTACAACAAAGAGTTCTTACCTTTCTATAAACTATAGCCATACCAGTCTTCCAGAAACGACCCCAGTTCATGATGGCTGCTACTGCACACGTGACACTTGGTGGTTCCAGTCCCACAGCACCTGAAAGCAAGTAACACTGAAAATTCTGTTTAGTTTTCTTCGACAAACACTAGTCACCTGACCATGTTACTTTAAAAGAGACTGAATTACGGATTATTATTTACAAACTGTGCCCTACTGCCCAGTTAGTTTAACTTTCATTAATTTAATATTTTCAAACAAGCTCGAAACTGGTACATTAGGTTACATTTCATCTTCAACAATTACTTGAAAGCAGTCTTTTTAGTTGATGAATCAATGTACCAAATGTACACAGAAAAAAAGTTAAATGACCTTGATCAACTATACCTATACAGTTAATTTCTCTATCACATGATTATATGTCTCTGCCTTTAAGTTCCGAAATACCCATCATCCAATGAAAGCCGATAAACTTCGCGCACACGCTCGCATGCGTGTACCTGTTCATGCATGCATGCGTGTGTGCATGTGTGTTTGTTTGTGTGAGGGTGAGTGAGTGAGTGAGTGAGTGAGTGAGTGAGTGAGTGAGTGAGTGGGAGAGATAGAAACAGAGACAGACAGAGACAGAGACAGAGGCAGAAAGAGACAGAGAATGACAGAGACAGAGAGAAAGAGACAGAGACAGAGACAGAGGGGAGAGAGACAAAGAAACAGAGATACAGAGAGAACATCTTTATTTGTTAAACACATGGCTGGTTGCGTGTACAACACTAGCTTGAATGCAAGGGCTTTGATTTGTTTTACAAAATATAGCGCTACAAAAATTCAATATATCACTTTTTTAAAGTTCATATTATCATTATTCTCATTACTTACAGTGCAAGGGGGTCTTGATCGGGTAGAATTCTCCAGATGACAGCCCAACTTCTGACATCAGATCCACATGACACAGCCCCACTGCTTTAGAGATGACTCCTATGTGATCCACCTGATGACTAACCAGGTCAGGACTCATGTCGAATAAAGGGCGGGAAGGAAAAGAAACTGAAGGAAATGTTAAGAAAATGTGAGGGGACAGCAGAGTCAACATCATAATCACTGTCCCAAAGATGCCAGTAGATGAAAAAAGTCACTCCCTCATAACCACTGTCCCAAAGATGAAGTCACCCTCCCTCATAACCACTGTCCCAAAGATGAAGTCACTCTCCCTCATAACCACTGTCCCAAAGTTGAAGTCACTCTCCCTCATAACCACTGTCCCAAAGATGAAGTCCCACTCTCTCATTATCAAATGTCCCAAAGTTGAAGTCACTCTCCCCATAACCACTGTCCCCAAAATGAGGAAACTCCTCATACTCAATGTCTCAAGCCTTTTCAGGTGTCGGCATTTTTGAACACCAAAAGACGATCACTGTCACCGAGATTGCTCTCCTTCGATCTCTTGCATTATTTTGTCCCTAGTTTGAAATCTACTTTTACTCTTTTTGTGGCTAGGGTTGTTTTTTTTTTTAAAGCTATTTTTATTTTCTAACGCTATGCTAGTTTGATTTTTATTTCCTATTTTATCAGTTTGGGCTCAATGTTTTAAATTTTTATTTCATCATTTTAAAACATTTTATTTCATTTATTTTAGTCTCTCTTATTCTAGTCTATTTATTCTACTTTAAGCAAGGATCAGAGACAATCAAAAATTCGGTGCCCAGTGATCGTCCAAAGGCAAATGACGGGGAAGTTCAATGGCAAAAACATCGTCTGACAAAGAACTTCGGTAAAAAGAAAAAAAAAAAAAAAAAAAAAAGAGTATGGCAGGATTCGTGAACACGAAGAACTTCGGAGATGGCAGAATATCCCCACACTAGATCTCCAGGAATAGTAAAATAACCCCATTCTGAAACCTTTGGGGATAACAGAATATCCTCATTCGAAGAACCGTGGGATAGCAGAATATCCCAATTCTGAAAATGTTAGAGATAGTAGAATATCCTCATTCTGAGAAGTTTGGGGATAACAGAATATCCCCATTTGAAAAACCTTGGGGGTAGCAGAATATCCCCAGTCTGAGGTCTTACGTAAAAAGACCATGGAAGCAAAGCTCTTTGAAGGCTTTGTGGAAACATTTCCTTCCTCCATTCCCTACCCTCTATCCAACAAAGGCCCAACCCAGCTAAAAACCAATGAGGATCACAAGGCGTTTGCGGCGAGAAGATCCAAGGTTGCTGGGAAGCTTCTGATAAAAAACAAAAACGAAAAAAGTTATAAATATGATCGTAGTTTAAGAAAGAGTAAGAGAAGGCGTGTGTGTGAATGTGTGTGTGTGTGTGTGTGTGTGTGTGTGTGTGTGTGTGTGTGTGTGTGTGTGTGTGTGTGTGTATGTGTGTGTGCGCGTGCGTGCGTGCGTGCGTGCGTGTGTGTGCGCGCGCGCGCGCAGGCGCGCGCGTGTGCGCATATGTGTATATGTTTACATAGGTGTCTGCCTGTCAGCTTCCAGAATCCATGTCTATTTCAACTAGATATATTCAAACACTACAAAATAAAGGAATATTTGCACACGCCCCCAATAAAAAAAACAACCCAAAAAACTTGTTCATACTCACAATGAAAGTCGTTTCTTATGGCATCCACAGCTACAAGAAATGTGTTTTTTCCATAAGGAGAAATCGTATTTTGGCTTTTGTTCCCGTGGTCTTCTGCTCCCAAGTTAACTGCCAGTCAAAAGTCACCCGAAGGTAAGGTGGGGCTGGTTATTCAGCACGGTCTGTCAAGTTCTGTTCTTCTCTGTGTCGGCTTTCTGAGGCGCTCCTGTAAGCATACAGGTTTCCGCTAGTTAGGATTGGCACTTGATTCTGACTGGTGACGAGCGCTATGCAGGCCTATGTTACTTGGTTTTTCTCGCATCTACTCTCTACAGTGCGCGCCTTATGTATGTGTGCGTGCGCGTGTATGTGCACGAGCTTTATGTGCATCCTTTGTGCTTGCGCGAGTATGTGTACAAGCGTTCTATGCACCCTTGTGTGTGTGTGTGTGTGTGTGTGTGTGTGTGTGTGTGTGTGTGTGTGTGTGTGTGTGTGTGTAGTGCACACGCGTGCGTGTATAGCTGCATGTGCGCACGCTCGCATTTGCATTTCTTAAAGCTTATTTTCACTATGCGTTAACTTCAAAAGTTATAATAAAAACATATGAAACAAAACAGAGCAGTGTTGTTCTTTAGTAATGGCACATTGTGCTGCTCCACTTTTCCCATAAATGGATGACTTATCATCACATACAACGATGAACACACGCTGGTTAACCCACACCAAAAAATATATCCCAATCACATCTGAGCGTCTTTAAAAATAACTAACAGTAGAAGTATAACTCTGGTAGCGTTTATGTAAAGAAACTGGTTTCCACATATATTTCGGCAATATCCACATTATTATGTTTTCCGATAACATAAATCTCCTCACATAAAGCGTTTCCAACCTTTCTTCCTTTCTTTAAAGTATTGTTAGCGTCAATCTTGTGAAAGTTTGGCAGCAAAAAGGTTATGAAAATAAACCCAAGTTTTAAAATTGGCTCCGATAAAACCGAGTTTTTCTTGAATGTTCGTAATACCGGAAGGACGGATTTTACTTTTGTAGTGACAAAGCTGGCCGAGCTACGCTGGAATGGAGGTCAGGCTTTTCAAATACAGACAGCCCTTCTTTATTTTAAAGAGATATCTGGAAATAATTTCTGTCACGTCAAAACGGCCAGCCTACATGTTGGAACTTATAACCCAATGGCGAGAGAGACATTTACGACTGGGAGTCGTTAGCACGTAGATATACATTGAATAAAAAGTATTACTAACCGTTGTATAGAATGAAACAATCTGCGCGCATATTATCACCTGCATATTATCACCTGCATATTATATCCTGCAGTAAATCCCGAACTTGTTGGAAGAGGGCAAAGCCAACCAACTGGCAAGACAACTCGATGCAATCTCAATGAAAAACCGAATTCGTGCTCACTTCTTCACCGGAACAGTCGGCCCCGCGCATGTCAAGTCCCAGGGTGGGATAACTCTGTGCTCAATCATAGAAGCATGCTGCCCCTAGCACCACACATCTGTCCCTAAATCGGAAATCTCCGCTGTGACGTTAATCTAATCACAACAGCAAAAAAAGCACCATACCTACCAATTTTATTTTTGTTTGGATAAAAGGCGGGGAGGGGGCACTTTGACCATCAGTGGGCGATGCTGTGTTTAATCAAAGTAGGGGGCAGGGGGGGGGGAGGCCAGATAACTTAGTCGTTAGTGCATTGTGCGGGAGCACACAAAAATCTTCACCACCTTGACAATTCAGTCATTTTTTTAATTCCGAAATAAAAAGACATCGATTTGCTTCTGAAAATATTTTAAACATGTAAAATAATAAAGTAACAGCCACAAATACTAAATAATTTGGGGATAAATCTAGCAATAATTACCTGTAGCCTCAGCTAAAAATGTCCAACGTCGACAACACGTATTTCTGTTTTGCTTGTACCGAACTTGTTTCAGCCACCGTGGGATGGAGAATGAAGAATGTTGGCCCGTATTGCAATACTCGTACTCAGCCCTTTGTGAGCGAATAGTCAATTTAACGATGCATCTTGGGACATCAGCACTGACAGTGATAACTTATCACTCAAATTCACCGTGGTCTAGGTGGTAACGCGCCTTGCCTTGAAAGCAAAAATTCCGGGTCAGAGTGTGCGGTGGTTCGTACCCGTTTGGGCCCCAAACTTTTCCCCCATCCATTAGACCCTGAGTGGTGGTCTGGGTGCTATTCTTTCAGATGAGACAATAAACCGAGGTCCCGCGTGTTACACATCACTATTTAGCGCACGTAGAAGAACACACGGCAACATGGGGGTTGACCTTGGCAAAATTTTGTAGAAAAAAGCCACATAAGGAAACAAATACAGTTGCATGCAGGAAAAAGAAATAAAAAAAATGGGTAGGCGCTGCAGTTGTGGCGACGCGCTCTCCCCGTGGAGAGCAGCCCAAATTTCACGCAGAGAAATCTGCTGTGACATAAAGTGGTGCAAAATACAAAATACTCGAGAGCTCAAGGTCCTCTCTGCCTCTGTCTCTGTCTCTTTCTTTCTTTCTGTCTGTCTGTCTGTCTGTCTCAGTGGACGGGTTAGCCTAGTGGTCAGAACACTGCGCTCTCAATTCGACGACTCAGGTTCGATTCCCGTTTAAGTGGAATTTTCCCCCTGAAGTTAACATCAGCGCTGACTCCACTCCACCCAAAAGTCCTTTGGATGAGACTATAAACCAATGCCCCGTGTGCGAACGCACGCAGAACATCTTGCGCACACGTTATATCTTGTTCTGCTCTTCATAAGAGTAGGCTATTGTGTGCCGGTGGGAACAGATCACAAGATTTACAAAACTGCATACACACGGGGACTGGATATAAAAAAGCACATGAGCGCTTATTCCATCATCCTCGATATAAAGAATCAATCAATCAATCAATCAATCAATCAATCAATCAAAATCAATCTCTCTTTCCAGTTTCACTATAGACCATGTCATTTGGTGATTTAGGTGAAATAGTCTATAGCTTTTTACAAAGCAAATGTACTGTTTCAATACAGCGATCTCTTTGAATTTCTCGTAGCTCAGACCCATAAAGAAGCATAAATTTTATTTGGGAGTCAAATAACTTGAATAGGATAGCCAGTATAATTTCACCCAGGTTCCACACACTTTTAAAGATTTCTATGACTCCTGCCTTACCTTTTGCTACTTGTTTATTTGGTGAATGTGGAAAAGACAGACGAGTATTAAGCCGTATCCCAGGTAGTTATATGTGTTAATATATATTTTTTGTATAACTTTCTTTCTCAGCTGGGAATATATCCACCATTTCTGAAGACAACGATATTTGATTTTTCTAGATTTACAGTGAGTTCAAGTTTATCTGCTAGTAAGTTCAACTAACGTTGGAATCCTACAGGTGTAAATGAAATAAGCGCAACCTCATCAGCAAACAAAAAGATAATTAAGTTTATAGAGATCTGAAGACACTTGAGCACCATGCTTTCCCTTGATAAGAACATCCACGGCTAATTCATCTATAAGAATTGAAAAAACTAAAGGGCTGGTTAATTCCCCTTGCTTCAGGCCCTTCTGCGAATACAGAAAAAAATCAGTCACACCTTCACCATTACCACACTTGATACGATATTTCACAACCTGGTAATGCTCTGGATTGCATAAAACATTCTACCACTGAAACCCTGTTTCAGGAGAATGGGCCGAAGTTTTGCATGTGAAATGAAGTTGAATGCTTTTTTGAAATCAATAAAGGCAGCATACAGTTTTTTGTTTTGGACTAGATATTTCTGGGCAGCTGAAAAAAGAGTAAAGATATTACCTATTGTAGAATGGTCCTTTCTAAAACCTGATTGTTCTTCCCCTATACTTTTATTCTCTTTTATCTATGTAACCAGGGGCTTGTTCAGTACGTAACTGTAAAGCCTACATATAGGTTTGTTTGGGTTATTATCTGGTTTATTATAGGTTTTTTGGTATTATCCACCTTGGCTGGAACAAACTTTATGACCTCCCTTGCCTCATTTTAATAGGATTCCTAAACATAAGGCACAAGATTCACTAGGTGTTTATTTTCTCCAATTCAATGTTTTTGTAACATATATTACAAACATATTTTCTTTCTCTTTTTATCATTGTGTTTTGAGGGCAGCTTCAAACGGCCACAGGAATATCAAATATTTTGTGAATGCAGTTGACACTTTTAAATTCTGAAAAGTGTCTTGCTGTAAGGTACCACATCAGGTAGAGGTTTGATCACTGCTGGGTTGCTAATAAAGGTTTATTCAAGAGCCAAACCTCAATCAGTTCAGGGCCAAAGGCATGATATTAGTTGAATAATGATGACCATTCCAAGACATTATTCCAAGCCACATTGCAATCCATACCTTAGTTAATCAGTCTTTGATAAGTCAATTACAAAACAATTCAGAAATTGTAAGTAGTTAACATTACACTAGTAATTCTCTCAATATGTTTATCTCAAAAGTACAATTATAAACTAGCAATTCTTGGAATCACGGATGTGTCCTTCTTTAAGAGTTATACAATGATTGCCATTGTCCACAAACCAAGAATTCACCCATCAGTCAACAGTTGTTAAGAATGATGCTATGACTTAAGTATGGGTAATGACCACTCCTGGAGTTGCTGTCCAAACCACACGCTTATAACATTTGACATCATTAATAACCATAAAAATTTTCTGACTGCATCATTTATATATACGTATCTGTAGGTTAAATTAGCTCCTTGCTAATAGATTCTAAATTATTATTTCTTCCATTCAAGTGTGATTACTATGCATCCAATTTTGGCACAATGTGTCTTAAACTTTATTACTTCTCTTTGAAGAGTTTAACTATAAAGTAGACTAACAATTTTTCGATATTTTCTTATTGTTCATTAACTATTAGCATGACAGCAAGACTTTTCAAGGTTATTTTTTTTAGGGAGAGGTCACATGTTTAACAATCACAGCAAGACTTTTCAAGGTTATCGTTTTTAGGAGTAGGTCACATGTTTAACAATCACACGCGGATGTATACCCCTTATATGTAGCGTGACTTTTGCGTAGTACCCATGGCACCATACTGAATGCATACATGTTATTAATTCTTTTTTGACAGGGGAGGCGCTTTTCTTGTGGCGACACCACAGTCTTGAAGAATAGTGCCTGTCACAACGACAGCTGGTACAGTGCACGCAATAATATTATTCAGAATATTACATAAAATAGTACGACGATGTACACAACGATGCACCACAGCACAGTGCAGATTCTCGTCACTCACACACACAAAGAGAGCATGCACACATATGCTCCAGCAGATACACAATGACCATGTCAAGTAGATGTGACAAATTGCAGGTTTGAGTCCGGTTCTGCCTCGACGTTTGTGTGTATGTACGTATTGTTGCGTATCTTGTGCTAGTTTTCGTTCCTACAGATTTGTTATATTCAAACCAGTTCCCTCTTCGAGGCAAAGGTGTTACCACAAGCAAAAAAGCCACTTACACATACCTCGTGAATGCTGGTAAGAATATATGTATCACAGAACAGTGTAAAATCCTCATCACGAAAAGGAAAAATTCAAACCTACGCATTCTTGCACAGGTGTGCACTAACATACACATGCCCAAGAATAACGCGGTATTTAGATGTGACGAAAACTGGTACAAAGCGTAAATTCATCGTATCACCCATAATATATATGATACACACTACAATGCATCACAGGATAATGTTCAGTCGTTATTACACGGATGCAGGAACACCCAAGTGCGCACACGCTTGCGTAAAATAGATTGAGACAAGGTGTTTTTTTCGTTCCATGTCGATTGCTGAAAAGTATTAGGGTCCACTGCACTCTGAGAGCACTACACTGCATTGTAAACATTTGGCTAACATCTGTATCATAATTTGATGCCGTTCTGGTTGCGATTACCACAGCCCGGCTTGTGAAAAATAGGTATGTGGGACGTTTGATAACGCAGTGTATGCAACCCTATTTGTGTTACACTTAATATGTGATACAAGGTGAGCATATGTGATATTCTATCTCGTCATTATATTCAGGAATGTAAAACTGCCTAACATGTAAGATTTGACCTTGTAGCAAGGTTACTTTACATCATATTTCACCGTGATAGTGTTATTATGCTACAAAGTGTTTTCCGACTTCAACCCAAGGAACAGAGCATCGCACAGTTTACAGGTGTGTCCTAAAATAGAAACACAAGCGCTGCCATTGCCACCCTTCAACCACATGGGAGATAATCTACTTACTTCCCCATCACACAATATGATGCACCAAGGCGTAGTGCAGGGTTATCGCCACACACACACACACACACCTCTCTCCTCTCTCTCCTCTCTCTTCTCCCTCTCTCTCTCTCCCTCTCTCTCTCTCTCCTCTCTCTCTCTTTCCCACTCTCTGCCTCTCTCTCTCATACAATAAATACGCACGGATGCTCGCCTGCACGCTCTCGTGACCATATATTTCTAGGGGCTTTCACACAACACCTTCAAAAGTACATCTACATGACCACACACACACAAACCCACAAACCCAAATTGCATTTTTTCCCCTCTCCATTTCTCTTTTTTTCTCTTTCACCTCTTCTCTCAGATAATTGTTTCGAATAAGATGTATGCACCGATTGTAGTCTTCAGGCTCAATATTTATTATCTCCATTGAGAAATTCCAAGTGGTCCCAAGTTTAATCACACGAGTTTTCCCATAGCCATTATTCCACATTAACTAGATGAACTATTGCAAACTTACTGCAAAGTCCTGCAGATCTGGAAATGGCAGTACATAAAAGCACTGTTACGCGCACGCACTTTCCCCGACACACAAATTCACGCAGCACACACACACACACACACACACACATACACACACACACACACACACACACACACACACACACACACACACACACACACACACACACACACACACATCCTCATCAACACAAAGGAGTGCACGTGCACCACGCCTTTACATATTATTATTGTATTCTACTTGCACATAATTTTGAGATACTTCTCCAGGGAAAAGCACTTTTCATAAAAGCAGAGTCGACATTATCTTTTTCTTTTCCTACCTGTATGTTATTTTCTTCTGAGTATTTGCCTTTATCTGGAGATAAATGTCTTAAGTGATAATCTATAGTTGCCTTCAGCTCTTTTACCTGGCCAAAATCTATTTTGCACGTAATAAATGCTATCTTGGTTTATCGTCCATTGTAAAAAGACTGGATCACCACAACTTCTTGTCAGAGCTAAGTGAACAGAGCAAAGAATCGTGGATGTAGACAGGAACCAACCCCGCTACCTCCGTTGAACATGCAGAGGTGGACGACCTACGATAGAGGATTACTCAGTGCTGCCAGAGCCAGTTGGGAAATTGGTTGCAGTGTGGATGGGTATAGCAGATATTGCTGTGATTGGTGCAGTGATGGATAGCAGTATTGCTGTGATTGGTGCAGTGATGGATAGCAGTATTGCTGTGATTGGTGCAGTGATGGATAGCAGATTGCTGTGATTGGTGCAGTGATGGATAGCAGTATTGCTGTGATTGGTGCAGTGATGGATAGCAGTATTGCTGTGATTGGTGCAGTGATGGATAGCAGTACTGCTGTGATTGGTGCAGTGATGGATAGCGGTAGTTTCTGTGATTGGTGCAGTGATGGATAGCAGTATTGCTGTGATGGTCATGATCCTCTATTTATAATGGCGTGGAATGTACCTCATTCTATAGATTTCTTCTGGTGGTGTTATTGTTCTTCTGGTCACTGCCTTTTATGATCAGCTTTCCAGATTGATATATATAGATTATATATGTATTACATATGCATACATAATATTTTTTGCATTACATACACACCTATACCTACTACTCTACCTACATACCTACCTACCTACCTACCTACCTACCTACCTACTACCTACCTACCTACCTACCTACATACATACATACATACATACATACATACATACATACATACATACATACATACATACATACATACATACATACATACATACTACATACTACTATAAAATAATGCATGGGGCATCCGTCAGTCTCGGAGGACTATGGAGTTGTGCTCTAGGATTCAAAGTGCAAAGCCTGGGTAATAAGTATGGAGGGCAATCTGTTATGCATGCAGCAGACCCCTACCCCTCTCCACGTTGCTGGAATGGTCCATTAGAAAGGCATTACCAATACGAATGGATCCAGCGCCGTTCAAGGAGCTGCCAGAACGTTGCCATATACAGCCCCGAAACGCCCTGGGGACTCCACTCCCCAACCCTTCCTCAGAGATGATGTCCAAAGAGACGCTTGTGTGCATGCTGGTGATTTTTTTTTTTATTCTGTTGTCATCCATTCCTACCGGCACACGATGGCCTTCTCTGGTGAAAGGTGGAACGGGCTGTTAACGTGTTCGCAAGATGTTTTGCGTGCACTCGCACACGGGATTCGGTTTATAGTCTCATCCGAACTACAATATGCATATACATACATACATACATACATACATACATACATACATACATACATACATACATACATACATACATACATACATACATACATACATACATACATGCATGCATGCATGCATGCATGCATGCATGCATGCATGCATGCATGCATGCATGCATGCATACATACATACATACATACATACATACATACATACATACACACATACATACATACATACATGCATGCATGCATACATACATACATACATACATACATACATACATACACACATACACACATACACACATACACACATACATACATCCACACAGACATCCACACAGACAGACAAACACCCAGACAACCACCTAATAACTATCACAGACTGTGAAGAGATGTTGAATTGAATTGATTTTACATACAGGTAAAGAGACGGAAAGGCAGCGAGGCAGACAGACAGACAGACATAATTATGTGATTGCATGCGGATACTACACAGGCAGGCATTTCCCCATGGAGTTAACAACAGTGCCGACTCCACTCCCCCGAAAGTTCTTCAGATAAGACTTTAAGCCGATGTGCTGTGTGAAAATGCATGTAGGACATCTTGCGTCAAGTCAAGTTGAATTCTTTATAGCATAAAAACAACCTACTTAGGTACATGGAAATGCATGCACATAACCGTCTAAATCAGTGAAGCAATTAAGGTTGCGGTCATCTAGGCAGAGAATCATCACCCTCCAAATCAGAAAATTACACCTGCAACACACACACACACACACACACACACACACACACACACACACACACACACACACACACACACATACACACACGTACGCACGCACGCACGCACGCACACACACACACACACACACACACACACACACACACACCCACACACACACACACACACACAAGAGGCAAACACAAACAAACACAAACACACACGCAACAACTACAACGGACAAACTATCCATATGCAAAACACAGTTTCAACAAACCAAAATCTTGATTTTTGCTACTTAATAAGCTTAATGCAGTTTATTTTATAAACTGTGCAAGGTTTAAGCCTATCTTAAAACATTGTACTAAACAGTGTGCACATAAAACTATGACATTCGGTCCCCCATAATAATATGGTTTTAGAAACTTGAACAGGTCAAACAATAAACATGGTCTTTACCTTAAGTTAAAGTAAAAAAGTAAAGGTGTCCCATAACCTATGTGGTCGTAGGCGAGCGAGGCATCAGAGACCTCAGCTTCTCTACATGTCAGTATATTGAGGGCAGCGCCCATCTCCTCTCCCTTACTTTTTTATACCTTCCCTGACCCTTAAGAGGGCAGGTACCCATTTACAGCTGGGTGGACTGTTCTAAAACCAAGGCGCTCCAACGGCTACCTATCCACTTGGTGACCACGCTTGATCCTGCATAACCTTAGCTTGAGGCAAGCAAAAGCTCTGACCACTGAGCTATCCAGTCTCTGTCTTACTTACATCTAAAAGACTTTTCCAAATATGAAGAGTTTGTAGCAATGTTATTCCCAGCCAGGCAGAAAACTTCCTTTGGACAATACACATCACTGGCGATTCGAACCCGTGCTTTCAGCTTGCAATCAAACACAAATTCCACACTATAACCTCAAGACTACCCCACCCTATGGTAACATATTATAAACCCAGTGGTATGTGGACACCCATGGTGCGCACTCACAACAGCATCAGTCGGTTTTTCCCCATTCCTTTGCCTTCTCCATCTTTGCCTAAGAAACATCGTTCCAAATGATTACAGTTTCATAAAGCGCAGAGATAGTGCAAGGCTGTTTACTGCTGTATATAAATACACTGCACTGCATCAGATAGTGAATGCACTATATGAAGGCACAAGTCTCCCGGTCAATGACTGTGTCTGGAACTACCTGGCTGAAGAAGTATCACATTCTCTGTCTGATGCTGACGTAAAGTTGTTGTTCAGCTTTCTATGCAGACTGATGATTACAGCTGTACTAGGCTCGGGTTTACTGTACAAGTTCTGTGGTACTGGTTTGAAAGACGAGACAAGCCGGAAGTCTGGACTCTTAGTTCTTGATTGAAATATGGGAACAAATCAGGATATAGTCTAAGAGGGGCTTTCCTATACTGACACGTAAATTGGAAATCTCCGCTGGGATGTGATTTCAATCAGTTAAATGCTGATTAGAGACTGCGGCATCATTCCTATAGTGCAAGTTGTTACCATTCTTAAGTACTCGAACCATCACATGGGCGGAATAGCCTGGAGGTTAGAGTGAAGCGCTAGTGATTTGCTGACCCGGGTTCGAATCTCCTTCCAAAGGATATTTCCTCTGGACTTAACATCAGTGTCGACTCCACTCTGCCCAACGCCCCCCCCAAAAAAAAAACACACCAAAAAACAAAAAAACCCAACAACACCACCACCAACAAAAACAAGTCCTTTGTATGAGACCATAAACCAAGGTGTCGTGTGCGAACGCACGAAGAACGTCTTGCGCACACGTTAAAACCCGCTTCGCTGTTTGGAGGAGTAGTGTGCCGGTTGGAACGGATGACAAAATTGACAAAACTACATACACACAGGGACTGGATATAAAAAGCACACGAGTGCTAATTCATTATTCTCGAAATAAAAGAATGAATAAAGAAACAGTTTGCATATAGTATTCAGTCTTGATGCAAGTTTGAAATTCCTATTTTGTTCAAACTGAAAAAAATACTAGTATTATATCAGTATTTGCACAATTGAAGAAAATAAATTTCAATTGGAAAAAACATGTCAGTATCAGGTGAGTATTTGCACAGTTGAAAAAATGAAATAGTCTGCCATGTGAACAACAGAGGGAAGCTTTGAATACTAAGTTTAAAAAATTAGAATGATTGTTGCTGCATCTTTTTGATTTACTTACAGTATTTATTTGAAATTTTAAAAAAAAATCAAACAAAAAACCATGGCAATTGAACCAAATAAAAGGTCTTCCTGGCACTAAACATAAGCGAGAATAGCTGTTTGCCGAAGTTAACCATCTGGAAAGCCTGCTTGTATTTCATTTATTTTATTTATTCTTTTATATCGAGGATAATGGAATAAACACTCATGTGCTTTTTTTTTTTTTACATCCAGTCCCGTAAGGATAACAAAGCACTGCCCAAGGAAGAGAAAAAAGAGGCAGACCAAGGAAGAAATCGGAGGAATCAGCGAATGGACAGGCCTAGAACTCAACAAAACCTTGAACAAGGCAGAACAAAGAGAGGAATGGAGGGAAATGGTTGTCAATTTTCCGGGGTGCCCCCACGGTGGCCAGACTAACGGATAATAAACAGATAGACAGACAGACAGATAGAAGGTTAGCTACAACACTCTCCTAGCATCATTATCCTATAAGTATATGTGTAATGTACAAAATCTGTTACCATTTTCAAAGTGATTTTATATTTTGTATTTTGTACCACTTTATGTCACAGCAGAATTTCTCTGCGTGAAATTCGGGCTGTTCTCCTTGTAAGAGCACGTCGCCACAAGTGCAGCGCCTACCGATTGTTTTTTCTTTTTCCGCATGCAACTGTATTTGTTTGGCTATCAAGTGGCTTTTTTCTACAGAATTTTGCCAGGGTTAACCCCCTTGTTGCGTGTGTTCTTCTACGTGCACTAAATAATGATGTGTAACACACGGGACCTCAGTTTATTGTCTCATTCGAAAGACTAATAAAATGATAGTAATGCATGGAATTTATAAAGCGCTATATCTTGTAAAAAAAATCAAAGCGCTTGCATTCGACCTATACAACAACAATCAATCAATAACCACCCAGACCACCACTCAGGGTCTAATGGATGGGGGAAAAGTTTTGGACCCAAACGGGGTACGAACCACCGCACACTCCGACCCGGACTTTTGCTTTCTAGGCAAGGCGCGTTACCACCTAGACCACCATCCACCTCATAGCATATTGTAAAAAAAAAAAAAAAAAAACCCACAAAATAGCCTTGTGTTTTCACCAGAATTTACAGTGCATTGAATGATAGAGTAAATCAAACATTTAACATACAAGATCTTGACTTGATGAACGCTGAACGTTTCGTTCAATATCATTTAACGATCAACCCACGGGACTTGGCAATCAACTAAAACACATATGCCTGCTATCATGATTTCATAAACTGTATGTCGAAAAAGTTGCTGTCTAATGTTACATTCTACGAGACCCCTGGGGTTTTGTAAACTGAATGTTGAACCAGCGACTGTCTAATGCTCCATTCTATGTGGCCCCTGGGAGTTGGAGAGAAGATGTGCGCCTGTGCCTTTGGGACGGGGTTGTGGTGGGGGGTGTATGAAATATTCAGCATGGGGGACACCCCTTTAGGAGCATTGGGAAGGGAGGAACTGTCCGCTCTAGTTGTGCCTTCTGTCCCGAGTGAGGCTGCTCTCTCTTGGTCACTGGAGTTGTCATGTAATTACTTCGTTGAATTGTTAATATAGAAACTGTATTGTTTGGATTGTGTTGTAACATAAGACACTGTTGTGTAATGTGTTTTATTGTATTGGAATTCATTCTTGTGTACTGCTAGTAGTGACTGATAATATATTTTATTGGCATGAAATTCATGCTCCTATCAGCAAGGAAAATCATCGCCAGTGGTACAGGGCCACCATTTCTTCTTTCCGCTGGTGTATTTGTTTTACTAAGAGAATGTTATTCTCTGTGAAATTTTGTCAAAAGCAATTTACTTATTACTTTGCACAATGTGTATGTTGCATGTAGGAACCGCAGTTTACATTTGAAAGAAAGGGAGGTGCTTATTATTTCTGTTTTCAAAGGGAGCAATCCTTGTTTACTGGTAAAGAAGGAGAGTGACCCACTGTCATTTTATTCACTTTTTGACTGCCATTGCGAGGGTGGTCAGCACCATACCCACTTTACTTCAAGGTTGTTATCTAAATAAATCTGTTTTGCAAAATAAAAATGCAGCACATAAGAGATGAATACTTTCTGAATAAAAAGAGCTGTAACAAAGTTATGTATCTGAAAAATGTGTTTGTTTTCTCAAATCTGGGCGACCTGCGCCTTTAAGAAAAAGAAAACAGTGCACATTGGTTTCCCGTTTAGATGCATCTCAGAAGTCGTAGTGTGGCTATACTGATTGTCAGCAAAAGGGCGAACACGCAAAAACTGAACTTTTGTTAACCTAGAGCTTTAGCTGAGAAACGAAATAAACCCACCAAAATAAAACAAACAAAAACATAAAGCTTGGCATCCTCTGCTCACAGTCAGCCACAGATAACATTCTTGCTAGCAGTTTTGACTGTTTGCGTTGAGTGAAAATTATTTAAGATGGCCCCTGAAGTCGGAATGCCGCTATCTTATGTTGGTGGGTAAGAAGGGCTGCAATCTCAACCCATTCCAATGATGTTGCTTAGAGCCCGCCGACCACAGGCCATGTCGGAGCTGTCAACTCGTAATCTCAATCTCCATTGGTGAGCCTCGGAGCCCTAGCAAAGAAAAAATATTTTAAAAAACCCTTATTACTGATTATTTTCAGCCTTATTTGGTTGTCAATATTTTCCTATGAAAGAAAATATGAAAATGAAAGATTTAGCATAAATTAGTTAATTACAATTTTGATGACAGATAATGTTGATGACAGATTTTTGTTAACATTTTCTTATGACATTTAATTGAAAATTAATCAAAATCGTTCGTTATCAAATCTCAGACCTTGCAGCCAAAACAATACACATCATTTCCAAAACATCCCGAAACATTAGGGATTTTTTATCAGTTAAATGAGAGACTCTGCCAAAAAAAATTGATGAGCTCATTATGGCTTCAAAGACAATGTAATCTAATCTGATGATTGCAAACTACTTCAACGAAATGAGAAAAACAGTTATGTTTTGATTTGTGTCATAATTCAGTAGAAAACAAAAAGTACATAGAACGGTGAAGGCAATCTCAAACTCTAATCATTTCAATTGTCGTTCATGATTATTCTAGTGCTGAATTTCTGTTAAGGACATAATAAAATGAAACAAACGTCTCTTGAGTTTGAAAACCAACAGAAATGTCTTTCGTGTCGCGAGGCTATTGGTTTGGTCGTTAGCTAAAGTTCGTTTTTCTTATCTGTGAAATGATTTGTTGCTTATGATTTATTCTCTGATGTTGTCAGGTCCTTTCTGAGTAATACCTGACGTTTTACAGTATTCCACTGTGAATGCACTGGTAGTGGTGTGTGTGTGTGTGTGTGTGTGTGTGTGTGTGTGTGTGTGTGTGTGTGTGTGTGTGTGTGTGTGTGTGTGTGTGTGTATCTGTGTGCGTGTGTGTGTGTATTGGTGTTTGTGTGTGTATGTGTATGTGTGTTTGAGAGAGAGAGAGAGAGAGAGAGAGGAGAGAGGAGAGAGAGAGAGAGAGAGAGAGAGAGAGAGAGGAGAGAGAGAGAGAGAGGGGTGTGTGTGTGTGTGTGTTAGAGGAGTGGTGATGTTAATTTTGTTATTATTTTCTTAATTGTATTTTGTTGCTGAACTGGGTTTCATGGGATAGTTGGACGTGCCTGTCTGTCTGTTTTTGCATGTCTGTCTCTCTGTCTGTCTGTCTCTGTGTGTCATCTACGTTGTGTCTTAGCGCCATTCTGCCTCCTCATCTTCACTCGTAGTCTTCTTTGAATTTGTTAGCGCTTTACATGCCTTTTCTTATGAGAATAACTTAAAATAATAATACATGGTAAATTATATTTCACTGTTCTTGTTTTCATCGTACGCCTGTTCAAATATTGTTGATAATTATTGTCTTTTTTTATACATGTATGGCTATTCCTGTGATCTATTTGTCATTTCGAAATTGTATAAAGAATGATTTGCCTGTACAAAGTCTGGTGGGGATATGATAATTGTTTCCTGTAATTGAAATATGTCTACCTTTACTAGGATATTTGAACAATTCTAAGCAAACCCAGTTACACAAAAGAAGTGAAATCATTCCTAGAATAAAAGTTAAGTATCTTCAATGCTTGTCAAGTCTACAATAGTAGCTGGTGGAACACACCTCAGAGATATCGACCCAGATTCAGATAAGAGACCAAACTCGTTTCTTTACTTGTACCCCCCCCCCCCCCCCACACACACACACACCCCACACACCCACCCCACACACACCGCACCTATTCCACCGTCTGCATGTTCAGTCTTTTCCGTTCTGGAATCCAGGCCACAGACAACAGAGGTTCCATCGGGGTCGGCTGATTGATGTCTCAGTCCAATGTCCAGCCAGCACGTGCATATAGGGAAGAGGGGGTGGGCAGTATATGGGCAGTCTCCATAACACCATGTTCAGACAGCAGTAGTCTGCACACATATTATTGACACGCGCTTTCCTAGTGATTGAAAACCAATCATAAGATGGATAGTCCACTGGAGAATTTTCAATCGGAGTTGAAACTTTTTTTGTCTGGCTATTTGTTTGATTCTTCCTATGAGACTATAAACCAGGACCTGTGTGCGAACCCACTCAGACCATCTTGTGCACTCGTTAAAACCTTTTCCCCTTTTAGTCATTGTGTGCCGGTGGGGAAGGATGACAAAACTGACAAAACGGCATACACATGGGGGATGGATATAAAAAAAAGCACAGGATTGCTTATTTCATTATCCTCGCATGAAAAGGAATTTAAAAAACTGTACTATGTCTTTGATATTTTACCGAAACTTCCCTTTCTTGGCTTTGATGGCCCTGTTCTGCAGATTAGTTTTATAAGAATTTTTCTACACTTTACCGTATCTTCACTTTATTGGAAAAGCTTCGAGCGTGATTATCAATTGGATGGGTGACCGTTTGCGCGCCTTTGCTTTAGTACAGTTGGCCCAGTTCACCCAGCTGTAAATGGGTACCTGCCCTCTTTTGGGTCAGGGAAGGTGAAGCGGCGAGGGAGAAGAGATAGGCGCCGCCCTGAACATGATAGCTCGTAGAGAAGCTGTGGTCTCTGGCGCCTCACTATCCTACGACTACGCAGGTTACGGGACACGTTTACCTTTACCTCTGGTTTCCGTAGCCGACAAAAGTCTGACATGATCTGTAGGATATCTAATGTGCGTATATGATTCTCTGCACGTCTAAAGGAATAAAGGTACTGCCAAGTCTGCACTTGAAGCTGACCTGGGAGATCTTAAAGTTGCCCAAACTTAATTCACCAGACACCACCAAGATTGGAGCCCAGAACTTCACGGAAATCAAACGGTCTTAAAACACACTCGGCTATAGCGACCCTGTTTTTGCACTGCGATCAATGATGATGAAGAGATGTACTGATGATGCTATGGAAGTGCACTAGCAATGAGAATACTTCAGAGGCTTTCTATGCTTTCTGTGCTTTTTATATCCCAGCATCAACTGGTCCTCAGAGATACTGACTCTGCAGAGTGGGTCTGGTACCGTGGCAACACTCTAAAAATCACATCCGTATAGTGGATGTATCTCAGCTATGTGGTCCCTGGACTTCCCAATGAGCCCAAAGCAAATTCACTCTGGGTAAGATACAACTAAACTCAAATTTGTTGTTGTTGTCTTGTGATGTTTAAACTGCTTAGCATTTCAGCCAGGAATGCAATATGCCTAGAAATGCGTCACATCAGCTGATTAACGTATTGAATATTTTGGTCGTAATATTCATAAAAGTTATATCAGAGCAAGTCTGGAAAGTTTCCATGAAGTAATATACCAAAGACATAGCAACAGGACACCGCTGGCATGACGTAACACGTGCTACAGCCTCCACAGAAAGTTTCCCAGTGGACTATCCATCTCCCTTTGTCAGTCCCCGGTGAAGTGTGTGTCAATATGTGTGCAGACGACTGCCGTCTGAACAAGGCATTAGGAAGGCTGTTCAGGTCCTCTCAGTCCCCGTTCACATATGCACGTGCTTAGTTCTTCAGCCCAAGACATCAAATACACTGGTCTGATGTAAAGCCCGTTGTCTGTTGCCCGATGTTCTGAAAGGAAATGTCTGAGCATACACAATGGGGATGGAGGGGAGGAGGTGGGAGTGGTAGAAGTGGGGGTAGAGAAGGGACTATCAGCAAGGGAGCTTATCTGAAATCGATATTGGCTGATATCCTGAAAATGTATTAAGCCAGCCACAGAGTGTTCATACATCGAATAGAACTCTGGTGCAGAAACTGATTGTTTTCCTGATTCTAAAAACCTTAAATATGCTAATCTTTGTGCACTGTTTGTAGCTAAATTAGAATGGCAGACTACAAACAGTTGAGAATGAAAATACTATCAACACAGAGGTCTTAGAAATAAAATCATTTGCAGTGAATTTTGACGTTAACCAATGGAATCATGTGGAAAGTGACATTGAAAAACCTATGGTTTTAAAGTTCACCTGTTGCAGTTGCATTGTTTAAGAGCAAATGGATTTTGAGAAATAAAAGAATCAGCAATTGATTTTGAAAATCTACTATGGTTATATATTTGTTGTGCACAGCATATGTATTATAGAATATTGACTTTCTTACGAAATAATCTTTGGAGTTGACTTAACAGTGTGTAAGAACCCCATATCTATCTATCTATCTATCTATCTATCTATCTATCTATCTATCTATCTATCTATCTATCTATCTATCTATCTATCCATCCATCCATCCATCCATCCATCCATCCATCCATCTATCCATCTATCTATCTATCTATCTATCTATCTATCTATCTATCTATCTATCTATCTATCTATCTATCTATCTATCTATAATTATGATAGTTTAATAGTGTGATCGGCATCTGTTTCAAGCTGTAATAACCGAGTTTGCTGCAGAAATTCCCCTTTTATCACCACAGAAATGCTAATTGTCTGTGACTCAGAGCTTTTGGTTTCCTTTCCATCCAAAGTTCTCTACAGTAGACATTAATTTGATTTTTTTTGTCTCTCTTTGCTAGCTAGTTACTATAACACTAAGCGTTATTTACCTGTCTAGGATGCTATGGTGAGAACAATAGGTATGTGTTACGGGAACAGACTACACAGGAGAAACATGCTTACATTAAACAATTATAGAAATAACGACATTAATAGCAGCAGCATTCATTCATAACGAAATGATAGATACAACAAATGCGAATAATGTGTTAGAACCAAGAGTAGCTTTTCTTTAAGAAAATGAATTGCTGAAGAACTACGTAGCCTATAAGAGTCACTAAGGGATATTTTTGGATCTATGATTACTGCTGTCCACATCCAAAGCTTTAATGATCACAATGGGAATCACCAGCAGCAGCAGCACCATCAATCATAGCAGCAGAAGAGAAGCAATGGCAGTGGCTCAGATGACAGCTATATCTTCAACATTTAAGTTATTATCCTCAAGGGGGCGGGATAGCTCAGTGGTCAGAGCGCTCATTTTCTCCGAGTCAAGTTAAGCAGCGTCGAGTGTGGTTACCATTTGGGTGACCGTTTGCGCGCCTTGGCTTCAGCATAGTCCCCTAGTTCAGCTGTAAATGGGTAGGCCTACCTTCCCTCTGTAGGGTCAGGAAAGGTAAAACAGCGAGGGAGAGGAGATGGGTGCCACCCTCATTATGCTGGCCCCTGGAGAAGCTGAGGTCTCTGATGCCTCGCTCTCCTATGATCACAAATGTTATGGGACACCTTTACTTATCATCAAGGATCTAGAAGTAGACAGAACGTGAAGGAGTCGGAACAGTAGCAGCAGCAGCAGCAGCTAAATTAGCATTAACAGCATTAACAGCACCTGCAGAAGTGGTTGCGGCAGCAGCAGCTACAGAAACCTAAACATCACCAATACAACAAAATTAGCATATTTGGCTACAGCAAAAACAACGGTTTGTTGTATAATTTACTTCAGAAGCAGTCTTCGACTGATAATCTATAATCATAATAACGTGAGTTGCAAAAACCTATAGAAGTAAGAAACAGTTTGGTTTGGGTGCTATTCTTTTAGTACGAGACCATAAACCGAGGTGCCTTTTGTTACACACTATCATCTAGCACATGTAAAAGAATGCACGGTAACAAGAAAGTTGTCCCAGGCAATTTTCTGTAGAAAAAGCCACTATAGTATAGTAGAGAAACAAATGCATTTTTTGCGGACAGGAAAAAGAAAAAAAAGAATGGGTGGCGCCGCTTTTCGGGGGACGCACTCTCGCCACAGAGAGCGGCCAGAATTGCTACGTAGAGAAATCTGCCGTGACTTAAAGTGGTATCAAATGGAATGAAATATGAAAAATATTTCTGGAAGTAACATCTGTTACCGTGAGGCATTATAACTGTTGTCAACCATCCTGATCATGTTACATGCTGTTTCTGTGGTTGTTTTTGTCATGTCATTAATGCTGTCTTTACTATCCTGAACAAAGTAATGCACAGCATGTCTGGAGACATGAACTATTCTGGATTTTAGATTGCTGCTGTTGATATCGTAAAAGAAAGGGGGAAGTGATACAGGACTGTAATCACAGGTCTGTTGTTTACCATGTCTGCCTTTGCAGATGGTGTTTTTAGCCGTTTTTAGCATGGCCTTAATGACTGTACTTGTGTTCTGAAGTCTGAAAAAGTCGGCCGAGGTCAGCAAGCAGACATCCTGTAGAGTTAGAAGCACAGAAAAAACCAAAGAGTATTCATTTTATTCAATTGGGAATGATAAGAAGAATGCGAAGAAGAAGGGAGAATGCGAAGTAGAAGAAGAATGCGAAGAGAAGAAGAATGCGAGAGGAAGAATGAAAGAATGCGAAGAAGAAGTAAGATAAGAAGAAGAATGAAGAAGAAGAGAGGAGAAGAGAAGAAAAGAAGAAGAAGAAGAGAAGAAGAAGAAGAAGAAGAGAAGAAGAAGAAGAAGAAGAAAGAAGAAGAAGAAGAAGAAGAAGAAGAAGAAGAAGAAGAAGAAGAAGAAGAAGAAAAAGGGAGGAGAAAGAAGAAGAAGAAGAAGAAGAAGACGAAGAAGAAGAAGAAGAGAAGAAGAAGAAGAAGAAGAAGAAGAAGAAGAAGAAGAAGAAGAAGAGATGAAGGAGAAGAGAAGAAGAAGAAGAAGAAGAAGAAGAAGAAGAAGAAGATAGAAGAAGAAGAAGAAGAGAAGAAGAAGAAAGAGAAGAAGAAGAAGAAGAAGAACAACAACAACAACAACAACAACAACAACAACAACAAGAAATTCGCGTCAATAGCAGTGGCAAATATGATTTTTTTCATACGGTATTGGATATGCATCTGTTGTATATACTCAACTACGTTTTTCGTTTCTGTGATTTTTAACGGTAGGTAGTTCAAGAATGAAGTGGCAATGAGCGAGCGATGATGATGTGGAACAGGGCGAGATGTCCCAGTGTCATTATAGTAATGTCTCTTTTTTGTTTGTTGTGCATTGAAATTATGTGACAGAAAATGTATTGCAAAACAGTGAATGTAAACCTAATTATCATTGTTATACTTTTGTAAACATACCAAAGTAATTCGTATGAGACTATAAACCGAGGCCTCGTGTGCAATCGCAGGCAGAACATCCTGCATATACCTT
Organism: Stramonita haemastoma; assembly: GCA_030674155.1. Taxonomy (NCBI): domain Eukaryota; kingdom Metazoa; phylum Mollusca; class Gastropoda; order Neogastropoda; family Muricidae; genus Stramonita; species Stramonita haemastoma. The sequence goes on along the minus strand of CM060327.1, from coordinate 16,581,180 downwards.
AAAAAGTGAACCCGTTCCGTCTTTCGCAAGAGCAGGTCATTGTGTGCGTGTAGGAGTGGATAACCGCAAACTAAACTAATAAAAACCAGCATTCACACAGCTGTCATATTTAGACACCATCTCTAAGAAAAAACTGGGGAGCTGGAGCCCCCAAGGTGGTTTTGGGCTGTAGGCCTATGTGGCAACGTTCTGGCGGCTCCTGTGATGGCACTGGAACCAGGCGTATTGGCGATTGCCTTTCCGGTGGATCATTCCAGCGACTTTTGAGAGGTGGATTCTGCTGCATGGGTAACAGCTTGCTCTACATACTTACTTACCCAGGCTTTATGCTCTAGAGCCTAAGGCACAACTCCATAGTTTTCAAAGACTCACGGATGCCGACTACTGAAGCAAATCGTTTTTTCTTTTAATGCAGCTACCTGATTAGCTCACTGTTAAAATCTTTTAAAGTTATTTTTGCTTATTCTTTTATATTGAGGAAAATGGAATATGTACTCATGTGTACTTCTACATCCAGTCCCCGTGTGTACTCAATTAAATTGTAAATTTTGTCATCCATTACCCCCAACACACAAAGTCCAAGTCTTCCGAAAAGCGGAAAGGGTTTTAACGTTCCGGGTACGTTTGCACACGGGACCTCTTTGTGAGCTTGAGCATTTGGCAAAGCCTAACATCTAAAGCCTTACATTAAATAGCTGTGAACAAGTTCTAATCCTCTCAGGATCGATAGCAGCAGCGACATGCATGAGTGCTTTTCATAGATCTTTAACATCAGAGGCTTTTGGAATTGACGGACACTGTACACTGAGAGAAATAATGATACCAGCATGGCGTCACGGTTCTGCAGCTAAGGCTCTGTTGATTGATTTATTTTCAGTGTTCAGCTAGGTGTGGTTATATGGTTTGGTTTTACAGTTTAGCTAGGTGTGGCTACGTCAATACACATGCCCATTCAGGGACACTGATAGACGCTACAGTCCATTGTGAAGTGACAAGGACAGTAATCAATATTTTAATCGTAGGAAGTGGCGACCATGCTGTAATTAAGATGTGTTTAAGAAAAGAGCTAATTTGTTAGCCATACATTTCCGACATTTTCTGGCCAGTACTCTATCGCACTGCATAAAGGTAGTTGTCACATTGAATACATTTACACCGGTACCAGCTTAACTGACAGTAAATGTCTAGAAACTAAATGTCTAACACTTGCAGCAGTCAGATAGCAAAAAGTAGTCTGACTAGACACAGCAGTGCCATAAGATGTCGTAGTTTCAGTGATGGATGATATGATCGCCAATATTGTTTCTGCTGTTATGATGGTGTTAATGTTGCTTTCTGTAATAATGTTTTGTTGTTGTTATTTTTGTTACTGTTACTGCTGTTTCTCGAATTACTGCTGTTGTTTTTGTGTCCATTTGTACTTTTATTTGGTTACATCACTGCTGCATTGTTCTTACTCTTCATGTTATAGATGTTTTTGCTGCTGCTAGCTGTACAGCCGATGACATTACCAGTGATGTGTCTGGTTTATATATTGCATGTTGATATTGCTTGTTGCAGCAACTTCTAAAATCAGGGCAAAGGATATCAAACAGACAGAAAAAGCAGTAATAACTAAAACATACACCATACATCAGATGACAACAGCGTCTACAATAGCAGACTGTTCTGCCATCCTCCTCTGTAACTTACACCATGGCTGTGAAGTGTGTCATAACTACAGCTGACAGAAATAGCTCTCATTTCCACCATCGAACCTCCAAGAGCTCATGGACTATTCATAGCCAGCAACAATAGCCTACGTGTCTGCTTAGGGACTGTAACTGGAACAAAAATGTCCTCTCTCATCCTTTACTTTTTTCTGCAATCTCAGAATCCCCCTTCCTGGTAAACGTGGGACATGATTTGATGGTTCCCGTGTCATTGGTAGTGCTGGTCCAAATCAAGTTCAAAGACGGGTTCTTCTCTCCAGTCACGTGCTCTGTTACCTGCTGACTATGGTATGATTCACTCTATATGGGTGCTAGTTGTAGTATGTTTGTGCTGGCGTGAATGTTGTTTGTTATCCCACATCAAACTGTATCATGTTGTGGCAATCTGGGACTTGTCTGCTAGTTTATAAAATTTCTCTTCTTTAGTATGTGCCATGAAGTGCTCAGTCTGACTACACTTCTATACTATTTGTTTTGACTCAATGAATCTGTAATCATGCCAACACATCCTCATCCTAACTGTTAAAAGGAACACTAAATGGCGTTTTCTATGAGACCGCTAGCTGGCCGTGGGAGGCCTGCAACCGCTACAAAGTTCCTTCAATGATGATTAGAGATGCCTGTTTTGATGTGATAGACAAAGGGTGCTTCTAACTGAGCCCTGAAATAAAGTGGGTAATAACTTCATTATTCCGCCAGACAGAATAAGACATTCATCTTAGACTAGTGATGATCACGACATATTCTTAGCCGAGTTTTCTATACCCCATAAATCTTCAGTCTTTAACTTACAAAGGCATCAAGTAGAGTAAGCTTTTAAAGGGAAAAAAACTAAGACCACTTACCCAATAGGTCGCATGAACCGCCAAATCAGGAATATTTATATGGCTTTGCATCTGATAATAAACACAATGAACATTCCCTAATGATCCATTTAGAGTTGAGACTATGATGTGGTGTTTTATGCTGCCTTGTATTACACAGTCCAACAACAACGAGGTCATTAGATGTACAAATACGATGCTGGTTAAATAATGTTATAGGGATAATGTAGTGGATCCGATCTTCAACACTTACGTCAAGTTGGTCCTGCTTTACAGCTCAGAAACCTGATAATTAGCAAAGACCAACACCCACCATCTTCCTGTTGGTGATTGAGGGAATAATGTGACAGGCCACAACAGGCAGGATAACTGGCATACAGTGGACCTTCACGAAGCAGCTGGAAGACCTGGACTTTGTAGATGACATCAGCCTTCTCTCTCACAGGCACCAAAACATCAAGAGAAGCTATAACATGTTGCAGATGAAGCTGAAAGGATAGGCTCATGACCCACAAACAAACCTTGGTTCAAACCACCACCATGACATCAGTTCAAGGGGATTTGTCCCATGGTGCTACCATCACTGACTACACAACCAAGAAATCCTTCAGATGAGGTTATGACTCAAGGCCCTGTGTGCTAACTTTTGTAGAATATGACGCACAAACGATTAACCTGCTCTATATTTTGGAACAACATATTATTTATTATTTATTTATTTTATTTCGATGATAATGAAATAAGCACACAAGTGCTTTTGTTTTACATTCAGTTCCCATGTGTATGCAGTTTTTGTATTTTTGTCATCTGTTCCCACTGGCACAGTGGCCTACTCTTCCAAATATTACAAATAGGCACAATATTCCCTATTAACACAAATAACCCTTGTTTAGCACGGTGTCTAAATTCTGATGCAAAACACCAGCCGACAGACTTATCTCCCTTATTCACTTGGGTGTGGACATATCAGAATATTGAAACAGCCTAGTGTGTTGATCATTTCACAGTTCTTCACTGATCACTGCAGAATGAGCAAAGATTTATTTGCCTCTGGGAGTGGCGATACTGCCATCATTATTTTGTCTGAAGAAGCGATTAATACATTACCAGTGCACTTTTCAACAGTGTTACAAATACCTTGTTGTAAGCTGATTTGTTCTTGGTTTTCAATAGGTGTTTGATTCAGAATTAGTTTAAGCCAGATGTTGTTAATCTTAATTAGAATAAGAATCTTAATGAGACTATGAAAGAATGTTAAGCTTTTTAGTCCACATTGATAAATTTTGTTATTCAGAAAGGTATAACATATGGACTGTTTGTGAATTCGAAATAGATGTTAAACAACACCACACATTTGAAGAGCTAATGGTCTGAAAAATAACAATGATCTCCTACTAGCATTCTTATGAGAACTGGACTTTTTACATATAGGTGAAAGCATTAGCTGTATGCAGATGCTGTTCTTTTGAAAAAGATTAAATGTGAAGTGGTGTGAGAACAGGATTAAGCATACATGAAGAGATTCAGGCCAACAAGAAAAAAAACCAGCATAGATAGTGGTAATCTCTAGTTACCAAACCGTTATTCAAGCAAAGAGAAAAACAATAAAAACAAAGACATGCATGGCTCCCTACTGCAGGGCATGCTTCCCTCAGGGGGACAGTCAGACCACAGTTCACAAAGAGGAACCATTTGCAGCAACAAAATCATCACACGAGTGGATGGGAAAACACAGTAAATAACTCAGTACCCTGGGGTACCCTAAGAGCAAGAGAACTGGGGCAATGTTTATTCTGGCTGACTGATATACACTTATACATATTATTAAGGTGTAGTATGAACTTCCTGAAAACTGTGTTTCTGTGTCAGATTCAACTTTGATGTCTTTTCAAGCCTGATGTTGTCGAATATATGCTTCAATAAAATTTTACTATTGCAGTTGCAATAGTCACTGGCATCCATGCACAGCAAAGGATGGCAGTTCCTCCTGTGTATTTGCTGCAACTGTTTTAATGCCGTTCCTGTTATCGGTTTTCTGTAGAAGAAATTCTTGATGAAAGTAATCATTTTTAGGAATTGTTTACATGTCTGCTGTTCTAAAGTATTCAAATGATTTGGTCAAGAGATCTCATCTTTGGCACTTTAGCTTTGTTCTACCTTTGCACATAAGTGTAGAAATTTAGGGAGGGGTAGGTGTACCCTGAGTGAGTGAGTCAGGAGATGTTCAGTGTGGGTAATCCCAATGGTGTTAAGCTGGGAAATGTGCAACATCCAAATTAATCTTGTTAACTGCACATTTTCTGCAATTTCTGAGCTTGATTGATGCTGAAAAATGGCCAACAGGCGAACAGAGTAAAGCACCATGACTTAATTTCAAGCCTAGCTAGATTTGTTTCAGAACTATCATTACTTTTTCATTATCAATAACCATAATGCAAACAACCTACCCCCTATTGTTATGATTTTATAGCCACTGTAAATCACCTTACATAATATCTTTGGCTTGTATATCAGCGTGCCTTAAGTTTTAACAGTTTTTTTCCCTGATTTTGCTATCATCTGCTATCAATGGATGTTAAATTCATAAATGTTCTACACATTATTACACAGTTATCATTATTTTGATATTCCAAAAAAAATAGTGATATAGTAGTGTGCACTCACTCAAACACACACATACACAACACAAACATGCGCACACACACACACACACACACACACACACACACACACACACACAACGACAACAACAACAGTACCAACAACTAGAAACATACACACAAAAAGAACAACAGCCAAAACCTAAACACCAAGCCTGGTATGTAAATAAAAAGAAGCATCTCTAAATATAAGTACACAGAGCCCTACTTAACATACTAAGGCAGAAACACTATGAACTAGATACTGGTCATAGCTTGCCAATAATTATGTATCACAGTACAGTACAGTACAGTACAGTACAGTACAGTACAGTACAGTACAGTACAGTACAGTACAGTACAGTACAGTACAGCACAGCACAGTACAGAACAGCACGGCACGGCACGGCACGGCACAGCACGGTACAGTACAGTACAGTACAGTACAGTACAGTACAGTACAGTACAGTACAGTACAGTACAGTACAGTACAGTACAGTACAGTACAGTACAGTACAGTACAGTACAGTACAGTACAGTACAGTACAGTACAGCAGAGAATACCAGAAAAGACATCGGCAAACAAAAAGAGGCAGCACTCCTGTGAAACACATCCCACCTTACTCAATCAGCCATGGAGTCAGGTGACAGGAAACAGGAAGCAGTCTCTGAAGGGGATGGAACAGGGACAAACACTGACCCTGGCCCCATTCTGCTGTACCCAACTTATCAGGGCAGATACAGGAGGGGAGGGGGATAGAGACATAAAGATGATTGAGAGATATTCCTTGTTCTTTTTATAGCCTTGAAGCAGACACAGCAGCCGTTATAAACGGCTTAGACCAGGCGATAAACCTGTGCTGGCGCCATTACCTCACTGAAAGAGAGAGAGAGAGAGAGAGAGAGAGAGAGAGATGAGAGAGAGAGAGAGAGAGAGAGAGAGAGAGAGAGAGAGAGAGAGCGAGAGAGAGAGAGAAGAGTAAGAGAAAAGAGGATAGTCTAAGATCATACAACCACGCTGTAAAATAAAATAGATGATGCCAGAACAGTCTGCAGCTAAAGATAAGGTAAAAAGATAGAACAGGATAGTTTGATAATAAGAAAAAATGAATACCGTCTTACGTTGCACGTTCTTGATCATATATTACCTTTTATCAACAGTAACAATAAAAAACAAGAAGATACTTTTAAGATCAGTACGTTATTATCTCAAAAAACTCTTTGCAAATTAATTCCTTTACACAAGCAAATTACAGCAGTTTTGCCTCTACCCAAGGCAGTTTGTTCAGTTTTCAAAAGCTAACCAGCCACCTTGGTTCAGTGTTCAGCGCCTTGGGTTTCAGACTGGAAGGTGGCAGGTTCAAATCCCATAAGACTGATAGGACATTTTTGGACTCAGCCCAGTTCCTACCCAGAGTGAGTTTGCTATGGGCTCAATCGGAATATTTTGACGACATAATTGTTATGTGCTTCATCCGTTTTACTAATTCGATTCTGAGTGTTGTCTTAAAATGATGCGTTCCCTATGGACTTCTATGCCAGAGGATGCGACATAACAAATCAGGCAATGGGCTTGGGCGAGAATTTGAAATGAGCGGTGTAAGAACATCAGAACAAGACTATCACAGAAGACGGGCAGCAAAATGAAATCTGCAAAAGCTGTTTTCTCATGAAAGGCTAATAGAGATCAGCACTGCAAGGCCTATCATTAGGCTGCCACCAGCGCAAGGGGAGAACAAGACAAATCTGTCAGCTGATAATTATTTCTCTCCCGAGACTGGGCGCTGTGATAATATTGCGTTATTGGTACTAATGGCTGGCGTCTTCGAGTTTAATCAGCACTTGATGGTGAATTTTGATCAATGCATTTTAGATGAGTGGCTGCTAGAATTAGGTTCTAGTAATATATTAGCACAAAGGCAGGCACACACACATTTACACACACACACACACAATTTACAGACACACACGCGCGCACGCGCGCGCGCGCACGCGCATAAACACACAGAGGCAGGGTAATCAGCCAGGTCTGACATGCCCACAGCACGCAGCCTGAAAAATGGAGTGCAACCGACTTTCTCTAAATCCCATTTCTGTCTATATACAGATATCAATTTTTATACACTGTCAGGCCAGCAGCTAGGGGAGACATTGACACGTAGCTCCCTGCCTGCTGTGATCTGATGGTATACAGCTGATTACCTTTCAGATTTTCTTCTTTTTTCCATTTTATTTCAAGGATAATGTAATAAGCTTTCGTGTGATTTTTTTTACATCCAGTCCCCGTGTGTACGCAGTTTTAGAAATTTTGTAATCCGTTCCCATTCGCACACAATGGCCTACGATTCCAAAAAGCGGAACGGTTTTTACCTTGTGCGCAAGATATTCTGCGTGTGTTAACACGGGACCCAGGTTTATAGTATCATCAAAAAGAGTTTAGGGGGAGTGATGTCGGCACTGATGTTAACTCCAGAGCAAAAACTCTCTTGAATAAGATTCGAAGATATCAGCAGCAATGGCAGCTTGACTGAGGAATCGTACTGGGTTAAACCCCTACCCTGGGTGAGTTTTCAACTCTTTGTTCCTTTAAAAATTTTCTTTGTAATCCCCGGCAATTACCAGAACGTATGCAGGCAGTCTGGAAGCTAACGCACTGATTATCATGAGACTGCTGCAACAGAGGCACCAACCAGAGTCTTAATTTCACGGCACAATCACTAGTCTAATGAGGATGATCATGGAAATATTGGGAAAATTGTACTTTAAGGTAGTATTTGACCACATCAGTGACATGATTTATGGCTTAAGTATTGGTATTATAAAGATGGTGATACACATTCTAGGAAGGTTAGGGTAGAACCGTGACTGCATCAGAGAAATGCTTTTTTTAGGGGGCATAATGATTGGTTTGATTGGGATGATGATACGAATGTTAGAAATAATTATGACTGTGTCAGAGACATGTTTTAACGACAAAATAATGGGTCTTATGAAGATGGTATTTAAACTGTGACGAAAGTCCAGGTACGTTGACTGCGTCACTGACATTTTTATGGATTAATTCTATGCTTACTATCATAATATATCCAGGAGTCAATCGGACCACAGGGATACAGACACCTGCAGTATTGGACAGGTAGTTTGAGCAACACTCCTAAAATCGCATCTTCAAAGTGAACGAAGCTCGATTGTATTGACAACGATCCCAAAGGTAATTTACTATAAGTAGGAGCAGGCCGAAGTCCGCTAAAATTCCTGTGACTATCATGGGATTTAGGCCCGCGACTCTCAAAGTCCCTTAGCAACAACGCTTAACACCGCGCCATGGCGGCTGGTTCTTCTCACTATCTTGTCCAGACTTTAGTTTCCTTACCATCTTGTTCAAACTTTAGTTTCGTAACAAATCTTGTTCATACTTTAGTCTTCTTACCCTCTTGTCGAGACTTCAGTCATTGTCCCTACATATGGACTACAAGTAGACAGGAAAGTGGCAGGAGGAAGTTTCCATTCAGACAGTACAATACCAGTGGCGGTCTCTGGAGCAAAGCTCTGTCAGCCAACACGGCAGCCTGTCTTGTCCCTCATCAGCACTACACAGAAGAGCAAGGAAGGTAAACTTACAGAAAAGTGAAAGTCATGTCAAAGCAAACAGTGGCTGGGAAATCTCAAAGGCTAGAATATGAGTTAAGTTTTCGAGATCTGAACAAATATTGAGGAGTCGTGGACTTTAACTATAATACCTTTGCCCTAGATTCAACGTGGGTACTCACTTAGGTCCTCTGCAAATCTTTTCAATCAGACTGTTTTGTAAGATTCAATAAGTGAAGGCACACAACCCTGTTTGTGTTGCACTTTGACTAAGACCAATGGAGTCATGTAGGTAATGGGTGGGTGCAAAGTTCGCTTGCCAAATCAATGTTCGTTGAATGTCTGTAGGGGCAGATAGTAGAGCCTGTAAAAGATGGGTCGGTGCCTTTGTTTTACCTAGAACATATAATCTTTTGTTACTTATCATACATCTGTTGTCTGTATTTCGCTAAAGAGCACATCAGGTAAGTTGAAGGCAACGATGGCATAAAGACAAGCAGCAAGCTATTTGCGCAATTTTTTATTTTATAATGCAATATTCAGTTTGATCATATAGATACTTCAGCATGCAGAGTTTTCCCATGCACTTCAAACGATAATTTCCCCATGGGAATGTCAGTATAAATATCATCCCATCTTCTAAAAAATCCTGTGCTAGGAATTCCTTCCTTTCTGTCCCTCTCTTTGTTTCTGCCTTGTTCCTTGTCTTGCTGTAACCCCTTTCTTGTTTTATTATTTACCTTTTGGGTCCATTCTCCTGTATCTTTCTAAAGAGCTCACAGAAAACTCACTCTGAGCAGAAGCCAGTCGGAGTCTGAGGAGACCCTAAGACTTTTCTGGGGTTTGAACCCACAGACTTCTAGTCTGGAACCTATCGGTGTTCTAGAGGTAACATGCCTGCCTAGGAACCAAAAAGCCCGGTTAGCAGTGTGAGGTGGTTCCATCCCCGTTTGGGTACAAAGCTTTTACCCTAGCCATTAAATCATGATTGATGGTCTGGTGGCTAGTCTTTTGGATGAGAAAATAAATCGTGATCCCGTGTGTTACACAAAAATTATCTAACACACGTAAAAGGACCCACGGTAACAAGAGAGTTTTCCCTGAAAAAAAATCTGAAGAAAACAGCCACTTGGATAGGGAAAAACATTCACGTGCAGATGGGAAAAGAAAAAAGAATTATGGATAGCGCTGCTCTTGTGGCTACGCGCTCTCCAGGGAAGAACAGCCCGAACTTCACGTAGAAAATCTGTCGTGACCTAAAATTGTATAAATAAAAAATAAAATGAATACAATGACACCTCTGCCATGGCGGATAGCCATGATGAACATTTTGATTGACGACAAAAACAAAGGTGATATGATATTTGAATAGAGCTACGTATTAGTTTTCTTCAGATTAAGCTGTTTAAAAAGATACTTTATGAAACGCAACATATTGAAGCAAAGTCAGAAGTATATTAACTGTGAACAGGTTATTGCTGACTGTCTGCTGACTGGAGTATTAAAATTCAAATTCAAATACTTTACTATCTCAAAGACAGAGAAATTCAGGCATGTTACAGGCCATACATTAAAAAATCAGTAAGCATGTAAACAGTGTATCAGGATATACATACCACAACACAGATTCCGTAGCTTCAGCTGCGAGTTTTAAATGGAAAAAAATAGTATGGCATTTCATACCACTGCAGATTGAAAAAAGTGCCATATAGTTGAAGGTTTACATGTAAATAGTCTTCCTAAATCTGTTCGTCTATAACTGGCGTTATTGTAATTGCTTACTTTATTTCTAGTGCACCTCCGATTTGTTTCATGAAATAAAATTTTGTTTATAACCATTTTGAACGAAGGGGCAATTGCTACATATCTAATGTGTACAGTATTCCTCAAATGTTGCATTTAACACAAAAAACCCTTTACAGCGAAAAGCATATCAGTAGACTAGGTACGGCTGTACAAAAAAAAACCCCACAAAACTGACAACGTGAGAATAATCATCTATGAATATCTTTACACAAAACTTGTAAATTGACAACGTGAGAATAATCATCTATGAATATCTTTACACAAAACTTGTATGTACATGTCAAACTGAACTCAATGGATGACAGCATGATAAAATCAATAGATAGGTCTAAACCAGCAACCAACCAGCCAGCCAACCATTCAGCCAACCAGCCAACCAGCCATCTAGCTAATGAATGAGCAAACCAACCAACCAATCAACCAACTAACCAATCAATCAAAAGCAATCAACCAGTCATCTGACCAACGGTTCCAAATGCAAAGCGATAACATAAGCCCACAAAAAGAAACTGATGCATCAATAATGCACAGAAGAGCATGGAGACGATTGATGATGTAAAATATTAATCAACCAAACAAACCAAGGTGGCCTTTCAATCCAGAAAGCTCTCAGAAGAAAGAAGATGATTGGATGATGGGTGACAATTCTCTTCCTCCCATCCAATCATGTTCATTGTCTCTGACACTGATGGCAGGGCTGTGGATATCCTGTTCCTTGCCTGGCAGTAGAGTCCATGCCTGTTTTGCATAACTGCTCAAGCGATAGATGTGTATGTTAGTCTGAAGGTCAGAGTCCATGCCTATTTTGCATAACTGCTCAACCAATGGATGTGTGTGTTAGTCTGAAGGTTAGAGCTCATGCCTGTTTTGCATAACTGCTCAACCAATGGATGTGTGTGTTTGTCGGAAGGTCAGAGTCCATGCCTGTTTTGCATAATTTCTCTACCAATGGATGTGTGTGTTAGTGTTAAAAGTCAGACTGATCTACCGTTTCTTCTGTTTTTATTGATGGCATATGCAAAGACGTAGAAAAAGAAAATCATAGTCTGCACACCATGCCGATCGTTTGGATAAGAAAGTAAACTTATAGAATATTATTGTTTGTAGGATAGAATAATTGTTCATAGTATTCTTATGACTGCTTTACTTTTCTCATCAGCTGCCTATCACCATCACAAGCACCACTGCAATCAACACTAACTACTACAACATAATATGTCTGCAACAACGATAAACAACAAAGACAACACAGATCAGGTAAAAATAATATCTAGCAAGAAATACAGTGACTGTTTAAGTATAAGAACTGTGATTGTAATGTTTCACTTTTCCCCATGTGAACAGCAGGGTAAAGGTACTTCCCCTTCCTTCCTTCCTTCCTTCCTTCCTTCCTTCCTTCCTTCCTTCCTTCCTTCCTTCGTTCCTTCCTTCCTTCTTTCCTTCCTTCCTTCCTTCTTTCCTTCCTTCCTTCCTTCTTTCCTTCATTCCTTCCTTCCTTCCTTCCTTCCTTCCTTCTTCTTCCTTCCAGAGAGAGAGAGAGAGAGAGAGAGAGAGAGAGAGAGAGAGAGAGAGAGAGAGAGAGAGAGAGAGAGAGAGAGAGATCATCAATACAAATCTGAACATGCAGGAAACGCAAAGTAGAAATCCGCTGAACCCACACTAACCCAAACATTTACAAACCGGTTATCCTCGGTAAAGGCCAGGAAACGCTTCCTGGAACAGAACTGGTCTTTGAAGTTGACTACACGAGAGCTGTCAATTATCCTCCTCTCAACCAATCAGGTTCAGTGTTTCTCAGGGTCATTGGGGACTTGTACACTTTCTGTTCCTGTCCGTGATTCTCTGTCTGGCGGAAACTATAATGGCTGTTGTCTGTACGCAGACTATCTAGTTTACCCGGGTGATTAAAAGCAGCATTTTTAAAATTTTATTTTTACAAATGAAGACAATCCTAGCTCTATGTCAGCTATTTCGCTTGGGTGGCTTGATGGAAAAGAAGAAAACGCTTTGCTTATTCAATACAATCAAGAATTTACAAACAAACCGATGACATAATTGTTACGTTAAATAAGCGTTGTTGGTTCTATCGAAAGAGACAATACAAGCGCAAAAGAACGGAGATATAATGATAAATCGATTACCTATATCAGTTACACGAAATTTGGCGTGGACACTGCAGATGAATGATAATTATTATATTCAGGCACCAGTCCCATGATGGTACCGACAGCGATGGTGGTAGTAGTGCAGCACCAACTAGTCCTATTGCTGCCACGTAATAACCGGTGTTAAGGCACGCACTGTTTCGCGGCTGCTGCCACAGTTACCAAAGCAGCTATGATGCTGTCATTGCCATTTATGCTCTTAACAACACCTTAATGAGAAAATAAAGAATCAAAATACAAACAAGAACAAGGATAGGAAGGGGGATGAGGGCAAAGGGGAGAAGGGGGAGGAAAAGAGGAAGAAGAAGAAATCAGAAGGAGAAGAAGGAGAAGAAGGAGAAGAAGAAGAAGAAGAAGAAGAAGAAGAAGAAGAAGAAGAAGAAGAAGAAGGAGGAGGAGGAGGAGGAGGAGGAGGAGAGGGAAGAAGAAGAAAAAGAAAAAGAAGAGGGGGAAGAATAAAAAGAAGAAAAAAGAATGTAAAGGGAGCAAAACAACACAGTATTTCTATAGAAGAAAAATATATTTAGACTGCTTCTGGAATAAAGATATATGCAAGGAAGACAATGTCTCTATTAAACTACGAGGGGAAAAACAAACCGGAATCACTTATGAGAGTACTACAGTTATGCATCCCGAAAACATTTACTATGTGCAGTCATTTGTGAATTGCTTCCTTTATACTTCCTGATGACTCCCTATATCTGTGACTGAAGCAGCCATGATATTGACAGGGATACTGCCTGTTTGATTACTGTGTTGATGTGAGAGCATCATTTGTCAGTTATGATGTCTACATCATTCTGCTCTTTCTGTAACGGTACAGGATGTAAAACGGATCCTCTGGCGCCGATGACATCAAGATTGGATGAAAGGCTGACTCACTCTCCATTTACACGAGTCCGGCCCCGCAGTGCACATCAATCAGTGACGATACAAAGGTCTGTGTTCACTTGGTTAACTAGGTACAGCACATTGATGTGTGGTGTGCAAACACGGTGTTGTTGCTCTTGTTGTTGTCCCAGCACAAAAAGAATATAGACATGGTTAGTTAACTGGATATCTTTTGAGTACAGAAGTATGTTCTTACAGACACAGAAAATTATTTTGTACATGCGTGCAACGTTTGTACCATATGGGTTGGATATGGTAACAATCATTATCAATCGGGCTACAAATAGACATTTTGATGCTTAAGGTTGTTGTTTTGCGTTACTAAGCTGATCAATCTTGCGTCACCCAGAATATGCACCCTGACTCACTCATCCCACCTGGAAATCACTCTGAGATTGAAAGTACACACTGGATGAAAAGATTTTGTGTATGTTTTTTTTTTAAGTACGTCGCCACGCAAGCACGTATATTGTAACTTCAGAGGACTCTTCTTCTTTAAAACGAGAGTGTTAGGATAATTCGTCATAGCTGAAGACAATATCAACATATCATTCCAAAGCATAACATTGTGTAGTCTTGTCTTTGTAACTATAACAAACATATGAGAAACAGGAGATGAGGTTGAGGTGATCAGTGTGAGAGCAATAATGATCCTGGCAATGCTCTGTTCATGATCATTATCAGTGACAGGAGTGGCGGCAGATGATTCATTAACATCAACACAACTGGTCCTCTAGAATAAGCAGGGCCAGTGTTGATAGCGCAACGTAAACAACAATCACCTACCATCGACAGCTCATTGTCCCGAGTTAAATCGAATGAATACTATTTCTGGTAACAAAAATATCTCATGATTACTATTTCTAGTGATAAAAATATTCATATTAATGCACACCATTCTGTTTGTACTAATTGTTGTACACTGAGTGTTGTGAAAACATAGTCATCAGCATTCCACAGTCGTCATCATCATCACAGTCAAAGCGATCAATCAGACGATTCAGACATCAGAGCAGAACTGCACCATCAGATGCTAAACAATTCACTTACACACACACACACACACATGCAGAAACACACACACAAAACACACACACACACACACACACACACACACACACACACACACACACACACACACACACACACAGACATGAACGCACACGGGATAACCTAGTGGTTAGAACATTACGCTGGCAATTTGACGACCCGAGTTCGATTCCCGGTCGAGGGGATTTTTCCTCTGGAGTTAACATCAGTGCTGATTCCATTCTTCCCAATAGTCTTTCGGATGAGACTAAAAACTGAGGCCTCGTGTGCGAACGCACGCAGAACATCTTGCGCACACGTTAAATCCTGTTCCGCTTTTCGTAAGAGTAGGCCATTGTGTGCCGGTTGGAACAGATGACAATATTTACACAACTGCATACACACGGGAACTTGACGAAAAACAGCACATAGTGCTTATCCCATTATCCTCGGTATAATAGAATAAAATAAATAAAAACAAAAATAAACACACACATACACACACACACACACACACACACACACACACACACACACACACACGCACACACACACACACACACACAACGCACACACACACGCAGACTCCCCCCACCCCACAAACACACACACACACACACACACACACACACACACACACACACACACACACACACACACACAGCTCCCCAATGATCAATCACAGGTCTTAGTCATGAATGACGGTGGCAGAGAGATCTATGGTTACAGCGTGTGGGTCTCTTTGTCAGAAGTACTCTGAGAACACACATCTGATTCGTTCTGGTTGGTCTGCTAAAAGGCATCCCTCCTCCCTCCTCAGTTTGATTAACTTAGTTTTGGCTCACTCTCCTTCCTGTTTATGATTTATACTTGTCTCCTATCCATTAGAACGTGAGTGGTTGTCTGGGTGCTAGTCTTTCTGATAAGGCGATAAGCCGAGGTACCGTGTACAACACGCTTTCAACGCACATAAAACAAATTACCCATCGTAATAAAAAAAAAAGTCAAATAGTGGCACAATACTTCCCCATCAGTACTATAGTTTTGTTAGCTTCATAGGCAAGGAAAAACACTCACAAATTTGAAAGTTACTGAAGACACAGATGTTGGCTCATGCAACTATAATTTACACAAGCAAAGTATAATTTCTTTGTGGCAGATTTTCAAAATTGTCTAATATCACATACTGACACACACACGCACACACACAACACACAAAACGCGCGCGCGCGCGTGCGTGCACACGCATACAAACAGGCACATACACACAGATATGCACGCACGCATACACACAATTACACACACACACACACACACACACACACACACACGCCACACACACACACACACACCACACATACGCACACACAACACATAACCCGTTATGCAAACACAGCATACACAACACACACACACACACACACACACACACACACACCACACAACACCACACACACACACACTCACCTATTTCTGCACACAGTAAATAACCCTGTTATGCGAAACCAGCCTATACGAACAAGACAACGGCTCCTGTACCTAAATTACACAGTGCATTAAAACACACCATGCCAGAGACTGCATAAAGACACTGTTTCAATCTCTATACAACGGAAGAAAAACAACCACTCAGACCATGGCAATCTAAGTATCTAAGGACAAAACCAATAACGTTTCCCTCCTTTCTCTTACAAACAGTTTTCCTAAACAGACGCCCAGAACCGAAACAGTAACATCTATCAACAATACAGATCACAACCTGACCATCTGTATAAAGAAAATGCCAAATATTGTCATAACAACCCTTTTCTGGTCAGAACTTATGGTTTTATAACTCGCCTCTGACGCTGTCGTTATTTCATCTGTTTTATTTTCTATGTGTCTCCCTGTATGCCTGTCTGGCTTATTGTGTTGCTGTCTGTCATGCATAAAAAGATTACTGTACAGAGTTTGAGTCAGATTCCTCAGGATACATCTCGGAGGGATGGGATCAAATCATTGCCCCTGAGTGGACGTCACGTTCAGTCAGTTTCCACTGCTAAGTATAAATCCGTTGTCAGGGGGGGGGGGGGGGGGGGCGGTGGGGGGGGGGGGGTACTAAACGCTGAATGTGGTCTAAAGTTAAAAACAGACCCTGCAGCCTTTCACTTACCTGACATTTATCGTTAATTTTAGTTTAATTTTAGTTTTATTTTTAAAAAATCAAATTTTATTTTTCATTTATTTAGTAAAAAAAATTAGACCCCTTTATGTCACAGCAGATTTTAGTGGGAATCGAGTTTGAGAGAAAGAAAAAAGAGTTAACGGGAACTGATTCAGAGAGAGATGAAAGGAGTTAATGGGAATTGATTCAGAGAGAAGAGAGGAGTTAAGGGGAACTGATTCAGAGAGAAGAAAGGAGTTAACGGGAACTGATTCAGAGAGAGGAGTTAACGGGAACTGATTCAGAGAGAGGAGTTACGGGAACTGATTCAGAGAGATAAGAGAGGAGTTAACGGGAACTGATTCAGAGAGAGGAGTTACGGGAACTGATTCAGAGAGATAAGAGAGGAGTTAACGGGAACTGATTCAGAGAGAGGAGTTAACGGGAACTGATTCAGAGAGAGGAGTTAACGGGAACTGATTCAGAGAGAAGAAAGGAGTTAACGGGAACTGATTCAGAGAGAGAAGAAAGGAGTTAACGGGAACTGATTCAGAGAGAAAGAAGGAGTTAACGGGAACTGATTCAGAGAGAAGAAAGGAGTTAACGGGAACTGATTCAGAGAGAGAGAGAGAGAGAGAGAGAGAGAGAAGAGAGAGAGAGAGAGAGAGAGAGAGAGAGAGAGAAGATTGAGAGAGAGAGAGAGAGAGAGAGAAAAAAATCTAGCGGGAATGGATTCAGACAGAAGAGAGGAATTACTGATAATCGAGTTAAATAGAGAGAGAGAAGAAAATTGTTAGTGGGAATTGCGTTAGAAATAAGGTGCGTTAGCGTGAATCGAGTTTTAAAGAAGCGAGGTAGACAGAGCGAGTTTGCAATAAACCAAAGAAAAAATAAATGAAGGAATAAATCAGCCACCTAGCGTGCAAGCAAGAAATTGATAAATCAATGAATTAGTAAACCATCCAGAAAAGGAGCAGCATGCAAACAATCGACAATAATCAATCCTTATCACTACTTCACCCAAAGCCAACTTAGGTAGACGGACAGAGAGACACCACGAACATACACTACATGCACACAGACACATGAACAAGGGCAGGCAGATGCACGCACGCGCACACACACACAAACACGCACACATAATACACACATGCGCGCGCTCACACACACACAAGCACACGCACACAAGCACATTCACACAAATAAACACAAACAATCGCACACATACACACACGCGCGCGGCGCGCACGCGCGCACACACACACACACACACACACACACACACACACACACACACACACACACACACACAACACACACCAACCACACACACACACCATAAATATCCTCGAAAAAAAGAATTCCATTAGAAAAATCACACCACACAAATACACTTACAAATGAACACACACACACATCTCTCTCTACTCTCTCTCTCTCTCTCTCTCTCTCTCTCTCTCTCTCTCTCTCTCTCTCTCTCTCTCTCTCTCTCTCTCTCTCTCTCTCTCTCTCCTCTAAACATATATATATATATATATCTATATATGTCTATCTCTGTGTGTGTGTGTGTGTGTGTGTGTGTGTGTTGTTGTGTGTGTGTGTGTGTGTGTGTGTGTGTATACAAGAGTACTGCTGCTACACTTAAAACTGTATATTACGGTAAAAGCATCATGCCAACTTAAGCATGAAAATACAGCTGTAAAACCTTTGTTACAGCGGCAGAACTGAAAAGCCTGGCGCCACAGGGAACAGAGAACGTCAAGAGGAACACACAATACAATTGTTTATTCTTCATCATCTGCTTGTTTTATTGTTCATAAGTACCCCACAGAAGCAAAATTGAAAAACATATTAATAGTACAAAGAGCAGTCTTGCTCAGCATGGAGGGAAAATGTCATTTTAGAATAGTTTTGTTTGAAAATACAAAAAAAATAAAAATAACCCTCTCCTCTCCCTAGAAGGAAGACTCAGCACACGCACACACACACACACACACCACACACACACACACACACACACACACACACACCACACACACACACACACACACACACACACACACACACACACACACACACGAAAAACAACAAAACACCCACCCACCCACATACGCACACAAGAAAGAAAGAAAGACAAAAGTAAACACGAAAAAAGGCAATTTGCTAAAAGTTTTAAAGTGTTCTAACCGTAACTAATATTTTGTTGATTTATCTGTTGTTTTTTTAATGTTCATGTATTTTGTTGTTCGTTGTCTGATGTTTATTAAATAGCCTAGCCCTTTTTTCTCTTTGACTTTTATGTTTATATGTCTTTTTATCTTTGCTTTTTCTTCCACAGGAAAAAAAACAGAGAGAAAGCAAAATAAATCCCATTTTTAGACTAACTGTTTAAAAGAAATAAAACAAGCTAACCAGGATCAACTAATCAGCAAGCAGCCAGTCACAACAGACGGTAGAATGACAGACAGAGAAACAAACAAACGGACAGAGAGACGTACAGACAGACCCACAAGAGAGAGAGAGAGAGAGGAGAGAGAGAGAGAGAGAGAGAGAGAGAGAGAGAGAGAGAGAGAGAGAGGATAGAGATAGAGATAGAGATAGAAAGAGAGATGAGAGAGAGAGAGAGAGAGATAGAGAGCAAGAGAGAAGAGAGAGAATGACAATGACAATGACAATGACAATGACAATTGATTTTAATGTGTAAGCCCATTCACATACGGAAGGAATCAAATAAATCAATCAAATCGAACCGTAAACAATTTACATCAAATCATCGCGATTGGAACCATATCTCGGAAATGTTCAATATGTTGTATTGAGAGAGAGAGAGAGAGAGAGAGAGAGAGAGAGAGAGAGAGAGAGAGAGAGAGTAGAGAGAGAGAGAGAGAGAGAGAGAGAGAGAGAGAGAGTAGAGGAGAGAGAGAGAGAGAGAGAGAGAGAGAACATGTGAACAAGAAAGAAAGTACTGCCCCTCGCTCTTAGTAGCTGTTGTTGTTGTTGTCGTTGTTGTTGTTGTTGTATGTTCTCCAGCTTAACATTCAGGGGATCATTAGTACTATTAGTGAAATCCAAGGGGGGAAATTTGCTCCAATAGACACTGTCATGGCGACACGAACCCCCGTCCCACTGTTTTACTGTCAAATCAGAAGTCCCATATTCTAACCTTCTACCGCCTCCCCCCCCCCCCCTCTCCTCCCCAACCCCTCCAACCCCCTCTCGTCTCACGCACACCTCTCTCAGAAACACAGACAACAAAGTTCTTTCATCAAACATGTTTTCTGACGCACCATTTCCGTGTTCACAGCATTGCCAGTTTTAAAGAGACAGAAAATGGCCTTTGCATCTGAGGCAGTGGAGCGAAGGGAAGGTAAATCGCTGCCATTGCGGAGCGTAGTTGTCTCTCTTGAAGTGATTTTTGTATGGAAGTGGGGAATGATGCCAGCTGCTTTGTTGTGATCAAGCGATGATACGTTTGACAAGGTGGGAAGAAAGAGGGCTTAACGCGCTGGAATTTATTGTCTGGAAAAGAGTGTGTTTATTGGGAGGTTTATGAGCCTCGTGAAGGTCTAGGGTTAAGTCTGTGTTCATGCCCTCTCTGTTTCTCTCTCTTTCTCTTTAACGGCAGTCAGTTAATGTGTCTGTCTGTCTGTCTGTCTGTCTTCTGTTCTCTCTCCCTCTCTCCCCTCTCTCTCCCTCGTAGAGCTGTCTCTCACTCCTCTTTGTCTTTTTTCCTATTCTAGTTATTCTGTCTTTCTGGTGTCCTTTTGGATGTATGCATATCTGTGTGGTGATGCAGTTTTGTAATGTTGCCATCCATTCCCACTGGCACACAATGGCCTACTAATCCGAAAAAACGGAACGGATTTTAACGTGCGCGCAAGGTGTTCTGCGTGTGTTCGCACAAGGACCCTCGGTTTATAGTCTCATTCGAATGACTTTTGGTGGGGAGTGGAGTCGGCACTGATGTTAACTCCAGAAGAAAAATCCATTTGAACGCTGTCGGTATTTTGGATGTATTCGCTGCCTGTAAAACTGGTCATAGCTCACCTACTGTTTTTTCCAAACACGGAAGATTTTGCACTTGCATGTGATATGTCTTTCTTTGTTTGCACACAGGACCTCAGTTTATAGCCTAATGTACAAGGCTTGCAGGGGAATAGGGTTAGAGCCAGGATAACTCTAGAAAAAAAAACCCAGATTCTTAAAGACAACCACAGCAGCAACTTGATCCGTTTCACATGGAAACAGATGACAAAATTTGACAATACTGCATACATACGAGGACAGGATATTTTAAAAAAGCATATAACATGCCTATTTTATTTTCCTCGAAAGAAATGACTTTAAAAGAAAAGAGAAAAAAGAAATGATCGTCAGATAACGAGTCCCATATTCTAACCGCTAGGTTTTTTTATTTTCTCCAAAACATGCATATCCTCAGCAATTTGGAATGTTTAATCATCCTTATAATACATTTCACGTCATGTCTGGGTTTTTGCCTGCAGGACAAGTTTAAAGACACAAAAATTGTCTTGCATCTGATGCAGTGTAGCTGAAAGGATGAAAACTGCTTCAGTTATACAGTTACAAAACCATGCTGGTTTTATGAAGTGATTTCTGTGCAGAAAAAGGAGAAAACTGCAATTGCTTTAGTGCAATCAAGCAATGATAGATCTGACAAGACAATGAATTTGACACGCTAAAATCTGCTGCTTGCAGAGGGTAGTTTACTGGAATCAAAGAACCTGATAAAGTTATAAGCTCTCTCTCTCTTTCTTTCTCGCTCTGACTCTGTCTCTCTCTCGATTCTTTCTCTGTCTGTCTGTCTGTCTGTCTCTGTTTCTCTTTCTCCCTCTCTGTCTCTTTCTCTCATTCTCTATCTTTCTCCTGTTTTTTCCCTTCCTTTATCTTCTATTTGTTTTCTTTCTTATTGGTTTTCTCTTGTTCCGGATTCTCCTTGTCCGTCTCTTTCTATCTGGGTGTATGTGGTGAATATGGTGCGTGTATGCTTGTGTACGCGCTCATGCGCGCGCGTGCGTGTCTATGTGTCTGTGTCTGTGTGTGTCTGTGTGTGTACGTCTGTGTGCTAGGTGTGTGCAGTACATGCGGCCATGCGTACCTAAACTTCTTTTAGAGAATGCTTAATTTGTTATTATAGACCTTACTTTAATTTTCTCACTTGTTTAATTGCGTTATCAATAAAGCGTCTGGTAGAAATAATCTACGCATTCAGGATCGGGTCATGCACAACTCCACGCCATTGATATTCCATCAGCGGTGCAAGGCTTTTTTTCTAGTTCAAAGCTGTGCTTGGTGAAGCATTGATAGTTCAATATAAACTGCTTGGTGAATGGATATGCTCTTCCTGTTAAAAAAGCAAATTTTGATCGTTGTATGGCACATTAACTTTTGTCTTATTTATCTCTACTTCTTCTGCAGTAAGGCCGTGTTACGAAGCTGGAAATTGCGCGAGTGTGTGCACGAGCGTGTGTGTTTTATGTGTGTGTATGTTTATGTGTGTGTGTGAGTGTGTGTGTTTGTGTTGTGTGTATATATGTGTGTGTGTGTGTGTGTGTGTTGTGTGTGTGTGTGTGTGTGTGTGTGTGTGTGTGTGTGTGGTGTGTGTGTGTGTGTGTGTGTGTGTGTAGCATCGAGCGTGGTTACCATTTGGATGGGTGACGTGACCGTTTGCGCACCTTGGCTTCAGAACAGTCTCCCAGTTCATCCAGCTGTAAATGGGTACTTGCTCTCTTTAGGCTCAAGGAAGGTAAAGCAGCGAGGGAGAGGAGATGGGCGCCGCCTCAGTGTGCTGGCCCCTAGAGAAGCTGAGGTCCCTGATGCCTCGTTCCCCTGAGACACATAAGTTATGGGACACCTTCACCTTTACCTTTTACATTTAACTCAGTTCATTCTCCTGCTTTTTTCCACAAACAATTTTAAAGATAACAATTGATATCTCCCAAGCTTAATTCGTATGCGCTGGGCTTGACTTGTCAGGCGCTTAACAGCAGCACAACGCATTTTTGCTTATAAATGACAGACAACAATAGTTGCTGTCTGAGTATTCGACAAAGAAAGAGAACGATGCAGTCCTTATCTCACACATTTCTCTTGCTACAGTACCTTCATGTTTTGCAGTACAGATTAAAAAAGGGGACAAAAATTGGTCCATGTGTACAGTTGAGGTAGTGTAGCATGAGGAAAAGCGAATCTCTGAAGCGGAAAGCATTTTTAGCTCTCTCTGCTAGCACCATGTGTACTGTGGGGAAGAGGGAAGGGTCCTAAGCGGTTGGCTGTGATCAAGCGATGATGCTGCGTTTGACTTGTTCCGAAGAAAGAGGAGTGGACAGGCTGGAATTTATTGCCTGGAAAAACTAGAGCTATTAAAGTAGGGTCTTATAATGTGGCAAAAAGGATGATTTATCTGTCTGTTTGTCCTGTCAGTCTGTCTGTCTGTGTGACTGTCTGACTGTCTGTTTCTGTCTATCTGTATGTTTGCTTGTCTTACAGGATAACTGACGGTTAGACCATTGCGCATTGCACTTTGTGATCTGCCGGCCTGAGTTCAAGCCAGGGTTCGAGCCACCACCGAGATCCAGATCCGATGTCCATTGAAGGGGACCCCCATCCCACCTCTCCATCCCCTCGAGTGACATCAGTGCTAATTCCACTCCCCTACCTCCCCAGACTCCATGTCTTTAAGATGATACTTCAAACCATGGTCTCGTGTGCAAACGCACGCAGAAAATTTTACGCACACGTTTAAACGTTTAAACGGAGTGAAAGGATTTCAAAATGTACAAAACCACATAATCATGCACACAGACTAGATGTAAAAAGGCAGCTAGGTGCCTTAGAAATTAAACAGAAATGTTTTGCTCCCTCTGTGTCACAATCTGTGTGTGTGTGTGTGTGTGTGTTTGTGTGTGTGTGTGTGTGTGTGTGTGTGTGTGTGTGTGTTTGTGTGCGTGTGTGTGTGTGGTCTGTGTCTGTGTCTGTGTCTGTGTATGTGTGTCTGTGTGTGTATATGTGTGTATATGTGTATGTGTCTTTGTGTATGAGTGTGTGTGTTGTGCGCGCGC